>OY728160.1:386677345-387302345 GCA_963277665.1 Viscum album | reverse complement strand
ATCCATTAGGGGTGTTCTTGTGTTCTTCAGGACCAGACCCCTAGGTCAATAGAGAGACATTTGGGACCACCTTGTAGTGACGATGATGACCCGGGGATCCCTATGACACATGTAGATCGAAGAATGGACCCCCAGAGTAAGTATGGTGTCCTGCAGAAGAAACTGTTAGTGCACCGGCACCGACGGTAGTGCCGATGATGGATGGCTATGGAATGCGATAGTGATACATTGTGGCAGCCACATGTAGGAGGCGGCGTACCGTCGTGGTGGAGGTCCCCATGGAATCGGCTGCAACGCAACAATAGGGGCCTTTGACAACCACCAGTGTCAGGTCTTTAGAGGAAGTGGCAATGAGTTGTGTCACACATTTGGAGGGATGTGGTCAAGTGGGACCATAGTAGGTGGGCCCCGTGGCCACCCACAAGGCAGTCACACGGTGAGACTGCCGCATTGACTGGGAGCAGACACTGGGACTGCCACCTCGTCCAGGAGTGCAAATCAAGAACGCTCATAGCTGGGCACCTCGGGAATCCTAGTGAGAGGGTCGGGTTGGTCCGACTAGGTCGGATAGGACCTAGACTCAACTGGTCCATTTTTAGTAAAATGGGCATAAATTCAAAACTGTGCATTTTATTGGCGAGCTATTTTTGGCATTGGGACCCTCATGGCTAGAAGGTCCTTTAGACAAACTCAATGTGAGTTTTCTTGGAACCTGAAATATGAAAAATGGCTTGTGGAGTTGATTCCACTAGAATGAAGCATGGTATGTTCTGGAATCTAGTATACCTTAGAGATGAGTGTGCCTTAGCGGCCAAGTAGACGGGTGGACCACAGTGGGCTAACAGATGAGAAGACCTCTGTGGTCCAAGAGATGAGTGATCCTCAATGGCCTAGTAGATTAGGGGACCTCAGTAGCCAAGTAGAAAAGTGAACCTCAGTGGCCTTGTAGACAAAATGACCATAGTGGACCAGCAAACAAGTGGACCTCAGTGGCCCAACAAACAAGAAGACCTCAGTGGCCCAAAAGACAAGTGGACCTTAATGGCGTAGCCAATGAGCGGTCCTTGGTGGATTAGCAGACGACTGGACCTCAGTGGCCCGACTGACAGGTAAACCTCAGTGTCCCAGTCAACGAGGAGGCCTTGGTGGCATAGTAGATGATCGGGCCACAGTGGCCCAGCAAATGAGCTGACCTAAAGGTCCCACCATATGAATAAACCATAGTGGCCCGATAGATGAGAAGATTTTAGTGGCCCAATAAAAGAGCAGACCTCAGTGGCCCAATAGACCAAAAAACCTCAGTGGCCAACTAGATTAGCAGACCTCAGTGGACCAATAGACGAGGGGACCTCAGCGGTCTAGTAGATGAGCGGACAAAAATTTCTCAACAGACCATGGTGACTCATTGGGTATGAGTCTCTTTCTTAGACCAAGATGTTCATCATTACGAATGATTGTCTTGGTTTCTATTATTTATTTTATACCAGTGTGAGCTGACTCTAGTGACTCTCTCTATATTTTATTTCTTAGAGGATACAATTCTTGTACCTTTTTGGTAGTCAAATTATTTCATTCATTCCGTTTTGGTATTACATTTGTGTTTTGGGGTCCTTATTGAGAATTTTGTTACTCATCCCTACACAGGCTCCACTCGCACTTGTTGTTTCTTATTCATATGACAGATGCTTCAATAGAGACTTTGGTGGTCCAGCACCAGGCGGTGCCTAGTGAGATCCGATAGATGAGGCATACTTCCACAACTACAAGCGGTACCCCCTTAACATACCATTCAGTTAGTGCTTATCTCATACAAACATCAAGACCATTACTTGTCTTTTTAATGGGGTTGTATTTTGACCCCTTTACTTCCAATATGGTACTTTTACTATCAGTTGTTGTCTTAGTGGAGTCCTTTTTTATTTTTAAGCATTGTATTTTTTAGATTTGTGTGTGCTTGTGTGTGTATAGGTAATCATGAAAACTCCTCCCACTTAAGGGATAATTCCTTCCACAATAGTCGCCATCCCCTGTCCATTAGAAGATGGTATTGGGGTATTCATGACATGGGCGCCAAGGGATGGGTCATGACAAAGTGGGATCAAAGGAAATTGATTCTACCTTAAATACCAGGAGTATGTGGCTTTGTTTTGGGGAAACAATGTTAAATATTTTGAGTTTGACTTTGAGGCTCAAGGAGTCTAGTGTTGGTGCGGTAGCTAGAGTATCCATACATCAGGACCCTAAATCCCACTTTTTAACATGGTATATGAAGACACTATTTTCATGAATAATATTTAGTTGATATTGTTCTCATGTTATTTTTGAGTGAGATTCATCTCACTAGGTATAATATATATACTGTGGTTTATCTTGATCTATTTCATGATGCCACCATGCAGACAACCATCTAGGATTCAGGTGTATGTCTTTGAGGATGGTATGCCTAGAGATTAGGTATTAGTACATGGAAAAATACTAGATATGGCCTCACTGATAAGTTTACTAGTGTTGCCACCACCCGTTGATTAGTTTTTATCTACCAAAACTACCGGTAGAAGATTCACATAAGATCAGTGTCATACATGAGTTCCAATGGCAGAGACCACCTAGGTTCAAGGGTGAAATTGACCCCCAGGTGGCCAAGGATTGGATCAAGGTGGTTACATGGGTCTTATTCCATGTGAGGAAACCTCTAGACCAGATAGTGCTCTTATCCATGAGCCCTTTTTGGGCTCGATGAGGAGATGGTGGAGCACGACGATCCATACACATGACAAGGCGACCCTCACCTAGACAGATTTTGAGCGCCTCTTTGGGGAGGATCGCTTTCCAGATACATTGATCTCAGTGCACATATAGGAGGTACTTCACCTATAGTGGGGTATCATGATAGTGGGGAAGTACTAATTGAGATTCACCAAGATTTCTTTCTACTCTAAAAACATGATGTGAGATCCATTTGTTCAGGCTCGGGCATTTGAGAAGGGACTAAAATGATAGATCATGTCATCCATGGTATCACATAGCACCCATACTCAGACTGGGGTGCTAGAGAGAGATCTACAAATAGAGAGATTCCTATTAGTGAAAGTTCCAGCAATAGGGGCTACTAGTAGGCACTAGGTGGCAGAGCCTTTGCCAGAGGGTATCAGGCATCAGACACAGATACCCAATTGGGTAAATACTTTTAAGGGATGACTCGAGGACAAATGATCATTGGGGGGAAGCCCCTGGGGAATAAGGATTCAGTATAGGAACATAGTATTCTTCTCAAGTAGCGGTCAGGTACACAAGGCTTGTGACTGCCTAACTCATCATGCAGAAAATCAGAGGACGGTCAAGTGACCGTCGAGGCAGAGGTAGATGGCTGTGAAGGGTGGTCCAAAGTGAGGTGGAAATGGAAGAGCAGTAGGCAGAGTGGCAGGTGGTGGAAGGAGGTTTGAGGGGTTACCACCACCACCCCCTGGTGGTCCACCACAGGATCCGGTAGTCGGTGGATAGGGGTGAGGCCAACTTCAGGCGATGGAGGCTTATGACTCCAACACTCCATAGATGATTATATGAACAATCTATGTCTAACCCACTTTAGTCGTAGTTATTATAGGCATAGTTTCAAGTCATGATTTCCTTGATAGAGACCTTTTTTTGGGCTCAAAGATTCTTGTTGATCCATTGTCTTGATCCTTTCTATTAAAAGCTCGTACTGGAGGGGTTTCAATAATCACACAATGGTGTTGATAGTGTGAGTTTACTCTTTGAGGTGAGAAATTTAGATAGGATATCCCAGTAGTGGTGTCGAGGCCTTAAGACGTTATTTGGGGTGTGGACTTGTTATCTAATGTGCATGCTCAGATTGACTGTTTTAGGCATAGAGTGTGGTGTGTCCATGAAGGTTGGACCAGATTTTTCTTTATCAAAGAAAGGGGTTCATTTGTAACATAGGACAGACTTTCTCAGAGAATGGTTTATCCAATCACTCACTAGTTGTCTAGTCTCTCCCTCAGTGTGGTGCAATAAAATATTCCTCACTTTCTGTTAGTGGTGGATGAGTATGAAGAGAGCTTTCCAAAGGATGGTTTGAGATTACCTCCTCACATGGAGGTTAACTAATTCATTGAAATGTACCCTGAGATGGAACCAATATCCACACCATCATATCAGATGGCTCCTAGGGATCTTCAAGAGTTGAGGATATAATTGGAGGATCTAAAAAAGTAAGGGCTTCATGAGGCCTAGTGTTTCTCTATGGAAATCCCCATTATTGTTTTTATAATGTGCTAGATGGGAGATTTTGGTTGTGTGTGGAATTCTGATCCCTAAATGAGGTAACCATTAAGAACATGTATCCACTACCAAGGATTGATAACTTGTTCGATCAACTGAAGAGAGCGAGGTGGTTATAAAAGATAGACCTCATATCATGATATTGTTTTCATAATGTACGGGATGGGGATGTACCAAAGATAGACTTCAGGTGTCAATATGGACACTATGAGTTCTTTTTTATACATTTTAGTGTGAACAATTCCCTAGAAGTGCTCATGGGACTCGTAATTGAGATCTTACAGCATTAACATAGCCATTTAATCGTGGTATTAATTGATGAAATACTTGTGTACTCGGCGTCAGTGGTATTTTCTTTGAAGATCTGGTGACACTAATTGATGTGTCATCACTACTTGAGAACCAGTTGCCCACTTTCTGGGACACGTCATTTCAAAGGTTGGAGTTTTAGTGGATCTGGAAATGATATATCCAATTCATTCATGGGAGACACCCAGAGGTGGGACTATGGTGAAGAGTTTCTTGCTTTATATGGTTACTACTGGAGGATCATGCTTGACATTTCTAGGGTATCATCACCATTACCATATTTGAAATGGAAGGGACAATCCTTCATGTGGAAGGAGAACTCATAGTATTGATTTTAAGAGCTGAGGAAGAAACTGATGAGTGCCCCATCATGAGACTACCATAGAAGGGAATTGGGGGTGTGGTGTTCTGTTACACATTATGGACTGGACTGGGTTTTTTCCTGATGCAATATTATGTGGTGATCACCTACGTTTCACTGAATTTGCGGCATCATGACCCAAATTACGCATCCCATGACTAGGAGATAGTAGCAGTGGTATTTTCTTTGAAGATTTGGTAGCACTAACTGATGGGAGATCAGTTTTCCATCTACTTTGACCAAAAAATTCTTATGTATATCTTCTCCCTGAATGACATGAACTTAAGGTAGTGGTGGTGGCTAGAGTTCCTCTCAGAATATGAATTTGAGATAGTCTATTCTCTTTGTAAGGGAAATGTGGTTGTAGACATGCTGATCAGGAGATCCAGTTTTCATTTGCTAAGTGAAGCATCAGAGAAGTTATCTGTGATGCAGATATCCTTCATGGATGGATATGGAGTATCTTATCTTTAGTTGATGGTTGTCATTCCCCTACTCTTACGGTTAGTTCGAGAGGCACAACATTTGGATGTTGACTATGAGGTCTGAAGTGCTTAGTAACCCTCAAGACAGTATCATGATGGATATTTGATAGGTTCAGAGCATGATGTCCTCTTTAGAGGGTGCACCATTGTACCAGTGGAATTTCAAGAAGATATTTTTTGGGAGTTCCAAACCTCCACTTTGGAGGTACATCTAGTTGTGAAAAATATGTACCATGATCTTCAACATCAGTACTAGTGGCTGGGGATGAAAAAGGTAGTGGTAGAGTTCATTTTGCAGTGCCTCACTTGTCAACAAGTGATGGCATAGTTTCAATTTCTAGTAGACTTGACTCATCTACTCAATGTGATAGATTGGAAGTGGGATGGTATCTAGATGGACTTCAGGATAGGTTTAACCAACACATCCATAGGGAAAGATATCATCTCATTAATTTTTGACTGACTCACTATGCCAAACCACTTCTAACCCATCTAGGATAAGGGTTCAGTAGAGAAAATAGGATAACTCTATATTCAAGAGGTAGTGCGGGATAAATGGGGGCCCTAGATGATTTTGTCTGATTGTGATTATCACATCACAACCTAGATGTTGAAATTATTTCATGAGGCATTTAGGACACAGTTGTTCTTGAGCATGGAAATCATCCCCAAATGGATAGTCAGATGAGGGGGATTATTCTGGTTTTAGAGTACATGCTTCATGCTTGTATATTAGACTTTGGTCAAAGTTGGGAGGATCACCTACCATTAGTGGAGTTCTTATACCAAAATAGCTACCACTCCACCACTGTTAGGGAACCATTTTAGGCACTATATGGGTGACCATGTAGATCACCATTATAAAAGAAATACTTATGGTATTCTATACTCAATGGTCCCGAGATAGTACTGGCTACTACTATGTAGATGAAGATCATTCGGGAACAGATAAGGACTTCATAGAGATGAAAGAAGTCTTATGTTTATAGGATATTGTAGACCTTCTATTTTGAGGATAGATACCATGCATTTCTTTGGGTCTCACCTCGACAGAGATTATGGATATTCAACTAGGGAAGAATGTTGTCTCTAAGACTCATCAACCATTTTCAGGGTTTGAGCAGTGTTGGCGTGGTGACATACCACCTATCTCTTCACCCATAGATTCACCGGTTGCATAATTTCTTTAATGAATTGTAGTTGAGGAGGTACATATATGACCCATCACATGTCATCGATTGCAGTAAGTTGGACATTGACGATGGGGTGAAAAATGTTGATTTCCTTCTGGACATTGAGGATCGATAGAATTCAGTCCTTCATGGATGGTTGATTCCTCTTGTGTGCATTCAATAGCAACAGAAGAATCTCCCAAAGAGAATTTAGGAGCAGGAGGATCAAATCCATGCTCAGTACCCCAATTTTTTTGTTTATTACTTATTTTGGATTATGAGGGAATAGACCCATAAGGTGGGGATAATGTAATATCTTGTAAATTCCATGTATTTTTTAAAAAATTATATGGGAATATTTCGAGACTAGGTGCTCAGACGACAATTTATTCTCAGGCTCGGTGAGCCTTGAATAAGTGTTTTGGATTTTTTTATGATTTTTAAAAGAGCGCACATATGATTTTTTGGAAAATTCTATATGGGTGCCCAAATTAATATTTTGAGGGAAATTTTGCATCCATAATGATGAATTTACCCAAGGAATGACATCAAATAGACAGGCATAGGTTTAGGGAGAAAGTTATTTTTTGTACTTTTTAATAAAAATATATAACAAAATTCTTATGGAAAAAATAAAATAAAATTTTAGTTTATTTTTATTCGAATTTCAAATCCCATTGCAACATAACGATGTTGCATCCTAAGCATAATATAAACATTGGTTCATAAATTAAAGAGTAAAATGATTGTATGACTTAGTGTAATAGAAACAATAAAACATGTTTTCTCCATTTAATGGGTTAACTGAATATGAGATCATTGGCACAATCCAGCATTTATGTAAAACATTGGAGAAGTGGTGTTAGCGAGTAATGATTGAAGAACCTCCACAAATGGAGGATTAAGGAATGACAAATAATAGCAGTGAGATCTTCACCAAAAAATGATCCAACCTAAAGGTAGTGGTTTGATTCTTATTGAATATCCCTTTTCCCATTAATGTATTTGAGCAACGAACATGGGTCAACCCACGAACAAGTGACTCGCAGATCAATCACTTTTGTGGGAGGGTTTTTGATCTTCAAGTTTTGAATCAGAGTTATCGATGTTAGATTCCTAAATATCCTCCCAAGATATTTTGAAATTCTAACATAGAGGGATTGGGCCGACATGAAAAATGCATAGATTCCTCCATTGGGGGCGTTGTTATGTTCTTCGTGACCGGACCACCAAGATGAAAATGAGACATCTGGGAGCATGTAGCATTGAAGGAAATGGCTTGATGACACCGAACATGATCTAGAATCGAAGAATGAACCACAGAAGCAAGTCCATCGGCAAGTAGAATAAATTTCCAGTGGTGGCATGCAGTGGCAGCCACGTGCAAGAGGCAGCACGAACCAGTGGCCCACCGTGGTGGGTCTTTGGAGGATGCGACAAAAAATAATGCCTTGTAGCTAGAGGGTCGCGGTCCAGAGGGACAATGACATGTGGGCCTTGTGGCGACTCGTGGGGTAGTAACATGGTGAAAATACAACATTGACCAGGAGGGTTGATGGAGACCGCCACCGCTTCCAGGCGTGGTAAGTAGGCCCTCTCACAGTGGGCTGGGCTGAAGAAAGTGGCCCGCCCTAGGTGGATGACTAGGCCGAGATAGGCTCACCTCGTTCAGGCTATATTCTGGTCGGATCAGACTCAGTTTTGGTCAGATCTATGTTGTTTCAGTCTGATCAGGTCAAATGCGACCTGGACCCCACTTGCCCCTTTTTAGTAAAATGAGCATAACATCTAAATCGTGCATCTGATTGATGAGCCTTTTGTGATGTTGGGTCCCTTTTGGAAAGACGTTACTTTTGAAATACTCTATTTGTGTTTTAGTGGAATTAGAAATATCACCTATGGAATGTGGAGTAGATTCTCCTAGGATCAAGTGCCCAACAAGTGGGAATCCAGCAGACCATAGTGACAAGTGGACCATAGTGGATCTGCAGACGAGCAGATCTGAGTGTCCCAATAGAGGAGCATACTTCATTGTCCTAGAAGATGAGTGGACCTTAGTGGCCCATTATATGAGAAGACCTCAGTGGGACAATAAAAGAGCATAACTTATTGGCCCAGAAGATGAGCTAAACTCAGTGACCCAGCAAATGACGGGACATAAGTGGCCTAGTAGACAAGATGACATCAGTGGCCAAGTAGATGAGTAGACCTTAGTAGCCTAGTAGATGATGGGACATCAGTGGCCCAGAAGATGAGCAGACCTCAGTGGTCCAGCAGATGAGTGGACCGGAGTGGCCCAGCCAACCACGGTGACTGCTTAAGGATGATTCTCTTGGTAGCATATGATTTTCAACATTAAACTAATAGTCGTGATTTATATAATTTATGTTATACCTGTTAGATCTGAATATACTAACTCTCTATCTCCCTATATATTGTACATCAAGAGGCTACACATTGTTTACAGCTATGGTAGTCTATTTTGTGCATAATTTCCATTGTGGTATTACCTTTTTGTTTTGTGGTCCTTACAGAGTATTGTGTTACTCACCCTTGTACGCGCTCTTCCCCCATGTGTTGTGTCTTTTGAATATGAAAGATTCTTTGACAGAGACCTTGGTAGTCCATCACCATGTGATTCTGAGTGAGATCCGATAGACGAGGAATACTTCTACTACTTTAGGCGGTGACGAGTGAGAACTGTTAGATGAGACACACTTCTATGAATTCAGGCATCACCCCCTTCACCTACCCTTCGGGTAGGGTTTTCCATTAATGGAATAATAAATCATGTACTTGTCTTTTTTTTGGGATTTTATTCTAGCCCTTTTACTTTAAATTTTTTACTTTTACTCTATTTGGATGTCTTAGTGGCATGCTTGTTAACTTTTCAGTATTGTGTGTTTGGATGTGTGTGTGCGTACAGGTACATCAGAAAATGCCACCCACTTACAGTATAAAGAATTAGTCACTGGTCACCATCCCCTGGCCATCGGGAGGTGGTCTTGGGGTAGTCACGACACTGAGCCTAGAGGATGGGTCATGACATTATCCAAAATAACAAACTAATAAATTAAATAAAATGAACCCCCTCAAATATAAATACCACCCTGACCACCTCTTCTTCTTACACATACCAATACATGTTCATAAACCAAATTTTGAAAAATACCTTTCCCAAAAGTTTCCCCCACAAGAAGGATATTTTGGTCTTACAAAATACCTAAAAAATTCCCCTGATGAGATTATCAAGAAGAAGGAATCAAGAGGTAAACCCCTATTCTATTTTCTTTCAATTTATTTTTGAAGTTCCAATGTTTTATTTTTCTCTTATAACATCCCCTCATACAAATGGAATAAAAATTATATTATTTTTATATACTATAATTTTATCAGGTTTATGAAATAATTCATTATCCAATCTATTCCCCTCTCTCTTTTAATTTAAGATTGAAAACATCATCTGTGTTGTGCTGAGTTACCACCTTCGTGGAAGACACACTTTAATCATTAAATTCCATATTCAGGGTAGGAAATGAATCCATTTTATGGTTAAACAGGTTATGATACAATTATTATAACTTATTTAATGTTATGTAATCATTTTATAAACATGAAATTATGTTATAAAACTAAATATGTTCCTTGTGATAAAAAAATGTTAAATTAATCTAAATGATTATCATTAATGCTTTGTTTAATGAATTGTCCTAAAATTTAAAGAAATTTTATTTTAAAATTATATAAGTTCATTAATGAAATATAATTTCATTTATAGTCAAATATCCCCACTCTATATTATTTTCCATGCAATTATACAAGTAAATCAGTCATGAAAACCACTGAAATCAACGCACCTGAACGATGAAATTGAATATCATAACCCATCGAAAAGGAAAAAAATGAAAATAATAAGGTTATAATAAATCAAATAAATATATAAATGGTTCTTGAATTATTAATTAATCAATCTAATTTTATTATTAATGATATTAAGATCAATTTAAGTACACCTTCGGATTTATGGTAAGGAATTCTTCTCGAACCTCCATTATTCTTTTGGGTTACTCTTTCTCTCTTTATAGCCAAATAAAATTCTATTTTATTTTTATAAAAATCTAAAAAATGATATTTATATGTTTAAAAATAATGTAATAGGATCTAATAATCCTTATTTTTGGGGATAATCATGTTTTGAAAAGGTTCCCTACTCAATTCTTCATGATAAGAAAACAAGATTTAAGGGAAATCCCTGAATTCTTATCCAAGTAAAAGTGATCTATATAAACTATTTTAAGATGTAATTATTTTTATAAAATCACTCATTTTAGTATAAAAACATTCTTGGTTCATTTATGGTTTTATTTAAATGATTATTTCCTTTTCGTCTTAAAATTATTATTAATATTTTCCTTAAACCGTACTAAAATGTTTTATTTTTAATGTTTTTCTTAAAAGATTTTTTTAATGTATTCACTTAAGTTTGAAATAAATTATCATTATATATTCCTATTTCCCATTATTAATTTCCATGAATGATTAAATTCCATTCTTTAAAGGACACTTCTCTTATGTTATTCCTTTTTGACAAGACTATGATACCCAATTCTTACCGTGGGAAAAATTTAATGTATATGTTTGATTCCTTATGTATGATTTTTCATGTGTAACACATATTAATGAACATGTTATGATATATTAATCCATATATTTCTCCAATAAATTTGGTAATATTTAGTCTCATGAGACATTATATACAATGTTATTGGTGGTTAACTTTGACTTGTGCTCCTCTATGTGCAATGAGCCTTGACTTATGATCCTCTATGTGAAAGGATCTTTGAATCTTGCTAAATTTATGTTTTATGTTGGTACCACATTACTATGAATCCATGATTATATGATCCAATGTCCTGATTCCTAATATTTTATCATGTTCCATGTCATTTTATATCATCATGTTATGTCATCTAACCCATATGATAAGCTTTATCTAATTTTTTCCCCTTACTAGTCTTTTTAGCTCATACTAGTATTCATGTTATCACTGGGTTGTCCTATGTAGTTGTAAGGGATCATGTGATGTTACGATCTCATAATGGATGATAAATAATGAAATATTTTATTCATCCCCATGTTTTCAATTTTATATACATAGTCTTCCAAATACACTAGACTTTACAATACATGTCTTTTAATTTAATGTTTAATTATGCTTAAAATATTTAAATGATATGTGAGAAATGGTAGGGTCACTATAAATGGAATTTTTTGTAAACACCAAAAAAAAATAATGCAAAGTCACTCTTTAGAAAAGTTCCTGAAAAGAATTAAAAAATAAAGTATTGTAGGAGTGATGAAGCCTAAAAACACCTCCAACACTAAAAAACATTTATTAAATATGATATACTGTACCACTAAGGATATAAGTTTTACCATATTTTTCACAGTGACCTGTTTTACTATTTATACAGTTAATTATGACAAAAAAATAAGTCGACCTTATTATATAATATTAATAATTATCATTAAAAACATGGAATCATTTCTTTCAATCTCAATTCATATAATTAGTATAATTTAATATAGAATTAATCTTTCTTACATGTTGAAAAAATAGTATTTCATGAAATTTACCTTTCATGTATAAGATGGTCTTATAAAAACTATATGGAAAGTAAAAATAATTATAGGAATTTGATTTTTAATTTAATGATTTATAATATATATATATATAAATTAATTAATTCCTCATTAGCGGTTATTTTAGTTTTTTATAATGGATAAATATTATTCACATTAAAATAGTTTTATGGAAAATGAGTTTTCAAGACTAATAATAAAATAATATTAAAATATGATATAAAGATAATTTAAATTTAGTTAATGGGATGAAATTTAGCAAAATGATACATATTTTTCTTTGAAATAAAATTAAAATTGTTATTGTACTTCTAAATTGCTTATATTTTTTAAAATAACCGATAATTTTACAAAATAGTATTTATTTTACAAAACTTATTGGAAAATAAATTCATTGAAATAATCTAAAAATATCACCATAAATTAATATTGATAAGAATATTTTCAAAAAAATAAATTTATATTATAATATTTCAAAATTTTCAAAAAATAAATTATAATATTTTGTCATAAAAATAAATTAATAAAAATATTCAAGAAAAAAACTTTTTTGAAGATTGAATTTCATTTTTAAAATTTGAATGATTATTTCAGAAGAATTTATAAATTTATTATAAAATTTATATCTATTTAATAGATTGGTTAGTTATATTCACACTTACCAATTAAAAATCTAGGTTGTAATGGTTGTATTTAAATAATCATGGTTCATTTGGGTTGATTTTCTCATTTAAAAATGCTATTGAACCAAATTTTCCCCATAAAAAACTCAACAAGTTACATTCTTATAACCTTAAGTATTTCCACTTGAAATTATATATTATATACTAAGTTTAAAACATGTGAGTTTACTTCTTCTTTATCACCACTTCTAGTTTCCATGTTGTTTCCCCATACGTGTGGTTTAGCTACAACACTTTTACTAGGTGAGTTGTCTTTCTTCATAGAACTGTGTCTCCAAAATCTAAGATCTTCTTTGGGTACTACTCATATGAATGGTCTTTATCTAATTGTACTGCCTTAAGGTTCATTACATGTTGGGGGTATATTACATACTTACTCAAGAAGGATACGTGGAAAACATCATGTACATGTGATAGATTAGGTGGATGTTCCCTTAATTAGGTTATCCAACTCATGTGGTCATGGATCTTAAAGGCCAAAACGTGTAAAGGAATGAGATTTCCCTTCTCCCCAGACCTCACTATTTTCTTCAATAATGAAAAAGGGAAGAACACCTTATCTCCGACCTCAAACATCAAGTCTCATTGGTGATTTTTTGTATATATTTTTTATTGAAATTGCATAGAGTTCGTGTGATGATGACTTGTTTGTACCTTCTCTATAATGTCTTAGGACATATAGGGTCTCTTTATCATCCTTTATCTTACTTCATCCCTTCATGATAGAGTCTGAAACCACATCCCATAAAAAGCCTCACGAGGTTCTATTTTAATACTAGAATGGACGATGTTGATAAATTAAAACTCTAATATAATATGGTTCTAATACCAACATCCTTGTAAATACATTGAATAATATATGAGCATATCCTTTAATGTTTTGATGGTTATCTCAGGTTGAACATCATTTTATGGGTAGTAAGAAGTACTGAAGATCATTTTTATATCTATTGCATTCTGAATGCTTCCCCAAAACCTTGAGGTAAACCTAATATCTTGATCAGATATAATGGTTAGTGAAAATAAATTAAATCCTACCAATTATCTTATTTATATATTTGTTATATGGTTAAGAGAGAAATATTCCTTGATATGAATTAAATGTGTAGAATTTTTATGGGGATTGACAACCACCAAGATAGAGTTATTTCCATTAGATGTCTTCTAGAGTCCTATGATGAAATCCATGGTTATGTTTTCTCATTTATAGGCTGGTATGGGAAAAAATTGAATCATAACCTTATAATTATATCATTCAACATTAAATGCTTGGCACACCAAGCATCGAGATACAAATTCCATAATCTCCTTCTTCATGTTATCCACCTGTAGTTTGGCTTCAAATATTTATACATATTAGTGTTTCCCATATACATAGATAATGGTGATTTAAGTTCATCATTAAGAATATCCCTCTTAATATTTACATATCATAAGAAATAGATCCAGGTTCCAAACCATATAACTCCATCCTCAGCAAAAATAAATTTAAGAATATTCACTACATTTTTTTATAACACCCCATCATCTCACATGGCCTACATAATCCACTCAAGAATGGATTATTTTGTAGTTATTTGGAAATTTTGGGTTTAAGATCCTTCCAGTATTCACATGTCCATAAATTTTAGGTATAATAATATTGGATCCTTCTTAATTATAATTATTGATAAAATTTTCAGATCCTTTATACATTGTGAACATGCAACTTTGTTTGGATTCCTTGGATGGTAATGGATTTATAATTCCTAGTACTTTTTTATATTTAACAGTATTAATATGATTTTATTACAATCCACTTATGTGAATATATATTTTAGGCTATTTTGATTAGTTTATATTTCATACTTTTCCCCATAAAGATAAAACTACCAGATATTCAATGCAAAGATAGTTGCAGCTAAATCATATATGTGTTGGATAGTTATTATCAGGAACATTCAGTTTACATGAGATATATTATATAACATTATCATTATTAATTATTCGAAAACCAAAACCCTTATTTTAAACATATCTACAATCCAAAAAATGGTACCCACATGAGGGCAGTGTGATTACTAGTGAAATGACAAGACTCTTTTTCAATTCCATGTAGATCTCTTACAATTCAATAGTTCATAAAAAATTTACTTCCATAAGATATATCTTGTATAGAGGCTTTTAAAATCATGATATTTTTCACAAAAATCTTCAATAAAACCTATAAAATCCAAAGAATGTACACATATCCATTACAGAATCTCATTTGGACCCCTCCTCAGTCGACTTTGTCTTAGAAGGCTATACATATATCCCTTTTTAAGTGATATAGAGACCAAATAATGATACTTCCTGAATCCATATCTATAATTTAATGTACTTTCATATAGATTCTCCTTTAATAATGAATTTTGCATAATATTCAAATTCTCCCCATGCCCCTCATTGCTTTTAATGTATATCAAAACATCAACATTCAAGACTACCAAAAAAATTTCAAGGTATTCTATAAATACTCCTATTGTCTATACATAGTAAAAAAGTAGGTTTTGGGAATATATACCTTTTTATACCATAATGGGATGTATCCCTTCCAAGGGTACACCAAATATAGTTGATCGAACAATGTGTCTATCTTGGCCAATGGCTATTTTTTCGTTATCAAGGTTTTTTCCTCATCAAAATAAATAAAGTGGAGCATTTACCCATCCTTGTTACTCAAGAGTGGGATTGGTTCACCAAACGATAAAAAACATGGGTGTATAACCCCTTTATCTAAATTCTTCTGTAGTTTCTTCTTCAACTCCTCATGTTCAATAATGACAATTTGATATAGATTCTTGGATGTCCAAAATATCCATGTATAAGATATTTTAAAATTTCAACATGTTGGATCAATGTAGATATATTAAAAATTCAACATATTGGATCAATATAAGAACATAATACTCTTTTGTAAATACATCGACACAATCCCTTATAATGGGCATATCTTCAAGCATGATCTTTACCTTAGTCTTAAACATTTGATCAATATACACTTTCTTAAAAGAGAAAATATTCATTCATAAAATGATTATACCAATGGATATTCATCCTTCTCCTTGAAAAAGTATAGAATCCAAGGGTGATTCATGATTTGGAGGGTGATTTCATTATCTCATCATTTTATGGTATCTCTACATAAGGAAAGTAAATCCATTACCAAAATTACATCATTTTCTGTTAAAGGTTGTATCACAATGTTTAAATGGATGTTCAATAAAAATATATGGATAGTGGATAATTTCTATTCATGGGATGAAATAATTGACCCACAATCCATCTTTTCTGATAACACAACTTCTATGTTTTAATGTGGTTCTTTGATAGTTCCTTTAAACTTCTATGAAATTAAAGAATGTGTATAAACTGTGTAAAAAATCATTCTCATTATTCATGAGTGAATAACTAGTGTACCTATCACCACATGACTATCAGGATCCATCATCATAGTTGTAATAGAATAATCTCACCCTTTCTCTCTATGCCATGCTAGTTGTTGTCATCAGTTTTCAACAACAACCCTTAGGTTAGTTCATTGTCTCTCATACTGTGATTATTCATTATAGTTGAAACAATGGACGTTATGTTGAGGGTTTTCTGTATCATTCCTTTTATCCATCACATTAGTGGGTTCTCCCAACAAGATAAAATTGTTATGTTCCTTTACCACTCATACCTAATGAACATTCTTTTCCCAACAAATAGTTTCAAGGATACTTCTTACCACACTTTTTACAAGTGGTATATAATAATTTCTTCCACTATTAGATTTCTCCCTCATACATCCAGAATTAAACTCCTTTTTTTTCTTCATATCCTCATGAGAATCTTGAGATTTTCATATCACCATTTTATCTTTCAGGGAAATTTGGAAAATATATTTCAAGCTTCCAATGTCTCAATTTTTACAAATCTTTTCACAATCTTTGATTTACCCCAGAAAAGAAGTAGTCAATTTTAATTTTGGTTTATATGACGCTGGCATTGGTGTATCATGAATTTATTGCAATTTTTTCTTCATTCACCCCAATGGATTCATATTCTTTTTTCATGAAGATAAATAAATAAATATCAATTTTATTTTGTTGTGTAGGAGGAAAATATTTTTGAAAAACATTTTTCATAATTACTTATACTCTATCTCTACATTATCTTCCTCAGGCTTGGTATTTTTGATCAACACCAACCATTGATTGGTTTCTTACTCTATATGATAAATATCCCACACAACCCTATCTTTCTTAGACAATTGATGTAAAAAGTATATGTGTTTAAAATATTTCATCCATTGTTTCATCATTAAATGATCAAAATATCCACCCCATTTTAAGGGCCTTTGTCACATAAATTCCTCAATTGAAACATTCTTAAGGGGGATTCAGATTCTCTTTATTATTCATGTTTTTGTTCAAAAAATAAGTAAAAAAAAAGAGAAAT
The DNA here is from genome assembly GCA_963277665.1 of Viscum album. Lineage (NCBI taxonomy): Eukaryota > Viridiplantae > Streptophyta > Magnoliopsida > Santalales > Viscaceae > Viscum > Viscum album. The sequence goes on along the minus strand of OY728160.1, from coordinate 387,284,944 downwards.
TATGTTCATGAAGTTCATTAATCATAAATTAATTTGGTTGGGATTTTCATTTGGTAAATCACAACATTTTTCTGTACATTGGTTTTTAGCCTAGTTTCTCATATTTCAAGACATTGACTAAAAAAGGGAAAATTATGGATACATATATTTATACTAGGAAACCATGAACAATAAAGGGATAATTAAAAAATGACATATATTACTTAACCTACTAATTTCTTGATTTTGATATAAATTATCCATGACATATTTCCTAATATAAGATAAAATGGGAATTTTGGTTCCCTTCATAATGGTTCGTATGGATTCTGTAAATTTTCCCAAGAACATCTCTTAGGAATGTCAAATGAGGTGTGTTGAATGGACAATTTTCATACACTAGGTGATGATTGAGTCCAACTCAACACACCATTTTCAGGGTTATTACCCCTAGGTACCTCTGTGCAAGAGCCACATCCACCTGTAATATCCAAACATAAATTTAGTTTCTTGGAAACCATTCTCTATAGGCTTATTCAAAATTCCTAGATATTTTTCTATATATAGGATTCTAATTAAACACATACCTATGCTTATCAAAAAAGTGTTCTCACCACAGTTACCAAAGTTTAACTAAAAAATATATCTAATACTGTATATAGGGACATAAAACCTTTTACACATAATACTACATTATTCTTAACATAAATATTTTTTAATAAAAAACAAGGGTGAAAAAAGCCTCATGTATTTGGAATATTAGTTTTAAAATACAACAAAAGGAACATAAAATATTACATACTTATTTTATTCTATATAAAGAGATCCCAAAATCCATTGGATCTCTTAAAAATGCATGGGAGAACCATGGTAATACATGAAATAAATGGGTTGGATAAAAACCATCGAGAGAATAAAATTGATAACGAAACATAACAAGTGATTAAAAGATATAACATGATATTATAAAATAGAAGTCACATAAGTAGTCAAATAGAAGTGTAACTAAAATACAATGGTATCATAAGATAATGAATCAAATGAAAGTGGAGACAACATAAAATAATAAATAAAAATAAGTTATGTCTAACAACTATGAGAATATCACTTGGTTAAAATGATCCCATAATGGATTAGTTTCACACCATAATCCAATATATGATAACTCATGGGACTAAAAATTTAACCAATGAATTGAAGAGATATATATTTATGATCCCAACCATCACATCAATATTATGTAAAATCATATGTGTTTTTTTAAATTAAATTAATAATATGGAAAAACATAATAATTACCCATTGAAGGAAATGGGTTGCATAATATTGTCTTATAACAAAGTCAAAACAATATGAGAAATGATCATATGGAAAGTAATAACCAATAAAATTATGAGATAATGAACTAGTTATATATGTACAATAAATATGTAAAGAAATTATTATAATTCAATATCATTAAGGATATAGATAATTCGATTTATAGAGGGAGTGTCCAGAACCTAATGAAATGTGTTGTTTAGAGAGATCCCTTACCTTGAGCATGATTCGTCATGTGCATTCTTCATAATAATGAATAAAAAATAAATATAAATTATTTTCATGATTAAGACCTTGATTAAATATTACTATTCCTTTTAAATTATTCATTACCATGTCATACTAAATTATATAATCATTTAGGTTCATGTCGAATGTTTTGATGATGTTTGACTCATATGTCTAAAAGAAATTTTGTAAGTTGATAAATGTCAAATATATTATCAATCGATCATCTCTAGAATAATAATGATGAAATAATTATCATTTTTATACATCAATTATACTTTTAAAAAACAATGTTGAAGGATGTTATTCAAAAATGAACTATGTTAAAATAATAGATATGGAAGGTCATACATACAAAAATGTAACATTTACATTTTTCAATGAACCTGATGATAATAAGGTAAGTGTTATTTTATACTAAATAATTGTTATTATATAATAAATTCTATATTATTTGTAAAAATTTACTTACATATATCAATCATTTGATGCATTAATTCAAAATGAATCACATCACATTGTGAGGTGGTAGTCCTCCATTAACACAAACGATATTATCATTATTCAGTATATTGTAATATATGAAGGTATATGATATGATAATTTTAAATAAGGATTATTATTTCAAGAATAAAATATATAAAAATTAAATCTTTCTTCATGAATAAATGTGAGAGATGATGATGGAAAATGAATTGCATCAGTTTGCGAGGTGGTAGTCCACCATACACATGAATGATGGATTCATTTCCAATTTGAAGGAAGAGTTAATGGGAAAATATTACTCCATAAACATAATAAATTATTATTATATATATGATATTAGTGTCATAATATTGCAATTTTGAATACATAATTTAATGTGGAATGGGAAGAACTAAAATGAAGTATCTTGGTGAAGAGGATTACATTTTCTTAGGGGAAACTCCTTTGTATCTCTTATTAAGGTACCTAAGGTTTTTATATTTTCAAGACCGGAAGATATATAATTTTGAGATTTTTGGGGAGAGATTTCTGTTGTGATCTGTCAATTAAAATGGATAGGAAGGTTTGAGTATCTTAAGGAAAGGGGTTCCCTTTTATAATTGAGGAGACACGTTTTGATAAATCCCCAAAACTATTCAATAATGGGAATTCAATATCAAGAAATGTGACTCTAAAATTGAAAAATAAGGGATTTAAGGATTTATAAGGATGATAAATAACCCCATAAATTAAAATAAATATTGTTTAAACATGTTTTCTCCATTACTTTTAATGTTACTCACTTTGACCATATAAATGTTTTATCATGGTAACTATATTTTATTACTCTTTCTACACATTATGACCAAAAAAATTAGTTGAACTTATTATATAATAATAATTATTCTAATTAAAAATATTCAATCCATTTTATTAAATTTAATTAAATAAATTGGATGAATTTATTTTAAAATTAAACCTACATTTGTGTCGAAAACATTGTTTTCAACTTTTTTGAAAGCATAATAAGATCTTAAACGAACTACATGACAAGTAATAATGATTAAATTAATTTAAATTAATATATATATATATATATATGATACATATATATTTAAGTTAAATTATTACTCATTATTTGTTATTTGAATTAGTAAAAATGGAAAAACACAGTTCTGTTTATTTTTTTTCAGAAAAATGTGTTTTGAAGCCTAAAAAAGAATTATATTAAAATCCAATGAAAATAAAATTTAAATGTACTTAATAGGATAAAAAATAACTGCTAAATAATTATGTTTTTTAAATCAAATTAAAATAATATTGGGTCTTTTAATATTAGAATTATATAAAAAATTGAGGATAATTTTATAAAAAATTTGTATTTTTCACTAAGAAAATAATAATATATATTTTGAAATAAAATAAAAGAATATCACCCTTATATAATATTGATATTCTGATTTAAAAATTGAATTTCATTTTGTAAAGTAACATTTAATTTTTTTTAAAAAACTAATAATAATTTTATCTTATAAAAATAAATAAAAATTATTTTTGAAGAAAATGTACTTTTTAAAAAAATATATGACTTTATTAAAAATTGATGTCTTATTTCATATGAATATATAAATTTAGTCTAATGTATATATATTTTTCAAAAATTATTTAATCTTATTCATACCCATGAATTTAATAGGTCGGTTATAATGGTCTTATTTAAATAATCATGGTTTATTTAGGTTTAGTGTTTCATGTCACATACATTGTCTAACATAGTATGTCCCTTTTAAAACCATTGTGTGTTATAAGAAGTCATTATAGATATTATGTTAAATTACCATTTTTAATAAAAATTTTATGAAATCATGAATATGGAATGATGCTTGAAATTTTTACACCAAAATGGACAAGGAACGGATGAAACTGCTAACAGTGAATAGTCAATATAAATTAAAAATATGTTAAAATTATAAGGACCTATACTTAAAAAATTCAATAATTTTGTGTGTTTATAGAATATTTTCCATTATTTAATTATTGAATAAATTCTAGGTTTAGAGTTTTTTTGAGTTAGATCATCTCATTTACATTTCCAACACACACATTACAAAGTGAATAATTCCCCTCAGTATCTATTTTTCCTATAATTTTAATCATTTAAAATGAAAAAAAAAATATTTCAATGAAAAGTAATAATAAATTTAAACATGATTTATTCATTAGTTTAAATCATCCTTAAACCCTATGAAAACATTAGAAAATTTGGGATGAGCACAAAAATCATTGGATGTGACATAAAACAATGAAATTATTTAGTAGACTAAAAAAATCTAAACCTATAAATGTTTCACATATGAAAATTATTATTTTTGGAAGGAAATTAAATTATATCCACATTGGGGTAATAATTTTTATCAAATAAAAACTTTAATACTCAAGGCATGAAAAATAAAAACCATGTAGGTATGTTATAAAATTATATTCATAAATTTTGTTAACACATGTTAGATTTTACTAGATTACAGTTAAATCCATAATAGAAACCTCATTATATAACTCCTCCATTATTTAATTTTAAGATAATAAATTTTAACCAATACATTGGATATCTAAATTCATAGAACCCATTGTATAAGTTATATGAGGTTCACTCATTATATAAGTTGTAATGGGATTACCCATCATCTTATATAATTTTCATGTTCAAAATCATTAATAATTTTTGAAATATTTCAAAAAATCATCATAAATCACAATAAAATCTCATTTAAACACATATAGAAACACATTTAGATATTGAAATAACCATTCCTTTTAAAATACCAATTTTTTTTAAAAACTAAAATATATTAGAAAAAATGTAAATAGGTTTTCCCCGAAAAACCATGTAATAATTTAAAAATTGAAAATTATGAATAAATTTCATGATAGTGGAAAAAGGTGGTCAATGATTATGAGTTAAGTATGACATTCCATTTTCCTTTTGTAAAGCTTTTTAAAATGTTCGTATAAAATATGAAAAAATATATTTTTCAAAACATTTGAAAGAATGAAAAAAGTGACACAGAATTTTCATTAGAATTAATTTATTTCAATATAAATACATCATTAATATAAATTTATAAATATGGACATGGAGGAAAAATACATATAAATTTAATCTTTAAAACTTTTAAAAATAGGTTCTAAGGAAAAGTTCCCCTTACCACAAGTCTGGATCATCACATGCCATCATTATTATTATTATTAAAAGAATTATGTAAATTATTTAATTTCTTAATCATAATTTCTAGGATTATTAATTATTTTATTTTATTTATTTCCATGTTATATTCAATTACATAACCAATTATGGTCAGGTCAGGCATATTGATGATATTCGACTCAATTGTACAAAATAAGCATTGTAGATTGACTATGGTCAAATAGATAATTATAATATTATTTTTAGAAAAATAATCATGATATAATTTTAATTTTATAGATAAATTATACTTTTCTAAAAAACAATTAAATATCGTTATGAAAAAATAATTAAGTTACAATATGAAGGTGGTAGCCTATATATATGCATGAGTAACATTTCCATTTTTCAATGAAGATGGGGGAAAGAAGGTAAGTATAATTTTATATTTATATAATCATGATTATATAATAGATGTAATATTATTTATTTATATCCACTTAAACATACAAACCATGTGAGCTGGTGACCAATAATAAGTACATCGGTTCGTGTGGCGATTGGCCACACGTACACACGAGAATATTTTTCATTGAATGGTAAATAATGAATTAAAATATTAACTTAACATTAAAATTAATTTATTATAATATATATGTTTTTATTTAATTTGGATCCATTATTATTACTAACTATAGGATTCAATGATTAAAAAATAATTACAACGTCTTTATGAGGTTCCAATTTTCACATACACACAAAATATGGTTTCATTTTTTCACATATGGTTAGGTAGATAAAAAGGGGTTACAACATAAAGATAATAAAATTTAAGTACACTTATTATAATAATTTTTTTATATAATAATTTTGTTGAGAGGTAGGATATAGGTATAATAAGAAATAAAAATAGAAAAGACTCTGTTAAGTATTATACCTCTCCTACGGACAACTTCATTAGGTTTAAGCATATAACCTTCATCGAAGGGAATTTTGATAAAAAAAGATATATAGGACACAATTAGTGATTTTAGGAATGTATTTGGATATTTATTAGGTGATCTAATAGACTCTTGATGTGTGGAGAATATTAGAGAAGATATTTCCATATATTAGTGAGGTCGAGGAAAGACCTGTGAATTTTCACAAAACAAAAATATATTAATGTATTACTCAAGAATTGTTTCCAAAAAATCACTCATATTAAAATATGATATGATAAGGGTTAGGAGAAGAAAATATAATATAAATTAGAAATGTTTTTAGGTTATTTTAATCCTCAACATTTTAGTTTCAACCTTTATAATCCCTTTTAACTCTTCTTGTTGTAGCTGACTTTTTCATTTCAAACATTTCTCTCTATAATGAATAAATTATATGGAATAAATAAATAAATTTTAATTTTTTTTTCAAATTATGGACTAAAATCTATAAAATTTATTTTCTATAATTCGTAGAAATTAATCTAATAAAAACCCTTAGAATTTGATTGAAAATTTTTCTCAAGAAAAATTCATTTTTATGTATAAAATAGTTCTTATACCAAAATAATGTGAAATGTTTATTTAAATGAAATTTATTGGTATATTTTTATTAACAGGGAACTAATTAAATTTATAAACTAAAAAATTATATTTTCACTTTAAAATACCTGAAAATATAGGAAACAATTCATAAATAAGACAATTTTCTACTATTCACCAAAAATAAATTCTTTCAGAAAATTTCTAAAAAATCCGTATATGATAATTTTGAATTGATGAAAAAAATGATATACTTTTTCCAAATTAATATTATAAAATTTATAAATTATTATTTTAAAAAATCATATAATATGTGTAATAATATTTAGTAATAATAAAACTATTTCCATATTGATTGAAAATTTACCTAACATTTTTATAATGAATATAACTATATAATATAAAATTCATGAACATTAATAAAAATAATTTTTTTACTATTATTGTTACCTAGTTTGTTACATTCTCCCCCACCAATATGTAAATTTGACCCTCACAATTTTATTCATTACATATATAATTAGTGACACTTTTCCTTCATATGATTTTTTAACTATCATATTATTTCATGACTACATGGTATTTACCCAACACCTTTACTTGATGAATCAACTTATTCCACAATGCCTACTATCTATGATCAATAATCTAAAAAATTTATTCCCAATATGAAATATTTCCTTCCAACTCTACTACTTCACAGGTCAAATCATTAGACACAACTATGACATATTTTCTTAATAATGAAACATAAAACACATCATGTTCCTAGGATAAACTAAATAGTAACAACACTCATTAAGAAAATGATCCAAACATTTCTAGAATTTCATAAGGTGTAATGATCCATGGACTTAGCTTTCTCTATCAACCAAAACATAGAGAATTTTCCTATGGAGGTAATTTAAGGAAAACATGATCACCTACCTCAAATGAAAGATCATTCCTTATGTTTTTAATATAACTCTTTTTCCCACTATGAGATGATATTATGTGATAAAAATAATCTTTAACTTCTCATCCATATCCTATATCAAATCATTTCCTATCAATATCCTTTTACCTAATTTATCCCAACAAGGTGGATTTTGAAACCACTTTTCATATAATGCCTTAAAAGGTAAATTTTTTCATGGGAATGAAAATATTTATTATAAGAAAAATAAAATAAGAAGTATTTTTATCACCAATTACATGGTAATGTGTTGAATAATTTTGAATCTTGTCTTCCAAATTTTTAATCGTTCACTCCGGTTATCCATCATATTGAGGATAAATTTTTTTTCCAAAAATTAGTACAGTACAAAATGAATTCTAAAGGCCTTTCAAACAATTATTACTAAACTCAAGATAATGGATAAATATAATACATAGAATAAATCTTTATAAACTTTCTTCCTCCTTGTGATAAATTGGATAAATATTATCTAAATACATCGTATATAAAATAGGATGTAAATGTATATATTTAATCAATTAATCACTAATTACATAAATTTCAAAATTACCTAATGATATATTTGTAAACCCCACCTTGAAGTCTATATATATATATATATATTCCCATCTCCACTCTAGGACTATGATAGGCTAAATTATCACCTTTAATGGTTATCATTCAACTTTAACCTATTGAAAATTCAACATTTCCCGAGTAAACTCAATAATAAATTTCTTAATTTTATCCCACTAGTAATACTCATGATGGTCTATATATATCTTAGTATTTCTAGGATAAAAATAAAAGGTATTTTTATGAGCTTTATTCAATAATTACTTTTTAAATAAGGAGATAAATGTAACACAAAACCATTATCCAAATATAAAAACACCACCCTTCTCAAAAATAATTTTAGAAAATTTAGCATTATTTAATAATTATATATTTTCATTCAAATAATTATTTTCCTTTTCATAATGCATAAATATATCTGAGAAAGGTGACTACATTGACAGATAAAACAAAATAGATTATGATTTTGCTAGAAGTATTTTTAAAACATAATTTCTTCAATAATCAACCAAAGGATTGTGTTCTAAATGAATCATTGTTTATGATGCATAATCATTTAGACTCAAAGCATCAACTAAAATATTTTCTTTTCCATAATAGTAGTGAATCATGAAATCATAATACTTTATTAGTTAAATCTATCTTCTCTATGTCATTATAAAATCTTTATGAGTGCATATATGATTCATACTTTTATGATTTGTATATATTTTAAATTTTACTTCATATAAATGTTGACTATAGATATTTAAATTAAAAACCACACCATCAAATTCAAGATCATGTGTACTGTAATTTATCTATAGAGGTTTTAATTTATGTGATTCATAATCAATTAAATGGTCACTGTTCAATATAAATAACCATGTCCCTTCAAAATTGCATCATTGGAGATTATAAATTCACCATTTCTATAGGCTTTTTCCAAAACAAGATAATTTTACATTATTTCTTTCCATTCATGTAAACATTCATCATACTCTTTTTTTATACTAATTTAACTCCTTTTCCAGTTAGCACAATTAGTGGGTATGATAACCAAACAAGGTTTCAAAAAAACTATTTATAATGACATGTTAATAAAAGAAATCTATGAATATATATGATATTTTTATGTATTATTAATTAATTTACCATTTTAGTTTTAGCAGGGTCAATATTTACCCATATTTGGGAATAATATAACCAATAAATGGAATATTCAACATTTTAAATTCCATGTTACTAAATTTTTCATATAACATTTTTCATTTCAATGTTTTTAAAAAACCATATGTATCATTTATAAACCTCATTAATTTTATGATACAACAAAATATCATTAATAAAGACAACTGAAATATTATCCAAATTTTCATGACAAAATCTAATCAAAAGATTAATCAATAATGTTTGTGAATTAAAAAACCCAAAGTTAAATTCAACAGAATCAAAATTACCAAATATAGTCCAAAATTTTATGTTAATAATATATTTCCCCTTTACCTTTAGCTTATGGAATCCAAACTTGATATTAATCTTCTTAAAATACTACTCTCCTTGGAGCTGGTCATGAAAATCATAAATATGAGAAAAATGACACTTTTTATTAATAAAGATGTTATAGAAGGATGTATAATCAATAAAAATACTTATTGAATTTTCACTATTCATAATGAAAAAATGGGGAAACCCCATGGTGATGTTATAGGAAAATGAAACCTTTATCATGAAATACTCACAAATACTTTTTTAATTCCAAATGTTTTACTAGGGAAATTAGACAAGTGGGTTTTGAAATTGAATTACAATCAATCCATAAGTAAATAGAAAAATGAAACTCCCAAACTAGAAAAGTACCAAGAAAAAAATTAGGAAATAAATTCATATATTCATTCTCTACCAACACATCAAAAATATTAATAGTTTCTTTATTCAACGTGAGTTAAGTAACATTTTATGCCCCTATTAATCAAAATATCGGCTTCTCGATAAGGTATTAATGTGATAATAAAATTAACTACAAATTTATAAGCTACGAGATCTTTCATATAATGATAATATGAAATCCAAAAAATTACCATAATAACATCATACTCCATTCTGGGTAGTTAAATAATATTTTAAAGAAAAAAATATCACTGATAAGAATCAGAATATTATTATTAATCATAGCTTCTATAATACTTACACTATGATTTCTTCATGAAATGTTGTTTCATATATTCTTGAGGTTATAATACCTTTTTACATAAATGTATCTCAAAAATGAATGAGTGAAAAGATCCAGATTCAAACAAGGCATTGACATAATTTTTTATAAACAAGTAACATAGATATGATAAGATTATTAGATAACCCAACATCAATTGTAGTAGTAGAAAAATAATTTTCCACTCATTTCTAAATTCAATCTTAATGATTTAAGAACATTATAACTAAATTTTTGCATATGTTAGCATAATTCCCCATCTCATTGAAATTGAATTATCTCACCATTGTAAGACTATAGGTTTCCCCATTATACGATTAATCAGAGTTGTTTTTCTTACTTCCATGAAGCCTATTACCAATAAAACCACCATGATAAAAAATTATAGATCCTTTCAAATAAACCATAATTTTGTAATACACTTGTAACATATTTTGGTCTTGGATACTAATTTATTTGTATAATTGATCTCTATTTCTTTCCATATTAACATTTTATTACTCTAGTTATCATGAGGAGCATAAGTATCACAAAACTCCATATCAATTTTATCAGAAAAAAATATTTCTCATACCTTTTAAATTCTATTCGGGAAAAATATCTTTTAAAATATGATTTTTAATTCTAAGTATAATATATTAAATATTCTAACAATGTAAAAAATTAATTCAGTGTTTACCTGACCTATCTTGTAAAATTTTCCTTAAATACATCTATTGTTCCACAAACCATCTTGAATACCCAGGTAACCTGATATTTAAGTCAATCCTAACATAGCCTGAAGGGCTTTACCAATACCCATGGGTTGGATACTAAAACTTATAATCATAAAATATGAATGTGGGAATGAATTTTCCACTAAAAAATTGAATCAAGAGAAACAATTTTGTATAGATACAAGAAAAACACTATAGGGAAAACTGTACCATAAGTCAAACAAGCATAAAGAGCCAATGTGAAACCACAATCCCCCAGAAAACAAGACAACCACCTGATTCAAAATGGAAAAAACTCTCTAATACCATGTATCCACAACTAGAACCATCTACAATGATTATTTACCCTTTTTCGATGGTGAATGGAGATAATCTAAAAACACCCAAAGGCATAGTTAGAGTGTGACATAAAATCTTAGTAGGTCTCATAAGAAATTCCATAAAAGTTTCCAAAATTAATAAACCTAAAAAAAATTAATTTTAAATAATCATACATGGACGTCCAAAAGAATATTTAAAACAAATCATTATTTACATTTTGAATGATATAAAATAAATTAACCAAATGGCTTAATAAAAATTTTATATAAAACAATTTATATAAATTTACAAGTCATGTGTGAAATAGTTTATGAAAAAAATGGAATATATTTCAAATATAAACAAATTAGCAACATAAAAATATTCCAAAAATGTATGATAATTTCAGGATATAGGAATCTTATAAACTCAAATAGGGATCATGGTAATAGTTGTACAAACATCCTTCTGAAACATCTCAAAGAGGACCCATCACCATCCCATTGGGGATGTAACCAACTACATATGTATTATTAGTGTTTTAATGTTATATAGTGTTGTCTTGAATAACTCACTAGCTACCTAAGATAACATGTTATCTAATAACAACCAGTGATGTGGAATTGATTTTAAAACTATTTAAAAGACAATTCATCCCATTATTCCATTTCAAATATGCAAATTCTAATTTAAAAACCTTAACACATATTCTTAATCAAAATATTCCTCTTCCAACATAAAACGACTATGTTTTTATTAAAATCATTTTAAACCCATTTTTTCAAATACCATATTGAAATTAATTTCATCAGCTTAATTCCACTATTCAATTTCCATAATTAAATTCCACAATTTCCATTTAAAAATTTCCATCCAATTTCACTACACTACCCAATTAAATAGAATAGCGAATTATTCCCAATTTGATGCACAATCCAATTTTATGTCCACAATTCAATTGAATTGGGTTCTTAATAAAAAAAATTAAAGCTATTTAATTTAAATCAATCAATTGAATTTAAATTATGCAATTTAGGGCCAATTAAATTAGTCATGATAAATAGAACCACATAACTCATGATTAATGGGTCATGAAACACATATCCATAGTTGGGAAACTGTGATAATGAACTTTTGAAACATAAATATGAGAATCAAACCAAGAATAAATATCAAAATTAGTCGGGATTTAATAATCCTACAACATGGAGATTTAAGAAACCATAGAATGGAAATAAGATAGAGTGGGAGAAAGGGAAAAAAGATGAATCCTACTAGGAAGAGATAAAACAACAATATCATATATTATATTCTCTTATATAGGTGTGAAAAGGGGCCAAAATAACCTCTTGGGAGCCTTCAAGGAAGATGAAAACACAATAGTGTTATACAGGCACGTCGGGAACTTAAAAGGTGGATTTTATGTTTTTAAGACTATTTTTCATATTAATTAAATCTTATATATATATCTATCTTGTCAGGGCCACACTGTTAGAAAAAACATGCACCCTAACCATGTAGCCCATTTTTTGAAGGTGAATCGTTTCTCCATGGTGGGAGCATAGTTTTTTAGAATGGGAACTAATATTGTAAACTACAGATATTTGGGTTTCCATAGTTTCAAATTATATGGGGCATGGTTTGGTTAAATATTACACCAACTATGTACAATATAGAAACTTACCAAATGTTATAAATTTTCACCTGAAACAACCAAAAACAAAACCCAACCAAGGAATGATAAAAATAAGGTTTTAGGAGTACCTAAAAATAGCAATAGGATGTTACGACCTCCCCACCATAAAAATATTATGTCCCTTTAATGACATATTAGAAGATTTTATGCTAAAAAGATTAGGCCACTACTTTCTCATTAGTGACCCCCTCTCCCACATCTCCTGGGTATCATAAAAATTATATTATAACAATAAAATCAAATGTATCATCCCTATATGTAGAAACTTGGATTCATAATTAACTATCCTAAATAGATTTTAAGCCAAAAATAAATAAGTTTCAAACTTATTATCACTCCATCTCAGAACATGAGATGGATCAGATTGATATATCCCTAACTATGATACATGGAACATGTTATGTGTCTATGTCATCTATGGTGGAACTACTAATATGTAAAAACATTTCCCCACTTACACCACAACCCAAAAATGTCCCACAAAGTGAGGACCAAGCCTCTCATGCCACTCAAGTCATCAATTACCCAAATAGCGTGAAGCTTTCAAGAACACTTGGTTAGAAAATGAATACCCCAATTGTCTATGAAAATTAACAGTATTTGATTTATGCTAGCTATGTGACATCATCATTATCTGATGAATCAATTGAATATTTACCATCATCATCTGAACCAAGTTTAGTCCATCCTAGGAATATTCACCCATCTTCAACCAACACAATGTATATTTACATGGGCGACTATACAATGCCTAAAAAGGAACCATTAAAATTGTGGAATCATAATAATTGTAATAAGAAAACTCAACAATCCTTATTTGGTCATATCGAGCTCCACCAAATTCTAGAACCCGGGCACATAGAATATCCATAGGAATAGGTACATAACTTTCTTTTTGGTCATCCGACTATGATTGGTATGTCATTCTCAAACAGACCTAAGATCGTAGTGCATAGTGAAGGCCTCTAGAAATCAAAGAAGTAATCTTGGGATATCTACGAGAGACTATAGCAAACAGAACTCTATGAAAATGAAAAATCACTTTCAAATAGATATTATTGGACTCCTCAACATTGGATGTATCAAGAATGGTTTTAAAGTGAGATGATTTTTTTAGTCGATTGATCACAACCCATATCACATTCTTCTTTATCTTGGTATGTGAAAACCCAACCACAAAGTTCATTAAGATCTCATCCCACTTCCAAGTCAGCATTCGATGTGTATGAAGAAAATCTGAAGGTTTTTGTTGCTTGTCCTTTACCTGTGGGGATTTATATCAATTAAAGACAAATTTATCAATGCCTCATCTCACATTTATCTGTGATAATATTCATTAAATGTCACAGAACATCTTCATGATTCTAGGGTGCACAACCCCCATGGATTTAGTTTAGTCCCCCATCAAAACACTCCATACAACTAACATCACCTAAAAGTGAGTTTGATATAATATAATTCCCTCACTGGTGAATTAATAGTCAGGCACGGTCTCCCATCCATAATGATAGTCTATAATGCCACATAATTTCTCATCAAATAGTTGTTCCTGAAGAATCATTTTGATAAGAGTGGAGCTGAACACTATCCAACAAAACCTCGAACCTGAATCACCAAAATCCAATATGAAACTGTGAAAAAAGGTCCATCTACTTCCTCCCATCTAAATTTTCTCTTAGGATCTTGGTGGGAAGCTTCTAGCTCAATGCATTTGTGATGAAATTCCCTTTCTATGGGGTATAGGAAATGTAAATATTGAAATATTTATTGTATTCCACACAATTCCTCTTGAGTAGAATTAAATATTTTTAGAGAAGATATAACCTAGGGTATTGTAGTCAGAATACATGGTAAACATTTCTCTTAAAAGGTATATCTCACAATTCTTAAGTGTGTACATCACAATTATGAGTTCAAGGTCATGGGTCAGATAATTCTTCTGGTGTGTCCTAATATGATAAGATTTATAAGAAATAAAATGACCACCTTATATAAGAACACCACCCAAACTGGAACCTAATGCATCATAGAAGACCACATATTCTTGTTCATAATTTTGGAGAGTCAACATTGGTCTAGTATTCCTGACATGATTCAACCCAAAAAAAGAATTCTAAAAATTTCACCCAAGAAAAATTTACTCCCTATTGAGTTAGAGAAGTCATCGAAGAAGAAAAGGTTGAGAATTACTTAATAAACCCGTGGTAATTCCCATATATACCCAAGGGAGTCTGAATCCCACAAAAATTTCTTGATTGTTCCCATGTTCGGATAGCTTCCACCTTTTCATGATCAAATGTAATAAATTGTTCTGACACCATGTACCCCAATATATTCATTTCTCATATCCAGAAATCACATTTAGAAGTCTTGGCATAAAGTTGGTAATTTCTCAAAAATTCAATGTCTTCTATGAGATGAAAAATATGATCTATATTGGACATATAGTAAATAAGGATGTTGTCGGAAAATAGCATAATGAATGTTTAAATGTACACATAGAAAATTCTATTCATTAAATCCAGAAAGACTATAAGAGATTTGGTTATACCAAAAGGCATGAAATAACACTCATTATGGCTAAACCTTCTCCAAAAGGTAGTTCTCTAAATGTGAGATTCATTTATCCTTAACTGATGGTAACCAGACCCAAGGTCAATCTTCGAGAACCACTTTTCCCCTTTCAATTGGTCAAATAAATCATCAATCTGTTGAAATAGTTATTTTTAATTTTTTATGACTTGATTTGTTTCAGTTAATATACAGTAAAACATGAGAAAAATGTAAATTAATCCCAGAAAATAGAAATACATAATTTGGATTTCAGTTAATCCAATCAAAAGAAGCTGAAATACTATAAATAATACTTAAGATATCTTTACCAAACCACCCCTAGTTACTTAAGGTTCATTATGGTGAGATATACCCAAACACTCTATCACAACTACCAACCATGTCCTTAAACTATTACACAACTACATAATGACATCACATACAATAACTCAACCTCCCTTTAATACCTTATTTTCATGAACTATCATAGATTATATGGTAACCTGATAATTGATCCAGTACTGACATAGATCAATGGTTTTTTCATATCCCCATAGGTTGGTGACTAGTACATAAAGTCATATAATATGAATGTGGGAATGAATTTTAATCAATCAAAATCAAATAAAGAGAAAAAAATTTGTAATCATGCAAGAAAATATTTACAAGGAGAGTTGTACCAGAATTCAATCAAGCATAAATAGCCCAAGTCCAACCATAAATCACCATAAAATAGTAAAACCTTCCATGTCCTGGTTGACACAACACATCAGGCCCAAGTATCAACAACTAGAACGACCTTCAAGTGGTGCTTTACCATTTCTCAATCCTAGAAGGATATACTCAATAAAAACCTGAAGGCCCATGTAGACTGTGTGCATAAATCCTTGTAGGGTCTCACTAAAGTTTCCATATAAGATTCTATAATTAATTAACCAAATGAAGTATTCAATTTTATATTAAAAATCATTAATGTTAAAAGGAATATTTAAAACACCTCATTCTTTACATTTCAAATGATGGAAAATACTTTAAACAAATGGATTAATAAAAATTTGATATTAAAAAGTTTATATAAATTTAGAAGGCATGTGTAAAATAATTTATAAAAAACAATGGTATATATTTCAATTATAAAAAAATTAGAACCATGGTAATCTATAAAAATGAATGATATTTCAATTCTATGGGACTCCTTCACACTCAAATGTTGATCTTTGAAATATGTGTACACCTGTACCTATGACATTAGTCAAAGAGGGCCCATGAGTATCCCATCGGGAATATGATCTACTGCATATGTATTGTTTGTGTTCTAAAGAGATAGAGTGTTGTCTCGAAAAAAACACTGACTACATAGGATTTCATTTTTTCAAATAGAAATTAGTGATGGGAAATTTATTTTAAAACCATTTAAAATATCATTCATTTCATTCTTCCATTTCAAATATGTCAATTTTTATTTAAAAACAAAAACATGGGGTTCTAATAAAACTCTGCCTTTTCCCTGTTAAAACCAATAGGGTTCTATGAAAACCATTTTAATGAAATATTCTTAACCCCCATTTCGAAGTAACTTTCGCAAAATTAATTCCACAATTAAAATTCCACAATTAATTTCCATAATTTATTTTAATCAATTACCATCCAATTTCCCTACACACCCCAGTTCTATAGGATTTCTTTTTTCCCAAATGTCAAGACATAGAAAATTTAAAATTCCAAATTTATTGGAATTGGGTTTTTAATAAACCAATTAAATGAAAATTCTTCTAAATCAATAAATTATATTTAATTAAAGCGATTTAGGGTTAATTAAATTGTCCATTATAAATGGAGCCACCAACCTTGGGATTACTAGACCACAAAACACAAATCCCTATTTGAGGAACCCCAACAAAGAACATCAGTAAATTTTTATATGAGAATAAATACTATATTCAAGATCCAAAAGAGTGGGGATTATATCTTCCAAGAATAATTAGATCTACGAAACCCTAGGGAGGAAAGAGGTGAGAGTGAGATAAAGACAATGAGAAGATGAAACTTACTAGTAAGAGATCTATCATCATTCTCCTAGATTCAATTTTCTTCTAAATGGGTGTATAGGGGCCAAAATTACATATTGGGATCCTCTAAGGAAGATTAAAACAAAATAGGGTTATACAAGCTCATCAGGAACCTAAAAAATAGATTTTTTGGAATTCAAAACTAATTTTTAGTTTAATTAAATCATGTATATATGGTTAGCTATCAAATGATGGATGACTAGAAAAAATTGTGTTCCATAACCATGCACTGAATTTTTCCCAAGTGTATAGTTTCTACTTTGTGGGAACACAGTTTCTCAAGCCATGCGCTAGCTGTAAATAGTCCCACTATTTTGGTTTTCACGGTTTCTATTATAATTATTCATGGTTGGGAAAAACCATGTGCCAATCATGCATAACTTAGACACTTAAAAAAAATTCCAAATTTTTAACCTGAAACAACCGAAACCAAAACCCAACAAAAGTATTCTGAATAGTTGGGTTTAGAAATACTTGAAAATTGTAAGAGGATAATACAACCTCACCACTATAAAAACATTATATTAACATAAATCTTTCAAATAAGACTTTATCCAAAATTATAAGACCACTACTCTTTCATAAGTTCTTCCACCACCCATGTCTCATGAGTATCACAAACGTACTTCAATAGCACTTGAATCAAATGTAATTTCCTCCCACGAAGAACCCAGGTTTCAGAACTAATTATCCAAACTAGACATTCAGTCATGGATAAATGAGGATCAACTTCATGATAATTCTATCTCATAACATGAGATGAATCTTATAAATGCATCCATAGCGGTGATACATGGAACATAAAATTTATCGATGTCAGCTGTAGCAGAATTTAAAAGTTGTATGAAGCTTTACCCACATTCTTCATAACCTCAAAAGTTCACACAAATCATGGAGACAAATCCCTGTGTCTATCAAGTCATTGATGACCCATACATGGTGAAACGTTTGAGAACACCTAGTCCCCAACTAAAAACTCCAATGGTCTGTGATGGTTATCAACACAATATATACAATGGATCTTTTCTATTATCATTTAATAATGATTAAATAAAATATATTCCATCATCTTTTGAACCTTCTCAGTCCTGTCAAGGAATCTCCACCCATCTCTGACCAACACAACATAGTTTTAAAAAATCTGGACATACAAAGCCTCAAAAAGAAGCCATTTTGATCACAGACTAATATCTAATATAATAAAAAAAGCTCAAAATATCTGATTTGTTCATACCAAGAACTACTAATGTTAAGAATATAGATGTGGATAATATTCTCATGAATTTTAATAGCTCTTTCTATCGGTCCATCTGAATACAGATGGTATGTCTTTTTCAAATGGACCTGAGATCTCAGTGCCTCTTAAAGGCATATTAAAAAAACAGATGTGAACTGTGGATCAATATTAGAGATAATATCATATTAAACTCCCTAAAAACAATAAATATTTTCTATATAGGTATTATACAACTCCTCAACATTGGTTTTATAATGAATTGGTATAAAGTGAGTCGATTTTTTTAGCTGGTTGATCACAAACCATATAAAATTATTCTTTCTTGAGGTATCTGAAAACTGAACCAGAAAGTCTATTAAGATGTCATCCCACATCCAAATATACATTTTATGTGGATAAATCAATCCTAAATGTTTTTTGTGCTCATCCTTAACTAGTTGGCATGTATATCATTGAGAGAAAAATTCAGCAATGCCCCTTCTCATACATTACCATAAAAATCATAAATTCATGTCATAGAACATCTTCATGATTCTTGGGTGAACAACCTAATTAGTGTTATTTCAATCCCCTATAACATATTTTCTTAATTCTAACAACAACAAAAATTGAGTCTAATATAATAAAATTCCCTTGGTGGAGAATGAAAAGTCAGGTATGGTCTCCCCACCATAAATAAAGTCTATAATGATACAAAATTCCTCATCAAATTATTATTCCTGAAGAATTAATTCAAGAAAAGAATAGATGAACAGTAGCCAAAAAAATTTGGCCCCCTAATTCCCAGACTCCAATATTCAACTAAAAAAAGATCCATCAAGTTCCACTCATTTCATGATTCCTTCAAAACCAATTTTGAAAGATTCCTACTCAATGCATCTGTATTGATACTCCCTTTCCCTGGGGTATAGTTGATGTTAATGTTGAATGATTAGAGGTATTCCATCCAAATACTCTAGCAGGAATTTAAATATTTTGGAGAGAAGATATAATTAAGTCTCTTTTGGTCATAGTACACATTAAACCTTTCTCTAAAAAGGTTGTGCTTCCAACTCTTAAGAACATGAATCATAGATGTGAGTTTAAGTTCATGGGTTAGATAATACTACTCACATGGCCTAAGATGATGATAACTATAAGTAATGTAATGATCACCTTGTATAAGAGAACATACCAATCCTAAAACTGGCACATAAAAGAGTACCACATAGCCCTTACTAGCCTTTAAGAGAGTTATCATCAGTGAAATCATCAAGAGAGGCTTCAATCTTGTAGGTTCCACGTGCAATGGAAGCGTGTGATGGGTGGTTCCCAATATTTCATTTTTTCATGATTGATGATCAATATCATATCAATATGATGATTAATATCTATGATAAATTTAATTGAATAAAATATAGGAAACATTAATAAAGTTGGAACTGAGAGATAAGATCAAAACTTATCTTCTATAATTAATTTAACTATATAAAGAATTATCTCTAATGAATTATTTCTTCATTGATGATTTAGGTGACAGATCTATGGTGTGTCGACATTGTTTTGTAGAAACCACGTCTAGATTTCCTAGAGAGGTGATCCACACACTACTATAAATTTAGGCTATAGTCAGGTACCTATAGTTAGGGTTTTATAGTTCCGTGACTATAGCCAGTTTATATCCAGGATTCAATTAAAAAAATCTAGCCAAATCATTGTTTTATATTCCTAGGGACCATCCTCCTCCCTCGATCCATGACCCTCTTCTGAACCCTTGACCTCCATATCGACATCCTCCTCCCTAACACTTCCAATCAACATCACCACTCCTCTCCATAGGTGATTCTATTCATAGTGGCCTCCCCACCACCTCCTCTAGAACACCACTGACGTAGGTATCCATTACCCACATGTTGTATCGTCTTTGTGACTATCCTCCCCAAATGCTGCCAACCAACGTAGCCACCCTATCTATGCTTCTCCGAGTCACCCACCCCACCTCAACCTCCAGTGCGCCTCTAACGCGGACACCCTACCTCCCTAGAATAATCCTCCTCCTCGGCTAGTCACACCCCTTGATTACACACCTCTTGATTACCCACTGAGGTTATTTAGGGATTTAACCCCTCATATTTCACTTGTTTATTGAACCCTATTCAGAGTGTTTTTTCTAATTCCTATTATAATTCAATTATATGTTTTTATTTAATCTATTGATCACACACAAAATATTAATAGATTTGGGGATATTAATATTAGTTGATTATTTTGTATTAATTTATGTATCAACCAATTTGTCCTCTACAAACATCAGTTTTAGTTATTGGTGTATTGTAAAATGTATATTTGTGTCTATAGTGATATTGAGTTGATTATATCAATTGATGGAGATGAGATTTAGTAGATGGATATGCTTCTATGGATTGGTTCTAGAGTGAGGGAAAGAGGATTTATTTTTCACATGCATGATTTTTTTATTGATAATGTGTGTGTATGCTTTTCATAATTGATTGTTAATTTATTTTTTCAAATATGGTCCTAGAATGGAAGAAAAACTAATGGATGAGTGATGACATATTTGTAGGAGAAATATTGTTGTGTGCCAACTCTAATTGAAGGGATAAATCATTCAAAAGATTATATATGTTCCATGGTGCTTGTTTCTAGCCCTCAGGGACTTCTATTTCCCCTTAATTACATAGTAGGAAAATTAGGGTAAATATATACACTTTTGTTTCCAATAGTTTGGTGAATATATACATCACATGATCTTGAATACCAACAAATTTATATTGTATATCAATATTATCCACCTTCTCCTATAAACAAATTATGGTGGATCTCAGTATGATTTTTTTGAGTGTTTTATAATATTTTTTTTAATTTTGATAGAACTTTTATTTTATCATTAAATAATTATTGGATATTTCACAAATTCATTGATTTATTACAACTATTATAACATCAATATAATAAGTTTATATGTTTTTTTCAAACTCTGATATACTTGGCTTCCACAATACTCAAATAAGCACAACCATGGTACTCTCTTACCCAACCAAAAAAATATATCCCAATAGAATAAATTTATCCACTACTGTATTTTCTATCCACATTGTGAGTATTTGAATCATCATTTCAATTTCTTAATAAGTGCAGTTTCTTTCCAAATACAAACAACAAACCATAAAGTAATGTTAATTGAACATGCCACATTATTCTTATAATTTCCATAATATTTTATTTTATAGGAATATATTAAAGCCTTTTTCCTAATCATGTTTCATAGAAAATATATATCCATAGAAAATATAAATCTCAGTTGTGATTTAATTAGGCTATTCAAATACTTTTTTTCAACATGTATACTTCTGAAATATCATTTCCAAAAAAAAATTAAATATATGATAGATATAACACCCTTATCAATATGTTATATAACTATTAACTCTTTATAAACGAAAGTGTTTGCTCTGGTTTCATTCAATTTTAAAACAAGTTGTGATGAAGTTAGATTACATAGTAGATTATCATTACTACGGAAAAATTTATTACTTATGCATTTTTGAAAATATTTTATCTAATAAAATTTAAATTTATATACATAAAAACTCTTATAATATATGTATCTAAAATTATTTCTTCATAAATATCCTAAATTTAATTTTATGTGTTTTTATTAGGTCTAATTCTTCATATTATCACTATACTAATATGATAGTCTATAATAGATCCCTATACCACTAAATATATATATTGAAATAAAAACACATGAGTGGGATTGGTCACATAACTGCTTAGTATACAAAGGTACTATATACAGAGGCACTTTATATAGAAGCATTGTATGCAGAGGTACTATCTGTAGTCTTGGGAAGGTTTGGTTATATTTACAATGAAATGTGAAACAAAAACTTGGTCCCAGTTAATCCAAATAGTGGAAAAACTATTATTGATTCTTGATTCTACTATAATTTATTGAATTTTAAAACATAAGGTTTAATTCTTGAGTATTATATTCATTTTTTATGTAAACAGTGACACAGAAAAACCATATTTCACTTCATAGAATCAATTATATGTGTTGTAAAACTTAACATAATGAATTTTTAGTGGGAATATAAAAGACATAAATTTCAGTACAATGTTTTCTCCAAATGAGTGAGGGTGTTTATATGAAAATAATATCCAAAAAACGTCATATCATTTCACAATGTCAATAAATTATTTGAATAAAACATATGATGCATAAGTGAATGTGGTATAATTTTCTAAATATGCTCCAAATTATATTTTATGATGTAGTAAAATCCATCATGTTGTGGTTTGGTTATTTGGTGATTCATTAGACCACTATGTGGTGTATGTATTGGATGGAATTGGATATCATTTGAACAAAAACCCTTTATTAATGATCATGTAATTTATTATAGGGATGTACATATCAATCTAAATATTCTTTTTTCATTGTTGTTATTGGAGTTATGTATCATTTATCATGTATAGTTGACATACCGATCACATATATATTAGAATTCATTATATCTCACTTCTTTCCCCATTATTTACTTTAAGGTTGTTCGTTATGATGATGTCAATTCTATCCAACTCCATCAAAGATAATCAGTTCAACATCATATTTGGGTAAGGTTTCTTTAGTTTTTATTATTTGAACCAATTTGAATTAGGGCTTTTCTGATTTTTGGGTTTCCTATATTTCGTAGTTTGCTTTGGATCTCATTGAGGTGGATACAAGATGACTGTAGAAGGTTACTTAATAGTGTATTCATAGGTAGAAATATACATATATAAGTTCCCCCTTATGTATATTCACTCATGGTAGTATTAATATATATATTGGGGCCAAATGTTCTTATATATAGATATGAAAAATGCATACATGTGTAAGTGTAAAGGGGTATATTCAAGTAGAAACATATATTTATGGACCTCCATATACATATTTTTATATGAAAATATGTATATAGGGTCTAGGTGTCCTTATATATATGTGAAGAAACATATGAATGCGAGTGAAAAAAAGGAAGATTTCAGTTTTCATCATCAAAATCATTGCTCCTTGAGGTTGAGGTAGGTTCTCTATGCCTAAACCTTTATTTTTAATTCCATAATTGCTTGAGAATTTTCAAAAATTGTTTCCATTATTATATTATGTGTATATTTTATGAAAAATGGTTGTGTCTCTTTGAGATGACATTTTCACCTATTTTACTTGATTTACCCAAGCCTTCAATGTAACGACCCAAACTTTCATTAATGTAAATTCTTCCTGATCTAATTAAATGTCTTATTATGGTTATATAAAATGTGAACTTTATTGGATTTACATTTCTATATTTTAAAATACCTTCATGAATTGGGACGGTTGCTAATATAAACGTTGAATAGTGATCACATGATTATTATAAATATCTGGCTTTAAAAAATCCAATTTACTCAGAAAAAGGAAGTGATGGCCTTATCCAGTATACGTGACCCATAAAAAGCCCATTTGATGAAGCATGTAAAGGAATTGGAGGCATTGGGATTCCTTCTTGACTAAGCTCAATCCGAGCTTGAACACGTTAAGCTTGAGCGGAACCAACTACGAGAGAAGTGGAAGTTTGTAGAGATTACAACCCGAGCGATTTTATCTGATCCTCCCCAAGATTCTCTCACCATCACACACCTTACCCTTCGGTCTAATATTGGTGTTATAAGAGATTATGTAACAATACCCTAGCACTATGACTATGTACATTATTTTTGTAAAAAGAATGTGCATTCATTTTATTATTATTACTTTGTAAATAGTTTTTAGAGTATAAATAGTATTTTTATTTAATATTTGACTAAGGAAAATATTTTGAGGAATTAATGTATTTTTGAATTAAATTACTTTTTATTAAATACAAATAATCATATAATTTTATGAATGCAATTGTAATTTTTATTAAGGTTTGAAAACTATTTTTGTCAAAACCCATGAATTTTTAGTAAATATCGGTTTTTATTTTAAAAGTAAAAAATTTACATATTTATAAAATTATTCATATAAAATGAAGATTTTTTTTGGAATCAGGATTTCTAAATTATCGAATGGTAAATTTTTCCTAATTTTCTGAGACAGTCAAATTTTTGGGTAAAAATTAAATATTGTTTTAATATATAATGTGTTTTATGACATCATAATGACCATATAGTGATGTAATAAAATAACATAAACATTATACTTGGCCAATATATGTTATATCAGTAAAATAATACAATTTTAGATTTGTTTTATTTATTTTACAATGATTTTGTGGACCCTCTGAGACTTATAAAACATGTCATCTTTTTAAATTGTTTTCCTTCAGAGTGTGACTCACCTCCACATAAGAAACCCTATTATTTTAAGAAGTTCAGACATTGGCCATATATAATATTTTTTTCCGCTCTCCTTTCGAAAAAATCATTGGTTTGTTTGTGGTTTTGATTTGTTTAATGTGAGGTATCCCAATCCTAAATAATAAAGAATTCCCTCTACTTTCCTATATAAACCCACCCAAGCTCCCACTTCCGCCTCACTCAAAGCCTTTGGAGTTTGAACAAACCCTGCCCTCCTATCTTTAGAATCCACCCAAGGTTTACGAAGCTCCCAATGAACCTCTCTCAAGCCGCTCCCAAGCCTTTTGAATCACACATCCAAGTATGGTATTTCTTCATTTCTCATTTTTGTCCAATTTTCATTAAGTTGTTATGCCCTTTTGTTTTCAATTACAAAATGTTGGAGTACGATTTCACACCTCCCCCATACTTCTCTATTTATGTTTGGATTATGGGAGACCCCTCTATCTCTCATTAATTCCTCCCATGTACACCCTTTACCATGCCAAAATTATGTGAGGGATTTCTCTCACCTATTTTACATCCAAGTAATCTTTTGTATTATGCATCTAAATTCCATTATGTTTGTTGGGAAATGTATCTATATGAACCTATTACTATCCATTTTATGTATATATGATGAGACACCCTTTTCTCTCTCATCAACCATTTTCATTAATCCTTATGTCATGTCGTTATGTTGCTGAAATTGCACCGTGTTTTTTCATGCCACGAACATTGGGTAGTGAATACCATAACCTTTTCTCTATCAAGGGTATTGCCTTTATACACATATACATATTGAATGGTATTTTCATGTATTTTTTCAAAATTACTTAATTGTGGAATAACTTATGATTTTGATTGATTCCGTGATCCATGTGGCACACTTATGCATGAAATGAAATGTTTAAGAAGGGTGTGCCTTGATAGCGCTCCAACGCATTGGTTAAATTATAGTATCATTATATGTCATGTTCAATGGGTGTTGACTCATGATAATTCAAGTGCAACGTGGTTTTACTCATGCCTCAGGTGCAATGAGGGTTTACTCATGATCCATGTGAAATAATCCTTAGCCCATGCTAATTCCATGTTAAGTGTGGTTTCCACATTTCCATGTTATTGTTATCATGATTTATCAAGCCTTTATGTTCATGATTATCTTGTCCTCCACTGATATTCCTATTGTATAACATGTATTATATTCCTCATGTTATTCCATGTTTATTCTCTTACTAGGATTTATAGCTCACCCTTTTCCTATGCATGTCCTCAGGTATTCCCATGAAATTCTAAGTACGAGGGAATGTAGTGGTCATGTAATGGAAGTTTTCATTAAAGATGTTCTGTATTTCATGTTTTATGTTTTTATGTAATTATCATAGGTCCCAATGACACTATACCTCTCGATCATCCATGTTGTATCAAGATAAGAGTTTATTTAATAAACCTTGTTTAATTGTGTAATAAAGAGCAGGGTTTTTATAGTTGGTATCCGAGGATAGGTTTAGTTATTTTTGGGATTAGGATTAAAAACTCTCAGTGAAGAATTAAGGACAAAAATAACTATAATAAAAACATCACTATGTATTGGTGAGTATTTATTCTGTGGTTTATCAAAAAAATACTTCCCTGTCTGGATACAAGAAGGTAGAGGAGGCTCTGGCACAGATATATCCTTGGGGTAAAACAAGAAATCACCTCTTTGAGCTAGACTTAAATGAGAACTGGTTCACGACAATGGGCCTTACTGAACTCTTGTTTATGACAGTCCCCGGGGATATTCTTGGTAAATTCACAAGCATAGTATTAACCCTTATTAAGGGAATTAAAAAAAAGCCGCTAAGAATATATGTTATAAAGTAGATCATGAATATAATAGATTGAAGCCTATGGATTCATAAGTTAAGAAAATAAAATTTATTTATAAGTCATCAGTTTTGTCCTTGTATTACCCTTTATGTGTTACCCATAACATTCCTTTTATTCCATCCAATGACCGTAAACTGGAGGACTCAGGATAACAACTGATGTGATGATCAATGTGATGATTGTGCTAATGAGATGCCTAATCAAATGTGGGCAGGAATCATGAACCGTTTCACACTTCTCTCTTAGTTAACTCAATAATTTAATAGATACATGGGTCAAGAGGAATGTTCAACCCCCCCCCCCCCTGAAGAAAGAAGAAGTCACTATCGAGAGCTTCATAAGACAAAGGCCTCCTACTTTTAATGGATCATCTGATCCCTCAATCTCCAAACAATGGATCAACTCCACTGAAAAGATATTCTCCGTCCTTTAATGTTCGGAACAAGAGACGGTTCTCCTAACTGCATATTATATAGAGGGTGAAGCTGATCAAAGGTGTACATCGATCAAAAATACAAATCCAATGGAGGAGATCAAGGCATTGGAATGGAAGGATTTTCAGAAGATGTTTTTTTTATAAATATTTTCCTTTCACCCTCTGACATTAGATGTAAAGGTACTTCCATTCCCTCAAGAAAAAAGGACGACAAATCTGTCCGAGCATATGAGGCAAACCTCACAAGGATTGCACGATACACCTTCGGCTTTGTCGTTACCCTTGAAGGCAAGGTTGATCGCTTCTTTGGTGGGCTGAAACCTATCCTACAGAAAGCACTGGTGATCTGTGACTTCAACAACTATAACGAAATTGTTCAATATTCTCTCAAGGTCTAAATTGAGATCGGATAATCTCAGGGGTATCATGGGGATAATAATCATAAGGTGGACTTCAATGTTGGCAGTATGATTGATAAATCCAACGGTGAAAAGAAGTTCAAGAACCCCACAAGCCAAAATTGTCGAAATAAGCACCCTAAAAATTGAATGAAGGGGATGAGGAAATGATTTAGTTGTGGAAGAGAAGGGCACCTAGCTGTTAACTGCCAACAAGAAAAAACCCATGGCTGCCACAGAGGAGAGGAACACTCCATTAGAACCTCAAAGCATTGTTCATTTCTACAACTGCAAAGAACCAGGGCATCTAGCGAATCAGTTCCCTATGCCCATGGTCTTCGGAGGCAACCAACAACCTACAAAGAATAAAGGGAGAGAATTTTCCTTCACTACTGCTGAAGTGAACCCCGAAAATGAAGTGGTGATAGGAACGCTATTTATTCAATCATGAATAGATAACATACCTTTTGATTCAGGTTCTACACATTTTTTTTATACCAAAAGTTTAGTAGAACAATCCTAGCACCACCACAAATCATGGAAGTAGAGTTTTCAGTGAGTACAGAAAATGGAGAATTCATTGCATACCATGAATATAAATCCTCCCCTATCATAATATGCGGATTGAATTTCTCAGATACCCTTGTCATACTCCCTATGGTTGAATTTGATGTGATTCTTGGCATGGATTGGCTTTCCTTATATAGAGCCAACATAAATTGTCGTGAGTGGGAAATCACTCTTCATGTGGATAATCAACCCTATATTATATACAAGTGCAAGGAGGAAGATGAATCATATTTAGCTCCATAATCTCAAGCATGAATATTGCTTCCCTATGAGCATGCGTATCTAGATTAGATGAATGAGTCTAAGGGGGAAACCATTCTTGTATACATGACTATTGTGAGGGAAATTGCTAAAGTGTTTCCCAAGGAATTGTTTGTTCTTCCTCCTAGAAGAGATGTTGAATTCTCTGTTGATATTATACCTAGGGAATTGAAAATATCCAAGACTCCGTATAGATTGGATATTGTGGAGCTTGAGGAGCTGAAGAAACAATTACAGGAGAGTCTGGATAAAGATTCCATATGCCTAAGTGCTTCACCATGGGGTGCACCTGTCTTCTAAATCAGGACGAAAGATGAATCAATGTGCCTTTGCATTTATTATTGTGAGCTTAACAAAATCATGATAAAGAACAAGTATCCTCTCTTATGAATAAATGACTTATTTGATCAGTTTCATGAAGCCCAATAATTCTTCAATGTAGATTTGCAGTTGACATATTATCAAACAAGGGTGAAGAAGGAAGATATCCCCAAGACTACTTTTCGTACAAGATACATGCACTATGAATTCATAGTAATGCCTTTTTAACTCACTAATGCTCCATCAATCATCATGGATTTGATGAATAGAGTTTTTAGGGACTACGTCGACAAATTTTTGGTAGTCTTTATAGATGATATTCTGATATACTCAAAAACCAAGGAGGATCATGAGGAGCAACTAATAACTATACTAGAGACCTTACAGAAGGAAAATCTCTATGCAGAGTACAACAAGTGTGAGTTCTGGTTGAAGGAGGTCTCATTCTTGGGCCATATCATCACAAGAAATGTGATATCGGTGGATCCCTCCAAATCAGATGCAATTAAGGGATGGTTGAGGCCAACATTGGTAATGGATATCCGTAGCTTCTTGGGGTTATCTAGATATTTTCAACGATTTGTGAGAAATTTTCCATGATTGTAAAACCCTCTTAATAAGCTAACTCAAAAGGGGGTAATGTTTTAATGGAGTTATGAATGTGATGAAATCATTAAGGAGTTAAAAAGGAGGATTATCACTGCGCTCGTGCTCACTTTACCCACAAGTGGATAAATTTTTGTGGAATTCTGTGATGCTTTGAATAAGGGCATGGGTTGTGTGTTGATGAAAAATGACAAAGTCATTGCCAATGCTTCAAGTAAATAAAATGTTCATGAGAATAATTATCCAACACATGATTTGGAGTTGGCTATGGTAATATTCGCTTTAAAAATTCGGTGGTACTATTTCTTTGGGTTGAAGTGTTAAATATATACAAACCAAAAAAGCCTCAAGTATATATTCACATAGAAAGAGTGGAAAGTGAACCAACAATGATGGTTAGAGATAATCAAAGTCTATGACTTCTCAATCTATTACCACCATGGGAATGTAAACAAGGAGGCGGATGCTCTAAGTCAAAAAGGACCCGAAAATTCTATCATTGATGATAATTGATATGGATCCAATCTTCTTAGACTTGATGAAGATGAACATGGTAATCATAAATAAGGGAACATAATCAATCCGTTCACAAATGATTACTCAATCATCTCTTTTATAAAGGTTAAAGGATACTCAAAAGGGTGATGTGGGAATTTAGAAGAAAGTGGAAGCTATCATAAAAGGGAAATACTTGGAGTTCAATGTTAATGAAGAAGGAATTGTGAGATTTTGGAAAAGACTATGTGTTCCATCATGTTCAGATCTAAAGAAGGAACTTTTAGATGACTCACATAGTTCAAATTTCTCTATTCACACAGGAAACACAAAGATGTATCGATATCTCAGAGAGCATTTTTGGTGGGATAATATGAAGAAGGAGATTGCTGAATTTACATCAATGTGGCTAGTGTGTCAGAAAGTGAAGGCAGAGAGTCACAAGTCTAAGGGGGTGATGCAACCATTGCCATACCATCATGGAAATGGGAGAACATAACCATGGACTTTTTCACTGGACTCCTGAAGATATCCAAAGAAAACAATGCAATCTGGTTTGTTGTGGATCGTCTTACAATGTTTGCACACTTTATTGCAATTTAGGAGGATTTCTCATTTGATCAACTGGCACATATATATATCAGGTAAGTGGTATGGCTGCATGGAGTACCACTATTTATTGTATCTGATCGAGATCCAAGATTCACCTTTATGTTTTGGAAGACTCTCCAACATACTCTGGATACTGAACTGAACTTCAGTATGGCCTATCACTCTCAAACTGGTGGCCAATCTGAGAAAACTATTCAGACACTAGAGGATATGTTAAGATCAAGTTCTATGGAATTCAAAGGAGGGTTGGACTGACATCTTCCACTGGTTTAATTATCTTATAATAACAGTTTCCACTCAAGCATACGAATGGAACCTTATGAAGACCTATATGGTAAGAGGTGCAGAACACTGGCATGTTGAGATGATGTCAGTGAACTTAAGCTGCTAGGATAAGAAATGGTCAAATAAATGGTGGAGAAGGTTAAAATGATTCAACAGCACATCAAGGCAGCCATCAGTCGACATAAGAGTTATGCAGATAACCATCGACAAGACCATGAGTTTAATGTTGGAGACATGGTATTTCTACGCATATCTCCATGGAAGAAGTTCATGAGGTTTGGAAATAAAGGGAAGTTATTTCCTAGGTACATTGACCCCTTTGAGATTCTTGATCATGTTGGGGTTGTGGACTATCGACTAGAACTTACACCTACCATAGAAAAAGTACATGATGTCTTTCATGTATCCCTCTTAAGGAAGTACATACTAGCCCTTCACATGAACTCTCTTCATAGGTTGTACAGTTAGAGGATGATCATTCTTATGAGGAGAAACCAGTGAAGATCCTAGATCATAGAGAAAAAGTTCTACGAAATAAGACAATGCCCCTCATCAAGGTGTTGTGGAAAAACCACAATTTTGAAGAAGCGACATAGGAATCTGAGGAAGTGATGAACAAGAGTAACCTGCATTGGTATTAGAGTGGGAAAAGGAAATTTTGAGGGTGAAAATTCTTAAGGGGGGAAGATTGTGATGACCCAAACATTAATTAATGAAAATTCCTCTTGATCTAATTAAATGTGTTATTATGGTTATGTAAATTGTGAACATCATTGGTTTTATGTTTCTATATTTTATAATACCATTATGAATTGTGACCATTTCTAATATAGTCGTTGAATAGTGATCACATGATTAGTATAAATTTAGGGCTTTAACAAATCCAATTTACTCAGAAAAAGGAAGCGATGACCACATCCAGTAGACATTCCCCATACTAATCCCATTTTTCGAATCTTGGAAACGAGGTGGCATCATTGGGCTTCGCTATTGACCAAGCCCAAGATGATCTGGAACACGTTAAGCTTGAGCGGAATAGACTATAGGTGAAGTAGAAGTTAATAGATATTACCACCCGAGCGATGTTCTTCGAGCCACCCCAAGAGTATGTCACAATCACACACCTTACCCTTCGGTCTTATGCAGGTGTTATAAGGGGTTATGTAAAAATACCGTAGCACTACGACTATGTACATTATTATTGAAAAAATAATGTGCATTCATTTTATTATTATTACATTGTAAATAGTTTTTAAAGTATAAATAGTATTTTTAGTTAATATTCGACTAAGAAAACTATTTTGTGGAATTAATGGATTTTTTAATTAAATAATATTTTAATAAAATATTATTATAATTAAATTAATTTTTATTATATATAAATAATCTTATAATTTTATGAATGCAATTGTAATTTTTATTATCGTTTGAAAACTGTTTTTGTCAAAACCCATGAATTTTCAGTAAATGTCAGTTTTTATTTTAAAAGTATAAATTCACATATTTATAAAATTATTTAGAATAAGTTAATATTATTAATGGAATCAGGATTTCTAAATTATACAACGGTGAATCTTTCATAATTTTCTGAGACAGTTGAATTTTTGGATAAAAATTAAATACCGTTTAAATATCTAATGGGTTTTATGACATCATAATGACCCTATAGTGATGTAATAAAATAATATAAACCTCATGTTTGGCCAATATATGTTTTAGAATTAAAATAATATTATTTTAGTTTTTTTATTTACAAAGATTTTTTTGGACCCTCCATGACATATAAAACATTTCGTCTTTTTAAATTTTTTTCATTGAGAGTGTGACTCACTTCCACATAAGAAACCCTATTATTTTAAGATGTTCGGCCATTGGACATATAGAATATTGTATTCCACTACCCTTTGAAAAAACCATGGGCAAATACCATGGACTGTTTTGTGGTTTTTATTAGTTAAATGTGAGCTGTCCCAATCCTAAATAATAAAGAATTCCCTCTAATTTCCTATATAAACCCACCCAAGCTCCCACTTCATGCCCACTCAAAGCCTTTGGATTTCGACCAACCACTTCCCTCCACTCTCTATAATCCTCCCATGGTTTCAAAATCTCCCAATAATCCTCTCTCATGATTCTCCCAAGCCTATGGGATGAAACATCCAAGTATGGGATTTCTTCATTTCTAATTTTTGTCCAATTTTTTTAAAGTTGTAATGCCCTTTGGTTTTCAATTAAAAATGTTGGAGAATGATTTATCACCACCCCCATAGTTCCATATTTATTTTTGGATTATGGGATACCCCTTTATCTCTCATTAATGCCTCCCATTTACACATGTTACCATGCCGAAATTCTGTGAGGGATTTCTCTCCCCTCTTTTATATCCAAGTAATATTTTGTATTATGCATATAAATTACATTTAGTTGGTTGGGACATGTATCTACATGAACCCCTTACTGTACATTTCATGTATATATGATGATACACCCTTTTCTCTCTCATCAACCATTTTCATGAAACCTTATGTCACGTCGTTATGCTGCCGATATTGCACCTTGTTTTTCCAAGCCAAGAACATTGTGTAGTGAATACCATACCCATGTCTCAATCAAGGGTATTCACCTTTATAAACATATACATATTTAATGGTACTTTCATGTATTTATTCCACATTACTTAATCATATAATAACATATGATTTTGATTTATTCCATGATCCATGTGGCACACTTATGCATGAAATGAAATGTTTAAGAAGGGTGTGCCCTGATAGCGCTCCAATGCATTGGGTAAAGTATAATATCATGATACGTCATGTGAAATGGGTGTTGAATCATTCTTATTCAAGTAAAACAAGGTTTTACTCTTTCTTCATGTGAAATGAGGGTTTACTCATGATCCATGTGAAATGAGCCTTGGCAGATGCTAATTCCATGTTAAGTGTTGTTTCAACATTTCCATGTTATGATTATCGTGCTTTATAAAGATTTTATGTTCATGTTTCTCTTTTGCTCCATTGATATGCCTTTTTTCTAACATGTATGATGTTCCTTATTTTATTCCTTGTTTATTCTCTTACTGGGCTTTATAGCTCACCCTTTTCTTATGCATGTCCTTAGGTTATCCCATGCAATGCTAAGTACGAGTGAATGTAGTGGTCATGCAATGGATGTTTTTAAATAAATATGTTATGTATTTCATATTTAAAATTGTTATGTAATAATATTAAGCCCCAAAGACACTAGAACTCCTGATATTCCGTGTTGTATCAAGAGAATAGTTTATGTAATAAACCATGTTTAAGTGTGTACTAAAGAGCAGGGTTGTTATAGTTGGTATCTGAGGATATGTTTAGTTATTTTTGGGATTAGGATTAGAAAACCCTAGTGAAGACTTAAGGACAAGAATAAGTAAAATAAAAACATACCTATGTATTTGTGGGTATTGAGTAAGTGGTTTATCAAACAAATACATCCCTATCTGGATACAAGCAGGTAGAGGTGGCTCTGGCACATATGTATCCTAAGGGTAAAACCCAAAAGCACCGCTTTGAGATAGACTCAAATGGGAACTGGTTCATGATAGCAGGCCTTACTACACTCTTGGTTATAACACTCTACAGGGATATTCTTGGTAAATTCACAAGATTACTATGAACCCTTATTAAGGGAATTAAAAAAATGCCCCTAAGAATATATGTTAGAAAGTAGATCTTTAATATCATAGATTGAAGCCGATGGATTCATATGTTAAGAAAATAAACGTTATTTATAAGTCGTCGGTTTTTTCCTTGGATTACCCTTTATGTATTACCCCTAACTTTCCATTTATTCCAGCCAATGGATGGTAATTGGAGGATTCAGGCTAACAACCGATGTGAAGATCAATGTGATGACTGTGCAAATGAGATGCCCAATCCAATAGGAGCGAGAATCAAAAACTTTATCATGCTTCGCTCTTGGTTAACTCAATAATTGAATAGAAACATGGGTCAAGAGGAATGGTCAATCCCCCTAAGAAAGAAAAAGTCACTATCTATGGCTTAATGAGACGAAGGCCTCCTACTTTTAATGGATCATATGATCCCTCAATCGCCGAACAATGTATGAACTCCATTGAAAAGATAATCTCCATCCTTGAATGTTTTGAACAAGAGATGGTTCTCTTAGATTCTTATCATATAGAGGGTGAATCTGATCAATGGTGGAAATTGATCAAAAATACAAAGCCTGAAGAGGATATCAAGGTGTTGGAATGGTTGGATTTCCGGAAGATGTTTTTTGATAAATATTTTCCACGCACCCTCTGAATTAAGATGGAATTGGACTTCCTTGCCCTCAAGAAAAAAGGCTGAAAAATCTGTCAGAGCATATGTGGAAAACATCACAAGACTTGCATGATACGCCTTTAGCTTTGTCGTTATGCCCGAATACAAGGTTCACCGCTTCATTGTTGAGCTTAAACCTAGCCTACTGAAAGTGATGGTGATCCATGAATTTGAATACTATGAGGAAATTGTTCGATGTTCCCTCAAGGTCCAAATGGAGATCAGAGAATCTCAGGGGATTCATGGGGATAAGAAGAATAATGTGGACTTCAATGTTGGCAATTCAATAGATAAATCCAACGGTGCTAAGAAGATCTAGCACCCTACTTTCCAAAGGTGCGGAAAGAAGCACCCTAGAAATTTCCTAAAGGGGATGAGGAAATGATTTAGGTGTGGAAGAGAAGGGCACCTAGCTGTTAACATTCGACAAGAAAACCCCAAGTCAATAATAGAGGAGAGTAACACTCCATTCAAACTTCAACGCATTGTTCATTTCTACAACTACAAAGAACCATGGAATCTGGCGAATCAGTTCCCAAAACCAAGGGTTTTCAGAGGTAACCAACAACCTCCAAGGCATCAAAGGTGAGCTTTTTCCATCACTAATACTGAAATGAACCCTAACAACTAAGTGTTGATAGGTACACCAGTTATTCATTCATGAATAGTGAACATACCTTTTGATTCAGGTTCTACACATTCTTTTTTATCCCAAAATTTTAGCTGAACAATCCTAGAACCACCACAAATCATGAAAGTAAAGATGTTGGTGATTAAAGAAAATGGGGAAATCATTTCATCCCATGAATATAAATCATCCCCTATCACAATATGCAGATTTAAATTCTCGACGAACCTCTTCATACTCCACATGGTGGAATTTGATGCAATTCTTGGCATAGATTAGATTTCCTTATATAGAGCCAACATAAATTTTCATGAGAGGGAAATCACTCTCTGTGTGGAGAATTGATCCCTGGTTATATACAAGTGCAATAAGGAAGATGAATCTTCTTTAGCTCCATCATTTCAAGAATTGATATTACTGCCCTATGAACACACGTATCAGGATCAGATGATTGAGTCTATGGGGGAAACCATCCTTTAAGACATGCCTATTGTGAGAGAATTTTCTAAAGTGTTTCCTGAGGAATTTCATGGTCTTCCTCTGAGAAAGATGTTGAATTCTCAATTGATCTTATACATGGGTCATTGCCAATATCCAAGATTCCATATAGAATGGATATTGTGGAGCTTGAGGGGTTGAAGAAACAATTAAAGGAGAGTCTAGATAAATATTTCATATTCCCAAGTGCTTTACCATGGGGTTCACCTGGCCTCTTCGTCAAGAAGAAAGACGGGTCAATGTGCCTTTGCATTGATTATCGTGAGCTTAAAAAAATCACAACAAAGAACAAGTATCCTCTCCCTTGAGTCGATGACTTGTTTGATCATATTTGTGGAGAACAATGCTTCTCCAATGTGTATTTTCAGTTGAAATATTATCATGTAAGGGTGAATAAGGAACATATCCCCAAGACTGATTTTCGTACAAGATACGTGCACTATGAATTCATAGTAATACCTTTCAGACTCACTAATGCTCCAGCAATATTCATGGACATGATGAATACAGTCTTTAGGGATTACCTCAAAAAATTGTGGGAGTCTTTTCAGATGGAATTCTGATATACTCCAAACCCAATGAGGATCATGATGAGCATCTAAGAACTATATTAGAGACCTTGCGGAAGGAGAATCTCTATGGAAAGTATAGAAAGTGTGAGTTCTGGTTGAAGGAGGTATCATTCTTAGTCCATATCATCACAAACAATGGGATATCTATGGATCCCTCCAAATCAGATGCAATTGAGGGATGGATGAGGCCAACATCAGTAACAGATATCCATAGCTTCTTGGAGTTAGCTAGATATTATCGATGATTTTTGAGAAATTTCTTACGATTGTCCAACCCACTTACCAAGCTAACTCGGAAGGGAGTAAAGTTTGTATGGAGTGATGAATGAGAAGAAATAATCAAGGAGTTAAAAATGAGGCTTATCATTTCATCAATGCTCACTTTACCCACAAGTGGAGAACTTTTTGTGTTATTCAGTGCTGCTTCGATGAGGGCATGGGATGTGTGTTGTTGCAAAATGACAAAGTAATTTCCTATTCTTCAAGGAAATTTAATGTTCTTGAGAAGAATTATCCAACACATGACATGGAGTTGGCTATGGTAATATTCGCTTTAAAATTTCGGCAAAATTATCTCTTTGGAGAGAAGTTCTAAATATATACGGACCACAAAATCCTCAAGAATATATTAAAACTAAAAGTGTTGAAAATTGAACAAAAAAGATAGATAAATATGAACAAAGACTATGACTGCTCAATCCATTACCACACTGCAAAAGAAAACAAGGTGGAATATGCTCCTAGTATAAAGGAACCGATGATTCAATCATTGATGATAATTGAGGAGGATCCAATCTTTTTAGACTTGATGAAGATGGACATGAAAATCATAAAGAAGGGAACATCATCAATCCTTTCACAAATGATTTCTCAACCATCTCTTTATGAAAGGATAAAGAATGATCAAAAGGATGATGTGGGAATTCAGAAGAAAGTTGAAGCTATCATAAAAGGAAAATACTCAGAGTTATTTGTTAATGACGTAGGAATTGTTAGATTTGGGAAAAGACTATGTGTTCCATCAAGTTCATATCTGAAGAAGAAACTTTTAGATGATGCACATCATTCAAATTCCTCTATTCACCCAGGAAACACAAAGATGTATTGAGATATCTGAGAGAATTATTGGTGGGATAATATGTATAAGGAGATCACTGAATTTACATCAAAGTGTCTGGGGTGTCATCAAGTGAAGGCAAATAAGTAGAAGTCTAGGGGGGATGATGTAACCATTTCTATACCAGCATGGAAATGGGATAACATCACCATTGACTTTTTCACCAGACTTCTGAAGAAATCCAAAGGAAACAATAAAATCTGGGTTTTTATGGATCTTGTTACAAATTTTTCACACTTTATTTCAATTTGTGAGGATTTCTCATTGTATCAAAACGAACAGATATATATCAGGGAAGTGGTATGGCTACATGGAGTACCACTATCTATTGTATCTGATCGAGATCCTAGATTCACCTTTATATTTTGGAAGATTATTCAACATGCTCGGAATACTGAACTGAACTTCAGTATGGCCTATCATCCTCAAACTAATGGCCAATCTGAGAAAACTATTCTGACACTAGAGGATTTGTTAAGATCAAGTTCTATGGAATTCAAAGGAGGGTGGAACCAACATCTTCCATTGGTTGAATTCTCTTATAATAACAGTTTCCACTTGAGCATCTGAATGGAACCTTATGAAGTCCTGTATGGGAAGAGGTGCAGATCACTGGCATGTTGGGATGAAGTCGGTGAACTTAAGCTGCTAGGACCAGAAATGGTCGTAGAAATGGTGGATAAGGTGATAGCAATTTAGCAACAAATCAAGGCATCCCCGAGTCGACAGAAGAGTTATGAAGATAACCGTCGATGAGGTCATGAGTTTGAAGTTGGAGACATGGTATTTCTACGCATATCTCCATGGAAGAAGGTCATGAGGTTTGAATAGAAAGGGAAGTTAATTCCTAGGTACATCGGCTCCTTTGAGATTCTTGATCGTGCTGGGGATGTGGCCTATTGACTAGAACTTCCACCAACCATGTCCAAAGTACATGATGTATTTCATGTATTACTCTTATGTAAGTACATACCAGACCCTTCACATGTACTCTCATTAGAGGTAGTACAACTAGAGGATGATCTTTCTTTTGAGGAGCAACTAGCGAAGATCTTAGATCATAGAGAAAAATTTCTACGAAATAAGACAATGCCCCTCATCAAGGTGTTGTGGTGAAACCATGACTTTGAAGAAGCGATGATGGAATTGGTGGAAGTGATGAATCAGAGCTACATGCATTTGTTTTAGAGTGGAAAAAGGAAATTTCTAGAGTCAAATTTCATAAGGGGGAAGATTGTGACAACCCAAACATTCATTAATGAAAATTCCTCTTTATATAATTAAATGTCTTATTATTTTTATGTAAAATGTGAACATCATTGGTTTTATGTTACTAGATTTTAAAATACCTTTATGAATTGTAATATTTTCTAATATATATTTCTAACAATGATCACATGATTAGTATAATTACATGGCTTTAACAAATCCAATTTACTTAGAAAAAGGAAGCGTTGGCCTCGTCTAGTAGACTTGTCCCGTATGAATCCCATTTTTCGGATCTTTTAAAGGAGGCAGAATCATTGGGAATCACTCTTTACCAAGCCCAAGCTGAGCGTTAATGTATTAATCTTGAGCATAACTGACTATAGGATATGTGGAAGTTAATAGAGATTACCACCCGAGCAATGTTATCCGAGCCACCCAAAGAGTCTGCCACCATCACACATCTTACCCTTCGGTCTTATGAGGGTGTTATAAGGGATTATGTAACAAAAATCTAGCACTATGACTATGTACATTATTTTAGTAAAAACATTTGCATTCATTTTAATTTTGTTACTTTGTAAATAGTTTTTAAACCATAAATAGTATTTTTAGTTAATATTCGACCAAGAAACCTATTTTGATCAATTAATGGATTTTTGAATTAAATAATATTATAATAAAATAATATTATAATTAAATTAATTTTTATTAAATAAAATAATTATATAATTTTATGAATGCAATTGTAAGTTTATTATGGTTTGAAAACTGTTTTTTTCAAAACCCATGTATTTTAGTTAAATGTTAGTTTTTATTTTAAAATTTAAAATTCAAATATTTATAAAATTATTTAGATAAAATGAATATTATTTTTGGAATCAAGATGTTTAAATTATCCAATGGTGAATTTTTCAAAATTTTCTGAGACATTCGAATTTTTGGGTAAAAATTAAATTCCATTTAAAAATATAATGTGTTTTATGACATAATAATGACCCCATGGTGATGTAATAAAATACTATAAACATTATGTTCGGTCAATATATGTTTTATCATTAAAATAATGTGATTTTATATTTTTTTATTATTTTAAAATGCTTTTTTGGACCCTCTAAGACATATAAAACATTTTGTCATTTTAAATTGTTTTCCTTGAGAGTGTGACTCACCTCCACTAAACAACACTATTATTTTAATATATTCGTCCATTGTCCATATAAAATATCTTTTTCCACTCCCCTTTGGCAAAAACCATGGGCTGGTTTGTGGTTTTGATTATTTTAATGTGAGTTGTCCCAACCCTAAATAATAAAGAATTCCCTCTCCTTTCCTATACAAACCCACCCAAGCTCCCACTTCCTCTTCACTCAAATCCTTTTTAGTTCTACCAACCCTACCCTCCTCTTTCTATAATCCTCCCATGGTTCCCCAACCTCCCAAGAAGCCTCTTTCAAGCCTCTCCTAAGCCTTTGGGATCACATTTCCATGTAAGGGATTTCTTCCTTTCTCGTTTTTGTCCAATTTTCTTTAAGTTGTTATGCCCATTTGTTTTCAATTAAAAATGTTGGGGTGTGATTTCTCACCTCCCACATATTTTTCTCTTTTTGTATGGATGATTGGAGACCCATTTATCTCTCATTAATTCCTCCCATGTAAACCCGTTACCATACCTAAATTCCTTGATGGATTTATCTCGCCTCTTTTATATCTAAATAATCTTTTCTATTATGCATCTAAATTCCATTACATCTGTTGGGACTTGTATCTATATGCACCCATTACTGTCCATATCATGTATATATTATGAGAAACACTTTTCTCTCTCATCAACCATTTTCATGAATCCCTATGTCACATCGTTATGCAGCCGAAATTGCCCCATGATTTTCTAAGTCAAGATCATTATGTAGTGAATACCATACCCATGTCTCTATCAAGGGTATTCACCATTATACACATATACATATTGAATGGAACTTTCATGCATTTATTCAACATTACATAATCGTGGAATAACTTATTATTTTGATTTATTCCATGATCCATGTGGCACACTTATGCATGAAATGAAATGTTTAAGAAGGGTGGGCCCTGATAGCGCTCCTATGCATTGGGTAAAGTATAGTATCATGATAAATCATGAGAAATAGGCATTAACTCATGATAATTCAAGTTAAATAGGGTTTTAATCATGCTTTATGAGCAATGAGGATTTACTCATGATCCATGTGTTATGTGCCTTGGCTGATGCTAATTCCATTTTAAGTGTTGTTTCCACATTTCCATGTTATGATTATCATGCTTTAACAAGCCTTTATGTTCATGTTTCTCTTGTGCTCCATTGATATGCCTATTGTCTAGAATGTATTATGTTCCTCATGTTATTACATTTTTATTCTATTAATGGGCTCAATATCTCACCCTCTTCTTATGCATGTCCTCAGGTTATCCCATGGAATGCTATGTAGGAGGGAATGTAGTGGTCTAGTAATGGAAGTTTTCAATAAAGATGTTGTGTGTTTCATTTTTTAAGTTGTTATGTAATTATCCTAGGCCCCAATGACACTATACCTCTCAATCTACCATGTTTTATCAAGAGAATATTTTATTTAACAAATCATGTTTAAGTGTGTAATAAAGAGAAGGGTTGTTATATTCAACCGGGAAAAGTAGAAAATGTCAACAAACTAAGTAGTATAAAATTAAATTTACTTCACTTTAGAGATTATAATATCCTCATTTTCAGAAAACGTATGGCTGATATACCCAAGTGATTCATATATGATTTCTAAAAAAATTATTTAAAGACATGTCAAGGGAATATTAATTTATGGAATGGTTTAAAATGTAGTACAGATTTATAATTTTTTGTATTTATTTATTTTTATTCGATACATGATTATAATGATAGAAGATCCAAATTTTTTGGTTAATTTTTTTTATAGAGGGATGTGTTAGATGGTAATATAAGAATCAGAACTCAATGACACTTAGTACATATGAGACAGAGTATGTTGAATCCAATCAAACATGTAAACATGTTTTTTTAGGTGGTTATCCACTTTAGATATTTGATAGTTCATAGTAAGAGGTCATTGATGATTTTTTGAGCAATAAAAGAGTGATAAATATTTCCAAAAACCATTAAAAAAATTTATATACAAACAAAAAAACATTAGGTGTTATTTTATTAAATAAAAATTGGAAAATTGAGATTTCAATATTTAATACATTTATACATGAAATCAGATTGAAAATATCTTCCAAAAGTCTTTACCGATAGAGTGGTTCTTTGATTTTAGGTCAAAACACTATGTTAAACCCTCTCCTATCACATGAATAAGTGTAAAAACCTACACCCATTGGGGTTTTTATTGTAATTACATGGGGTAATGATAAAAATATTGATCTAAAAAGGTGTAGGGGGCTGGGGTGGATTGGTGCAGGGGGGTCGGGGGTGAACTGGTGAAGGGGGATGTGGGCTAGTGTAAAGCGGGTGGTTACAAGG
This sequence comes from Viscum album, assembly GCA_963277665.1. Lineage (NCBI taxonomy): Eukaryota > Viridiplantae > Streptophyta > Magnoliopsida > Santalales > Viscaceae > Viscum > Viscum album. The sequence continues at coordinate 387,241,903 of OY728160.1, read as the reverse complement.
GGGTGATGCATGGGGGATGGGGGGGACTGATGTTCGGGGTAGTAGGGGGATTGTGTAGGTTTGGGGGTGGTGTAGGGGTCGGGGGTGACTGGTTCAGGGGTCTGGGGTAGGCTGGTGCAGGTGGGAGAGGGGAGGCATGGGGGTGTTGGAAGGGTTATGATGTTGTGTAGGGGGGCAGAGGGTGGTGTAGGGTGGGGTAGGGGTGTAGAGATGAGGGTGCAGGGTGGGGGTGTTGGTGTTGTGTATGGTGGTGTCTAGAGTCTATGAATCCAAAACAACAGTTCTAGACGAGTAAAACATGGAAATATCAATAGTTACAAATTTATATGAGGAAGGAAAAAAATTTACCTTGAACCTAACACATTTTCATTTAGACATATTTTTCCACTGTTAATTTATATTAAAATATCTTCTAGTCATAAATGTTCTCTGAATATAAACCATAAAAAAGTTTGGTGGTGGTAGGGTTAAATCAAATATTCACCGAACACTAACCACTCTTAATCCTTCATCTTATTAGTTGATACCAACTCCTAAATGGACACCATATCAATGATAAGAAGTTTATTCTTTAAATATTTCATTAATCATAAATTCATTTCCATGAAAACATTATGGATATAATTAGGATTCATTATTCTATACAAAAAATAGAGTGTTCTATTGAAGAAATCAATTAAATTATAATACTCAGTTGAGGCCTCTTGGTGGATGATAATTCATTAGGTAATAACTCCATACAAAATTTCTTCCCTATAATCTCTTATTAAACCACCTATCTTAAAAAAACTGTTATAAATCATGTCTAAGGATCACCTTAGGTCGATTTTGATCCTCAATTTGTACTTATATATGGTTGTGTATCCCTATAAAGGGTCCAATATCCCCAAAACTATAATAATTTACAATATCTCAAACATCCTAAAAAGGGATAATGCTTTAACCCTGATAGATTCCTCACATTATGGGCATGGGTAAAGAAAAAATCTATTAAAAACTACTTACCTCCCAACTACTCAAGTCCCAATTGCATTACGGTGTGATCAATCTCCATTATGACGTGGCCTATTTAACCTTAACACCTGATGGGAATTAAATTTTCATGTCCAACTACACCACAGAGTGACCGTGAGTCAGTGCAATCATCTCTCCCTTGTGACACTATTGTCTCTTCATCACAAAAACTTCTTCAAAACTTCACCCTTCAACTTCAAGGTTTTTTAAATCTCATCCAAACATCCAAATGGTATTCACCTCTTTGAAATTATCATGTTCAACTTGAGTTTTTATATGATTTATATATGGGTTGATCCATTGAAAAAATATCCAATACCGAAGCCTTACATCATACTTTGTTGAATATCAACCAATTATATCCCCTATCACACAAACAAATTCATGGGTACATTCAACATCAAATAGTTTCCTGGTGACAACTCATCCTCTACATCCTCCACATGGATTTCTTAATTGGGAACTCTTATGATCATGTGAAAATAACTCATCCCTACTAACTAAATGAAAAAAAATAATTTTCACTGGCTAAGGCATTGTTTCTGGTACACCTAGATAAACTCTTGTCTTAATTCGCACTTTTATTACTTCTACAAAAAAAATATAGAAACTTATATTCTCAATGATCAAAATACCATGTACAATTCAACAACTAACATGTAAGATGCTTTAAACCATATAAAATTTCATTAAGTGCATAACCGAGTCAAAGATAATTCATCCAAATAGATATCATTCATGACTTACCTAACCTGAAACATTCTCTTGGGAACTCAATAAATCTCCCGAATCATTAAAAATAATCACTCACTAGATCAACATCAGATTCCTTGCCTAAAAATTTACTTTTCAATTATAGATGAAGGCTTTTATTATTTTCAAATCATCATTTGTACCCTTAAATAGTGCCCAAGAAACATGGGTTACCATGATTTAGGTGACATATCTCACTTACACAAGTAATATTAATCAGCAAAAACCTTATCTCCAACCTATTCCATCATCATACACGAATTCAAGACTTTTCATATTTCAATATCTATTCTCCACATTTCAATGTCCATCTTAGTCTTTTATTATGATGTCATTTTAGTATATTATTTCCGTACTTAGGATATATTGTTGATTTATTAAATAGATCATCAATTTTACATCTAGAGAATAAATCCAACTCAATACAGTTGAAATACTACATCATAATACATACATTATTATGTTAATATACCAACACAACAACACAGTTAAATCAAGCAATGCATATTGAATTGACTCAATTTCAATTCCAGAATATAATTAGTTTGAAAATGATAAAAAATTTCAAGGGGATTAGTTTGGATCTATTAATAATTGTTTTATAATGTTAAAAAATTATAATGTATAAAATACGGATCTAGATAGTTTCAACGATGTCCAAGACAGTAAAGGATAATGAAAAACAATGGAAGAAAAGGTATATTGGAATGTTAAAAGAATTTAAGTATGGATATGTGGAGGTATTTATGTTATTCATTATAATAAAAATGAAAAATGAAGGTTAAGGAACCAAGAAAAGGTGGGGTTTGATAAAAACATTTTAAGGCCAATATATTTGATCCAGGAATAAAAATTATCTTATGTAATGGAAAAAAAGACACACATTATTCAGATAAGAGTCACTTATATAGTTTAGGATCTCGCATTGGGAGGATCATTTTATCTTTTTATGGATAGTAAATGGAGTAATGGAACATTTGCTATGAATTCATACATATATCTAACTCTCATGTGTTGTTCAATTTATATCCATATATCTTTTACATTTACAATGTAGTTTAATGTCTTACATAAAGGATAAATCCCCCTATCTAAGGCATATCTCTTTTTCTAATCAGGATATCAAATAAGAACATCCAATATCACATGTGTTGTACTTGGTGTGAGTTTCAATAATCCATTAAAAGATGACCTATATCACTTGATAGAGCATTGAAGTGGTGAGAACAAATACTATTGGTTAAAATATTAAAGATAGGTCATATCTTGATGTTTCAGTTCATACTATTAGAACTTTCCCCAATTATTTTAATTTCATGCAAATTGGATGTTAATCCATGTATTTTTATAGGTAATGGTATGTTTCCTCTAGCATGTAGGGTACATATCTTATTATGTGTGAAAATAATTTATACACCATAACATTCTATTTATACTATAATGCCCTAATAAAACATTACATATTCAGTTCTATCCAATTTATATACATATATTTATTGGTGACTTATTCTTCATCATGTCCAAACTCATTGATATAAATAGTACATGTTCACTTCTAATCATGTCATTAACTCAATAGGTTAGTAAATGTTCACTTCAAAAATAATACATATTCACTTTAGAACTAATAGTATTTATAAGTGAACATGAACTAATTAAATGTTGGGTAAAAATCCCTCAAGGTATCATTAAATAATATTTGAGGTGATTGTGTTTGTTGAAAAAGTGGACAATTGTGTTATGATTGTTGACAAAGCAAAACATGTAATACAAACCTGTTGAAAAAGGTAATTTCATGGTGGAATGTCGAGTTCAAGAGCTATGATCAACTATCCATGTTTGATTCCAGAATGTCAACGAAGGAATGGATGATTTGGAGCCATTACCAAAAGAACATATACAAGGTGGCGCCTTTTTCCAGTTTTGCCAAATATTTGGACCTGGAAATCGACAAATGAAGAAAAGTGGTTTTTGGAAAAGGGAATTGTGCGTTGTGTACTTGATGGCTTGAAAACATGTGCACCATATGTTTTTCAAGATCAGATCATCAAAATATGGAAAAGGGATAAGGGTCACGCAAGTATTTAGTTTGGCACGTAGGTGACTTGCGCGCCAAGAGAAAGGACTTGCATGCCGGTGCCTAGGAGGATTGGAAACTTGCGCGCCTGTTGTTTTTCAAGATCAGAACATCAAAATATGGAAATAGAAAGAGGTTCTCACAAGTTTGGAAGTGGGTCGTGCAAGTGACTTGCAGGGGAAGAGACATGCATGTCGAGGGTTGACTTGCACACCGTCGCACAGGATGGTCAAATTGCCTATAAATACTGGACCACCCCTCCTCATTTCATAACGGAGTTTAACATTTTGAGAAATCAGTGCTCTTGTAGCATATGTGTGGTGGTCGCGCAAGTGGTGGTGTGTCACGCAAGTGGGACTTGTGTGCCAGATTTGAAGAAGGTCGGTTATTGTTAGTTTCGCGCTAATATTGGTTTGGGCGTAAAGTTAAGTGAGTCGCGCAAGTTTGGATTTGGCGAAGCTTGTGTCGTGCAAGTGTATGAGGAGGACTTGCACACCAGGTGTGACTTGCACATCGATACTTTCACGCCAGAGTAGACTTGCACGCCCCCAGCCAAATTTTTGGGCTGCGTGGAAGCTGGAAGTTTTCCCGATACCTTTGGTGCAAAGTGACATTCATCTACGGGTGAAAGTTGGGCATCAACAGAGAAACTACATAAAGAGAAAGATTCATTACTTCATGCAAATGAAGAGACCTACATGTCTATAAACTATGAGTGGATTCCTTCCAGTGTAGTGAGTAAAGGGAGAGAAAGAAGGTGATCCTCTCCACTAGCAGTGAGCCAGAGATAGAGAAATAGGGAGTCACCCTTGGGAAAGTAGTGAGCTGACCCTAAACCTTGTAAAGGCAGTGAGCCTAGCACAGAGTGATTGTGCCCGAACCATTTTGTCCACATCTAGTGAAGAATAGTGGAATTTGGTATGACAGGAAACTTGTCGGCATATGCTCCTTGGACGTAGCCCAGGGAGGGTGAACCAAGTAAAAATATCTGTGTCTGCATGCTTGCTTCCCGAAAATACATTCAAAGCATCATCGTCATATAAAGAAGAAAAGAAGTGATCATAACAAACACATAAGTTCAAACAAAGTGACCCTTTTTATAAAGAAGTCAAGATCTAGTGGGGTAGGAAGAACTTTGAAAAAGAATATTCATACCCCGATTCACCCCCCACCCTCTCAGGGTATATAGGCCCCTATTGGTCTTAACAATTGGTATCAGAGGGATGTTGTTGTTATCATATTTGTTTGCTCTGACTTGGTGGAGTTGATCTATGTGGTTAAAGAATCAATCTGTTCTAATCTTGATGTGACATAGCAAAGGGAATAACATCAAAGAAGAAGCAGAAAGCCGGTAGAATTACCCATTGTGGAAGTGTCAATGGAAAGAGTGTGATTCAGTTGAAGGAATCATGTAGTGAACAAAAATATTATTTGGATGAATCATACTATGAAAATAATTACTCATTCAATGATGCTGATGGAATGAGTGAAGAACCTGATTTTCAAAGTGGTGTTGGAACCTCTGATGATGAAGAAACACAAAGAAGTCGAAAAGTAGAAGTTGTCCACAATGGAAATGGAAAAATATCAATGAAGAATCATAATTAGGGTGGTATTCCTCAGTGTGGAAGTGTGTATGAAAAAAGTATGATTCAATTAATAGAATCAAACAGCTTATTGAAAAAAGGCCTGGATGAATTTGATAGGGAAAATATTGATTCACTCAATCATAATGTAGGAATGAGTGAAGTACTTGAACTTCAAAGTGATGTCGAAACAACTGTTGATGAAGAAGCTTCAAGAAAGAGGCCACCAGTAGATGTTGTCAACATGACAAAGGAAGTGGACCAAAAGTTGGATGAAGAAGTCAAATCTAAAGATATCCGGATCTAAGTATTGGAGATTGAGGTCAACAAGCTAAGAGGCTTAAATAAAAGGATTATTGATGTGTCTACTGACCTAAATGCGAAGAATAATTCTAAAAGTTATGAACTATAATAGATGGATAAAATGAAAGGAAAAAAAGGATGATGATTATGAAGAGGATCAAAATTCAAATGAAGTTCATAATATTAATGTTAGAAATGATGATCTAGAAACACAGTTGTATAAAGAAGTACAGAAGAATCAAAGGCTTCAATAAGAGTATGAATCTGTCCCTAAATCTGTTTCTGATGAATAATTGAAAGTAGTCAATCAAGGCGACAAGGTATAAAATCTCACACAAGAACTGGAAAATGAGTTGAGTTATAGAAAGAATCTCAGAAGAGAACTCAATGCCCAAATTGAATCAAGGGATATGAAGATTCAAAAGTTGGAAGAAGATATAGAATCAGTGAAGAAGGAAGTGGATAAAACCAATGCTAAAGGAAAGCCCAAAATTAAGGATTCCTTACACTTAATATATGATTATCCCTCAACAGGTGATGATCAAATGAAAAGAAAATTTTCTATTTCTCATAAGATGCAAGAAAAAAATTTCTCAGCTCAAATACCATACAGTCTGGGAACAACTGGTATCGGATTTCATGAATTCCATACCATGCAAGATAGAAAGAGAGCTATGAATAGTTCCAGATGTGAAAGAAATCCTATAGGTGCAGGATATAGGCATAAGAGGATAGTTACAAAAGGTAGTGATGACATGTGCTATTTTTGTGGGATTCATAGCCACACATCAAGATTCTGTTCAGAGGCTCTGGAACACATTTCAGGTTCTGATAATAGAAACTTTGATAAATCTGAGAATAATAAGAAGCATCATGTGAAATCAGAGAGAAGAGTCTCTCAGAGGAAAGCATTTAGAAGATGTTATTACTGTGGAATAATGGGACACACCATTAATATGTGTCAGGAATATCAGGAGCTCAATGTCAGAGGAAGAACCCAAGAAGCATCAACATCTTGGATAAGATATGATGAAATGAGGTATGCATTTAATAGAAGATGTTTCATATGTTCTAATCATGGACATTTGGCAATAAATTGCAGCAAGAAGAATGAAAGAACGGAAAAGGAGACTATAAAGAGAATCCTGAATCCAGTTATGTATAAAGAGAAGTCTTATATTGGGAGACAAAGTGGAAAGTTGGAGATTAGGCTTTGAGCCTCAGGGTAATCACATGGAGTTGAACAAAAGGTGTATATGTCACCTCCTATGTCACACTCACAATAGCCCCTACAAAAGAACATGAACAAATATAGAAGAAATGTAACGCCCCGACCCCAGTTACCCAGAGTCGGTGCATTACTTCGTAACATTGGTATGATCACAAGAAAGATCAAATCTCGAAAGACCGATTGGTTTAGTAGCCTTGGAAATACTAGATATATTCATAAGTTTTACATTACATCATAAAATGAAAAACTACTACAACAACATAATGTCTCCATAATCCACACTCATATCCCCATATAATATCCCTACAAGTCATTCATAATTTACTTCTTCACTTCCTGGGAAAAATAAAACATAGAAAAGGGGTGAGCTCAAATGCCCAGTAAGGATAACAATATAGCGGAACATTCAAAAATAAGCATAAACATTTAAGGCAATGTATAACTAAAACAAAAGCCTTTCAAACATGAACTTTCAACATGGTACGGCATAAAAAAAATGAAATAATGCCATTTACTTATTCACATGGATATTCTACTAATCGAATAATCACATGCAAAAATCAATAACCACTTTCATAATGTTGGAATGCATAATGCCAGACTATCATAACCACATAGCCAAGGCCTCGTGCCAAGAATACAAATAAGATTTTGTCAAGGCCTTGTGCCAAGACACTAGTTTGTCTCATGAGACCTACCGATGCATCGAGGAGCTATAGCGGGCTCCACCCGTCACTTATTAAGTCCAATGCATTCCCATATGAAAAGGTTTAAACATAACATAAACATTCGTATTAAAACTAGCATACGAAATGTCAATAATTTCACCATAAACTATGAATGGTATAAAAATAGCACATCCACAGTCAAACATATCACAAAACCTTCAATACAATATAGAAGTTTTGTATCATAATAAATCAACTTCAAATAATCTTAAAATCCATCAAAGGATGTTGACCTAGATGAAATCAAAATTCTTTTTAAAGAAGTATCTCCTTTTATTTTGAAATCATTTAAGATCCATATAAAATAAAACATTTTCTTTGAAAATATTCTTATAAGCTTGTATGGAAAGCTTCGACGATTTTATAACGGCGGAAAATAACCGCACCCGCCGTATAAGTTAAAAAAAACATTCTTACCTCAATTCTGTCGAAAAGGTTAAAAAGGACATTGTTTTGAAAACGACGGAAAGATTCCTTTATAAACCTCTTATAAAAAGTAAAACAAGGGTATAAATTACTTTAACCCATATTCTTGTAAATAGTAAAAATGTTTTGAAATACATTTTTAAGAAAACATGGATGTGGATGATAAAGAGATCCCAGTAGATTATTACGTATATACAACCTCGGATAATGAAGAGATTGTGAAATAACCCTTACCTTGAACTTTTCCTTGTTTGGGGTAGGTTAACCTCCTGTATAATGGTGAAATAATTGTTATTAAATTGTACAAGAATCATATACATTAATATGATATCATATATGATCTTTTAACATTGCTTTATTAATAATATCTTAGTATTATCGTCGTTTCGGGTGATAATCGATTCGTTCTTATTAAATGTTTGGTTACGTAAGACATGTTTGTAATGGATAGATTATATCTTATTCATAATCAGAATGATATTAACATTATTTTTAACCCTAAAATGAGAATAATACTTGAATGGATATGATGGAGAACGAATCTTATCGCGTTCGTGGAGACGGTAGTCCGTACGTACGCACGAACGCTACTTCCATTTAATTTTTATTTTAAAAGAATCAAATCCAAATGATACATAGGTATATTACTATTCCAGTATAATATAATATTTTATATATGTTACTTAAGTTCATTAACACTATCCTTTATACGTTCCATGTGTGGTATGAACGAGTCATATCATTTTAAGGGGGCGGTAGTCCGCACTTCCTCAAATGAAATTATCGTATGTATATACAACATGAAACGAATAATGGTATGAAATAAAATGGAATTACAGAAGCTTATATATAAAATATATATCATTAATATCATATTTAATTACAGTGCCATCATAATGGCCACCATGAGAGGTGGTAAGATGTATTTGAACAATCATTGTTTCGTGAGGCGTTAGTTTTCCATCCACAGAAACATTATGTTCATCATCCATTAGATGGAGTTGTGTGTATGTGTAGTTTGAATACTTCTTATAACAACATCCTAGTATATTTTGGATACTGGTGTTGTTACAAAATAAAGGAAATAAAAAGATTTTGGGGGTTGGAGAAGCAAAATAAATGAAAACAATTTAAGAGAAATCGTTACCTTTAATCTAGGTAACTCACTTTGGTTGGAACCAAAGGACTTCTTGAAATGGTTTCTGCCTAAGGAGAAGCTTCAAGGAGGAGGAGAGGGATTTGGGGAGCTTAGTTGGGCAGAGTTTGGATGAGCCAAGTGGCTTGAGAGGTGTGAGGAAAAGAGAAGGAGGAGTGCCCTTTTATAAGAGGGGTGAGGGGCACCTTTGGAAAAGCTAGAAATATTAATTTATAATAAATTCATATTCGGTTTCCAAAGGCTCCAAAGTTGACTATTCAAAGGATGAGGTAGGTATAGGTCGAAAACAACTCATCCAATATAATTTAGACAGGTTTGGGTACTTATATTAACCTTATCTTTAAGTATTAACTCTAAGTTAATTAGTTTCACTTTTACAATGTCTCTTTGTATTTTTATATAATATGGTTAATAAACTTACTATATACATCCAAGCGACCCCCAAGTGGTCCATTAATGATGAACCTATCCTGATATAAGTCTCTTGGCCGAACCTTAGATTTTTAGGAATTTAATATCAATTAATAATATAATATTTGTTTTAAGAACTCTTTTATGTCAATTTTGACACTATTCAATAGTTGATTTTTGTGAAACTCATAACAGATTGATTACTTCGAAAAAAATCAATTAAATCAATCCTAATATATCATATTATTCTAGAAAATTATTTTAATTCATTAAAAGTTTCATATTATATTTTTTTGGTATTTATAATATCAATTATTTTAATTTTTCACTATTATAGTAATTACTGCATCATCATTGTGTCATAAATAAAATAAATTATTTAATGTCTAAAAATTATAAATAAAATATCATTATGTAGGAAATCTTTTTATCTTTCTAATGAATATTTATAAGCTAAAATCCAACTTATATAACTCTATGTAACAATTGTTTTTCTAAAAGATATATGCTTGTGTCATTTTTGTATTCATTTTGACTTAATTAAAATAAAGTGTCATTATCACTTACAAGTGGATCCATGGGGTCCCAAAATTGACACAAAGATGCCCATGGTCGACCATTTATCAACCAATAGGGTTAAGACACGTTTTAGGGTAATTTAGTATTATTATAATATTATTTTTTTAACCATTATTTATCGGATTTACCCTTAACCATGGTAAATAAAATATTTACCGCAGTAATTATTCAAAATGTCTAAAAATAAAAGTTACCTATTTACACAATTTGAACATCCTGATTCCAAATATGGAATCCATTTTCCTAAATTCTAAACACAGAAGTGGCATAAATTAATTTAAAATTAATTCCCGCTGTCAAAACAAAAAGCGTGTTTTTAAGAGATAATAACTATCAAAAGATTGACACTTGTTTATGGTCGGTTTAATTGTAAAATTATGTCCAATGACCAACATTATATTAAATAGTAAAAATATATTCTAAATATACTTTAAAACCACTCAAATTCATAATTTATCACTAGTAATTAATTTGATTAAAAAAGTTGTTTTTAATTAAAATTTAGTAATTTTCACTATTCATCAAAATATGAAAGTTATCCGAAAAGTACCAAAATTTCACCTTAGGCTAAATTCGATATTCCGAATCCAAAAATGAAGTCCATTTTGAAATATAAAATATATATATTTTCAAAAAGTAGGTATTACTATTTATAACGGCTAGTTTGATTGGTTATGGTGTGTTAGAACTCGGTGTTGCGTACAACACACGCTATCACATTATTCAAAGGGAAACGTACCGTGGAAGCTTGGGGTGTTTCATTTTAAATTTTTGATGTCCCCATTTAGTCAAAAAGTTTAAAATATTGTATTTAAAAAGGTTTCACTATTAGAAGTTGATAAAAGTGAAATACTGAAAATGAATCTGTTCTTGCATTATGACTAAGAAACTCATAATAGGGATTCTAAAATTATAAGGATTATATAAAGTTCAAAATGTAGTTAATACTATTCATGACCTCTTTTAATGGTGTGATTGAACTCGGTGTTGCGTGTAGTGCAAGTTATTGAATTATTTTTAAGAAATAACACACTCTGAAATCATGGGGTGTTACATTCTCCCCTCCTTCAATAAATTGCGTCCTCGCAATTTGAAATTGTTCTTCGAAAATAAAAGGTTGAAAATATATAATATATTTGTGGGAAACCCCACATAGGAAATTGGGTTACTAAAATTTAGTCTTAATATGAGGAAAAGAGAAATGAAAGGGTCACCACCAAATTATGATCTCGATTAGGAGAACATTGGTGGCAATTTGAGACATATAATTGGAGGAAAAACGTAAATATTTATAGGTAGTGATTGAGGTCATCAATCACAAACAAGTGTATAATTGAGGTCCTTAAATTCATCAATCTATGATGATTTGAAATACCATCGGTTCAACAAAACATAGGGTATTAGGATAACACATTTTTGACGTTTCAAAATATCTTAGTTGAAATCCCACATCGAAAAATGAATTAATGAGGCCTCTATTTAAAATAAAGAGTGGAAAGTATGAAGATTACCGAAAATAACACATACTAGGGTTCCATGTAGGAAAATATGGATATGGAAGAGAAATCTAACCATCAATTATCTGATGGAGAGTGGTAGAGAACATGGCTATGAAAAGGCCAACAATCCCAAAGCCATAAATTAGTGATGATTTAAGGTACCATCTAGGACAACATTTTTGTTCTAAGTTCCTTTTATTAATGATGAGGAATTTATTTATGAGATTGGCTAAGATCATAAGGAGATATACTTAGTTTATAATTAGAGTTTTATCCATTAATAAATTTCTACCACAAACTCATCTTTCACTCTAAAAGATAATAGAATGTAATTTTTTTTTATTTATACTATTCGTACAGGGTTCCAAAATAAATGAATTTATAATTCATCTAAAAGATCTTTTAATAAAAACTACATTATTTAATCCAGGACATCTCGTAGGCCAGTGGTAGGTGATACACCCTTGTCGCCCTTCGGTTGCGGGTTCAAGTCTCGCAGCCTTGCCGGACGCGATGGGTTGCCGCCCGACCTCCGGGTTGTCCTTTTATGGCAATCCAAAATAATCCAAACTAGAACTATCCAAAATACTTCTATACAAACTCACAGTCCAACATTTATAAGTAAGGTAAACATAATGTAGAACCTTTTTACCCCGTAATAGCATATGAATACCTTCATCATGTATTCTTTTAATACACCGAAACATCCTGAATTACCATATTCCTTATTGATTACATTCATGCTCCCTTATTCCATATAGAATGATGGATATACATCATCAGTCCAAAAATGTTTTAAACCCCAATAATGATGGAATATACAAATCATTAATCAGTTCCAAGGTAGTCAAGAATATCCAATATAATTTTTCCAAAATAATCATGTATTATTCAAAAATCACTACCTCAGTATCAGAACTATATTATGATTTATCATTCTCTCAACCATATATTTTCCAAAAATTTATCCTGCTATTGAGTCACTTTTCTTTGCTCCACACAATCTCAAGTACTTAATGAAATAGTACTGCAGTACAATCCTTATATACTCCATAATTATTGTAACAAGTACATTGTTGATACAACACTCAATTGACATAATCAACATAAGAACTCTAATCATTCCTCTTCATCTGTGGTAGTATCATAACTTGATTATTATCCAATAACATCATTTGCGGCATAGATAGGTTCGCGTAGTGTCCAAACTCCTTGCAAATGAATCATTGTACATTTGAAACCATTTTCTTACCCTTGCAGTCACGTACTTTGTGCCCTTTTCCTCCACACTTATAACAAACTCCCATTCCTTTCAGGAAAGTTCCAGGGTGTTTATTTCCACAGTTACCACATATGGGAAAATTCTTCTTTTCCCTCTTCCCTTTATCCATCTTTCTCTCTTCCATCCTTTTCTTCTCTTGCTTCCCTTCAAAGCCATAGGACTCAGTAAACTCTTTACTTATCTTATCAACACATGATGTTATTTCTTCATATGATGATAATACATGGGAGACTATTTCTCTTATAAATTCTAGCTTAAGACCATGAAAGATATGATCCTTCCTTCTCTTTGGATCATGTGTATTTCTGGAGTTCTCATTCCTTCTACTGGGCGCCATTTCTAAACAATGGAATACACTAGATCAGTTTATGAATCAAAATACATAATCTCATACTTATAATACACTTAACATAAATTGAACTATTTATGGATATAATCCATAATCATAAAAAAAATTTCTTTGAGGAAGTATATACTCATAAACCCTTCATAATGATTTGTAAAGATAGTGAGAGTTATCCTAAGCATGTCCCCCGGGAGTGTCGTAACCAAGAGTGCAGCAAGGCCCGTTGTCGTGCACCAGTTCCCGTTCGAGTCTAGCTCAAAGCGGTGTTTTCGGGTTTTACCCCTAGGTACATCTGTGCCAGAGCCGCCTCTACCTGCTCGTATCCAGACAGGGATGTATTGCTCGGAAAACTCACAAAATCTCTACAATACCAAAATTCTAGTAAGTTCTTCTATACTAATCCTCAAAGTTCATCTTAGGTCTACGTGCTCTAATCAGAGTTTATCTAAATCTAGATTCCAAGGTTTATACTAAACTTCCTCTGATACCAACTGTAATGCCCCGACCCCAGTTACCCAGAGTCGGTGCATTACTTCGTAACATTGGTATGATCACAAGAAAGATCAAATCTCGAAAGACCGATTGGTTTAGTAGCCTTGGAAATACTAGATATATTCATAAGTTTTACATTACATCATAAAATGAAAAACTACTACAACAACATAATGTCTCCATAATCCACACTCATATCCCCATATAATATCCCTGCAAGTCATTCATAATTTACTTCTTCACTTCCTGGGAAAAATAAAACATAGAAAAGGGGTGAGCTCAAATGCCCAGTAAGGATAACAATATAGCGGAACATTCAAAAATAAGCATAAACATTTAAGGCAATGTATAACTAAAACAAAAGCCTTTCAAACATGAACTTTCAACATGGTACGGCATAAAAAAAATGAAATAATGCCATTTACTTATTCACATGGATATTCTACTAATCGAATAATCACATGCAAAAATCAATAACCACTTTCATAATGTTGGAATGCATAATGCCAGACTATCATAACCACATAGCCAAGGCCTCGTGCCAAGAATACAAATAAGATTTTGTCAAGGCCTTGTGCCAAGACACTAGTTTGTCTCATGAGACCTACCGATGCATCGAGGAGCTATAGCGGGCTCCACCCGTCACTTATTAAGTCCAATGCATTCCCATATGAAAAGGTTTAAACATAACATAAACATTCGTATTAAAACTAGCATACGAAATGTCAATAATTTCACCATAAACTATGAATGGTATAAAAATAGCACATCCACAGTCAAACATATCACAAAACCTTCAATACAATATAGAAGTTTTGTATCATAATAAATCAACTTCAAATAATCTTAAAATCCATCAAAGGATGTTGACCTAGATGAAATCAAAATTCTTTTTAAAGAAGTATCTCCTTTTATTTTGAAATCATTTAAGATCCATATAAAATAAAACATTTTCTTTGAAAATATTCTTATAAGCTTGTATGGAAAGCTTCGACGATTTTATAACGGCGGAAAATAACCGCACCCGCCGTATAAGTTAAAAAAAACATTCTTACCTCAATTCTGTCGAAAAGGTTAAAAAGGACATTGTTTTGAAAACGACGGAAAGATTCCTTTATAAACCTCTTATAAAAAGTAAAACAAGGGTATAAATTACTTTAACCCATATTCTTGTAAATAGTAAAAATGTTTTCAAATACATTTTTAAGAAAACATGGATGTGGATGATAAAGAGATCCCAGTAGATTATTACGTATATACAACCTCGGATAATGAAGAGATTGTGAAATAACCCTTACCTTGAACTTTTCCTTGTTTGGGGTAGGTTAACCTCCTGTATAATGGTGAAATAATTGTTATTAAATTGTACAAGAATCATATACATTAATATGATATCATATATGATCTTTTAACATTGCTTTATTAATAATATCTTAGTATTATCGTCGTTTCGGGTGATAATCGATTCGTTCTTCTTAAATGTTTGGTTACGTAAGACATGTTTGTAATGGATAGATTATATCTTATTCATAATAAGAATGATATTAACATTATTTTTAACCCTAAAATGAGAATAATACTTGAATGGATATGATGGAGAACGAATCTTATCGCGTTCGTGGAGACGGTAGTCCGTACGTACGCACGAACGCTACTTCCATTTAATTTTTATTTTAAAAGAATCAAATCCAAATGATACATAGGTATATTACTATTCCAGTATAATATAATATTTTATATATGTTACTTAAGTTCATTAACACCATCCTTTATACGTTCCATGTGTGGTATGAACGAGTCATATCATTTTAAGGGGGCGGTAGTCCGCACTTCCTCAAATGAAATTATCGTATGTATATACAACATGAAACGAATAATGGTATGAAATAAAATGGAATTACAGAAGCTTATATATAAAATATATATCATTAATATCATATTTAATTACAGTTCCATCATAATGGCCACCATGAGAGGTGGTAAGATGTATTTGAACAATCATCGTTTCGTGAGGCGTTAGTTTTCCATCCACAGAAACATTATGTTCATCATCCATTAGATGGAGTTTTGTGTATGTGTAGTTTGAATACTTCTTATAACAACATCCTAGTATATTGTGGATACTGGTGTTGTTACAAAATAAAGGAAATAAAAAGATTTTGGGGGTTGGAGAAGCAAAATAAATGAAAACAATTTAAGAGAAATCGTTACCTTTAATCTAGGTAACTCACTTTGGTTGGAACCAAAGGACTTCTTGAAATGGTTTCTGCCTAAGGAGAAGCTTCAAGGAGGAGGAGAGGGATTTGGGGAGCTTAGTTGGGCAGAGTTTGGACGAGCCAAGTGGATTGAGAGGTGTGAGGAAAAGAGAAGGAGGAGTGCCCTTTTATAAGAGGGGTGAGGGGCACCTTTGGAAAAGCTAGAAATATTAATTTATAATAAATTCATATTCGGTTTCCAAAGGCTCCAAAGTTTACTATTCAAAGGATGAGGTAGGGATAGGTTGAAAACAACTCATCTAATAGAATTTAGACAGGTTTGGGTACTTATATTAACCTTATCTTTAAGTATTAACTCTAAGTTAATTAGTTTCACTTTTACAATGTCTCTTTGTATTTTTATATAATATGGTTAATAAACTTACTATATACATCCAAGAGACCCCCAAGTGGTCCATTAATGATGAACCTATCCTGATATAAGTCTCTTGGCCGAACCTTAGATTTTTAGGAATTTAATATCAATTAATAATATAATATTTGTTTTAAGAACTCTTTTATGTCAATTTTGACACTATTCAATAGTTGATTTTTGTGAAACTCATAACAGATTGATTACTTCGAAAAAAATCAATTAAATAAATCCTAATATATCATATTATCCTAGAAAATTATTTTAATTCATTAAAAGTTTCATATTATATTTTTTTTGGTATTTATAATATCAATTATTTTAATTTTTCACTATTATAGTAATTACTGCATCATCATTCTGTCATAAATAAAATAAATTATTTAAGCTCTAAAAATTATAAATAAAATATCATTATGTAGGAAATCTTTTTATCTTTCTAATGAATATTTATAAGCTAAAATCCAACTTATATAACTCTATGTAACAATTGTTTTTCTAAAAGATATATGCTTGTGTCATTTTTGTATTCATTTTGACTTAATTAAAATAAAGTGTCATTATCACTTACAAGTGGATCCATGGGGTCCCAAAATTGACACAAAGATGCCCATGGTCGACCATTTATCAACCAATAGGGTTAAGACACGTTTTAGGGTAATTTAGTATTATTATAATATTATTTTTTTAACCATTATTTATCGGATTTACCCTTAACCATGGTAAATAAAATATTTACCGCAGTAATTATTCAAAATGTCTAAAAATAAAAGTTACCTATTTACACAATTTGAACATCCTGATTCCAAATATGGAATCCATTTTCCTAAATTCTAAACACAGAAGTGGCATAAATTAATTTAAAATTAATTCCCGCTGTCAAAACAAAAAGCGTGTTTTTAAGAGATAATAACTATCAAAAGATTGACACTTGTTTATGTTCGGTTTAATTGTAAAATTATGTCCAATGACCAACATTATATTAAATAGTAAAAATATATTCTAAATATACTTTAAAACCACTCAAATTCATAATTTATCACTAGTAATTAATTTGATTAAAAAAGTTGTTTTTAATTAAAATTTAGTAATTTTCACTATTCATCAAAATATGAAAGTTATCCGAAAAGTACCAAAATTTCACCTTAGGCTAAATTCGATATTCCGAATCCAAAAATGAAGTCCATTTTGAAATATAAAATATATATATTTTCAAAAAGTAGGTATTACTATTTATAACGGCTAGTTTGATTGGTTATGGTGTGTTAGAACTCGGTGTTGCGTACAACACACGCTATCACATTATTCAAAGGGAAACGTACCATGGAAGCTTGGGGTGTTTCATTTTAAATTTTTGATGTCCCCATTTAGTCAAAAAGTTTAAAATATTGTATTTAAAAAGGTTTCACTATTAGAAGTTGATAAAAGTGAAATACTGAAAATGAATCTGTTCTTGCATTATGACTAAGAAACTCATAATAGGGATTCTAAAATTATAAGGATTATATAAAGTTCAAAATGTAGTTAACACTATTCATGACCTCTTTTAATGGTGTGATTGAACTCGGTGTTGCGTTTAGTGCAAGTTATTGAATTATTTTTAAGAAATAACACACTCTGAAATCCTGGGGTGTTACAAGAAAAAGTGAGGAAACGCTAAAACTGTGAGTCAGAAGAATATACGATTAGTGGAGGACCTACCACCAATGAAAAATAGGGTGATAACTCAGATATATGATAAAAGAAAAATAAACAAAGGATGCATTGAAAAAGATGCATGTCATGTGCCACCACAAGAAGTGGAGGAAAGAGGAAGATCCCTATAATGGAGGAAGGAGCAAGGAAAGATGATAAGAAAAGATATTCCAAATTAGAGAAGGAATTAAGGGAAATGGAATTTTGGTGGAACATCAAAGACGGAGATATGTACTAGTGGGTTTAATCCCAAAATGGTGAGAAAATCCAAGCCTACTGAATCTACATATCGGAAAAAGGATAAGCATGTGGGTAATGAATGCTTAGTCATATGACCATAGCAGTTGAAGTTGGCTAGGCAGCTAGAAGAAGCAAAGAAAGAGTGTGAAGCTCTGCAAGAAATAATCAAAGGTTTGACCCTTCATGATCATCCATTATCATCATCTTGAGGATTCCAGAATAAACCCTTCTCCCTATGTATATAAATTCTATTAACTGATGATTTATGTGTTTCATGTTCTAGGGAGATATGATCCAAGGGGAAGTGGAATCCAAGGATACAAAGTGGATAAGTGATATGCTCTAGAGTTTCAATTGATTAAAATCAGGTACTAGAGTTTTAGAAGAAAGGGAGGAACAGAGCACAATAGGAAGTGATTGTGTTATTAACTCTATCTCTTGTTTCCCACACCGAGTTCAAACTCAGAAGGCTTAGAGATTTGGTTAATGGCTCGATTTCGAGTACCAGATTAGAATAAATGATGCGTGAGGAGAATAATGGTTATGAGTCTAAACGGTGGGACTTACCCCGTGAAGTGTTTAATAACATAGGAGGAGAATTCAATAACAAAATCAGATGTAAGATCTATCAATGAAATTATTAAATGACTCCGCCCATGTGTCATCTATTGAGGGAAGACATATTGCGGGGGAAGAAGCAATAATCATGAATTTCATGCTTATTTATTTTTCTCTAACAATGTGGTATCAGCTGACTATTTTCCGGATACCAAGAAGCTGCGAGAGAGTATCAAAAATGTTTCAACAAGAATATCAGAAAAGTAGTAGAATGAAATGATGTCATTAAACCATGACATAGTGAAATGTTTTCTGATGAATGTGAGGATGTGGTAAGAGACTCATGGAGAGTATAATTTGTTGAAGTTGATTCAGAAGAAGATACTGATGGTGAGTATGAGGAATTAAAATCCTTATCTGCACAAATGTCAAAGAGTCAATCTGAAATTGACTGGAAAAATATCATCAGTGATAAGTCAGCACTAGTTCAGACAAGGAAAAGGAAATCACTGCATCATGCATCTTTTTTATCTCAAGTCGAGCCGATATGCTTTGACGATGCTGCTGAAGATGAAAACTGGGTTCATACCATGAATGAAGAACCGGATCAGATTGAGAAGAATCAGACAAGGGATATTGTTTCGAGGCCAGCAGATAAGAATGTCATCAGGACTAAATGGGTCAATCGCAATAAGATGAATGAATACGGCATAATGATTTGGAAAAAAGCACAACTAGTGTGAAAGGGATACTCCCAATTAGAGTAAATAGATGTTAATGAGACATTTTCACCTGTTACTAGGCTGGAGACAATCAGATTATTGTCAATAGTAGTGCAAATAATGTTCAAAGTCTTCCAGATGGATGTCAAATCTGCATTCTTGAATGGATTTCTGGAAGAAGAGATTTATATTGAGGATCCAGATGGTTTTCTCATTCATGAGTATGAGAAAAAAGATTGCATGCTAAAGAAGGCATTGTATGGACTGAAGCAAGCACCAAGAGCATGGTACTCAAGTCTTAATCAGTACTTGAAGAAGTTTGGTTTCCGGCGTTGCGGAGTGGATTACAATCTCTATTTCAACAATGATAGTAATCAAATGATGATAGTGTAGGTGTGAAACAAGGAAGGAATGAAACATTCATTTTTCAATCCAAATATTCCAAGGAAGTTTTGAGAATGTTTGGAATAGAGAATTCCATGGAGATGAAAACTCCAGTTGTTACTCAGATGAAATTATCAAAAGATGAGGATGGAAAGGCAGTAGATATCACATAATATTGGCAAATCATTGGAAGTCTATTGTACTTAACTATGACAAGGCCTGACATTGTTTTTGCCACATGCCAAGCAGCAAGATACCAGAGTAATATAAAGGAAAGCCAGATGATTGCAGTAAAAACAATACTTCAGTATATCCAGGGCACAGTGGATTTCGGCTTGACATATATGGACAAATCTCAAACAGAGTTATTGGGATATACTGATCCAGACCGAGTCAGATAAGAAGATAACAGAAAATCAACGTCATGAGGTGCATTCTATCTTGGTGGATTGTGTATTTCTTGTCTCAGCAAGAAACAAGATTGCATTTTATTGAGCACCACAGAAGTTGAGTATATTGCGGCCACTCAAGCATGCAAACAGTTATTGTGGATGAAGAAGCAGCTTGAAGATATGGGAGTTGAATTGAAGTCTCCGATCGAAATCCAGTGTGATAACTCAAGTGCTATAAATATCAGCAAAAATATCATCCATCACTAAAGGAAAAATCACATTGAGATAAAGAATAATTTCATCAAGGAGAACGGTGTGTGGGGAATCGTGAAGTTGGAGTATGTTCCTACAGAGCTATAGGTTGCAGACATTCTAATAAAGTCCTTACCTAAGGAAGCTTTTGAAAGGCATCAACTGGCTCTAGGAGTTCAGTTGACTCCCCGCACTTAAAAGAGTGTAGATGTGAAACCCACCCCCTCTCCCCGAGGGATGATGTGTTTTTCCCTAACGTGCTGATATGAGTTATCTACTCTATTACAGACTAAAAAGAAGTGATCTTTGGGTTTGTTGACAAAGGGGGATAAAATAGTGATTGTTCAAGGGGAGATAGCATGGCTATTTGTTAAATCATGAATGATCTGGGGAGAAGCTGACAGGAGGAGAAGCCAGATAGGGGGAGGTGAAGCTAGTTGAATGTTCTTAGCCAGAGCATGGCTTGGACAACATAGGAAATAGGGATGAAGAGGTTTTGAATCTGACAAGAGTGGAAGCTATGAGAAGAAAGGGGGAGAGTATTAAATCTGACTATTCTAGAAGTGACCAACCAAAGAATAGATATCACGATAGCTGAGGATCATGAAAAAAGAAAATGAGTGGTGTTGGAAAAATATTTCCAAAAATTGGTATCATTTTGGTGAAAATTGGTATCAGTTTGGTGTCAAAAAATGGTTGTAAGACATGAACTGATTCATTGATGATCTTTTCATTTACTCTTGTTTCCCATGCCGAGCATTTCTCGTGTGGGCTTAGAGTATGTGTGGAGTAAATCCTTGATCTCTATCAGAATTGCAAAAGGCAAATGGTGGCTGAAGAAATAACGTTGTATCTTCTTATGGAAGAGTTTTCAACAAACCCAAAGGGGGAGATTGTTGGGTAAAAATCCCTCAAGGTATCATTGAATCATTTTTGAGATGATTGTGTTTGTTGAAAAAGTGGACAATTGTGCTGTGATTGTTGACAAAGAAAACCATGTCATACAAACTTGTTGACAAAGGGGATTTCATGGTGGAATGTCAAGTTCAAGAACTGTGGTCAATGATCCATGTTTTATTCAAGAACGTCGACAAAGGAATGGATGATCTGGAGGCAGTACAAAAAGAACAGATACAAGGTGGTGCAGTTTTCTAGTGTTTTCCAAATATTTGGGCCTGAAAATTGACAAATGAAGAAAAGTGGTTTTTGGAAAAGGGAATTGCGCACCGTGTACTTGATGGCTTGAAAACATTCGCGCCATATGTTTTTCGAGATCGGATCATCAAAATATGGAAAAGGGATAAGGGTCACGCAAGTATTGAGTTGGTCGCATAGGTGACTTGCGTGCCAAGAGAAAGGACTCACACGCTAGTGCCTAGGAGGATTGGAAACTTGCGCACCTATTGTTTTTCAAGATCATAACATCAAAATATAGAAAAGCAATGAGGTTCGCACAAGTTTGGAAGTGGGTCGTGCAAGTTACTTGTAGGGGAAGAGACCTGCTCGCCGAGGGTTTACTTGCGTGTCGTCGCGCAGGATGGTCAAATTGTCTATAAATACTGGACCACCCCTCCTCATTTCTTAACAGATTTCAACACTTTGAGAAATTAGAGCTCTCTTCGCGCAGGTGTGGTGGTCGCGCAAGTGGTGGTGAGTCGCGCAAGTGGGACTTGTGCACCATATTTAATAAAGGGCGGTTGTTGTTAGTTGCACACAAATATTGGTTTGGGATTAAAGGGAAGTGAGTCACGTAAGTTTGGAGTTGGATAATCTTGTGTCGCGCAAGTGTCTGAGGAGGACTTGCATGCCAGGTGTGATTTGTGCACCGATACTTTCATGCTAGAGTAGACTTGCACGCTAAGTAAGGTTGATTCCCCGACCAAATATTCGGGATGCGTGGAAGTTGAATGTTTGCCCAATACCTTCGATGCAAAGTGAGATTCATCCACGAGTGAAAGTTGGGCTTCAATAGAGCATCTACATAAAGAGAAATATGAATTCCTTCATGCAAATTAAGAGACCTAGAGCTCTATAAATTGTGAGTGGATTCCTTCCATTGTAGTGAGTAAAGGAAGAGGAAGAAGGTGATCCTCCCCACCAGCAGTGAGCCAGAGAGAGAGAAATAGGGAGTGAACCTTGGGAAAGCAGTGAGCTGACCCTAAACCTTGTAAAGGCAGTGAGCCTGGGACAGAGGGAATGTGCCCGAACCATTTTATCCACGTCTATTGATGAATAGTGGAATTTGGTACGACTGGAAACTTGTCGGCCTATGCTCCTTGGACGTAGCCTAGTGAGGGAGAACCAAGTAATAATCTCTTTGTCTGCATGCTTGCTTCCGTGAACTACATTCAAAGCATCATCGTCATATAAAGAAGAAAAGAAGTGATCATAATAAACACACAAGTGCAAACAAAGTGACCCTTGTTATAAAGAGGTCAGGATCCAGTGGGGTAGGAAGAACTTTAAAAAAGAATATCCACACCCCGATTCACCCCCGCTCTCAGAGTATATAGGCCCCTATTGGTCCTAACAATTGGTATCAGAGGGATTTTGTTGTCATCATACTTGTTTTCTCTGACTTGGTGGAGTCGATCTGTGTGGTTAAAGAATCAATCTTTTCTAATCTTGGTGTGCCATGGAAAAGGGAAAAACCTAAAAGAAGGAGCATAAAGCTGGTGGAATTACCCACTATGGAAGTATCAATGGAAAGAGTGTGATTTAGTTAAAGGAATCATGTAGTGAACAAAAAAATTATTTGGATGAATCATACTATGAAAATACTTACTCATTCAATGATGTTGATGGAATGAGTGAAGAACCTGATTTTACAAGTGATGTTGGAACCACTGATGATGAAGAAACACCAAGAAGTCAAAAAGCGGAAGTTTTCTACAGGGGAAAATGAAAAATATAAAAGAAGAATTAGAAGTTAGGTGGTATTCCTCAGTGTGGAAGTGTGTATGGAAAAGGTGTGATTCAATTAAAAGAATCAAACAGCTTACTGAAAGAAGGCCTGGTTGGATCTGATAGGGAAAATATTGATTCACTCAATAATGATGTAGGAATGAGTGAAGTCCTTGAACTTCAAAGTGATGCTGAAACAACTGATGATGAAGAATTTTCAGGAAGGAGGCCACCAGTAGATGTTGTCAACATGAAAAAGGAAGTGGACCGAAAGTTTGATGAAGAAGTCAAATCTAAAGATATTCGGATCAAAGTATTAGTGATTGAGGTCAAAAATCTAAGAGGCTAAAATCAAAGGCATATTGATGTGGTTACTGACCTAAAGGATAAGAATAATTCTCAATGTTATGAACATAAAAAGATGGCTAAAATGAAAGGAAAACAAAAGGCTGGTGATTATGAAGAGGATCAAAAGTCAGATAAAGTTCAGAATCATAAAGCTAGAATTGATGATCTAGCAACACAGTTGTCTAAATAAGTACAAAAGAATCAAAGGCTTCAACAAGAGAATGAATATGTCTCTAAATCTGTTTTTGAGGAAAAATTGAAAGTGGTGAATCAAGGCGACATGGTATAAAAGCTCACACAAGAACTAGAAAATGAGTTGAGTTGTCGAAAGAATCTCAGAAAAGAACTCAATTCCTAAATTGAATCAAGGGATACGAAGATTCAAAAGTTGGAAGAAGAGCTAGAATCAATGAAGAAGGAAGTGGAGAAATCCAATGCTAAAGGAATTCCAAAAATGAAGGATGCCTTACACTTGCTATTTGATTATCCTTTGGTAGGTGATAATGAAATGAAAAGAAAATTTTATATTTATGAAAAGAGGAAAGAACAAATTTTCTCAACTGAAAGACCATTGAGTCTAGGAACAAATGGTATCGGATTTCATGAATTCCCTCCCGTGCAAGATAGAAAGAGAGTTGTGAACTATTCCAGATATGAAAGAAATTCTATAGGTACAGGAGATAGTCCTAAGAGGACAGTTACAAAAAGTAGTGATGGCATGTGCTATTTCTGCGGGATTCATGGCCACACATCAAGGTTCTGTTCAGAGGCTCTAGAATACTTTTATGGTTGTGAAAATAGAAACATTGATAAATCTGAGAATAAGAAGATGCATCATGTGAAATCAGAGAGAAGCGTCTCTCAGAGGAAAGCATTCATAAGATGCTATTACTATGGAAGAATGGGACACACCATGAATATGTGTTAGGAATCTCAAGAGCTCAATGTCAGATAAATAACCCAAGTAGCATCAACATCTTGGCTAAGAGATGATGAAATGAGGTATGAATTTAATAGAATATGTTTCATACATTCTAAACATGGACATTTGGAAATAAATTACAGCAAGAAGAATGAAAGAAAGGAAAAGGAGCCCATAAAGAGAATCCTGAATCCAGTGATGCATAAAGAGAAGTCTTATATTGGGAGACAAAGTGGAAAGTTGTAGATTAGGTTTAGAGCCTTAGGGGAATCAAATGGATCTGAACAAAATGCGTATATGTCATCTCCTCTGTCACAATCACAACCTCCCCCAAGAAAGAACATGAACAAATATGGAAGAAAAAGGGAGGAAACGCTACAGCTGTGAGTAAGAAGAATATACGATTAGTGGAGGACCTACCACCAATGAAAAATAGGGTGATAACTCAGATATATTATAAAATAAAAATAAACAAAGGATTCATTGAAAAAGATGAATTTCATGTGCCACCCCAGGAAGTGTTTAATTACATAGGAGGAGCATTCAATAACAAAATTAGATGCAAGAGCCATCAATGCAATAATTGAATGACTCGAACCAGGTGTCTTCTATGGAGGGAAGACATATTGCGGGGGAAGTAGCAATAATCAAGCATTTCATGCTTATTTATTTTTCTCTAACAATGTGGTATCAGCTGACTATTTTCAAGATACTAAGAAGTTGTGATAGAATATCAACAATGTTTCAACAAGATGATCAGAAAAGTAGTAGAAAGAAATGATTTCATTAAACAATGACATAGTGAAACGTTTTCTGTTGAATGTGAGGAAGTGGTAAGAGACTTAGGGAGAGTAGAAGGTGATGAAGTTGATTCAGAAGAAGATAAAAATGGTGAGTATGAGGAAGTAAAATCCTTATCTTCACAAAAGCCAAAGAGTCAAGCTGAAATTGACAGGTAGAATATCATTAGTGATTAGTCAGCCCCAGTTCATACAAGGAAAATAAAATCACTGTAGCAAGAATCTTTTTTATCTCAGGATGAGCCAAAATGATTTGATGATGCAGCTAAAGATGAAAACTGGGTTCATACCATGAATGAAGAACCGGGCCAGATTGAGAAGAATCAGACGTGGGAGATTGTTTTGAGGCCAGCAGATAAGAATGTCATCGGGACTAAATGGGTCTATCGCAATAAGATGAATGAAGATGGAACAGTGATTTGGAACAAAGCACGAAAAGTGTGAAAGGGATACTCCCAGATAGAGGAAATAGATGTTGATGATACATTTTCACCAGTTTCTAGGATGGATACAATCAAATTATTGGAAATAGAAGTGAAAAGAATGTTCAATGTCTTCTAGATGGATGTAAAATTTGTATTCTTGAATGGAGTTCTGGAAGAAGAGGTGTATATTGAGTAGACGGATGGTTTTCTCATTCATGAGGATGATACAAAAGTTTTCAGGTTGAAGAAGGCGTTTTATGGACTGAAACAAGCACCAAGATCATGGTACTCAAGGCTTAATCGGTTCTTGAAGAAGCTTGGTTTCCATCATGGGGGAGTTAATTACAATCTCTATTTCAACAATGATAGTAATCAAAGGATGATGGTGTTGGTGTGAAACAAGGAAGGAATGAAACATTCTTTTCTCAATCCAAATATGCCAAGGAAGTTTTAGAAGGTTTGGCATGGATAATTCCAAGGAGATGAAAACTCTGGTTGCTACTCGGATGAAATTATCAAAACATGAGGATGGGAAGGCAGTAGATATCACATAATATATGCAAATCATTGGAAGTCTATTGTACTTAACTGCGATAAGGCCAGACATTGTTTTTTCCACATGCCAAGCAGCAATATATTAGAGTAATCCCAAGGAAAGCCACATGCTTGTAGTAAAAAGAATAATTCAGTATATCTAGGACACATTGTATTTCAGCTTGACATATACCAAAAAATCTCAAATAGAGTTATTGGGATATACTGATGCAGAACGGGACAGATCATCAGATGAAAGAAAATCAACGTCAGGAGGTGCATTCTATCTTGGTGGATTGTGTATTTCTTGGCTCATCCAGAAACAAGATTGCATTTCATTGAGTGCCGTAGAAGCTGAGTATATTACAGCCACTCAAGCATGCACACAGTTATTGTGGATGAAGCAGCAGCTTGAAGATATGGGAGTTGAAGTGTAGTCTCTGATTGGAATCCAGTGTGATAACTCAAGTGCTATATGTCTCAGCAAAAATCCCATCCATCACTCAAGGACAAACCACATTGAGATAATGTATCATTTCATCACAGAGAAAGTTGAGCAGGGAATCGTGAAGTTGGAGTATGTACCTACAGAGCAACAGGTTGCAGACATTCTAACAAAGGCCTTACCCAAGGAAGATTTTGAAAGGCATCGACTGGATCTGTGAGTTCAGTCGACTCCCCGCACTTAAAAGAGTATGGATATGAAACCCACCCCCTCTCCCCAATGGATGATTTGTTTTTACCTAACGTGATGATATGCGTTCTCTACTCTGTTAGAGACTACAAAGAAGTGATCTTTGGGTTCGTTGACAAAGGAGGAGAATATAGTGGTTCTTCAAGGGGGATACAGTGTGGCTATTTGATAAATCATGAATGATATGGGGAGAAGCTGACAGGAGGAGCAGCCAGATAGGGGGAGCTGAAGCTATTTGAACGTACTTAGCCAGAACTTAGCTTGGAAAACACAAGAAATAGGGCTAAAGAGGTTTTGAAGCTAACAAGAGTTGAAGCTGTGAGCAGAAAGGGAGACATTATTAAATCTGACGTTGCTAGAAGTGATTGATCAAAGAATAGATAACAATATAGCTGAGGATCATGATAAAAGTAGATGGGTGGTGTTGGAGGAATATTTCCAACAATTGGTATCAGCTTGGTGAAAATTGTTATCAGTTTGGTGTCAACAATGGGTGTAAGAAATGAAGTGATTCAATGATGAACTTTTCATTTACTCTTGTTTCTCATGTCGAGAATTGCTCATGTGGGCTTAAAGTATGTGTTGAGAAAATCCTTGATCACTATCAGAATCATAAAAGGTGAATGGTGGCTGAATAATTCACACTATATCATCTTATGGGAGAGTTATCAATAAACCCAAAGGGGGATATTGTAGGGTAAAAATCCCTCAAGATATCGTTGATGAATTTTTTAGGTGATTGTGTTTGTTCAAAAAGTGGACAACTGTGTTGTGATTGTTGACAAAGAAAACCATTTCATACAAACTTGTTGACAAAGGGGATTTAATGGTGTAATGTCGAGTTCAAGAGCTATGTTCAACGATCCATGTTTGATTCAAGAATGTCGACAAAGGAATTGATGACCTGGAGGCGGTACAAAAATAACAGATACAAGGTGGAGCCGTTTTCTATTGTTTTCCAAATATTTGGGCCTGAAAATCGACAAATGAAGAAAAGTGGTTTTTGGAAAAGGGACATGCGTTATGTGTACTTGATGGATTGAAAACTTACACGCCATATGTTTTTCAATATCAGATAATCAAAATATGGAAAAGGGATAAGGGTTGCGCAAGTATTGAGTTGGTCGAGCAGGGGACTTGCGCGCCAAGAGATAGGACTTGCGCGCCGGTGCCTAGGAGGATTGGGAACTTGTGCGCCTGTTGTTTTTCAAGATAAGAACTTCAGAATATGGATAAGGAAAGATTTTTGTGCAAGTTTGGAAGTGGGTCACGCAAGTGACTTGCAGGGGAAGAGACCTGCGTGCAAAGCCTTGCGTGCCGAGGGTTGACTTGTATGCCGTCGTGCAGGATGGTCAAATTTCCTATAAATACTGGACCAACCCTCCTCATTTATTAACGGAGTTCAACACTTTGAGAAATCAGATCTCCCGTCACGCAGGTGTGGTGGTCGCGCAAGTGGTGGTGTGTCACGCAAGTGGGACTTGAGCGACATATTTGAAGAAGGGCAACTGTTGTTATTTTCACGCCAATATTGGTTTAGGCGTAAAGGGAAGTGAGTCGCGCAAGTTTGGAGTTAGAGAATCTTGTGTCATGAAAGTTTCTGAGGAGGACTTGTGTGCTAGGTGTGACTTTCATGCCAATACTTGCACGCCGGAGTAGACTTGTGCTCTAAGTAAGGTTGATTCCCTGTCCAAATTTTTAGGCTACATGGAAGCTGGAAGTTTGCCTGATACCTTCGGTGCAAAGTGAGATTCATCTTCAGGTGAAAGTTGGGCTGAAACAGAACATTTTCATAAAGAGAAAGATGCATTCCTTCATGAAAATGAAGAGACCTACAGGTCTATAAACTATGAGTGGATTTCTTCTAGCACAGTGAGTAAAGGAAGAGGAAAAAGGTGATCCTCTCCACCGGCAGTGAGCCAGAGAGAGAGAAATAGGGAGTGACCCTTGGGAAAGCAGTGATCTAACCCTAAACCTTGTAAAGTCAGTGAGCATGGGACAAAGTGACTGTGCCCAAACCATTGTATCCATATCTAGTGAAGAATAGTGGAATTTGGTATGACCGACAACTTGTCAGCATATGCTCCTTGGACGTAGCCCAGTGAGGGTGAACCAAGTAAAAATATCTATGTCTGCATTCTTGCTTCCCTGCACTATATTCAAAGCATCATTGTCATATAAAGAAGAAAAGAAGTGATCATAATAAACACACAAGTGCAAACAAAGTGACCCTTATTATAAAGAGGTCAAGATCCAGTGGGTCAGGAAGAACATTGAAAAATAGTATCTATACACTGATTCACCCCCCTCTCAAGGTATATAGGCCCCTATTGGTCCTAACATTATAGAATCAGTTTACTAAATAACAAAATCTGTATACTAACCAATTTAGTGAACTGATCGTGTACTATTTATATCAAATGAGCACTTTAAATTAAACAGGTGAACTTATACATGTTAACTGCAGAAACTATTCTATTTATAAGTGAACATGTACTGATTATAGAATAAGTATACTACAACAATGTCATCATTAGACCAAATAGTGTGAAATATTTAATTTCTATCCTATATAAATTTTATATTATGAACAAAATTTATTTACAAATTGAATGTTTAGTTATACGGGTTTACAGATTGAATGTTTATAGGTTTCCATGGTTTTTGGTTTTTAGGCATGTAGGTTTCCATGTATGTTTGGTTTTATAGTTGGAAGGTATGAAAATTGATTAGAGGTATGCATTATGTTGGTTTACATATTTAATTTTTAAAGGTTTCCATGTTTTCTATTTTTTAGGTATGCAGATTGATCAGAGGTATGCCGGTTTTTAGGTATTCATTAAAGAGGCTTACAGATTTATTTTTTATAGGTTTACATGATTTTTTGTTTTTTAGGTATGTAGGTTTTCTAGTTTTTTGGTTGGAAGGTATACAGATATATTACAGGTATGAATTATGTTGGTTTCTATGTTGGTGGAAAAGCAGATTTGCTGGGGGGTCGTTGAATTGAAACCTATAGCCACAGTTTAGAACCATGGCTATATCTTTGATTCATATTTTTTATAGTTTTGGTTTAGAATCATGGTTATAGATCTAGTTCAATAGTTTCAAACTGTGGCTATATTTGTGGACCTATTTCCATGCCAACAAGAGCCATGGTTCCCGAAAATGTAACTGTAACATATATCCCTGATTTTAGGACCTATAGACATTGTTTATAACCATGGATATAGCTTGAATGTATAGTAGTGACATGTGTTCCATGAATCTCCAAACATCGCCGAAGGTGTCTCCCACCACTAGCATGGAAGATCCTTGTGCTTGCGTTATCCTCCTTGATCACCTCAAGAACCACTTCCAAAGTGTTCCCCTTGATCCAGTGGATGATAATTTCTTGCCATTCAAGGGAGAATTATTGGAGGAGGGATCTCTCTAGGATTTAGAAGACCCACTAAGATTTATTTTTCACGACTGAATTAGGACTTAGGAAAATAACATAATTGGGTATTTATATTTCTCTGGTAAAAATAAAATTATTTCATAAGTTCCCCTATTATTTAATTAATCCTATAAAATCCCCATGAAAAATAATAATTGTAATATTATTATTTCTCAACATCTTCTAAACATGGAAACTATAATTAAATATTATTTAATTAAAAAATATTCAATATTGTAATTTCTCACTAGACCATTGAACTCGGTCCTCAATTCCTCGACAATAGTTATTTGGTCTTGCATAATTTCTATTTTTTTATTAATCAAATAAAATTTCCATACTAACCAATAAATAAATAAATATTATATTCACTAAATATCAAAGACATATTTATTATATATTACACTAACAATATATTTTCTAGAATAACTCGTGATGGAAGAAATATGATCTATCATACTTGAATAACTATTAAACCACATATGGGAATAATATTTATTGAACTTATTAAATAGTAAATAACAATGTATTATTTAACTGAGATTATGGACAAACGTATTGTGTGACCCTCTAAGCCTCTTTCTTAGTGGGATTAGGCAAAATAACAATATATACAAGGTTAGAATATTGAAACACTCCAAGGCACCCATAGAGATTGATTTTAATACCACAATGACATGCCACCTCATACGAATACTTACTATGTAATATAATCCCTTTATCAAAATATCTCAAATCGAGCATGTTACAGGCCATTTCCATCAACATATATGCTCGATATCTCTTTCTTTGACATTCCAGAAATAGAACTTGTCTATAGAACCCCATGTACATGGATTTATTTAGACCACATAATTTCCATCAAAGGTACTTATATATTAACTTTTATTAAAGAACATAAGTGATAAATCATTTCTCAAAATATTCATTAATTCAATATTACTCATAACACACCCAACCTATCCTACCTCACCACAAAAATTTGTCATCATAGTTTTCATCAATACATCTTAGTGAATGACTCATAATAATCATTAATAATAATCATAAATTATAAGTACCAATACATGCATTTGTAGGTAGGAACATCTAATGACACATACAAATGTGGATCTCCTACTAGTGTGTCTTCATCTCATAATATTCATACAAGATTTTACCAAGGGAAAACACCATGAGTAGGTTCCTCAAATTATATTAGTCTCCACCCCTGATATCTTGTATCAGTTGTGTCCCAAAAATGATATCATCTAGTAATAGAACATATATTCAAGAATAGTGTCATAGCATTTTTGGGTCCTCTTCATAGCAGGGTACTACTATGACCTTTTAGTGTAACAATTACTCTTTGGAAAATATTCACATACAGTGTCATGAATAAGAGTAACCGTGATTTTATAAGTAGTTTATCAATATTAAAAATAATGAAAAACAATATATCATAAAGTACCAAGAAGTTGTTTATAGGGAACCAACTCCAATAAGCTTCAACATTCACTTGATCCAACTGCTAACGATCATCAGTCTACTACCTCTCACATGATAGTCATTCTTTTTTGAGATAGGCCTTTAGTCTAGTGGTCCACTATATTATCTTTCATGGGTACTCTACTCACTGTAACTTCACTCCTCTGATATAAATCCTTCAATAGGTGATACTTCTGAAGTATATGCATTGTATTTTTTTGTGACCTTTCCTCTTTTTCAAGAGAATCCTATAAAATATTATCACAATACACTGTGATATGGTCTTTACATATAGGTACCACATCAATGTCCTAGACAATTTTAGGAATCCATGTGTATTGCTTGGATGCATCAGAAGTTGATATATACTCAGACTCCATTGTTGAATCAGAAAAAGCATGCTTCTTTGAACTCTTCTCACTCACAGCTCCTCCATTAAGAAAAAAACTATCCTAATTATGACATTAGATAACTTTTATCTATCTGAAAACCATCATCAATATAACCCATAATTAACATCTCCTCCTCTCCTCCATACACCAGGAACATATCCTCAGTTATGCTCAGATACTAAAGGTATCTTCAATAGCAGTCCAATGTTGTTCTCCTAGATCTTCTTGATATCTTCATACCATGACCAGTTCATAGGAAATGTGAATTATTGTACATAACATGGCATACATGATTTATCATATCACTAAACCATATGAGTTCATACTCATTTTATCTTTCTCTTTTTGTGTTTGGTGACACATTTTCTAGAAATATGTAAACCATGGGACACTAGATCCAATCCCCTTTTGGATTGTTCCATAATAAATCTATTTTGTATCTGGTAAATGTATGTACTTTGACATAGTCCAAGAAGCCTCTTGGACCCATCATGAATGAAATCAATCCCTATAATGTAGGCTTCTTCACCCAAGTCCATCATGGAGAAGCACTTTTTCAACGAGTCCTTAACAGATTGTAAGACTGGTATGTTGTTTCCAATAAGTAAAATTTCATTAGGATATACTACTTAGATAATGACCGCATTCTCATTAAACCTTTTGTAAGCACATGAATCACATTCATTATTAATCAAACCAAATTCTTTTATGCCTTCATAAAATTGAATATTCCATGACCTCAATGCTTGGTTCAATCCATAAAATGAAATCTTCAACATTCAATTCTTTTTTTCATCACCTAGAGTCACAAAACCTTTTATCTGTGTTATATATACATCTTCCTCAAATTTCCCATTAAGGAATGAAATTTTGACATCCTTCTTCCAAAACTCATAATTATGATAAGATGATATAACAAGTATGATTCTGATGGATTTAAACATGGAAACTGGAAAAATGTTTTCATCGTGATCAATTCTTTTATTATATTTAATCCCTTTATCCACTAACCATTCGTTATATGTACTTACTTTACATTCCATTTTCAATTTCCTCTTAAATACATATTTTCATCCAACATGATTTGCATCAACTAGTGCATTTACCAAACCCCAAACATGGTTATGATATATCAAATCAATTTCAAAATTCATAGATTCTTCCACAGTACAACTTAAGATCACTCTATTAACTAATTTTAGGATTGAGTTTTGTCATTTTGAACCAATAATGATCCACCATCCTTAGGGACCAGAAAACCATATCACTTTGGTTCTCTTACCACCCTTATTCTCTTATAAAGTACTTGTGTTTCAGGAACTACTTCTTTCATGTGGACTAATGGAATTTATTCTTATGAAACCCATGTGTATCTTGAGCATCAAATTCATAGAAGTAAATCTTTCTCCTATTATCCTTTTTCAGGATGTTCTCCCTTTCTAAAAATATGACTTGTTTGGAGATAATCACTTTCTTGTCTGAGGGTTTGTGTATGTAGTGTCCCTTTTTTTCCTTGGGATACACTATAATGGTACACATCATGCCCCAGGGTGCTATTTTGTGTCCCAAAAAGGGCTTTACAAATGCCTCGAAACCCCATACACATGTATGCGACAAACTAGGTTTCTTTCCACTCCATAACTCAAAGGTAAGTCCATTTTACACTTTATTTTGTTATATGGTTTAATGTGTATACTGTAGATAGAAATGAATGTTCCTAAAAGTATAATGGATGATCTACAAGACACATCATTGACCATACCATTTCTAATAAGGTATGGTTCCTAGTTTCACTAACACCATTACAATTTAGTGTATAAGGTGGAGTGAGTTGTGATAAAATCCTAAACTCTCGTAAAGATCTGATGTACTCTTAGTTAAGATATTAACTAACTCAATCTACTCAGAGATTATTTATCTTCTTATCAAACTGATTCTCTACTTCATTATTGAATTCTTTGAACATCTTGAAGCACTCTAACATATACCTCATTAAGTTGACATAGCCATATTTACTCAGGTCATTAATAAGTGATATGATGTAAGAATATCCACCTCAAGCTTCTACTAGAAATGGTCCACACACATCAGTGTATATCAGTCATAGAAGCCTTGTGGACCTTTCACCATGTCCATAGAATGGTGGTTTGGTCAATTTTTCTTATAAACAAGCATGACATCCTTAAAGTGGTTTTAGCTTAAAAGACCCTAAATAACCATCTCAAATGAGCTTTGTCAAATAATTCTTGTTTATATGGCCACAATATTGATGCCACAACTTGGTGTTGTATATGTCGTGTTAACATGATTCATTATTGATTTCCAAAATTTGGTTTTGGTAATTTAATACATAATTATTTTTACTTAAATGTTCCATACCATAACATTTGTTGTCCTTTTAAAGGAAACAAATTTTATTTAAAATTTTAAAATAAACACATATGTATCTAAACATGACACACAAATTATGTAATTGGTAACTATAGGTATATAATAAAAATCTCTTAAAACCTAAATCATTCATGTGGGCAATGAAAGGTGGTAGTTACTGATGGTTACAACATCTATCCTTGCTCCATTGGCAGATCTAAGATCCACCTCTCATATGTAGATCTTTCAAAATCTACTTGGTTCCTATATTAGGAAATAGGTGTGATCACTGAAATATGTATCTAATAACAAATGTGTAGAAATGGAATGATTTCACTCGATAAAAAATGCACATTTTTCATCCCCTTTCCTTTTACTTCAACAAATCTTCTAGTGTCCTAACATGCCACATGAACAACACACATCTTCCATTTCCTTACCCTATCTCTGGATCTTCATTCTTTTGTAAGACGATTCTCAAGAGCTTTAAATAGTTTATAAGTCTTAGGCCCCTTTTCCTTGTCCTTCCTATTCTTATTCACCATAAGGAATATGGGTTTGTCACACCAATTATCCTTATCCACTTGGAAAATCATTGTTATATGTTACATAAAAATATTCTCACTATTGCTCATATTACAATTACCAACAAAGTTGGAGGAGGTTTTTGTGAATTAAGGAAAGTGTGATAACTATACACATCACATTTGGTAATTTAATCCCTAATATGTCCAGGTGTTCAATGTAGCCAGTAAGCATAACTACATGATTCCCAAATGGCAAATAAAATCCAATCATATTTGTGAACAGTGCTTTGGAGATCTCATCGCTCTATTTTCTCACCTTCTCTTGATAGAGATCCTAAAGGTGAGACATCATGCTATAGGCATCCATATCCTTATGTTGCTTGAAAAGGCCATTTTATATGGATGATATCATGAGGCACTGAACATCTTTAGAATCATTCATATGTTTCTCATTTCGAGATAGTTCTTCATCACTTGACTCACTTCTAGCCATAACGAGTAAAGGTTTTTTCAACATATAAAATTTCCTTTAATGGAAAAGGATGACACATAGTCACCATTTCCACTCTTGTAATTTTTTGTCGGTGAGAGGGTTTTCATTCTTGCCTAAGGATCACAATTTTATGTTTGATATAAATTTAATGATGTTTCTATAAATTAATATAAGCATAATTTTAGTAATTTGTCTTATAAAATTTATACAAATAAATAAATACTATATTTATTAATCTCCAACTATTTTATTAGAAACCAATATCCCTCACCATTGCCATATAAATATCCTATTTCATGAACATTCAAGTAGCAAGGGTTCATATTCCCCTTCTCATTACACCAAAATTGGTTGGCAAAAAACTTGAATTGTTTTAGACATACATTACAAATTCCAACTGTATTAACTCACATTTCCCTAATCCTCTTAGTAGACTCTCTTTCCTAAAATCATTAATCTTATATTCCCTCAATATTTTCCTCCCATTAAGTCTAATTCCTTCTCTTCCAATCAACCATTGATTTGAACCACGTTAAGTCAACCTAAAACCTCATGTTAGAATTCATCGATAATTGAAAACATCTTGTAATGACCTGCCAATTCTCATTAGCTTGAGAGCTCAATGAGTCATTACTAGGCATTAAGCAACATCCCCAAGGTGACAGAGGCTGGAAATAAATGTCGAAGGGTTTCATACTACATGGGGGACGATTTACCCTTTACGAACATACCACAGAGCCAACAACCACATCCAAACAAATATACTAAATGATACCAGATAAAAACTCTAAAAACTCAACCATTTATTTATCAAAAATCAACTGAGAGTACCACAGTGAATACCAAAACATAAACATTAGAGTAAACAGCAAAAAGAAAACTCAATGACTATATGAAGACAACAACACTCCATGTTTGACAAGCTCCAAGCTCCAACATCACGAACCAACCCAAGTATCACGAAGCAGTGCTCTAAGCATGTGACACTTTACCTTTTCCAACGTCTCTGTATATGACATCTGTAAAAGCACCAACGTGCCAAAGTAGGGGGTGAGTAATGAAACTCAGTAGGTTCTCCCCGATGACTTCCCAACCCATGCCTCTAGGATAAAACGTGTTATCACATTTATATAAATCAATTTATATAAAAAAATTCCAAAATTGTTCACAACAAACAAGTTCTATGTCAATACAATTTCCCAACAAAACCCATATTTCTTAAGAAAAAAAACCATGAAAAGTTCCCAATTCCATTAACATTTCCATTTGGGACATTCTTTCCATTTCACCAATCCTTACAACCAACCATGCATGCAACCTGGACCTCCCTATACTCACGAGTGGTGAGTTATCCTTCCACTAAGCCGTCACATAGTGGACTACCTTGATGGGGGTACTTCACAACCTTATCCATCCCAACCTATTGATGAGGGGACTTCTTGCCCTTATCCATCCCAACCTATCGATGGGGGACTTCTCGCCCTTATCCATCCCAATGCATATGAACACACACCACAACCCATGCAAGTCCATGCCCAAAACCAAGTGTGTTCAAAACCATTCAATAAAGCATAACCCTTTTATTGAAAACCATTTCTTTTAAGTAGCAAAACCATAGCCAATTTAAAATCACTAGTTTAAATTTACTTCAACAAACACTTTCCAAAACACAATAATTTCATCAACCATTACTAAAAAGGGGTTTCAACAATTCTTTCATAATAGATAAACAAACCATTCCAATCAAGGAAAACAATTTGAAACTAAGCCTTTAAGTTCTAAGAAAGAGGAATCGAGAGTGAAGCCACCTACCTCAACAAATTGAGTGAAACCAACCATGAACTGGGTCGAAACACCACAAAACCTCCTTAGATTCCTAACCCTATCACCAACAAGTCCAAAACCCAACTTAAAAGTCATCCACTACCTTAGATCTACCCACCTCAGGCATAGATCTAAGGATCCAACAAGAGGGAAGAAGGAGATCTAAGAAAACAATACAAGGACGAGACTTACCGTGATCAACCGGCCTCTAAACTCCAAGGAAACCCTTCGGATCGCTTCCAAAACACCTGATAAGTGTTCTCCCACCATCCCCAGAGAGAAATCCTGAGTTAGGTCCATCTGGGAACAAAAACGAGTGGGTTAAATGATAAAACGGATTAGATCCTAATAAATAGGATCTAAGTTGACTTCGCGCACGGTTAGTCTGCACGGTTAGTTAAATTGTGCGCTAACCATGCTGTAGTCACTGATAGAGAGGGGATCTCCGCACAGCCTCCTCACATGGTTTTTCCAAACCATGCACACACTGTGAGGTCTCCTCTTTCTAAAATACCACCACCTACACGGCATCCACACAGTTTGGAAAATCATGCGCAGCCCATGCATCCCCACATTTTCCCCTTTTACGCTTTAAAAGTCTCCCAAAATTTCCCCAATCATATCCCATAAATTGCATGAACTTAAAAGGCATAAAACAAGGGTTACATACTAGAAATAGGGGGTACTACATTCTCCCCACCATTGGCCTTTACTTCCATGGAAAGTAGAAACCCATTGTTTTCCTGAGAGTGTTCTGGCCACTGCTCTTTCATTTCTTTCGCGCGTTCCCAAGTCTCTTCCTGGATTTGACCATGCTTCCATAAAACCCGTACAAGATTGATGATTTTCCACGCAAGACTTTATCTTTCCTATCCACAATCTGTATCGGGATATGTACCAACAAAGCATCCAGCTCTAGGTCAACGTTATCAGATCTGATTACGTGGTCAGGATCAGGTTGATACTTCTTTAACTGAGATAAATAGAACACATTGTTCACCGAACTGAACCGTGGTGGTAACTCCAACTGATACGCCACCTCACCAACCCATTCCAGTATCTCAAAAGGGCCTATATATCGAGGAGATAACTTTCCCTGATTTAAAAAAAACATTTTCCATGTCTTGGAGAGATCCTCAAGAAGACATGGTCACTCACTGCAAATGACAACGGTCTTCGGCGATGATCCGCATAAGATTTATGACGACTCTGAGTCATCTCCATCCTCTTTATAATCAACGGATCTTCTCTGTTGTTTCTTAGACAAGTTTTGGCCCAATTAGTGAAGTCTCACCTGTTTCCACCTAACAAAGTAAAGAATGATAAGGATGTCCATACAATGCTTCAAACAGAGCCATGTGTATCGAGGCTTGATAGTTGTTATTGTATTAGAACTCCACTAAGGGAATATTCTCCTCCCATGAGCCACCAAAATCCATTAAATAAGCCCGCAACATGTCTTCCAATGTCTGTATCATCCTCTTGGATTTCCCATCTATCTGAGGATGATACATCGGGCTCATCATCAACTGAGTCCCCTGGGATTGCTGTAATTATTTCCAGAAACAAGATTTGAACCTCAGATCTCTATCTGAGATGGTAGACACTGGTACCCCATGTCTATTTACCACTTCCCGGATATAGATTTTTGAAAGATCTTACACCATATGGGTTTCACGAATTGGGATGAAATGGGACGACTTGGTTAGACAATCCACTATCACCCAAATGGCATCGTGTTTCTGGACCGTTCTTGGAAGTACTGTAACAATATCCATTGTTATCTGCTCCCATTTCTACACTGGGATAGGTAAAGACTATAACATACCAGCTAGTCTCTGATGCTCTGCTTTAACCTTCTGACATGTTAATCATTGCGAGACGAACTCGGCCACCTTCCTTTTCATGCTGCTCCACCAAAACTGCGCCTTTAGAACATTATACATCTTCTGTGTACCCGGATCTACATCCCATATCGAATAGTGGTAAGAATGAAGGGGTTGTTTCTGACAAACCATAGGTACAACCATCCGATCTCTGAAACACAAAACTGAAATCCCATCTAGCTTTTATCCCTCAATGGTCTCTCCACCATTGAGTTTTGAACTCATTGCAACACAGTCTACATAGGATGCTTGTGCCTCCTTTACTATCTCCACCAAATCATGAAAAAGTGTAGATAAAACAAAACCAACAACATCATCTCATTTTTCACATTCCACATGCATGTCGGCTATGACTGACATCAACTGCCATTCATCTGAAGATTTTTTCTCCCACTGAGCATACGACTTCCTGCTTAATGCATCGACTACCGAATTTCCCTTACCCGGTCTATACATTAAGTCAAAGTTGAAAATTTGAAGATACTATATCCATCTTCTCTGCCTCAGATTCAAATCTCGTTGTGCGAAAATGTGTTTCAGGATTTTGTGATCTGTAAACACAGTGAATTCCTCACCAAAGAGATAATGTCTCCATGTTTTCAAATCATGGACGACTGTAGCTAACTCTAAATCATGTGTTGGGTAATTTTTCTCATGAAATCTCAAATTCCTTGAGCTATAAGAAACCACATGGTCTCCTTGCATGAGAATACAACCCAAGCCTATTCCCAATGCATCAAAATACACCACATACGCCTGTCCTGATTCTGGAAAAATCAAGATGGGTACTGATGTAAGGAGAACATTAAACTATTGAAAAGATCTCTGACATTCTTCAGTCCATTGAAATGCACTGTTCTTCTTTGTCAATGCTGTCATAGGTGAAGCTAGTCGTGAGAAGTCACATAAAAAGCGTCGGTAATAACCATCTAGAAAAAGAAAGCTCCGTATTTCAAAGACATTCTTCGGTGGTTTCCAAGAAAGAACAGATTCTATCTTTTCTAGATCCACTGAAATGCCTTTCTCCGAAACAACATGGCCAAGATAACATACCTATTGTATCCAAAAATTGCACTTTGATAATTTGGCATACAACTGATGGTCCCTCAATATTTCTAACACTATCGCTATGTGTTGCTCATGATCAGCCCTTGTTCATGAATACACCAATATATCATCCACAAACACTACAAAAAAATGAATATAGATATGGATGAAATATCTGATTCATCAAAGACATGAATACCGCTGGTGCATTCGTAAGACCAAAAGTCATGACTATGTATTCGTAGTGGCCATATTTTCTTCTGAAGGCTATCTTCAAAATATCCTCCTTCTGAACTCGCAACTAGCGATATCCTGACTGCAATTCAATTTTAGAGAACCACTGATCTCTCCTCAATTGATCAAGTAGGTCATCAATGTATGGAAGTCGATATCTATTCTTTATCATAACTTGGTTAAGTTTACGATAATCCACACATAGCCTCAAAGTTCCATCTGCTTTTTTTACAAATAAAACTTGTGCTGCCCACGGTGACACTCTTGGCCGAATATATCCTTTGCTTTCCAACTCTTATAACTACACCTTCAATTCCTTTAACTCTGTTGGTTCCATCCTATAAGATGGAAGTGAGATTGGACTGGTCCCCATAAGGAGATCAATCGTAAACTCCACTTCTCTTATAGGTGGTAACCCAGAGAATTTTTCAGAAAAAACATAATGAAATTGATCCACCACAGCTGGAAAACTATTTTCTGTGATCTCTTCCAATGATGCCAATGTCAACGCTACGAATTGCTAAGAAATTGTTCCCACCATTGGTGCCAAAAATCTCTTTGTTCCTTTATTTACTATCCTCTTTCTTCTGAGAGATGCTCGATTCCATCCTCAGTCGTGAAACTAATTATTCTCCTATAACAGTCGATGTGAGCCTTAAACCTTGACAACCAATCCATACGCAGGATTACATCATAGAGATCCATATCCAACATGGAGAATTCCCATTCCAGTTCAGCTCCATCAACAGTTATGGCACATGCTCGACAGACTAAGGCTTGACATTATCTTTCACCAAGAGGAGTTTGCAGTTTCAACACAGAAGGCATTATTTCTAGTTTTAAGTTCAGCAATTCAACAATATGAGAAGCAAGAAAGGAAAGCGATGCTTCAGTATCAAACAACACTTGCACAAAAGTATAATTCAAAAGAATCGTACCTCTTATTGTTGATGGTTCAGCATGATCATCAACAATCATCTGCTCCGCACTGTATAATTGCTTCATCACTGCACTTTTCTCCTTGTTTCCTTGCTGAGATTATCCGGGTTGAGGAGTCATCGTATTTTGAGATTCACCATTTCTAGCTCTATTATACTGACGAGACTGACTCTGCTGTCCTCGTCCTGTCGCAGCATACTGTGCTTGGGAAGTGTCATGCGCACCCGACCTGGGAGCACTACGACAATATCGCTAAAGATTCCCCATCTTCTTGCATTTGTGGAATGCTCTCGGTGGTGCTGTACACTCTCTCTTTATGTGATCAGTCGAGCCATATTGAAAACACTCGGCTTTCATCATGGGTCATGGAAGAAGATTCACCGATCCAACCGTCTTGTTTTGATTCACACTCCCACCTTGGAAGTAGGTGTCCCTCTTCCGCTTGTTCCCAGCATTAGAGTTCCCACCGGTTCCCATGAGTATCATCATACTTCCTCCTCCCCTAACTCCTGAGATGTCTCTTTCAGCTACTGTTTCTATGTTCACCATCTCTGTATAATCCTGAATACAGAGCACCGTAATCTTTGATCGAATTTCCCGCCTTAGCCCCGATTCGAAGATGCGTGCCTTCAAAGAAGCACTTGCCGCAACCTCTGGTACAAAATAGACAAAATTTATGAACTTAGCTGCATACTTTGTGAAAGAGAGGCTCTCTTGTTTCAAGCTGAAGAAGTCCGTCATTTTCTGGATCTTGAACATGTGAGGATATAATTGTTTGTTAAACAATTCTTCAAAATCCTCTCATGTAAGGCCTTCATCCGATTTAGCCTGCACCGCTAACTCCCACCACTGATGTTCAAGATCCTCGAGCATATACATCACCAGATTTACATTCAACTCCACTAGTGTGCTGATGAAATTGAATATACGATTCATCCTGCTTAGCCAAACCTCCACCTTCTCGGGTTCAGCATCACCCCGAAAGATGGGCGGATTATGCTTCTGGAACTGGACGGAATGGTCTACATGCCTTGACTCATCCCTCCAATTCCCCATGAAGACATCCTGTAACG
Organism: Viscum album; assembly: GCA_963277665.1. NCBI lineage: Eukaryota > Viridiplantae > Streptophyta > Magnoliopsida > Santalales > Viscaceae > Viscum > Viscum album. Next base: position 387,198,831 of record OY728160.1, on the reverse strand, counting down.
CTTGAACAATACTCTGAACCATCTCTTGGTTCATACGTGGTTCAGGTGCAAACACATTCTCCATAGCTTCTTCGGGTTAGTTTCTACGACGCCTAATGGGTGCTATTTTCTATACAAACAATGCACGCCGTTAGTCTCACTTCCTATCAACTAAAGGATTAGCATTTAAATTTTTGTCACATCAAATATCAAATCATTTTTTTCCATCCATAGAGCTTTTCCACATGTTCAACCATTTTTGAAAACATCCCTCATACTTTTTGAAAATCCACCCGTTTTAAAAATATACCAAATATCTACTTTTCAAAATCGTTCATTTAAAAATCAATTTCTGTATTTATCAAAAAATTTCACCTTTCCAAAAATGATAAATCATTATTCTCAATGAGATATTCCATCCTAGTGGGAATTAACTCCTTTAATGCATGTCATGCTCATCTCATTGGCTAAACCCATGACAATGAGATTTGTTATCCTATGAGTGTTTCCAACACACTTATGTACCCAACTCCCTGGTAACTTTATGTTCAATTTAAACGGGTTAGCTACGTCCTTTTATGATATACATTTCACGTTCCGACAATCCTACTCCTGTCTAAGATGACCACCCAATGAATAGACAAGAAGGAATTTCAAATCCATGACCAAGAACATCGACGACTACTTGTTAGGAAAGGACCGAACAAGCTGATACCATTTGTAATGACCCACCAATTCTCATTAGCTTCAGAGCTCAACGAGTCATTACTAGGCCTTAAGTGACATCCCCAAGGAACCAAAGGCTGGCAATAAATGCCAGAGGGTTTCTATATACATGGGGGACAATTTACCCTTTACGAACATACCATAGAGCCAATAACCACAACCAAACAATTCTACTAAATGATGCATGATAAAAACTCAGAAAACTCAACCATTTGTTTATCAAAAATCAACCAAGATTGCCACAATAAAAACCAACACTAAAACATCAGATTAAATAGTGGAAATACAACTCAAAGACTATAGGAAAATGTCACCACTCTATGCTCCACAAGCTCCAAGCTCCAACATCATGAACCAGCCCAAGTATCAGGAAGAAGTGCTCTTAGCATGTGACACTTTACCTTTGCTAACGTCCTGGTATATGACATCTGCAAAAGCACCAACGTGCCAAAGCAGGGGGTGAGTAATGAAACTCAGTAGGTTCTCCCTTATGATTTCCCAACCCAACCCTCTAGGATAAAACAAGTTAGCACATTTATATAAAACAATTTATATAAAACAATTCCAAAATAGTTCATAGCAAACAAGTTCCATTTCAATACCATTTCCCAAAAAACCCATCTTTCTTAAGAAAAGAAACCAAGCAAAGATCCCAATTCTGTTCACATTTCCATTTGGAACATTCGTTCCATTTCACCAATCCTCATAACCAACCATGCATGCAACCTGGACCTCCCTTTACTCACGAGTGGTGAGTTATCCTTCCACTGAGCCATCACTTAGTGGACTACCTTGATGGGGGTACTTCACAACCTTATCCATACCAACCTATTGATGGGGGGACTTCTCTCCCTTATCCATCCCAACCTTTTGATGGGGGGACTTCTCGCCCTTATCCATCCCAATGAATATGAACACACACCACAACCCATGCAAGTCCATGCCCAAAACCAAGTGTGTTCAAAAACATTCAATAAAGCATAACCCTTTTATTGAAAACCATTTATTTAAAGCAGAAAAAACAAAGCCAATTTAAAATCACCATTTTAACTTTAATTCAACAAACACTTTCCAAAACACACAAGTTTCATCACCCGTTACTAAAAAGGGGTTTCAACCATTCATTCATAATAGATAAACAATCCATTTCAATCAAGGAAGACAACTTGAAATTAATCCTTCAAGTTTAATAAAGAGAAATCTAGAGTGAAGCCACCTAACTCAACAAATTGATCGAAACCAACCATGAACCGGGTCGAAACACCATGAAACCTCCTTAGATTCCTTCCATTATCACCAACAAGACCAAAACCTGACTTAAAAGGCATCCATTAACTTAGATCTACCCACCATGGGCATATATCTAAGTATCCAATAAGGGAGAAGAAGGATATTTATGAAAAAAAGACAAGAACTAGACTTACACCGATCAACCGGCCTCTAAACGCCAAGGAAACCCTCCGGATCGCTTCCAAAACACCAGGTAAGTGTTCTCCCACCTTCCCCAGAGAGAAATACCGAGTTAGGGCCGTCTGGGAGGAAAAATGAGTGGGATAAATGATAAAACGGATTAGATCCTAAAAAATAGGATCTATGTTTACTTCACGCATGGTTGGTCCGCACGATTTGTTAAACTATGTGCTAACTATGCGGTAGTCACTGCCAGAGAGGGGCTATCCGCACGACCTCCTTGCATGGTTTTCCCAAACCGTGCACACAGCGTGTGATCTCCTCTGTCCAAAAGACCACCACCTACATGGCTTCTGTACGGTTTGGAAAACCGTGCGCAGCTCGTGTTTCCCCACATTTCTCCCTTTTACGCTTTAAAAGTCTCCCAAAATTTCCCCAATCATCTCCCATAAACTTCATGCACTCAAAAGTCATAAAAAAGGGTTACTTACCAGAAACTGGGGGTAATACACATCCCAACTTTGGTCGGTCATGCACTTTGAACTAGGGTTCGATTCTAACTGAAGTAATGGAAGGTTATACCGACATAATATTGTATTGAGTTATTTTAAACTATTATGAGTAAATTTAAAAATTTTATCATTATCACATGATTGGAAATATTATGTGGGATTACTTAAGTTATTAACCATATTTTAGATATTATTTATTTATAAGATGGTTTATTTTATTTCTCTCTTGCATGGTCATTAATTCATTAATAATATTCTCGTGAGAAGACATCTATAATGAAATAACCATGAAACTGACAAAAATAAAATGATAATGTTGTATGATCATAATATCGAACTAGTGGTTAGTATGTCGTGTTGTTGATAAACTATCTATTCACCTAGGGGTGAAAAACATTGAACCAATTAAGGTTCATTTTCACAGATTTCCACATGTACACCTTTTTATCAACTTGGATTGGTTCCACCAAATATTTGAACGAGAACCACCACAAGTAGTTTTGGATCTCTATCCATTACATAAGAATTTTACTCACACATAGGTGAGCTAAAATGGGGTTTACATAAAAAAAACATGGCCACACAGGCCCTATAAAATGAAAGTAGATAAAGCACGCATGACAACAATTTAATATAATAATAATTTAAATGAAATGAATGACATTAAAAAGGTCATTTCTATCTCATGATCATCCACATGCATGGAAAAAATTGGGAAATAAATAAAATTAACATTAAATTCTTTAATCTTTATTAGTTAAGATAAATCACGCTCGAATTAATAAATATTTTTCTTTAATTAATAAATCCTTTTGACTTAATTCTTATCTGAGTTTCCTTGAGATTTTTATCCATTATAATTTTAATCTAATTAATAAAATTCATTTATAATTAACAGTGTACATAACTTTTACCTTGGAGGTAATATGGTGAATACTCACCCTATTATAAAAAACATGTATTATACTCAAATACTAATTTACTCTTGCGATAAATGTCATACATGACTTATCACATACTTTCACAATATGCACTTTATGTATGATTACATGAATTACATGATTTTTTAGTCACATGTTATGCTCAAAATGCATGAAGAGTAACAACGTGGAATATAAATCATACATGATTTATATATTTTTGAATTATGAATATATTAATTAAACATTTAAATATTCATATATTTTAAAACCAATTGCATGGAATGTCCTATTTTCTTTTCCATATTCTAGTACATGTCTCAAGGATTACATAGTAAAACAATATTGATTCTGTGTAATTTAGTTACTGTACATGTCATGTACATATGATCTACATGGTGTGTACACCCTTAATTATCTATCTATGGTGCACGCCTACAGACTAGGCATGTAAAACATAACTTAAAATTTTTGGAGAACTCTATTTCTCTAATGGGCCACATGTAGTGTTGACCCCATGTTAAATGCTCACTAGTCATGTAGGTCATGTATTGAATACACAACCGATCATTTACTCAAAGGGACTACATACCATGTATGTGGCCTACATGACATGTAATCCAGCTGACTATGAACCATCTTGTCCCATTCAACACGTGGTGTTAGAATTAGAAACATTGTGTGGCATCAATATGGACAGTTGAGTAATTACAGGATTATCTTCTATCACATTGACCATGATTATAGGTCGTGTAATTCTGATTACATGGTGTTTACTCTTGTGTTATCCATCGAGAATCCTTACCACCTTTAGATGAGTTCCTTGATCTTATTTTAATCAATAAATTAAACGTCTCGATTACATCTATGAGAAATAAAAGAGGAAGTAACGGATCTCACAATTATGATTAAAAGGGGGATTAACCATGAATTGAAAAACTAAATTACAAATTCATAAATCACCAATGATCTTATATAATTATAAATATTTATGGTCCCCCCTCTGATACCACTTGTAGGTTCCAGTCAAAGTATAATCGTGCGATGGTCGGTACCTAAGATTGATTTTTATCATGATCGATGATCAATCCAAGATCTATACGATGTTTAACTATCATGATAAATGGAATTGTGTCAACAATATAAAACATTAATATTGTTGGAACTGATATAGACGAGATAAACACATATTTTATATAATTAATTTATTTATATAAATAATTACATCAAAGGAATTCATTCTTTGTTGATGAATCTATATATAGATATATGATGCGCCATCATTTTTATGTGGAAACCAAGTGTAGATTTCATCTAGCATGGACCCACACATATTCCATGAATCTATAGAAGTTTCTGAATGATTCATGGGGGGATATCATGAATGATCTTTGCGCCTGGTTCATCCAACTTGATCGACTTGAGAACTGCTTCCAAAGAGTTATCCTTGATCTAGTAGAGGCTGATTCCTAGCCCTTCTTAAGATAATTCTTGGAGAAGGGAGCTCTCTATGCATGAAAGTATCATCCAATATTTTTTTACAATTGAATTAGGTATTGAGAAAATAACACAATTGGTTATTTATATTACTAGAGTTAAAATAAATAATGGCACAAGTTCCCTTATTATTTATTTAATCCTAGAAGAACCCCATGTCAAATAATTATAGTAATATTATTATTTATCGACATTAACTAAACTTTAAAATTATAATGAAATAATATTAAATTAAATAATATTCAATATTATCCTTTCTCAATAGACCCTTAAACTCAGTCTTCCATTCCTCCACAATATTTATTGATATTTGAATAATGTATATTTATTTATTAAAAAAATATCACTACATTATTTTATGATAAATAATTGTTATATTCACTAAATATAAAGAAAATATTTATTAAATATTTTTCTCACAATATATTCTCTTGAATAACTAGTGATGTAATAAATGCGATCAAACATACAAGAATAACTATTAAACCACATGGATGAATAATATTTATTCAACCTATTGAATTAAAAATAATAATATATTATTTAACTGAGATTATGGACACACATAGTGTGTGACCCTCTAGGCCTCTTTCTCAGTGGCATTAGGTGAATCAGCCTAAAGTTCATGGATGGAATCCAACAAAATGTCAAGGAATCCATATTTAAATAAGTCAATGTCTCAATGATGTGTCACCTCATACAAATGAATACTGTGTAATATAATCTCTTTATCCCAATATCTCAAATCTAGAGCCTGTATTCTGGTTCCATCAACCTATATGATTAATTTCTCTTACTTTGGATTTCTAAAAATAGAAATTGCCTATAGAACACCTTGTACATGGATTTATTTAGGCTATATATTTTCCATCAAAGGGTCTGAGATATTAACTTAAATTAAATAATAGAAAGTATAAATCCTTTCTCTCAGTATTCATTAATTAAATATTTCTTTTGATGCACCCAATATATCCTACCTCAATGTGAACATCTGTCATCCCGATTTTTTTTCAATGAATCTAAGTGCGAGACTCATAATACACATTAATAATAATCTCAAAGTATAAGGACCAATGCACACATCCACATTTAGGAAATTATAATGAAATATTATAATGTGGATTTCATAGTAGTGGGTCTTGTTCTCATAATATTCATACTTGGAATTACCATGTTCTTAAACCATGAGAAGGTTCCTCAAAGTCCTATGAGTCTCTACCCAGGAGAGCGTATATAATTTGTGTCCCTAAATTGATATCATATGGTTATATAACATATATTAAAGAATATTTTTATAGCACTTCCGGGTTCCTATCATAACAGAGAACTACTATGACCTTTTATTCTGATAGATACTCTTAGGACATTATCACATACAATTTCACGTATAAGAATAATTATGATTTGATATGTTGTGTATTAATATTAAAAACAATCAATTAATGTTTATCATATGGTATAAAGAAGTTTATTCTAGGGAACCAACTCCAAAATACTCAAGAAAATAATACTAAAATTTTTCATCCCAAGAAAACATTACTCTCTTTTTAGTTAGATCAGTAATCAGAGAATCCAAATTTTAGAATTACTTAATGAACCGGTGATAATACCCAGATATACACAAGAATAACCAAATATGGAAAAAATTGTGGATGTTACCATTTCATGACATCTTTCATCATTTAAGGATCAACTGAAATACTTTTTTCTGACACCATGTGTACCAATAACATCACTTCCCAAATCTAAAAATGACAATTCAAGATCTTGGAATAATGTTTTTAATTTCTAAATAATTCTGTAACTACTCTCAAATGATGTACATGATCATTCTCGGAAAGGGAATAAATAAGGTTGTCATCTAAAAAGGCAAAAATTAAAGTATCATGGTACACATGTAAAATTATATTCATTAATGTCATAGTGACTAAATGAGAACTGGTTAGATTAACACTAAAATGGAAAAAATTGGCAAATTAATCCCTATTGATTGATAAAACATATTTTTATTTAAATCAAACCAAATAAAAATTATGTAAATGACTAAAACAAATCTTCAAGATTTCATCACCAAACCACTCCTAGTGAATTAGGGTTCATTCTGGCGAGATATGGATTATAAATAAATCAAAGCTGCCTCCTAAGACCCAAAATTTTTACATAATTTTGTGTTGACATCACACAAAGAAGATCAACCTAAAATTCTTACTACTTTGTCACATACCAGCTCGGATACCCTGGTAACCTGATAAGTGTTTTGGGCCTGACATAGATCGAAGGGGATTCTCAATCCCCTTCGGATGGTGATTAGTACTTGACATCATACAATATGAAAGTGGAAAAAATTTCCCCAAAAACATAGGTTTTTAATAAAAACATTCTTTTTTGAAGATAAAACCACTAAGTTTATATCAAATCCATTTCTAAGACATTTTCTCAAATACCAATTTGAATTCAATTTCATCAAATCAATTCCACAATTCAAATTCAACAATTAAATTACACACTTTTATTTAATCAATTTTCATCCAATTCACAAAACAGTCTAATTAAATTGAATATATGGGTTATCCAAATTTCATGTCAACTACGATTTCAAATACCCATATAAATGGAATTGGGTTTTTAATGAACCAATTAAAAGAAATTTCATTTAAATCAATAAATTTAATTTAAATCAGTCCATTTACGATTAATTAAATTGGTTGATATAAACAGAACCACCAACCTCAGGATCACTTGATCATAAACCAAAAATATCTATTCAAGAATCTCCAATAATCAATGTTTGAAAATATACACATGAGGGTCAAAACTAGATTCATGATCCAAAAAAATGGGATTAGGTCCTCCAATAACACACAGAACTATGAAACCTTAGTGATGAAAGATGAGAGGGAGGGATAAAGAGAACAAGAAGAGTAAAATTACAAGTAAGAGATCAAGTGTCATTATACAAATGTCTATTCTATTATGAATGGGAATATATGGGAAAATAACCTATTTGAGGCCTCTAAGGGATAATAAAAAAATAATAGGGTTGTACAGTGTCACCGAAAATCTAAAAAGAGAACTTTGGGATTTTAAAAATAATTTTCATATAACATAAATCATGTATTCATGGTTAGCTAGTAAGGTCTACATAGTTAGACAAAAATACACCCTAAATATGTGCCCCATTTTTCATTGATGAACAATTCCTCATTTGTGTGTGCATTTTTTGTCTAACCTCAAGATCGCTGTACAAACCCCAACTATTTGGGTTTATATTGATTCCATTGAGAGGGTGCACAGTTTTAGAAAATCGTGTGCCAAATGTGCAGAGCTGAGAATCATTAAAAAAATCATATATTCTACCAAAAACCCATAAATTAAACCCAACTAAAAAATTATTAAAGAGTGTATTAGAAATAATTGAAAACAATAATAGGATGTCACATACTAAATCCTTCTTTACCCACCCCCAATTATAAGAACTATTTATCAACTATGATCCAATAATCCTTGTGGAAATATATCTCTGGAAAAAATTCTATAATATAACCCATTTCATAGCATCATGATTATATCTCTATTGTGTAATTAAACCATGGCTATCATTGAGCAGCTCCATATTCAAAATGGTTAATAATAATGGTTGTATTTTGATGTTCTATTATACCAATGAATATGAATATATTTTCTTGGTCATTGATCTGTACATCGACTACCACTTGATATGAGGTTCCACCAAAGATCAGTCAGTGTTGTTTCATGAAATTATTAACTATTTGCATGTTCCTATATGGTAAATCTGGTTAATCTCAAACATGGAATACTCCACTATATAGATACTCAATAAATGGATCCATCACTTCAAACAAACTTCTCTATTCCAATTCCGCCCATTTTGGGATACTAATTTTGAAGATACATTCCTCTTGATACCATCGTACTTCAACTTCCCTATTTCCTATGAGGATTATGAAAAAATTTTGATTACAAAAATAAATATGGTAATCATCATGTTCTATATCATGTAAATATAACCATAATGTAGAATATCTAAAGGGTAATATATTAGAATTATCCTAGCCTCAAAATTTATCTAAACCAACACTCTGAAACCAACAGGTTTGAAGGCCTATCAGAGGATGTTCTGAGTTCATATTTTTATATTCTAGGTGAGGGAGACGGATCTGGTGTGACATATTCCAATGGGAGTGTGCACGACCATTATACCGATGAGGCTCTAAGATCGAAGAGTACAAGGGGTTCCAGGAGAAGGAAGGGGGGATAGACTATTCATCACTACCTAATACTATTAAGACTTGATCAACAAAGAATATGAGTGATAATAGGATGGATATGGAGCCTCTGAGACATCAGAGGCCTGGGGAGAAGGATTTTCAGTCATTGGTTCTGCTTTTATGCTCTGAAGAAGAAGTGATATAACAGGTTATATTGCTCAATGCTACTGATGAAGAGGTGGCTAAAATTATGGGGAGGTCACTAGAGTTGTCTCTTAGTGAGGAGAAATACACTTGGATTGAAAAAGAAGACTCAATTTTGGTAGGGGGTTTCAACCATGGAATGATCTATATTGAAGAGTACATTCAAACATGGGACCAACTAGTGTCTATTGTTGAGAAGAAACTATTGGAAGAAGAAGAATTAAAGTTATCATACTTAACTTGGAAACTATTTATGGAGATGGATTCTGGTAATATTAAATTATTTGTTAGAGACATAATGTAAGCTGGTGGCTTTGGTTGGAGGGCATGGGTGAATCGGTTGTGTGAGCTTTGTTTCATCAGGTCAACTCTTATTTTTCTTTGCAGTTATGTTTTTTATTATTTTCAGCACGCTAATTTTACTTGCTCTTAAATGGGATTAGATCATTAAGGCTTCATCGAAATAGGTCCGTTAGATTTGAATGCTTGAGAGGGTATGGCTTCACCATCGGTTCTATGCCCGTACTTCTACACGAGACTGCATTCTGAGGGGTTATGTGTCGGTATAGACTTGTTGTCGGCTCATTTTCTGGGTTGGGGTAGTATGATAGTTTTCTTTGGTTGTATGTGGGTTCTCACTTTTCCAATAAAAGTGTTTTATAATAAAAAAATTATTTTCAAGGAGATCATTAAATTTATCTAAAAAACTCACATACTCTAAATTGGACACTTCTAATTAGTATCTATATTTTCAAAAATATAATTTTTTTGAAATGAAACACAATTTCCTTTTATAAAAAATATTCAAGACTTTCAATTTGATTTTTTATTTTTCATATTCATCCTTAATCCATATAAAAAACACTATTACATGAAATATGATCCAAAAAAATATCACTAAGGGGTATAAAATAATGTAATCTATTAGTCCAATAGAAACATGAAAACTAGTAAAATTTTACCATTTAATGATATTTTTTAAACATATAAAATATATCATATCCACATGGGGAAAAGTATTTTTACTTAATGAACACCTTTAAAACCCATAGTAAGAAAATTGAAATCCTAGTACTCATTTTATATAATCATAATCATATCACATGTTTACTTGTGTCCAAAATTAATTGGAGACTTGTTAAATCCATATGTGTAACCTCCCATGTTAACTCTCTCTACCATTCCTTTAAAGACAATGAATATTATCCAATATATTTGATAGATATATTAGTATCACTAATAAAATAAGTTTTATTAGGATCACCCTTTTCATCTATAATACTAAAGTACAATATAGTGAAAAAATTAAAATTGCACCATTTCAATGTAGATCCCTTGAAAAAATCCATTGAACCCACATGTTAAAAACTTTTGGATATTGAAATACACATTCCTTTTAAAACCACATGTTTTGAAAAAAATACTAATAATTTAAAGAATAATGGTAAAAGGGTTTTCATTAAAAAAACATGAAATATTTTAATGGAATACAAATAAAAGATAAATGTCATGAAGTAAGAAAAAGGATGTTAGGATGTATAATATAAAATATAAAGTTCATATTTTAATGAATTTCAAAACATTCCATATAAAATACATAAAATTATTTCCTTTGAAAAACTTTTAAAATATGTAAAAATGTAGAATATAATATCCTTTATAATTCATATACAACAATATAAACACCAATTTTATTTAATTTTACTAATACAGACACAGAGGAATAATATTTCAAAAATAAATGTTTAAATCTAATAAAATATGGGTTTAAGGTAATGTGTCCATTACCATGAGTCTGAGTCTTCACATACACACATTATAATTCATAATAATAAAATAATGTTAATTATTTACATTCCAAATAAACTTTTTCAAGATTATTACTAATTTTATTTTATTTGTTACCATGATATATTAAATTTCATAATCAATTAATTTCACCATAGAAATTTTAAAGATATTCAATTTATATATCAAAAATGTATTCGGTAGGTTCACTATGGTAAAATGGATCATAATTATATCATTTAAATATTATAAATAATTATATGATTATCATTTTTATACATTAATGAAACTTTTAAAAATAATTATGAATGTTGTTTTTGAAAAATGAACTATGTTACAACATGGAGATAGTTGTTCGTACGTGCACATGAGTAATGTTTCTGTTTCTAAAAGTATTGTAGTAATATAAGGTAAGTATAATTTTTTAATACAATAAATTTTATTATATCATAAATATCATATTAATTCTTTAAATAAACTTATATATACCAACTACATGAGGAAGTGGTGAAAAATAAAAACTTCAGTTTGTGAGGCGGTAGTCTGCAAGTAAGCATTAGCTGTGTTTTTATTATTCATTGAATGGTATAGAAACCAAATAATATTTATTTACAACCATCGAATAAAATTTATATCAATTATATCATATTATTTTATTTTATCCATTATTATGACCACCCATAAGATTTAGTAATCAAAAATGAAACGCATCATCTTCACAAGGCGGTAGTCCCTAAGTACACATGAGAGATGATTTCATTTTCCATTAGATTCATAACTATATGAAAAATGGTTAAACCATAATCATATTAAAATATAATTATATTTTAGATAATTAATTAATTTTTATCATATTTTTCTATAGAGTTTTTAACAATCTAATATAATAAAAAAAAGAAAACACTTTGTTAATTACTGTACCTCTTCTTCAGAAAAGTTTCATAGGATTATACCTAAAACATTTATAATATGGTATTAAAATTAAAATATGACATATAATACACGTTTATATATGTTAGTAAGGTAAATCCAAATATATTATCTATGATAAGAAGCCCTTAAAACATTGATAAAGTAGAAGAGGGGGTTTTCATTTATAAGTGATGGAGACCATACTTGGGATTTTTTAAATGATTATAATATATGAATGACTTAGTCATGATACGTGGCTTGGAAATGAATAATATTAAAATATTAGATGATATAGTATTGAAATATTTTCGTAAAATAGTATTTAAAAATGTTTTTATGTCATTTTATCCCTTACCATTTTAGTTATATTTCATTTTAACTCCTACCATGAAAGCTACCTTTTTAACCAATGTTTCTATTAATAAGGATCCAAAATGAAAGTGGCATCCTTAAAAAAATTGAAATTTTTTATTAAAAATATGGAGTCTATTTTATAAAATTAAATTTCGATAATATATAGTAATTAAAAAAATAATAGTAGAATGTGATGAAAAATAGTTTTCAAGAAAAAATATTTTTTATGTATAAAAATGTTTTTATACAAAAGTGAAGTGAAATGTGTATTACAATGACATTTATTGGATTAATTTTTTATTACTAAATTTTTTTAAACTAATCTGAAAATGAATGTGACTTTTTAAATACAATTAAATAAAGGTCACTTTTCTTAAAAATCAGTATTTTTTACTATTCTCCAAAAATCACTTTTTTAGAAAATTATGATCAATTCACTCAAAGATAATTTTAAATTTATGATATCAAAAGTTATCCTTTTTTTGAAATTAAAATTATAAAATTTTTAAATTATTGTTTTTAAAGACAATATAATTCATTTAAAAAAATTAAAATGAAAAAAACTATATTCTTTTATATTGAAACAATTATTAATATTTTTATACCAAATATAACTCAATAAAATCAAATTAATTAATATTAATATGGAATGAAAAATTATTTACTATTAAAATTACTTAGGTTATTACAATAATTATGTAATAAATAAATAAATATAAAATATTAAAAAACAAGAATAAGGTTTTGAAATATATTTTTAATGAATATATGATTATTGTATAGGTTAATATAATATGTTTGGGTAAGTTAGAATTTTAGGTAATGGTTTCTCTTAACTAAATTTCATTTAATTGATTTGTTTTTTTACTTTACGATTCTAGGTTTCATACGTTATAACTTATGATTTTATTATATTTTTCATCCTCTTATTCTTTGTGGTGTTTTTATTTCATCCTCAACATCCCCTTTTGGAATGTTTATTGCCTTGCATATTATGAATATTTATTGGTTTATGTTGACTAAATTTTCTTTCATTAGGTCATATTATTTCTTATTAAAATATTTTTTTCAGTAATTTGTTTATTATTACCTTTATCTAAATTAAAATTATATTTCCTCTTTATTTTAGGGAAATTTACATTTATTTTTTATTACCTCATTTTCAATTGAATCTTAATTCATGAAAAAGAGTATTGTAATAGTTCTTATCTTAATTTATCTTCATTCAAAGTAGCTTTATATTATTCACATACATTAATTTCTATGATGTACATACTCTATATTCAATAAATTTTATTATAATTATCATTTTATTCATGGAATATAATGTTCTAATTTATGTAATAACTTTTGAAATATTTTGATTCAAAAGTCACCAAATATGTAATGGTTTATTTTCCAATTTCACTTTGGACCAATATTGAATTCCACTAAATTTTCATTGAATAAAAGAATATATTATTTTTCTATAAAACCCAATTTATTTTATTCTTAACTAGTTTGTTATATTTATTACATTTCCCCTTTCCATTTTACTCTCATTGGGTCACAAGTCAACCGACAAAATTTGTGTATGTGGAGATGATCTTATCTCTTATTTTTTGATATAGAATACCACACATCCATTTTCACATTCTCATATGATTTTATAGAAATCCTTATCACTAAATATAGGATTTATTATGGTCAATTTCTATTGAATATTAATATCATTATAGAAGTAAGAAATGAATATTTTTTAATATTTTATAGTTTGTCTTTTTTTAATCTTTTTCATCGGTTTTAATTAAAAATATTAACTTGAAGGTTTTCATTTATTTCAAAGTAAATTTTATTAAATTTCACAAAATTTTCATAAAAATAATGTTTTAAAAATTATTTAATTCTAAAATAAAGGTTATTAAAATATAAAAAATATTCCTTGTTATTTATCGAATCAATTTTATAATTATCTTATAAAGCGTTTTTTATGTATTTCAATATCTTTTAATGTTTTTCATGTGTCTCTATAGATATTATTTAATGATAAAAATCACCTTTTCCTCTAGAAATATTAGGATTATGACTTGTATAAATCATTATGAAATCATGTTTTATCTCATGGTTTACTTCGAATATAATTAAATTATAAATTTTTTCTTGTGTCAAACTTATATTTTGTTTTTTAATATGTGAGGGGTGGGACTAGAATTGTATATCCTTCCAAATCACTAGTAAATATTTATATCTAATGATATAATGGGTTTTTTTAAATACAAGATTATATGTATCTATTTTGAAAAGAAATTGTGTGAACATGATTGTAGATACATCTCTATGATGACATGATTTTGATTAGCTATGTTCACATATCTATTCATGGACATGATTTTAGTTAGTTACTTATACATAGTTGTTTGTGGAAAAGATTGTGATTTTCTATGTTCACAAATTTTTTTGTGGATATGATATCATTTAGCTATGTTCACATATTTCTGTGTGGAAATAATTATGGTTAACTATTTTTACATATCTATTAATAGAAATAATTTTTGTGTCATACCATGTATTAGATATTTTTAGGGATAGTGTTATATATATTAAGTGGATAAATATTATAGAAACATTGGATAAATTGATATGGTTATTTCTTAGTCTAGTTATTTCATTATCGAACCTGATGTTTCATGGGTTGGAATTATGATTTCATTGAATAATATATCTTCATATTGATATTTTATATTCATATTGTTGTTTAATTTTATTTTATTATATATTAACTTGATTATCAATAACTATATTAATTTTAATATTTGTTTGGGATCAAGATCATTAAAATGAATCTTTGAAAGGTATGCCTCTAGAAACTTTTAAGTCCAATGGCCATCTAAATAATTATGTTTGGAGAAAATTAATGATAAAATTAAAATCAGAACATATTACTAATATGAGGAAAATAACAAGTTACTTCTTTTCACACCTAAAATATTATGGTGGATATCTCATTATAAATCATATCTCGAGTGAAAACTATGTTATGAGTACACACATTAAATTTCATAGGTAAGGGAAATTAAAATTGGGATGTTCAAATTTATTTGAGTGGGAAATTATGGCACCCCGATTTAATTATACATTTTTCCCTATATTACTTATTTTATACTTTATAATGAATCAAAATATTTATATAAAATAAATCGAATAATAAATGAATCAAATTAACAATAATTTATTCTATCATAATATAACATTATCTCAAAATTAAATGGAACCATGAATTATTACCTACCATGGAAGATTTCATACCATAAAAGTGCATAATTTAATATAGGAAAAATTTATAAAAAGGAATAAAATCTCGGTAATGAGAAAATATCCTAAATCAACTTCACCCTTTAAAATCACTCATATGGAAACTAAACCTACAACGAGAAAAAAAGAATAATTGAATAAATATTTTTGTAAAATCATAAAGGAAAAAATTAATGAAATGACATGTTTGATTTCTAATTTTATAAGGGGAATTATTTATTGAATATAATGAGGGGTAATATATTATTTATTTGACCATTATAAAATCATATATTATTGTTTGGTATAATAATTGAAAACATGTTACTATTTTAAAATTACTAGTATATAGTAAATATCCAAAAAAATTATTTGGATATTAAAAAATATAAATTTTCATTATATATATATATATCATTTTGAAATAGAATACATGATTCATTAATAGATTTACAAGATACCAATTCAATTTATAAAATACTATTGTTTTTAATGATGTTTTTATGAATAACATATTATTGATAAAATTATTAATTTAGAATAATTATATCATTGTCATATTATATAATAAGTTAATTTTTTTATTCATAAAAATAATACACTGAAGTAAAAATTAGTTAATGTGATAAAAGGGAAATGAGGTCAAATTGTTAAATTAGAAATTAATTTCATAAAATATGAGAATAATTATCTATAAATGTTTATATGAGGTAATTATCAACCTAAACATATCATTATTCCATTATTTGTACACTTTTGACCCACTTTCCTATAAAATAAGATTCCTTTTAAAATAAGGAATGAGTATTTAAAAAAATATCACCCCTTCCGAACTATAAAATGACCCCTATTCAACCTGCTTCATCCCAAAATCTTCCTAAACTTTTATATATAATCTATTCCGAAATTATATTCCTAATAATACACTTCAATGTTGGATATATTTTGGTGTCAAGATAATTCGACAATTTCTTCAATACTGATAAGGCTTCCAAGAGAATATAGAATTTCACCATTGTATGTATTGAATTCTTGTCCTTATATTTTATTTATGTTATTCATATAACTATTCCCAATTATGATTAATCATATTAATAATTTCTAAATAATATCTTTATACTTTTTAATGTTTATATTATTATAAAATCATATCATTTTCATACACTTTCATCGATAATATAATGTTCTTATTTTGGTCAGTTAGACCACTAACATAGACAATGATATACATTCTAGATAATGAATGGTTATGAAAAAATAATTAATTTTAAGATTTTATAACCATATTTAAATAATATCTTCATTATATTTATGAAATTTTTATATTCATATTTACTTATTTTTTAATATAACATCTCATTTTTTTAAAAAAATTTACTGAAACAAGCTTGTAATGGATTTAATCATAAGAAACATTCCAAAAACATTAATTGAATAAATTTAGAACACTATAAATCATTATGAAATTTATATAATAGTACATTTACTGTTCTTAATATAATGAAATAATGATCATGGACTGATTACCAAAACCATTACACTGAAACAGATAAGGAACAATTAAAATACTAACAACTGATGATCAATATAAACAAAAAATAAGTAATATCTATTTCATAAAGGAAGATAAAAGATTATTATAAGAGGTAATTAACCTGAATTTGGTTCTAAATTTTTTTTTATAATGAGTGTATTATTATTATATAGTATGAAACTAAGAAATTAGGAATCCATGTAAAGATTTTTTTTATTAGAATATTTCCTTTCATTAACTTAGCATCATTCCACTGGAAAATCTTACTACAATATTGGCTGAATTCTACCATAAAATTTTATTTTATTTTATGTCCACTTTAGTTTCTTTTGATTTTAATTTCATTCTCAAAAAATCATTTTTTTTATTACCCCATCCATCCAAAGGTACCCCTCTTAGGAAATCAATGAAGGGAGGTAGATAATGATCTCCAAGTCCCGCCTTCAGAATGAACTTGGTTAGTGAATAACACTGAGGGTATAAAAAAAACATAAATCGAAATGATTACAATTAATAATGAATATAATATTCATTAATAGAATTAATATCTACCAGGAAAATCCATCACAGTTGTATTTAATATAAAACAAACCATACCATAATTCTTGAACAATGTCGAAAAAAAGACTCCAAATAAATATAAAGAGATAAATCATATAGTAGATAATCAACAATAACTCTAATGCCCAAGATATTAATGTCCATCCCAGTCTCTAGAATCCTCTTAATACATGAAAAATACTATATATAATAATGGGAGAGCATAAAATGTATAATCAAAAGGATTATACCTAATCTCTATCGTTCGAATGTAAAAATCGCAAAGTAATGAACCAATGAACAAATAGCATAACTCACAATCACATAAATAGGTCATCTATGCATCCCAAACTCACCATGACACACTCACCAAATAATTCATCCATGTATAATAACATATTATTGAAATAATATAATGAAAGGGTCTCCACAACCACTTCCCCACTAAATCTCCACTATCCAGCCACAATGTCAAATGTCACGTGCTCATATCCCTTCCACATCATTAAATCACATATCAATCTATATCTATTGTTTTTGGGAAACGTCCTTACCAACCTAATCCTCCCATAGTTCCAAAAATTTCATGATTATATCAATCACTATAAACAATCATAAGGGACATCATCCTAATTCCCTCCAACTACTATTCATGACACCCCAACATGCATCACATCTTCATTATCACTATAATATATCCAAAGCCCACCATTCATTGTAACTACTAATAATGGAATAGAAGGGTTGAGGGTTAATCATCCGTACATTACTCGCTATATAATTGTTGGGTAAAACACCCCCATAACATGATGGTGTTATTACATGATATTTTATGTGGGTGAGGTGCTTATAAAAGTAACTCGAACATACAATAATATATAAATATATATATTCAAACATAAAAATCTAAAACACCATACATAAAGGTTTCACATAAATATTTTATCACCTTTTCCTGGCCATAAATACCAAAATATCATTGACTCGTGTTTTCACCTACTAGATGCACCCATACCCAAAATAACCATGGTCATACATACACAATCAACTGAACTCGAGAATGAATCATGTGACCACATGAGAAAATAAAATGACCGCAAGTCCAACCCAATAGAAAACAAGAAAAATTAACTTACCCATCAATCTCGATCAACAAAATGCATAAACAACAAACCAAATACATAAAAAAACCAATTGAACATATGAATAAATCATGTGACCACATGAACAAATAAAATCACTACAGGGCCAACCCAACATACAACACTAACAACTAACAAACCACATGATATAATCAACTAACCACACTACAAAACAAATTAATTTCATGAAAAAATAATAATCATCATGAATGAATATATTGATGTTAATAAAAACCAAACCGACTACATGGACAAAAAACTCATCACATGAATGAATCAATTGACTAAAATAATTAACCCCATGGCTCATGTATAATCATGTTGATTTGTTATAAAACATTGAAAAATAAAAGTGTAAAATACCTCCATGTCCATCTATAAACTTCAAAACCTCAGAAAAAACAATGGGAAGGGTCTTGGAAACCAGTGGAATTACATCAAATATATCTCAAACAATTCTCATCCTAGAGAACCTAAAACAAACCATAAAAGAAATAGAAAGGGGTCATAAAAATCTTTCAATAGGGTACCTCTCAAGGATAATTTTTATCCAATAATTATACCATACATTAGAGTAACAATACACATAACCAAGTTGAAATATCATCCAATGGATATATATGAACTTTTATAAATCATAAGGTTAAACACATCATCTTTAATAGAAGGAATAAAAATAATGAAAATAACTAATTTTACTAGTAAAACACCAACATCTCATGCTCCCAAGTACTCTACATTATGAATTATTTTTCCAAAACACTTGAAACAAGGGAATGGTTCGATGATCATGGATATGTACCTGTAACATAATGAATTTTGTGTTTTACTTGATTTCAAATTCTCCTCATTCAATGATATGGGGGTCATCGTAAAGATACCCATGAAGCTCGTGCACATAGAAGATGTCATGGATCCTATTAATACAAGGTGGAAGTGAAAATAGATAAGATACCTCACCAATATGATCTAACGCCTTATAAGTCTAAAAATATAGGTGAGAAATATTAATCCACCTACTAAGCCTCCATTTCACCCGTTGAGGGGAAACGCTCAAGAACACATTATCACCAACAACAAACTATAGGGTCCTATACATATGATCTAGATTGGACATCTGACAGTCTGGGATTTCCTCCATCCACTCCTAAACCACATTAACATTCTATGTCAAACTATACACCACATTGGGATCAAGAATTCATGAATCCCAAAACATGGTCCTTCATAACATAGAATGAAACATCCTCCCATAAAATGCAAAAAATGGATATTCTAATGGATAAGTGATGGGTATTTTTGTATGAAGACTCATTTAGAAATAAGTGATTCACTCATGATCTATGGAAGACCAAGAACCAAACCCACAATATATCCTCCAATGTCTGTATAGTCTACTATATTAGGCCATCTATCTAAGGATAAGAAGAAGTGTTAAGTCCCAACTAGGAGAAATAATCATACAGCTATACAATCCATACTATTGAGAAAAAAAATGATCCTAATCATATATGATGGTCCTAAGTGGCTTTTTAATTTCTAAAATCTCATCCACAAACCACTCTTCTAGAAATTCCATACTACTCGACCCAATGATCACTAGGAAATGAGCTGACGACATTAGTTGATCTTTAATCACTAAAACTATATCAAATAATCCATCATCCTGGGGTAACCTAGTGAAAAAATATATTTAAATGTCCTCCCACGTTAACTCTATAATATTCAAGGATTTCTAAAATCCTCCATGAAATTGGTTTTCATTACTTTCACATATTGACAATCTAGACACCACACCGTAAAATATGTTACTAACCACTTCATCTTAGGCCACCAAAACTACATCCCCCAACCTGTTATACATATTAGGCGCAATAGGATGTACCACTAAGAGTGAGATTTTAAAATCATAGATAAATCCATCATTCATCGACAATGAAACAAAAATCTCACCAAAAATATTATCTAGTTATGACAATCCTCCAAACATCCTAATTGATCATCACCTTATCTAACACAGTCTCACATCACCTAGACCTCTAGGTCTCCCCATTAAGACTCTTTATCCTACTAAATTAGGGATAACTCCACTTTCATCTTCCATATAATTACCCCATATTATGATTTATCACTATAAAATTTTCCATTGCATTGAAAAAATCTTTATATTTATGAATAACATCCCCTCATGGTTTTTGAATCAATGTTTTAACCACAACATTCCCCTTTCTAAAATAATAATATATCTCAAAATCATAATCCGGGAAAAATGCTATCCACCTCCAATAACATAAAGTCAGATCCCATTTAGAAAAAATATATTTAATGTATTTTTGATACGTGAAAATTCAAAAGAGGTCACTAGTGTGGTAATGTCAACAATTTTTTTGGGAAAAATCATCTATTTACAGATGAAGATCATGGGTTGAAGAGTTAATATCGTCGTGGAATTTAGTAGAACCAGAGGAGATTACTTCCCTCTATATAAAAAAATAGTATCCCCATCCTATACATGAAGAATCAAATAAAACCTTAAACATCGCCACTTCTTCAGGAAACATAAGGATTGGGCAACTAATCTATCTCTCTTTCAGGTAGTCAAATTATTTTAGAAATTGATCAATCTAGATGAAATATTATTTTATTCTAGTTAGAGAGTTCATGAGAGCTATAATATTAGATAAATAAGATACCAACATCTAATAATAGATTGTGAGACCAAAAAAACATGTGAACCTATTCTATATTCACGGATGTTTTGCAAAAAAATAGGTTCCATGATCTTCAATGGGTCCATGACCACACCCATTTGAGAGACCAGATTCCCATGGAAATGATATTTCTATATCCAAAACATTAACTTGGACATATTTCCATTGAGGTGATGTTGTAAAAGATACTACAAGACATACTCGAGATGATCAACATGCTCTTGATTTTACCTTGAGTAAATAAGGATATCTTCGAAGATCATGAAAACCAAATGGTCCATGAAATTATAAAAACCTGAGTCCATGATGCACATGAACATAAATGGTGTGTTTAAAACTTTGAAAGAAATTACCTGGAACTCTATGTTCCCATACTACCACATAAATGCAGTATTCAAAATATCCTCATGTTTCAGCCTCATATGGTGATATCTAGACTGTACATAGATCTTTGAAAACCAAATGGCTCACTTCAACTTGTCGAACATATTATTAATCCTTGAAAGGTGTATCATTTATAATCCATCATCCTATTAAACCTCTTGTATTCTACAGACAACATTAAATTATCATATCCTTTCTTGGTGAACAACACAGGAGAACTTAGGGAGACACACTAGGTCTAGTGAAACCCTTGTGTATGAGATCATCAATTTCAAGTCTCAACTCCCACTAATCTATAGTTTCCTTTTGAGAAGGATCCATAAAAATTAATAAATCATTTGGTTGAAACTCTATCCCAAAATATACATTTTCTAAGAGGGAGGCATGATAACCTCATATAATAAGACATAAATAAACACTTTAAAAACTCTAGGAATTCCCTTCACCAGATCATCCACTCATTACTCATCCCACAATGTTAAAAGGGGATCCTCTCACCAACCCCCCATATGAAAACTCAACTCTCAAAAAAATTCCACTCACTAGAAATATGTTTCAGAAATAAAAACTCACCTATTATAATAATCAATAACAATACACACAAAATACAAGAAATCTGTAATAAGGATAATATTATACGACTGTATCTACAACAAGATGAAATTCCCCATCAACTAATGATTACACATCATTAGTCTATATCTATAAAAAACATCAAAAAATTAATCATGCCATATTACTAGAATAGAAAATACCAGGGGCATTAGAATCCTCCCCACCTCTAGTCCTAATGCATAGAATAAAACACAAGTAATAAAGGAGTGCAATGATCTTGAATAAAACATCGAAGAAAATAAAGTAGATGATAATATAACCATACCTCAAACTAATTCAATCCCCAATAGAAGCATAATCTCTATGAAATGAATCATACCACACATAATGTGACACCCCAAAAAAATAGTTTAAAATAATTATATACTCGATAGCATTCTGGACACACAACACTGAGCTTTAATAGAATTCGGATATAATAGAAACAATAATATTTAAATTTGTTCATTATAACCTACCTGTTATATTTTTTTATGAAAAACAATAGCCACATAATGAAAATATGTATAAATTTTTATATTAAATATTTATTAATTTTAAAATATTCAATTTTTATTAAATTCATTTTATGTTTAAAAAATATATTTTCTTAAAAAATGTATTTAATTTAGTTTTATGTGTAGAAATTATAATTAATATATTCATTTTTTAGAATTTTTATATAAGGAAATGAATGTAATTTTTTAAATCAAAATATGAATGTTATAATATGGTAATTTTTTATATTTTATGATATTATTCATTTTTAAGTGAATAGGAAAAAATACATATTATTGTGAAACTATCAACTTTTTTAATTAATGCTATAATTTATTAGTCCCATTATGTTTTTTATTTGATCATAATGTAACATATGTATTATTTAATTTTAAATAACCTAATTAATTACATATGAATGAAAATTATACTTGATTGTTTTTGCACATTCTTGCCTTCAATTTTATTTTTGTAAATACTATTTTTCGTTACTTTTTATGAATTTATATTGAAATTTAAAACTTTATATTCTATAAATTCAATTTTGAAGAATTTATAATATATTTTTAATTAGGGGTTTTAAATTTATTAAATAGTTCCTTTTTTGTTCATTATTAATAGTAATTGTAATAAATTTTTGTCACAACGGTAAGGGTAAAACTGGTTACACAAGGTTAAAACAATGGGATAAGAACTAAAATTCTCCCTATAACTTGAATTTATTTTATTTTCTATTTTTTTACCATAAAAACTATGGTTTAAAAATGTATCAATTTAATACCACATTCCTTTGATAAGGACCTTAATTTTGATTTTATGCAATGAATAAAAAAATGTCACCCTTTATTTTAATATCTCCTATATTTTTATATGGATAAAAAGAGTATATGTTTAGTTGTAAATGGTTATTTGGAATATTAATAATTTTATTTTATAGAGGTGGTTTTTTAAAAACATTAATGAAATAATTAACTTAAATGATTAAACAACACTGACACAGTGGTTGTTCAAGTAATCCAAAAATCAAGTAAATGAAATTCAAAAATATTAAAAGTAATATTATTTGGATGAAATATTATGTTTAAATAATTTATGTGATAAATAAAACATATTAGTGATGTGTTAAAAGTTTATATTCTAATTACAATACAATATTGTTTTCATTAAATTGAAACTATGATAATAGTCCTAAAAAGGCCTTTAATGGGGTATTACGATAAATATTATTTCATTTAATGATTTAAAATTTATAAAAATATTATATATAGATATATTAATAGTATATTTTCAAGAATTTAAACCATTTTACAATTATGGGCCCCTTGTTATCTTTAGTAAATTTTTTGACACCTATAGAGAGAATCTTTGAAATCGTGGTAATTATTAAAATGGTTAATGAGTGTTAAGAATAAGTGATAAGGATGAAACTAACATCAAAACATGTATAAATTTTTTTATTATATTATTTGGAATCATATGTATTATAGATTATAAATATATCAATTTTTATCCAATTTAGCTTGAATATTAATTTATGTTAATTAAATCCTTTAAGTAATTTATAGGGAGCCCATCACCTCACATATAAAAGGGAACCTCTTCTTCTCACATTATCTCACATTCTAAGAACTAGATTCCATCCAATACATAAAAAAAATCTCCCCAATATCCCTTATCACAACAATGATGTCATTTTCTTACCTAAATAACAATATTATAAGTCTGAAGGTGTAATATAATGGGAGATATTTTTGGATAAGTTATAAGTTCGAACTGACCTATTTGATGTTTATTTCATCTTACTCCTTCTACAAATCATAATTTTCTATGATGAAATAATTTAAAAAATAGCATAAAAATACTGAAATGTTATAATTATTATGTTATACACTTTTTTCATCTCCTTTTCCATTCCATGGGAAATCAAAACACTCTCATGCGTATGTGCGAATTGCCACCGCCATGAAGTGTTGTGTTTCATTTTTTATCATTGATAAATATGGATGGTTATTGTGTTGAATTTAATTAATATATATTATAATAATTACCAGTTTATAAATATGTCAGGTTAATAAATCTTCTATTTTCTTACCTTTCCATCTACTGAAAAATTATAATGTCATTCGTGAATTGGTGTAGACTACCACCTCTATGAAGCGATGCGATTAATTTTTAATGTATTACTTCCATAGATGATTTTATAATGGTATTAAATATTTAAAAATGATAATAAATTCATGATTAATATTTCTGATATAATGGGATAATGACCCTTTTGACCTTGTCCAACCTACCAAAATTGTATTTTGATTACCAAAAAAAATCTCAAAACATCTGACGTAAACTTAGCTAATTATGTAACTGAATAAAACATGGTAATAAATGACATAAAAGGTATAATGATCATGGAATAAACATGAAAATTTTATTTAATAAATTATAAGACTAATATTATTTTAGTTCTCATGAGTTAAATAATGTATGATTTTGGATGATATTTAAGGTAAAATATTTTCTTTAAATACTGTTTTAAACATCCTTGGCTATCCGTTTCAAATATTTTTCTTCTATATAAAAACTTCATCTTAAATTTTTTCAAAGAGTAATACTATTAAATCATAATTTTTTTACAAAAAAACAACGTACATTGAATTTCTTTACAATGTTTAGAAATGAATCATCATGAAATTTTTGGAATGAGGAACTTTCACCAAATTTGTGAAAGGAATCATTTTTTAGATTTTAGAACATGAAAAAAAAATCTTTCCATAATGTCATTTAATTAATTTGAAAAATTAATTACATGTTTTCTTGTATATTTTAAAATTAAATATTTTCAACAACATTTTTATAATTTTTCCTTTCAAATTGTTTTCAAAATAATGGGTTCTTTAAACCCATTTTTATGTAAAAAAATTTAATTGGTTTTATTAGGGGTTAAAAAGTGTTTTTCATGTGATAAAAAATGAAAATGTAAAATATTAATAAAATTTCATGATATAGTACGTTAGTATTATATATAATGATGGGTGATCTAAATAAAACTTTTATAAAAGGGGATACTGACACAACTTATACAATGGGTGGACTGATATATCTCTCCAATGCATTATGAAATGTTCCTTGTATTTAAAGGAACAAAGTAGGAAGTTAAATTTTTACGTTTATCTTATGTATTTAATTAGGAACTAGTAATTTATGACATAAGTGAATATGATATATGAATATAATTCTCTAATATTACCATAAGGGTTTTTATTTTATTATAATGGTGTTTAAATGTTTTATTTGAACAAAACAGTTTTCTAAAAAAGGATATGATTTATTTTAAACTATAATATAAAAATGTGAAAAAGATAAACATTTTTTTATTTTAATGTTTTTCACTGGACTACTAAATTTTTTTCCTTCATATCCCTTACTAGAATTTATTTTTCTTATCTCATGTTTACAAATGTGTTTATAGGACCAAAATTGGCATGGGAACTCTTACTAAGTATAGATTAGAATAAATAGAATTTCGCATTAATGATAAATATTATCATGAATGAAATAATAGAATAAAATAAAGAATCATATTTTTCTGTAAAAGTGGACATCGTGTGAAAATATTCCCTCAGTATTATAACAATTTTTCAAATTCCTTAAAACTCTAAATCCAAAAGATCAATGAATATTAGAAAATTAAAACCCTCATTCTAAATCCCATAATTATGTGTTCATTATGGACTAATTAATTAATTTTTGGTATCATAGAAAGTGTTTATTTAACATTATATATTAGGATTCTATTTGAGCATGATTTAAATATCCTATATGAAAACAAGTGTTACTATGTTATGGATAATTATGGTTATTTTTATAAATACAAATATCTGAAAATATTATGAAATGTTTTAGGATACCTCTGTTTTTATCTTACACATGAGATGCTTTATTATGATTATATTTGATATTCTCACAGTATCCATTTTTTAGTAAATGAATAGAACCCAAAAAAACCAAATTAAAAATGTATTTTAATGAAAATGTTTTGGTTTTTTTAGGGAGAAAACGAATGGAATGGGATATATATTGAAAACTCATGTGTTTATTATTATCCAATTAATAATAGTTATAGTTAAAAACTATAAACTAGGTGAATTTCCCAATATATCATATAAGAGAAAAATAGAGTCACATGGAAGTTCTTGTGATAAAAATCATGAAGGTAAAAATATTAAATGTTCTATGTGTCTAGAATATTAGAACATGCACCCTGGGTAATGTCTCAAATGAAAAATAATATGTTTTTAATATGGTATTTTAGGGTATAAGGAAACAAACTACCAAGGAAAAAATTAATATATTCATTCATAATGTGAAGGGGAATAAATTTCATCCTAAGGTATCAATTATAATTTATAAATGTGGTGACTTTGGGAATTAAGTAATTCAATTTCCTAGGATGAAGGAACATGAAGGATACCAACAATATTGTTTGAATAATGTATTTAAAAGGTTATACATTGATGATGATGTAACTCATGATGATATATATAATGTATGAATTATATTATATTTTATGTTTTGATATTAATTAATATTATAAAATGATTCATAATTTAGATTATAAGAAGTATTACTAAATATGATAGAAAATATTGAATAATAGACTATGAAGAACATTTAATTATTTAAATTTTAATCATATAGGGTTTCATGAGTTATGATGTAGATATATTTTATTTAAGGATTGATAAATTTATGGATGATAATAATTTTAATTTAATTAGTGGATTTTTGGTTTTTTATGTAGTGAGAGTACTTTGTGAGAAACTTAATGAGTTTTTATAAATGTTTTAGGTATATGTTACCCTCTTCTTTAAATTGTGTTGTAATGAAAAGGTTATTTGGAAAATAATTCTTGTTGATTTTTTGGAAATAATTTTAGTGTTATTCATATCCATTATAGATAAGATTATTTATGATATTGAGGTAATTATAGTTAATTAGGATAAAAGGGTAATTACATTTTTGGAACGTATGATTTACCATATAGATTACCATGGGATTGGAATTTGATTTGGTGACTAAGTTATTAAAGTTATATTTTAATATGATCATTATAGTTGTACCATTATACGATTAAGGTAAATGAAAATATTTTTTCTAATATGAGTGTTTATTTAAGAAATAAGTTTTGAATTATATTTTGGAATAAAATTTTTTACAATTTTGGATTTATGGTGATTTGGGTTTTTTTGGAAAATATTATAATATTTTTGAGATGATACGATGTGTACAAACTCATTTTTTGATTTTAACTTTATGAGAAATTGATTTTATTTGGAGAGAAATGTTATGTTTTTTTTTTGAGAAGAATATGTGATCAAATCATTCTAATCATTGAATTTCAATCTTGGTTTTGCATATTTTGAATAATTTTAAGGTTATATACTTTTGAAATTGTTTAGTTAAATATTTGGATTTAAATATTAATATTTTAGAGATTAATATATGAATGTGTATTCCTATTGGATTTTATCTTTTCTGGTGTTAACCATTTTTTATTAATGTTAAAATATAGGAAGAATAAATTTCATTTATTTTAATGATCTTATGATAAGTTATAATTTTATCTTCGTGCTTTAAGAATAGAAAAAACTAATCATGAATATTCATTTCTTGGAGTAAGAGAAAATATGGAAGTGAAAATTGATTGAAGCAGAACCAAATGATTAAATTTGTATTTTAGAATTGAATGAAATAAAGTAAGAATATTTTCTAATTATAACCTCCCAATTATCATGTACATGGAAATTACACTTATTTTTTGTAATAATTAATATATTAAACAAATATTTTCCCAAATACTGTATTAGTTTAATGTCTTGGAAAACATTGAACATAATCTTTTAACTTTGTGAATATTCTTCAAAATTACCCATAAAGATCTTCCAATTTTGTTTTCCTACCTAAAATCATTCCATATATCCTTGAGAAATGAAAATATAAAATGCGTGATATCTAATTATCAATTAGAGTAAACATTGAGAACATAAAAAAAACATAAACTTAAGAATGTAAAAATAGGAACATAATATTTAAATATCAAAATCATTAGTCCTGAAATAAGTCATGGAAGTTCATAATGCATAGATCATAATAAAAAATTAACCATAAAATATAATTAGCATAAAACATGGGATTGTGGAAAATAAATAATCACATAATATGATCTCTATAATAGCTAAGGCATTGCTACCAAAACCATCATAGTGGAAAAATTCTTTACCAGACTATATTTACTTGCAGTTTCATCCCTATATTACTGAACCAGATTTACTTATCGTTTCAGCCATATCTATCTAATGATATATAAACTGTTACCCAAAGCATTGGAGGGAGATATAGGCCCCACTCATCTAATAATTAAATCATTCTTACATGTTCCAAAAAATCATAAATCATTTTTCATAGCATAACCCAAGAAATAAAATGGGATTCTTAAACATCATTCCATCATAATATATTTAAAATAAATAGATATCATAAAAATAATTCTATCCTAAACACAATAAAATCAATGTAATAATATGGATGGAAAAATAACCCTATGTTATCTTAGATGGAATTTTTTTTGATAAAACACTTGAACTTAATTCGTGAGGAAAATATCCTTTCTTTTTCAAAAACATTTTCTTTTCTCAAAATGCTATGTTATTTCAAAAGAAAATAATTTAGTTGAAAAGAATATTGAGATCATGTAGTGGATGATTCATGGAAATAAGGGGTCATAAAATCATAAAATTTCATTCACGTCATGTGAGGTAAAAATACATTCTCCTCATACTTTAACATGAAAAGTAAAAAAAAGTACCTCAAGCCAAATAGCGAAAAAATATTCATTTCATACCGTTTAATAAAAATTATCCAAAGTGTAAAATTAACTTTAAACAATTACAGAATAATAGAAATAATATTACATAATTAGTAAACATGTATGTGGATAATAAATATACCCCAGTAAATACTTATGTATAAACAATCTCTGATAAAATGAGATTGAAAAATAATCCCTTACCTTAGGTCTCATATGCTTATTATGTGTCTGAACCTCCTCTTCCTTGACATTCTCTCTTTAGATACCCTATTAATGTAACTAGAGTTGGTATTTTGAGAAGACCATAACCTTTAGGACGTAACTAGAGAATTTAATAATAGAAATGGCTCGAGGATGGATAATCTTGAAGGCTTGATGAGATGTGAATAAATAAGGGATGAGGTGTCCTTTTATAATTGGGGTGAGGGACACTATTGAAATTTCTGAAACTATAAATTTATAATAATTTGAGAATCAATTAAAATACCTCCAAAATTAGATATATTATAAGCTAAGATAAATTAATATTTAAATCTCATAATATAATAAAATTTAGACATGTCTTAATGTCAATTTAAACATTATCATTTTAATAGACAATTAGTTATTCTATTTATTTTTAGTATAGATAAGAAATGTTTTAATATTAAAAGGGTTCCATATTTACTTATTTGATTTCAATTATACATTAAATGAATAATTTATAAAATTTTAGACCATATAATATTTATTCTATTTTTTTAAAATTGGTTTATGATTTTTAAATATTTTTATAAAACACTATTTTGATAAACAATCAATAGTATCAATTTTGAATATATTCAATTTATTGAATTTTAAAAATATAAAATAACAAGTTAACATAGAACCAACTATTTTATTATATTCCTATGAGGTAATGGTTATCTATTAAATTAAGTGGAAATATTACTTATCCAAAAATATATTTATCTTAATATTGTAAACAACATTTATTTGATATCTCTATTAATAAAATAATTACTTGAATGATAGGTGTAATTATTTAATATACATATTTTTAAGTAAAAATTAAAAATAAAATATAGTAATGAGGATAAATTTAATATCTTTAAGGAGGATATATTTAGTATAATGTCTATTCTATAAAATCAATCATTAAAAATGTTATACTTATTAAAGTATGAATGCTACACCTTTAACATTACTTTAAATAAAATAATATAAGGATCATAATCTATACTATAAGGATCAAATGGACACTATATTGACCATTGTATTATTATGGTCCACATATACTTATCCAATAGGATTTGGTCTTGTGATTGGACCTTTTTATGGTTATGAGGATTTTAATAAAAATTGTTTCATTGATTTCTCCTCAATTTATTAATGTTTACATCATCAAATATGAAAACTCTAAAGTAATTATTTATTTCCTAAAAATTAAAAATAAATTACCATGATTTAATTAATTCTTTTATCATTACATGGTCTATTTATGTTCAAAGATACCACCTAGATATCGTTATAATATAATTATCATACTTAAAATAAATGTGAGCATGACATTTTTTTACATTCATTGGTTCTATTAATATCTATATCATTTTCATTGTCATATGGCCCTTAAATGAAAATGTTTCGTACCAAATATGTCAAGGGTATAATTGTGTCCATATTTAAATATTTTGGTATGTTTCAGGATCATTTTATATTCCTAATTACATTATTTGTTACCCTAATATACTGGATTTAACTTTAACTATGGTAAATAAAAATTACCATAGTTACTATTCATAGTATCCAAAAAATTAAAGTAACCTATTAACTTAATTTGGACCCATTGATTCCAAATATGGAATAAATTTTTCATAAAATCAAAATACATAATTGGCATAAATTAATTTAAAATAAATTCCAATTCTCAAAACCCCAAAGATGGTTTTTAAGAAGAAAAAACTTATCAAAATAATGACATGTGTTTATGTCCAATATAAAAGTAAAATAACTTCCAATGACCAACATCGGATTAAATGATAAAAATATATTCCATTTATAAATTAATAACATTAAATAATATGATTTATCCATATCAATTATTTTGATGGAAAAAGTTGTTTTCAATTTATATTTAGTGTATTTTTACTATTCATCAAAACATGATAATTATCAGAAAAGTATTAAAATTAATCCAAAGTAAATATTGATGTTCCGCATCAAAAAGAGAAGTTTATTTTTTCAAATAGAACATATAATGGTTTCAAAAATTAAATTGTAAATGGGTGTGCCATCAAAAGGAAGCAAAATACATTTTTTTGAAAAATATTTCTTTTATCCAAAAAATTAAATTGGTTCTCATATCATGTCTAGAAAATACATAAGATAAATTTTTATGTTACATAAAATTAAAAATGTGTTTAATACTATTCATAATGGATACTTTATATTCCATTAAATACTAATATTTTAAAATTATATTATTATTTGGTGAAACTCAGTATTTTGTACAACACAAGCTATCGAGGAAGGTCTTTATTGCATGTAATGTAAGATAAGAATAGTGTTGCATATACTACAAGATAATAAGGTGTTGTGTATAGTGAAAGATAATATTGTTGTAGCGTAAAACACAATAAATCAAAGAAATTAATAATAATCTCTCTCATAAAATCTCAGGGCGTCACATTCTACCCCTTTAAAATGAATTTTCCCTAGAAATCATTTAGGGTTATAAATGGTTTACTAGTTGAATATTTTGTTCTAGGAAAGCCACATCATAAAAAGAAATAATCTAACTTCATTTAAAAAAAATAAGAAATATAATGGTAACCCAATGTAACTCATCACTAGGTTTCTACATAGGAGAACATAAGTGGGAAGTGCAAACATGGACATTGAATAAAAATACGACCCTCAACATCTGATGGATAGTGATAGAGAACAAGGTTTGTTGAAAGTTAACAACTAGAATGCCATAAATATACAATAATTGAAGGGATTATCTGATTCATAAGATAAAAGGTACTAAGATAACTATTTTTGTTTTCAAGATCCTTTTCCCAATGTTTACGAATTTTTCTTGAGAATATCTAATTACATGATTATATTACAATCTCACAATTGGTCATGCCTTGAACAATTTCTTCTTCATATTTTATTCAATGAAATGAAGTTGAATATTTCATTCTTGAAGTGTTAGCAGAAGATGCGATCCATAAATATAATGATTTGTCCTTCCATTTGGCATACCAAAAAAAATGTTAACCCGGGTTATAAAATATGCATATGTACACCTTTAGGGAGATAATACATTAATATAAAAAACATCAACTGAAATATAACATATAGTATCCATAAACGGATTTCCACCCAATCCTTCCAAAAATAAAAAATCTAAAAGATTATAAATAGGTGAACTCAATCTTCTTAACATTTATTCCCCATATATCATAACATATCCTTGGTAGGTCATATTCCAAAAATGTGAACATCTTCGTCATGTATTCTCTTGAGTCATGGTAACATCCTGAATTGTCATATAACCTTAGTAAGAACATGCATGTTTCCTTATTCCAAAACTTATTGGATATATTTATTTAAGTCCCCAAAATTTGTATAATTTTTCCATGATAGTATAACCCTTTTTTCAAAAAGTCCATAATTAGTTCCCAAGAAACTAGCATCATCCAATTTTATTATTAAAATACAACATATCTTTATCCAAATAACATTATCTTAAAATACATGACATATTAAGTGTTATCTTTCCTTTAATCATGTGTTCTCCAAGTATATCACCTTACCCTTAAATAAATTTTTTGTCTACTTAGAACTATTTAACATATCCTTTTCAATCCTTAATGAAAAACTTTTTCTAAAAAAACTTATATATTTCATGATTCATATAACATAATATTTGAATTCAAAAACATATACACCTAAATCATCCCACTTTATTCTTAAAACATTACTCAAGATCCATCATCTCCATTTTTACTAAAATATGAATTAGGTCTTAAGGTTTCTCAAACTCAATCTTTATTTATTTAATTTAAACAATACTTTAAGAACATTATAAACCTTTCACATGTCATTTACAATCTATTTCTCTTCAATAGTATGAACAATAATCATACCATATTCATGATTTCATCGGGATATTTCCACTTAGGAAATAAATATTCATTATTCCCGTAATATCCACATTATAAACTATGTTCTATATTGTTTTGGTTATTAACTATGACAAGAAAAAAAGTGTAAGAAATACATATCAGATATTTAAAACATACAAGTAAGGTAAATTTCATATAATATTTAAATCTATGATATATTAGGATAAATCCTAGGTTATTCATGATTATCACAAAAACTCTAGGATTTTATCCTTTACATGACTTATCCTTAGACCATCTCAAGAAATATCCTCAGAAATATCTCTATGGATCTCACAAAAGTTTTCGCATCCTAGTTTACAATGGTTGACTAGGCCTTCGTTCTAATACCAACTATAAGGACCCAAGTTTGATGTATGTGGACATTACACTTATTTTGCAGAATACATGATATATTACACGAATATATGCCCAAATAATATATTAGTTCAATGTCTTTGGAATCATGGAACATAATCTTCTAACTTGGTAAAGCATCTTCAACATCTTCCATAAAAATATTCCCATTTTGTTTTATTACCTAAAACCTTCCATTATATGATAGAGAAAAGAAAACATAAATAGGGTGATCTTAAATTCATTTTAAGGGTAAAAATTGAGAATATAAAACAAATCATAAACATAAGAATGTAAAAACATGAACCTAATGTTTAAATATCAAAATCACGAGACATCAAATAAATCTTAGAAGTTCATAAGGTATAGATCATAAAGGATCATTAACCATAAAATATCATTGGAATAAAACATGGGATTATGGAAAATAAATAATCACATAATATGATCTCTATAGTATCCAATTCATTGCTTCCAAGACCATCATAGTGGACAACGTATTTTACTGAACCGGGATTACTTGCAGTTTCATCCCTATATTACTGAACCAGATTTACATACCATTCTAGTAATGTATATATTATGAGATTTAAATCTTTACCCAATGCATTTTCGTGAGATATAGGTCCCAAAAATCTCATAAAGAAACCATTATTACATGTTCCACAAAAACAAAAATCATTTATCATATCATAACCCATGAAATAAAATGGGTTTCTTATACAAAATTCCATCATAATCCATTTAAAATAAATATATTTCATAAAAATAATTCCATCATAAACAAAATATAATAAAAATCATAATAGGTAAGGAAACATAACTCAATTTTATCTTAGATGGAATATAATTTTGATAAAACACCTGAACTTAATTCTAAAGGAAAATATCCCTTTTTCAAAAATGTTTTCTTTTGACAAAATGAGACATAATTTTAAAAAAAAATATAGTTGAAAATAATATTGAAATCATGTAGAGTAAGATTTATGTAAATAAGGTCTCATGAAACTATAAAATTTCATTCATGTTTTATAACTTTAAATGTAAAGTTCAACAAAGTAAATTAATTGAAATAATGACAAAATATTACATTCATACTGTTTAATAAAAATTCTCTGAATGGTAAAATTAACTTTAAACAATTATGGAAGAATATAAAAAATATTACATAATTAGTAAAAATTGTTGTGGATGATAAATATAACCTAGTGAATAGTTACTTAAAAAATCTCTGATTAAAATGAGATTGTGAAATTATACCTTGCCTTAGGTCTGACGTGGTTTGTCTGTGTATGAACCTCCTCTTCCTTGATACGCTCCCTTTAAATCTCATCTTAATGGAACTAGAGTTGGTATTTTCAAAATACAATACCCTCTATATTTTAACTAGGGAATTCAATATGAGAAATGGTTAAGGGATGGATGAACATGAAGGCTTAATGTTTTGTGGAGAAATGAGCAAGGATGTGTCCTTTTATAATTAGGGTGAGGAATACTTTTGGAATTTCTGAAACTATTGATTTATAATAATTTGAAAATCTATCCAAATAACTAAAAATGAGATATATTCGTAGCTAAGATAATATAATATTTAAATATCATCAACTAATAAAATTTAGACAAGTTTTTTTTGTCAATTTTAACATTATCAATTTAATTGGAAATTAGTTATTCTATTTAATTTTAATTATGATTAAAAATAATTCAAAATTAAAAGGGTGAAATATTTACTTATTTGATTTCAGTTATACCATAAATTAATAATTTAGAACATTTTATACCATATTATTTTTAATCTATATATTTACAATTATTTTATGATTTTTAAATAATTTTATAAAAAACAATTTCGATAAACAATCGATAGTGTAAATTATGACATTATTAAATTTATTGAATTTTAAAAATATAAATATAATAATTTAAATTGGAAAAAACATTTTATTATACTTCCATGTGGTCAAGGTGTTCTATAAAGTTTATTTGACATATTAATTATCCCATAATATATTTATTTTAATATATTCATTAACATTTATTTTATATCTTCATTAATAAAATAATTACTACAATGATATTTTATAATTATTTAATATATATTTGTTAAGTAATAATTAAAAATAAAATACTATAGTTAGGATAAATTTATTATCTTCCATGAGGATATATTTAGTCAAATATATCTTCTATAAAATAAAATATTAAAAATGTTAAACTTATTAATGTATGAATGTGACAACTTTAACATTACTTTAAATAAAATAATATAAAGGAAATAATCCATTCTATAAGGCTTTAAATGGTCCCTATATTGACATTTGGATGATTATGGTCAACATATACTCGACCAATAATATTTTTTCATGTGTTTGGACCTTTTTATGGTTATTAAGATTTTAATAAAAATTGTTCCATTGATTTATCGCCAATTAATTAATATTTACCTCATCAAAGATTAAGACATTAAGATAGTTATTTATTTCATAAAAAATTAAAAATAAATTACCATGATGTATTTAATTCTATTATATTTATATTTAGTATTTATTTTATAAGATATCACATAGTTATCCCTATATTAAAATTATTATACCTATGAGAAATGTGAGTATGACATTTTGGAACTTTCATTGGTTTTATTAATATTTTTGTCATTTGCATTGTCATGTGGGCCTTAAATGACTATTTATTGAAACAAATATGTTAAGGGTATAATTTTATTCATCCAAAAAGATTTAAGTAGGTTTTAGGATCATTTTATTCTCTTTATAGTATTATTTGTTACACTAATTTACCTGATTTACCTTCAATCGGGTAAAAGAATTAACATAGTTACTATTCATAGTATCCAAAAAAATTAAATTATTAAGATAATTTGGACCCAATAACTCTAAATATGGAATCAATTTTTAATATATAAAAATTAATAATTTGCATAAATTAATTTAAAACTAATTCCTGTTGTCAAAAACCAAAATGGGTTTTTAAGAAGAAAAAACATTTCAGAATATTGACTTGGGTTTATGTCCAAT
Organism: Viscum album; assembly: GCA_963277665.1. Lineage (NCBI taxonomy): Eukaryota > Viridiplantae > Streptophyta > Magnoliopsida > Santalales > Viscaceae > Viscum > Viscum album. The sequence continues at coordinate 387,161,237 of OY728160.1, read as the reverse complement.
TTAAAATTGAAATTACATCCAATAAAAAACATTGGATTAAATGATATATTTCATTTATACTTTAAATCCATTAAATAATATGATTTATCTATATAAATAGTTTTATTGGAAAAAGTTGTTTTCAATTAAAATTTAGTATATTTTTACTATTCATCAAAACGTAATAATTTTCAAAAAAAATATCAAAAATTATTCCAAATTTAATTTTTATTTCTTGCTTCTAAAAAAGATGTATATTTTTTCAAATATAAAATTTAAATGTGTAAAAAACTAAATTTTAAATTGTTAGGCCATCAAAAGCTGGAAAAACTATATTTTTTTAAATACTTCTTTTATCCGAAAAAATATAAATTGTTCTCCTATCATGGCAAGAAAATACATAAGTTGAATTTTATTTTTATATAAGAATAAAATTGTGGTTAATAATATTCATAACATCTAGTTTATATCCAATTAAATAATAATATTTTAATATTATATTATTGTGTAGTGAAACTCGGTTTTCTGTACAATGCAAGCTATCAAGGATGGTCTCTCTTGCGTGTAAGGGAAGAAAATAATAGTGTTGTGTATACTAATATATAATACGGTGTTGTGTATAGTAAAAGATAATATCGGTGTAACATACAACACAAGACATCAAATAAATTAAGAAAAATCTATCTCACAAAATCTTGGGGTGTCACACTCCTGATCACTATATTTAAATAAAAAGAATGCCCCAAATCTATAAAAAAGGTCTTGAAATAAAAATATTGTCCTATTACCTTCATTTTTTATGAATTAATGGTACTTTTTATGCCCTGTATATTTATGGTGTAGTGGTAATTAAATTTCTTGGGGCCATGTTCTCTATCAACCTCTATAATTCCATGGATGTTATTTTTTTCTTCTATATCCATATTTTCACTTCTCACAAATGTTTTCCATATATAAGAACCTCATTATGTGTTTTTATAGGGGAAAATCATATTTCCATTTTCTATTTTTTAGAAATATTTTTTATTACCTCTTTTCATTATGGGGGTTTTCAACATGTTATTTTTAAATGATTAAAAGGGTTTTCCTTCCATGATTATATATTTTATCTTCTAATGCATAAAATAGATTTTATAAAATGTATTAAATAATTAATTTATTCATGAATGAGAATAAATTTTTAAGTATTCAATTTTATTAATTTTGAAGAATATAACACCCATCAAAATTTAGTTTAATGGAATATTATACTTAATAGGATTCTTAAAACAAAACACTCAAGCTTAAGTGAATTGTGATATAATAAAAAATATAAATATTTAAAAGTGATAATTATAATGAATGTGATAAATTATAAATATTAATATTAATAAATTAATTAATAAAAATTTATAAACGTTTTATACAATGTAATGATTAATAAAAAATAACTGAACTTTTTTTGTCAGTTTATGCTTCAACAATACATTTTCTTCAAAAATGATTTTCTTGCATAATGTGTGTGTATACTATAAATAATTTATAATATTTTAAATATAATATTTTTGTTAAATAATATTATTTTTCTAAGTCACCATTTCAAATGTTATCTTAGGAATATTTTGAGATTATTTTTTTAAAGATTTACTTTTTAGTAAATAGTGAAAAATAATTTTTCTTGTAATACTATCATTTATTTTAATTAAATAAAGAAATTTGCAAATTATAATTTCTTTTAAATTTTATATTAAAGTAAAAAAAGTATCTTCTGCAATATATAATCTAATTAATTATACAGTAATCGGCATTTTTATTTATTTTAGTATAACTTCATTTTTTGAAAAAAATATGTTATTCTAAAAAACAATTAATTGTGTTTTACACATTAATATTAAATTTTATTTATACCATATTTTTAAATTTAATAATGAAAAATATATTCCATAATTTTAATCATTGGTTTCAAATTTAGTTATTACTTCCCATTTATTTTTTTTTCATTATGAGTAGTAATCGTAGTAAATATTTACCACCATGGTAAGGGTAAAATCGATAAAACATCATTAAAACATTGATATTAGGCTTAGAAATATTTATAAAAATTAAATTTGTTTTATTAGATAATATTTTTAGACCCTAAAAACCCAATTTTCTAAAAAATTTCAATTTATTTCTACTTTTCTATTTTATTAACCATAATATGGTTTTATGTAATGAATAAAAAGAAAATGTCACTCTATTTGTTTTAATATATATAATATTTATCAAAAGGTAAAAAAAGTGGTTATGTTCTGTTATAAATGATTATTTGAAATATTAATAGATTTTTTAATCATGCTAATTTAGTTTTTATTTTAATTCATGGAATATTGATGTTAAATTCTTACTCCACATCGACACAATTCTTGTTCATGTAATAGTAAAATTAAGTAAATTATTTTAAAAAAATATTAAAATATGGTTTAATTATTATGTTCCATAAATTTTTATTAGAAATATATCACACATTAGTTATTTTTTAAATGTTTATATTTTAATTCTATTACTATCATACCAGCATTAACGTCAAATTATGTGAATAGTCCCAAAAATGGCATTAATGGTGTATTATATTAAATAGTATTTTATTCATTGACAAAAAATTTGCAAAAATATAATTAATTGAAAATTGAATGAAATAGTTTCAAGAATTCTGGGCCACTTTTCATTTTTCAGAAAATGTCTTTACTTTTATAGTGTAAGAAACATTGATATTGCAGTATTTGTCAAAATTATTAAAGGGGTCTCAAACTAAGAGGTAATAAAAGTGAAAAAATCTTGAACTTGTCCAATTTTTATTGGATGAGATTATATAAACCCATACTCATACTATATTTTAAATATGTAAAAAAAATTCCCCTTTAGCACAAAAATTAATTTACATTAATTTATTACATTATGTAATTCCTTGGGAGCCCCTCCCCTCACTTATAAAAGGGATCATCCACTCCTTTTTTCCTCACACATTTTTAATACTATAGTTTTTCCAATACCTACCCAAATCTCTCCCCAATATACCTCACAATTTACAATACGTTCTTTTCTTAAAAAACTGCCAATCCTATATGGATTAATTTGTAATCTAATAGTATATATACATAGAGAAGGTATATGTCACAAGAAACGTATTTATTATTTTATTATTATTATAAATTATTAAAATATTCATTAAACATGTTGAAATAATAACATAAATGTCTTCAATATAATATTTTTTTATATTTTTTTTACACACCTTTTTATCTATTTCACATTCTATGGGAAATGAAAATATTTCTCAGGAATATGTGTGCGATACTACCCCCTTGAGGTGATGTGTTTCTTTTTTTCACAACATTCCAAAGACTATTATTATGACGTGTTTAATAAATATATATGATAATAATTAAATATCTCTAATTCTATAAAGATAATATATCATCTATTCTCTTACGTTTCCATTCATAGAAAAATGATAATTTTTTTTCATGAATACATGTACACTACCACCATCACATAGCTATGTTATTCATTTATCCTGTAAGAAATTCATGGATTGTTATAAAATTATATTTAGTGTATAAAAATGACAATAATGTTTGTATTAAGCTTCTATAGATAATGTAACAATGAACCTTCTTCCAAAAATGACCTTCTGATTTATTTTGGGAATATGAACCAAACCTCTTCAAAACATCTGACGTTAAATTAACTATTTAAGAAACTAAAAAAAGTGGTCATAAATGAAATTAATGGGATAATGATAATGAAATAAAGTAGAAAATGTTAGTAAGAATGTATAAATAATATTTTTATTTTATTATTCTTGAGTTAGATAACAAATGATTCTAGATGATATTTAAGGTAAGATATTTTCAATAAAAACAGTTTTAAATATTTTATAGTATCATTGAGAAATAATTTTCTTGAATATACATGTTTTATTTTTAATTTGTTCTATATAAGAACATATTTACACATCAATGGTTCATAAAAGTAATTTTTCAACTAATATCATTTTCTTTACATAATTTAAAAATGAATCTTGAAGTTTTTTCCCAAATGAAGAAATTTTACTGATGGCATTAAAGGAATAATTATTTTAACTTTTACAACAAGAATGTAATTTCCCACTATCATTACATTTCATTGATTTCAATCTTAATTTGAAATTTTCTATGGTTATTTTTAAATGAAATAATTATCATAATTTTTTAGGAATTTTTCATTTTTGAAGTGTTTTCAATATAAAGTGATATTTATGGCAATTTTATCCAAAAATGGAATGTTCATTTATTATGGGTTCAAAATAACTTTTCAATGAATTAAAAATGTAAATGATCAAGCATAAATTGTTATGTTAATGATATGGTACATGATGACTATATATGATGATGTGTGACCTCAATACCACTTAAAAATGAATGATCCCCAAAAAAATTAGACAACAGGTGAGCATTATATAACTCTCCAAGTCATTGGGTAATGTTTTTAGTCTTTAAAGGAAAGAAGGTGAAGTTAACTGGGGAAGTTTATCCTATAGATTAAACTTGGCTCCATTTGTTTCTAACCTGAGTGAATATGTGTTAGGAATATAAATATTTAAGATTCCCAGAAATGCATCAATTAGCATTGTCTGGGTTTTAAATGTTTAAATTGTTCAGAAATTGTGTATTAAATGTGGATATGATTAATTTCATTATCTCAAAGAATAATGTGAAAATGATAATTATTTTATGGATTTCAATTTTTTTCAATGGACTAATGGATTTATTTATTTTATATCTCTAATATAGATTTTTTTTCTCATATGAAATTTTCTAATCTTTTTCATAGTTCCTAATTATATGTATGAATTTTTATGAATCTATCTTAAAAATTTTAATTTAATTTTAGTGATGTAATTATGTCTAAATGAGACAAGTGTATAATATTATGAATTATTTTTTAGTAGTCATAAATATTTTGTTTCTTTTATGTGAATCATTTTGTACTTATAATTATTATTTTTTATTATATACATGATTGGGTGGAACCTTTTTATGTTTTAGGGGTAATTAAAAGATTATTTTTTGTTTTAGATATTTTCTGGGTCAAAATAAGGAACACCATGACTATTGTGTTTGTTTTGGTGGTCCTTGAATTGTCTTAGTAAAAAATGGTAATGATGGAAACATGTTATCCAAATAATTGACGTGTCATTGCCAAACCACGGGTTATGATAAGGGATTTTATCAACGATGTCCTAGGAGAACACACTACGGTCATTATGAAGACCATAGTGATGGTAAAACTGACTATGGTCAAAAAATATTATGTTTAAAAAACCAATATATTGGCATTTTTAGCGTCAGTGCAACCATGGACAGGTTGTGGTGTAGGTCATGGTGATGTTTGGGTTGTTTTTGAAACAAATGAAATGGAAAAATCATTCTTCTAATCTTGAATAATAAATGTGGTAAATGCATAGAAAATTAAGGTGGGGTCTTAAATTAATTTCTAACTTGATTATTAACCATATTAATCAATTTGAGAGCAATATCCTTGAGTATTCATTCAATTTTATGAATTATATACTTTTGGATAAACATAATGAAAGCCTCATTTTATTGAGTTTCTTCAATGGGTAATCTCATTCATTATACATAACTATACCTTCTCATCTGTGATAGAAAATTAAACCTAGAAGAAATAGGTTGTTCTTGTTGATTCGGATTTACAGAGATTTGTCTCTTAACTTATCTTGTTGTGATCCTTGAGTTGTAATTTTCTCATTCCTTCAACTATGTTTAAATATTACCAATTTCAATAAATTTTCATTTGGTGTGTTTTATTAACATAACCCTTTGGTATGTTCTTATTTATATAACTATTCTAGAACCCATGTTATATAGTATTATAACCGGTTCCAGGTGTTCTTGGTTAATTTGATTGTTTTTTGGGTGTGTGAACATGGTTCAAGAGATGAAACCCTTGGATATCCTTTATGTTGATGCTAAAAAATTGAGTTAGGAAGTTTCTTTCCATTTGAAGCTTCTATACTTATATGTTTTCTTAGTATGAATCTTTTTTTGGAATACATAGGTGATCCTTCAGGATTATTATCACATGTGGGTGGGTGTGTAGCCCGTGACATCCATTTATGATACATTTTTATGAGTAATTTAATAGATTTTTTTTCATGTTTTATGTTTATCACATGTATTTTATGTTGCTACTATTTTCTCATGATGATATTAAATGATATTCTTGGTTTGATCCACCATGTTATATGTGTTAATATGATATTGGATGCACTACTCATGGTTATTGAAATAGGTGGACCATCAAGACATGACTATCATTTTGAGGGGGAGTGTTCATGACATGTGGTAATGGAGACAATTGACATGAGCATAAGGTAACAATTTGAATATACCTCATGGATTTTGGGGGGTTCACATTAATCTTAGGGGATGCCAAGTAGCATGTTTTCTCGATTCATAGTGTGTAGAGAGTAATATAGTCACCTGATGCCTAGTGGATTTCGAGTGGTATTATTAAATTTATTCCTAGTGGAAGATGATTTTCATGTTCATAGAATTTCTTGAGATGTATAGTAGTGTGGTTACTATACTAGTTTTTTAGTTCTTGATTACTTCTGATATATTGATATTCCATTTGGAATAGATCCAAAATAAAAATAGATGAGGAATTTGGTGGCCTTAATAGTCCATGATTACTCTACAAGTGATTTTTTCTTCTTACTTACGAATTTATTATTATCATGTAATACACTTGTTATACATGTGGACATTTTTAAGCACACACTAGCAGTTTTCTACTAGGTTTTATTACTCACACCATATATGGGAATCTCAATGTGTGTCAACAGTTAATTTATAAGGTTCCATGAAATTTAAATGGGATTATATCATATGGTTAGTCCTAATATAATAAATCTTGTGGAGATACTATGAATGAATCGGGAAGATACTATATTATGTACTAATACTTTGGTTCATTTTCTCACTTGGGATCCCTTTGATTTATTTGTATGTCATGTGTTCTATCTGTTAGTAATTTTTATATTTAGTCTACTTATTGATATTCTTATTGATATATTACTATTTATAGTAATATTGTTTTCTAAGTATATGATAACAGGGTTATACTCTCCCCACTGATGGTGTTTAAAACCTCACTAATATTCAACCAGCTCTTGAATTTTGGAAGGTGTGTATGAGATCATGTGACTCACCATCCTAAACATGGTGGTTGATGTCAGGGTATTAGAAAATTTCATCATAGAATAGTATTATTATTTTCATTCAGAGTAACCTAGGGCATGGTATAAAGGAGATAGTTTGTGAGGGACTTTATTAGGAGAGTTTCCATGGGCCTAGATAACACATGTGTAATTGTCCTCTGAGTTCCCATTGATGGGATTTTTGTTACTATTTTATGGGTTTTGGAATCATTTATGCATCATCAATAGAAAAATAAGATCAAATTTCATATATATACCTATTTTGTACATCATACTAGTTCGTTAATTTAATGCCTTGATTGTGTGGTCTATTTAGGATAGAATTATATCCATTTTTGTGTGATATATTTGGTTCCATGATATTGGGATATATCTATACTATCATTAATTAGATGAACCAGATTATGTAGTTATGTTTATATATATATATATATATATCTGTGTGTGTTTGTGTGATCATAACTAACATGTAGGTACGGATACCTTGGTTAATTCTGGGATAGATATACCCAATGTTATGGGTAGTCACATAAAATAAAGTTATATGATCCCATATATGTATTGGAATATGTTAAAATGAATTCATTTTTTTATTCTATTTATTTAATATTTAATAATAAGCATCCATGAAGGAGACTGATGGGACTGCCAACTGATATAGTTTAAGATTCCCCAACTATAGTGGAAGCCCCTTCTCCACCACCTATTGGTTATGAGGGTATAGTAGATCTTGCTCTTGCACCTACTCTAGTGGTATAAGAATTAACCCCACCTCATCCAAGAGTTCTACTACTTTTTCCTACCTATATAAGAGGGGAATTAAGGTCTACGTTAGATTACTCTAGATACTTCCAAGACCGTCATCTGTCATCCTTTCAGGGAACTTGAGGAACAAAGAATACATAAAATTATATAGATATCATCAATGGTTTTTTTGACCGCATTGAGACACCTTAGGATAGAAACATGAATTTGGGAGAATTCATGTTATAGGGATCCACCAAGAGACAGTGGGAATGATAAGATAGAATGATAGACATGAGGGTCTCACCTAGGATAACTTTAATGACCTGTTCTTTGTGGAATTGTTTCCTAATACATTGATGTTTGACCAAGTAAATGAGTTTATTAATATATATAAGGGGTCTTGATGGTATATTTATACTATAGTCATTTCACTAAGATACTACATGTTTCTCCTCTCTATGATGTAAAAGATATACCGAAGGATGGAATGTTTAATAACAGTCTTTGTACTAAAAAATGATGACATGTTTAAACCATAATCCTAGTGGCATAACAGAATGTTCTAAACAAGGCCTTGACTGCCGATAAGGTACTTGTGGAGGATTTATCAGTTTTCTCTTTCCACCCTTTAGTACTCAGGCAAGTCAACATATTTCTATCATGATCAATGCCTCTTTTAGTAGTAGGAAGAGGATTATTCGGTGAATGAAATAGGGTAGTGGTATTCTAGAAGCACATAGTTTGACTAATTTAGTTCTCTATATAGGAGTGCCATAGTGCTTCAACATTGTAAAGGTTGATAATTTCTGTAGGGTCTACACATCACCTCTTAGTTAGTGTGGGAAATGTAGAGAGATAGTCCATCTCCATTAGTTTTACTCCAAATCTATTAGGTTATGTTTCCAAATAAAATCAATGAAAACATGTTCAGGGAACTAGAGAAATCGGTGGATACCTCAGTAGTAGGATTAGATGATGTTGACTTAGGATAGTCATATTTCATAAGGATTGGGACACATATTTGATATATGTCATGTGTATGTAGTGCATTGGACTCCAATAGGTGGAGTTGAGGGACCTTCTGATATTCAATGCGTGTTCTTGATCACCTGTATTCTGTCTACCACATTGGGTGAAACCAATGCTTCCCATTTCATTATATCTACAAAAAATTGATGGACATGAGTTTGTTTAGATGTATACATGCATTGGTTGTTTAGTTGTTTTTACATTTCAGCATTTTTGTGGGCTTGGAGATGTGTGTGTGTGTGTGTGTGTGCTTAATCAATGCCTCCCATGTTAGTTATATGTCTACTCAGTGCTAGTCACCAACCACTAGACTATTAGAGTTAGGCTTGGGGGTCGCGGCATGGGCCCCACTGGGACGGGTCATGACAAAGTGGTGTCAAAGGTGGCTCGGTTCTACTTTAGGACTGGGAATTTGTGAGATTGGTTTGGGGTAACAGTGTTAAGTGTTTCAAGTTCGGCTTTCAGGCTAAGGACTCCAGTGTTGGTGTGACGACCGATGTATCTATACACCAGGACTCTGATCACTTGTTTTTTGACTCGGTACATGAAAACATTAGTTACAGGGAAAACACTGGTTGTAGGGAAAACAATGGTACATGCACCATATAGGAATGGGTTATGGTTTCCATGTCCTTCTTAAGTCAGCTCTCCAGATATACTCATTGACCATGGTAAATCTTGTTTACTTTTAGGATGCCTCTGCAATGTATGTCAGCTAGGATTCAGCAACTTGATCATGAGGATGACCCCCTTAGTGATAAAGCTTTAATACAGGGACCAGTTCCCAAGATGTTACCTCTAGGTGGTGCACTAGTCATACCGCCACCTGTGGAGCAGCACATGGTACCCACAGTACTAGCGGATCAGGTGCACAGGCTGAGTGCACTTCATGAGTTTTAGTGGTAGAAACCTATCAGGTTCTGAGGTGATCCCAACCCACAGGTGGCTGAGGACTGACTTGACGCGATGACCCGAGTTTTTTATCTAGCCAGGACACCAACAGATCAAATGGTGGTCTAGGTGGAGAGCCTTCTTTACGGATAATTTAGATGATGGTGGAGTTTGGTTACCCAAACTTGCGATGAGGTGACTCTTTCATGGATAGAGTTCGAGCACCTTTTCAGAGAAGGGTTCTCACCAGTTATGCTGAGGTTTGTGCGTATCTAGGAGCTTTTGCAGCTCCAGTAGGGCAGCGCGACAGTAGCTGAGTATTCATCAAGTTTTACTAACCTCTTGAGGTACTCGATGGATATGGTTCGAGATCAGTTCTTTAGGGTTCGAACCTTTAAGTGAGGTCTACGTAGAGACATCTAAGCTAGTGTTACCCCTCTATGCATTCTTACTTATGTCGGGGTGCTTGAGTGAGCTTTGGTGGTCGAAAGTTTTTTGGCTGAGCAGATACAATCGGTGACTGTCAGTAGTGGGCAAGTAGGAGCAGAGACCTTCGGCAGCATGGAGATGATGTCAGTCTCAAGGACCTGGACGTGTGAGACATTTCAGGAGGAGGTCCCAAGACAGAGGATCTCTATTTCAGGGCTCACATGGTGGGTTCAGTCAGCCCAGAGAGAGGTGGTGCTACTCATGTGACGGTAGGGGACATCACGCTTGAGATTGTTCGACTCGCCTTACTGTTGAAAGAGAAATCGTAGATGGGCCATCGAGGCAAAGATAGTGGTAGGAGCAGGCAGATCCGCAGGGTGGCGGACATGGCAGAGGAGCTGGGAGAGCATTAGGAGGTGGTCAACGTTTCGACTTATTACAACCACCACCCCCAGGTGGTCCACGCCAGGATCAGAGAGCTGGAGAACATGGGTAGGGATAGCTGCAGGCAACTGAGGCTTATGACCCAGGGGTTCCGGGAATGATTCGAGGTATGATCTGTGACTTTTCTACTTTAGTTGTAGTACTAATAAACATAGGTGCTAGTCATTCCTTTCTTGTCACATATCTTGTTCGAGACTTAGATATTCTGGTTGAATCGTTAACTCAACCCTTACTCTTGGAGACTCCTACTGGAGAAGAATCTATAATCACGCACTTATGCCAACAGTGTGACCTGACTCTTGGATGTGAGAGTTTTAGTTGGGATCTCTTGGTAGCAGCGTCGAGACCTTACGACGCCATTCTTGGTATGGACTGGTTATCCATATTTCATGCTCAGATTAATTGTTTTAGGTGAAGGGTACGGTGTGTCTGTGGTGACGGAACCAAATTTTCTTTTGTTAGTGAAAAAGAAAACCCAGGTAGCACAGGATGGACTCATGCATAGGAGGTGCAGCCAATTACTCATCAGTTGGCTCGTCTGACCCTTGGTGCAGTGGATGTTATGAGTTTCCAGTTTCCTACAGTGGTGATGGAGTACGAGGATGTCTTCCTCGAAGATGTTCCAGGTTTACCTCCCCGCCGAGAGATAGACTCCTACATTGATCTACACCCCGAGACGACACTAATATTTTTGCCAACATGTCGGATGGATCTCATAGAGTTTCACAAGTCGAGGGTACAGTTGGAGGACTTGTAGAGGAAGGGCTTCGTGAGACCCAGTGTTTCACCCTGGGCAGCCCCAGTTTTATTTTCCAAAAAGGCAGACGAGAGCTTGAGGTTGTGTGTGTACTACTGATTCCTGAATTAGGTGACCATGAAGAACAAGTATCCACTACCGAGAATCGATGACCTCTTTGGTCAGTTGAGAGGGGCATGATGGTTCTTGAAGGTTGACCTCAGATCAAGCTATCACCAACTGTGAGTACAGGATGAGGATATATTGGAGGCGACATTCTGATGTCGCTACAGTCACTATAAGTACTTGGTGATGCCCTTTGGTGTGACGAACGCCCCAGAAGTGTTCGTGGGACTCATGAACCTGATCTTTCAGCCTTAGACCGGTTTTTGGTAGTCTTTATTGGTGATATCCTTGTGCACTCAGCATCCGAGGAGGAGCACGCGAGACACTTAAGGATAGTTCTAGACGTACTCCAAGAGAACCAGCTTTATGGAAAGCTCTCAAAGTGTCAGTTCTAGATTCAGGCGGTCCACTTTCTGGGACACGTTATCTCAACAGATAGAGTGGCAGTGGACCCGGCCAAGGTCAAGGCAATATTAGCTTGGGAGACACCTATGAGTGTGATGGAAGTATGTAGCTTCCTTGGGTTGGAAGGCTATTACCGGAGGTTCATACCTGATTTATCTAGGATATCAGCACCCATGATAGCTTTGACTCGAAAGAGACAGCCTTTCATGTCGACAAAGAAGTGTCAGCATGCTTTTCAGCAGTTGAGGCGGAATTTGACGAGTGCTCCCATCTTGAGATTGTCAGAGGAAGGTGTCGAGTACATAATGTTATGTGATGCATTAGGAACTGGGCTCGGTAGTGTCCTGATGTAGATACAAGTAGTGATTGCTTATGGTTTACGCTAGTTAAGACCACATGAGTAGAATTACGTGACCCACGATCTTGAGTTAGCAGCGGTAGTCTTCGATTTGAAGATGTGGAGACACTACCAGATGGGTGAGCGGTTCATCATCTACTCTGATCACACGAGTATCAAGTATATCTTCTCTCAGAAGAATCTCAACTTGAGACAGGGGTGATGGATAGCGTGCCTCCAGGACTATGACTTTGAGATTGTTTATACTCTTGGGAAGAGGAACGTTGTAGCATATGTTCTCAGTAAGAGATCTTGTTCACAGTTGTTGAGTGATGCGTCAGAGCAGTTGGTCTCATTGCAGTTATCTTTTGTGGATGGAGATGGAGCATCTTACCTCCAATGGATGGGCTTCACCCCTCCACTCTTACAGCGAGTCAGGGAGGCACAACTTGGGGATACCGACTGTGAGACCCTATGTGCTCAGATATCCATAGGGCATGCTCCTGATAGATTTTCTAAAGGTAGGGAGCATGTCGTTCTTTTTAGAGGATGCATGATGGCACCAGTGACGTTGCAGGAGGAGGTTCTAAGGGAGTTTCATATGTCCCCTTTGATGGTACATTCAGGTGTGGAAAAAGATGTATCAGGACCTCTGATGTCATTTTTGGTGGTCAGGGATGAAAAAAGGAGTTGCAGAGTTTATCTCTCGATGCCTTACTTGTCAGCAAGTGAAGGTTGAGCACCAAGTTTCAGCGGGATTAGCTCAACCCCTTGAGGTGCCAAAATGGAAGTGGGATGGGATATTTATGGACTTCGTGACGGGCTTATCATGTACATCCAGGGACATGATGTCATCTAGGTGATCGTTGATTGACTCACCAAGTCGGCCCACTTCCTTACTATACGATAGCATAGTTCAATAGAGAGCTTGAAACGCCTTTATGTTCAAGAGATAGTCAGACTCCATGAAGTTTCATCGACGATTGATTTTTATCATGATGCTCGCTTTACATCCCGGTTGTGGAAAGGATTACAGGAGGCGTTTGGGACCCAGTTACGCTTGAGCACAGCGTTTCACCCACAAACTAAGCAGATCATTCATGTTCTGGAGGATATGTTGCGAGCTTGCATGTTAGACTTTGGCCATAGTTGGGATGATCACCTACCACTGGTGGAGTTTGCGTACAACAACAGCTACCATTCCACCATCGGTATGGCATCATTCGAGGCTTTGTATGGGCGACCCTGCAGGTCACCACTTTGTTTGACTGATCCAAGTGAATCGGCACTCATGAGCCTGGAGTTGGTGCGAGCTACGATAGAGAAGGTGCAGATCATCCAGGAGTGGATGAAGACTGCATAGAGCCGTCATAAGTCATATGCTGACAAGCGACAGAGGTTGTTAGAGTTCAAGGAGGGAGACCATGTGTTCCTACGGGTTTCACCTCAACGTGAATTATGAAGATTTGGTCGGGGCGGCAAGTTACCTCTGAGGTTCATCAGCCCTTTCCAAATACTGTGTAGAGTTGGTGAGGTGGCGTACTGTTTAGCTCTACCTCCACAGTTAGATCGGGTATACAACGTCTTCCACGTTTCACAGCTGAGGAGGTGCATGCATGACCCGTCACTTGTTATTGACTGGGGCGAGTTGGACATCAATGATGGAGTGACCTTTGCTGAGTACCTTATAGAGATCGAGAATCAGCAGGAGAGGATCCTTCATGAGCAATCGATTATTTTGGTGCGTGTCTGGTGGCAACATGGGAATCTTTAGGAGAGCACATGGGAGCATGAGGCTTAGATTCGTGCTCAATACCCACATCTTTTTTAATAGCTCTTGTTTTGACTTTTCGGGACATAAAGCCCCAAGGTGGGAAGAATGTAATGTCTCGGATTTTTTGTGTATTATTTTTTAATATTATATGGATTAATTTGGAGACCATGCGTTGAGACGGCGTGTGATTTCGAGACTCGATGTGTCCGGATAAATGTTTGAAATATATTATATCTATTAAATAGCACGTGTGTTTGGTTTTCCTGAAAAAAGTGAAATAACTCTTAAACGAGTGTCCAAATCAGAAATTCAAGGGCATCATTGAGTTCAAAATGACGGTTTTACCCTAAGTGTGACTTAACATTGGTCGGCGTGGGGCGTTTATGAAAAAGTCATCTCGTGTGCGAAAATGAATAAAATTATTTAATAAAATTATTTTAATTCATTTTGTTTGACGCAATGGTTAACAATCTTTACATAGATCGTTTTGCCAAAATCTCAAGGTTAGCCGCATAACCTTAGGGACGTTAAAGGATCGCTATAGAGAGATTTGGAGAACCCTCTCAAGCAAACGACAATAGATCAATCGATCGGCTCAACCTCGGATTTGACGGATCTCGTCAACGAATGCGACGCGACAGTTGTTCTTCGACAGCGATCAAACCAAATCGAGGTAGGGTGTGTATTTCAATTTGATTATTCCCCGTTCTTGATTTCTACGACGAACGCAAACCAATCAACGAACAGATTGGACCCTGGATCGATCGTTATGTAGGATGGGTTTATTTGTGGGGTTTATCGGGAGATTTCTTCGTGGATGTTGATTATTCATTTTTCGTTCTAATGGAAATGAACTAAGATTCACATGAGCATCAATCGATGTTCGTTCCTCTTGTTCGGATTTGTGTGTTTCTCCCCCGATTCGCCGTTCTTCGTGGTGTTCTTCGTTTTTTGCTGTGATTCAACGTTTCTTTGAACGATCGATCGTTGCGCATATGATTCTTGGTGCAATGATCTGAAATCATAGATCCAGCATCGGTACGACTCGACAGAGGTGCAACGGTGGTTGCGCCAGCGGATCGAATGACGGTTGGTGCCAATTTCGCATTCTTCGACGTGCAACGAGGAACAACGACGATCTTGTTTTCTGAGTGGATCAAAGGCCTGAATCTCGTCGATTCAGTGATGGCATGGCTAGACAAGGTCGGATCTCGAGTTTCACAGCATGGCGGTCAACAAATCGGAAGCCAGAGGATTGACCGAGGCGAGCGGGAGGAAGAAGGGTTCTGGAAAAACCCGATACACACTGCATGTAGTCCCTTTGGATGACTCGATGTGTACATGGGAAAGTACATGGACACAAGGTGGAGTACATGGGTTGCTTACACGACGTGTACTCCCCCACACGGCATGGTCTGGACCATGCACACGGGTTACCTTGTGTATTGGTACACAAGCACGGATACACGGGATGACACCGTGTACTGACACATGGCTGGAGTACACAGGCAGGACCCTGGATACAGGGACACGACGTGTAGCCCCTCTACACGTTGTGTACTCTTCTACACGACACGTGTTGATGACACAGGTCGTTTACACAGGCAGTACCCGGGGTCAAGGGACACAATACGTGCTCCTACTACACGTCGTGTACCCCTTTCTACATGGCTTGAATCTCTTGTCCTTTGTATCTTGACCAAGTTTCGTTTGGGTTCATCCCCCTTATCATTTCCCTGAAGGTTGGTATGAATCGTTTCCTACTCCTAGGGTTACGATCCCTTCAGTGGGACTTCTTGGATAGAGTCGTTGGAATCCCTCTGAGAGGCCCGGAGTGAGATCCTTTAAAAATACAAGTAATCATAACAACGACAAATTTCCTACAAACATGCACTAGGTAATATAATCTTTTTGTCTCACGATATCTCATAAACCACGAGGCACACTTGTCTACTTATCTTTTCTTGTTTTATTATTCATTGACCTTAGTAGACGAACTTACCTTTTTCTGTCATGACTATGAATTTAGTAAAGGTACTGTCATCCTGATTAACTGGGCCTAAGATATCATTTTCTCAACTTAGAAGCGACAAATTTTATCTTGACCATTCAACTAATGTCATACCATCAATGATGCACCCAACACAGGTTATCTCGTCACAACTTCATTGTCATGGTTTTTATCTTGAGTCAAAGTATGCGATCAAATGACACACATTGATAATGATTTGAAATTAGGAGACTAATACACATGCACATAGATATGAACTATCAATGACACTAGAAACATGTGGTGTTTCTATTGGTGGGTTTATCCTCGTGACCTCACCTACCAGAAATCACTAAATGTGAACTTCATGAGAAAAGGTCTTAATGCTTATAAGCTCACAACACCTGATAGTCAGACATCGACAGTGTACAATTAGTATGATGTATCTAGACCATGAGACATTTATTTAAAATTAATATCATTGTAACTCGGGGTTCTCGTTATAGTCTGAGAACTGATATAACTTTTTGACATGACAAATAATATATGGGCATTACTATTTAAATAGTGGATGCAGAAATATATACACTATAATGATAAGTGTACATCATGCACAACTCACTGTACAAATAGTATGATAATCAAAAGTATTAATAAAGTAGGGTATAGGACACCCACTTTTACAACAATAATAATTAATTTACAGGACACAAACATTATTGATTAAAAATATAATATTTACACATTAAAAAATATATGCATGTAAAATATAGTATAACTAAAATTTAAATGAAATTTAGAACATTGACTAAACATATAAAAAACAATTGAAAATAAAAGGAATGCTAAAAAAAACTATAAATACAAATATTATGTTTTGAAACAACTATATTATGTGTCATTAAAGTTAGTTTTCATTAATTGTTTTTATGAAATAATGTTTCATGTAGGTGATTTTGAAATCATAAAATTATAAAGTATAAATAAAATTTAAATGAAATTTGACAAATTAACTAAACATATAAAAAATAATTGAAAATAAAAATAATTCCATAAATTCAACAAACATAAGCTAATTTATACGTCGCAAATTTTATTACTTAAAAACATAACATTTACAGTTTAAAAAAATTAGACATAATTCTTATTAAGTATTATATTATTAATCTTGTTATTATGAAGTATTATTAGTTAAGTTATTATAATTAAATATTAGTAATTACATTATTAATAAATAATAAATATATTATTAAATATTTACAATAATTACAATAATCAATATGAATAATGATGTAAATTTATATAATTCTTAATGTTACTAAAAAAGTAGTTAATAATATAATTTTAAAATAAATATTAATTAAATTAGTAATATAAAAAATACAGTCATTAATAATAATAATATTATTAATAAATTATTATACAACTAATAATAATTTATAATAATCATAATAGTAATGTTTATTTGTATATATATATATATATAAGCAAGTTATTTTTATTTTTATTTCGGGGAGACAAATGTCTTTAGGCTCTCAACACTTTGCACAAAGTTTCTGGCAAAAGCGTCAAGGACCAAACACCTTTGGCCCGGGAGGCGTTCACTTATTTTTCAAAGTTTTTTTTTTAGGTAGGATTATTTCCATTATTTTTTTTTTCAAAAAACTTATATTAAAACACACACACACCAGGTACCCTACCCACCACCAGACTCGATTATGTGGCTGCCATTGGAGTCAGCCATTTAAGTGTTGCCGGAAGCTATTCCATTCCGTCCTCTGACCAGTAAGTTGGAAAGGTTGGTTGGTGGGTCTGTGCATACGTAGATAGCATCGCCGGCTTCCGGTTCTCTCTAGCCAAAGCAAATGCACGGGGGAGAAGCACAAGAACGCCTCCTCCGCGACCCGCATCCTGCCCCGTCGGAGAGGACCGGTAAGCCTCCATCGGCGATCTTCCTTTTCGCTTTGTGTTTCAGGGAAGTAGTGGCGTACTGGTGGAATTTGCAGGGAATGTGTGGACGGCGGCGGCGCACATAATCACGGGGGTGATAGGGTCGGGGGTGCTGTCTCTGGCATGGAGCGTGGCGCAGTTGGGGTGGATCGCCGGTCCTTCCCTCGTCATCGCCTTCGCCGCCGTCACTTTCGCCTCCGTCTCCTTCCTCTCCGGCGTATACAGGTCCCCTCACCCCGTCCATGGCCTCCGCCGGAACCGCTCCTATCTCGAAGCCGTCGCCTGCAATTTGGGTAAGTATTTATCCAATACTGCATTTGCCATTTGTCTGAAGCTACGTTCTGGAGACTCGCCTATAGGGCTCGCATTAGGGATAATTAGGGTTGGACCAGGGGGAAAAATTTAACTGCATTCTAAATGAGCTTTCAAACTGAGCATCCTGCTGGATGCATTTCACGCCATTAAAAAATGACACTAAAACCCAACTCGAGCACTTCCCGGATTTGGCCTGAAATCCCAACCTGAGTCTATCCCTAGTTCAGATCCTGTTTCAACATCAAACACACAAACCTGCACCAACATGATGCATTTCATGCCATTAAAAAATGACACTAAAACCTGTTGTGGTTCGCTGACCACGAATAGAGAAAAATGAAGGGAGAAATCAGCCTTTATTTCACCAAGAACAAAGCATTTACAAAACTCCCTCTCTGCACTTCTCTCTCTCACACATGGAGCTCTCCCGACTCTCTCTGGATACAATGTAGCTCTCTTGGCTCGAATTGGTGATGAAGAAGGAAGCTCTTTTGGCTCTCCTTAAATAGCCATGGTGGGAGGTGTCAAGTTTGACACAACTCCCACCAATCCTCCACCTACCATGGACTTCTCTCATGGCTGCCAGAAACAGGGACTGCATGTGCAACAACCTTGTTTGAAGTCCTTGGTTGGTGAGGTAGGTGCACCAGCCACCTACCATGCAGCTGGACAGTTCCAACAATTCTCCCCCTCCTGCTGCAATCCGCTGGAGCATCTACAAAGTTCTAGCTTCTCCCGAGCAACTACCTTTGTCAACATATCTGTCGGGTTCTCCTTCGTGTGGATCTTCACAAGTCGCAGCAGCTGTTGATCCATCACTTTGCGTATCCAATGATAGCGAATGTTGATGTGCTTCATTCGGGAATGGTACATGGAGTTCTTGCTCAAGTCCAAAGCACTTTGACTATCGCAATGAACCATGTACTCCTTCTGGCTGAATCCGAGCTCCTGAAGAAAACATTTTAGCCATAACATCTCATTGCCAGCTTCTGAAGCAGCAATGTACTCTGCTTCCGTCGTGGATAAAGCGACGCACTTCTGCAACCTTGACTGTCATGATACTGCTCCTGCAAAAGTATAGATGTATCCTGATGTAGACTTCCTGCTATCAAGATCTCCAGCCATATTTGCATCTGTATAGCCCTCCAAGATAGGTTCAGCTCCCCCATAGCACAAACATAACTTTGAAGTACCTTTAAGATACCTCAGAATCCACTTGACTGCATCCCAGTGCTGCTTCCCGGGATTGGAGAGAAATCGGCTCACGATTGCCACTGCATGGGCAATGTCAGGTCTCGTACTCACCATAGCGTACATCAAGCTTCCAACTGCTGAGGAATATGAAATCATCTTCATCGCTTCAACTTCTTCCTTGGACGACGGGCATGAACTCTTGCTCAACTTCAAATGACCGGGAAGATGAATGCTCATTGGTTTGGCTTTGTCCATGTTGAAACGTTTTAGAACACGTTCAACATACTTCTCCTGAGATAGCCATAACAATTTCCTCTTTCTATCACGAATGATCTGCATCCCCAAAATTTGTTGAGCTGCTCCCAAGTCTTTCATATCAAAAGACTTGGATAACTCCTTCAACTGGCTAATCTTCACTGCATCCTTCCCAATGATCAACATGTCATCAGCATAAAGTAGAAGGGAAACAAAGTTACCATCCTGAAATCTCTGGATGTAGACACACTAGTCTGCTTGTGTTCGCTTGTAGCCATGACTCACCATGAATGGGTCAAACTTCTTGTACCACTGCCTGAGAACCTGTTTCAGTCCATACAAGCTCTTCTTCAATTTGCAGACGAGGTTTTCTTGTCCAGAAACCTCAAATCCTTCAGGCTGCTTCATGTAGATCTCCTTGGAGAGGTCACCATGAAGAAAAGTTGTCTTCACGTCCATTTGTTCAAGCTCTAAGTCCAAGCTAGCCACTAATCCGAAAATGACTCGGATTGAAACCATCTTCACCACGGGTGAAAAAAATCTCATCAAAGTCGACTCCTTTCTTCTGAAGGAATCCCTTGACAACTAACCGAGCTTTGTGCTTGACCTCCCTTTTGCTTTCATCCTTCTTCAGCTTAAACACCCATTTGTTTGTTAGTGCCTTCTTACCCTTGGGTAATTCCACCAAATCGTATGTTTGGTTCTTCATCAAACACTTCATCTCATCCTCCATTGCATGCTGCCACATGAGTTTTTCGGGATGAGACACTGCTTCCCGGTATCCTTCTGGCTCCCCCTCATCAGTCAGCAGTAGGTAATTTGACTCTGAATATTTTGTTGACGGAATCCTTCCTCGTGAAGATCTTCGAACCTCTGAAATGTTAGGTTCGGGAGGCATAACATCACCTAGCTCTTGTGATGGTTCTACAACTTCTTGTGGAGAGGATTGAGTCTCCCTCTGCTCAATATCCTCCTCCACAGCCTCCTGGTCCGCTGTCGATGAGTCTTCTTGCACCTCCTCCTCTTCAATGATAAGTGGTGATGGTATAGGTGTTGGATCATGAATTGAGTCCTCGACACTTTCCCTTCGAGTCATTCTAGGATTTGGAATGTCCTCGATCGTCTGGTTCTCATGGAACACGACATCTCTGCTTCTGATCACCTTCTTCTCCTTCGGGTCCCAAAACTTGTATCCGAACTCCTCATCTCCATAGCCGATGAAGATGCATGGAGTAGATCTCCCGTCTAGCTTCTGCCTGAGCTCCTTGGATACATGTGCAAATGTCAAACATCCAAATACTCGTAAATGAGAGTAAGAGGGATGTTTACCAGACCATCTCTTCTGTGGAATCTCAAAATTCAGCAGGACTGACGGTGATCGGTTGATGAGGTAGCAGGCAACCTGAACAGCTTCTCCCCAGAATGGCTTAGGGAGCTTTGCCAAACTCATCATGCTTCTGACCTTCTCCATGATGGTTCTGTTCATCCTTTCTGCAACTCTGTTGTGTTGTGGGGTGCGAGGGACCGTCCTCTCATGTCGGATGTCATGACTCCTGCAATAGGCATCAAATTCCCTGGATGTGTACTCTACTCCGTTGTCTGAACGAAGACACTTCAGCTTCCTTCCAGTTTCACGCTCCACCATGGCGTGGAACATCTTGAAGTATTCCAGTACTTGGTCCTTCGTCCGTAAAAAGAACACCCACACCCTTCGAGATGCATCATCAATAAAGGATAGAAAATATTTGTTACCTCCGAGTGTATCCACCTTCATGGGTCCGCATACATCAGAGTGCACCAGATCCAGCAACTCTGATCTCCGTGATGAAGCAGTATTGAATGAGACTCTATGCTGCTTCCCATACAAGCAGTATTTACGAGGATCAAGTGATGCATCCTTGTCAATACTGATGTATTTCTTCTTCGTTAGGGTAGATAACCCTTTTTCACTCATGTGGTCGAGCCTTCTATGCCACATATTGGATGACGTCTCTCTTTCCACCGTGTTGAGGCTGTCTGCACATATCTTCACATGAGTTTTGTACAACGTACCGCATATGTGTCCTCGAGCGATGATGATGGCTCCTTTTGTCATCTTCCATGCTCTGTTGGTGAAGATGTTGTCATAGCCTTGTCGATCAAAGACTACACTTGATAACAGGTTGAGCCGAAGGCTTGGAACATGTCGAACATCCTTCAGGGTGATTGTGTATCCAACATTCGTCTTGACTTGGATATCACCCATGCCAACAATCTCCGCCGAACTGGTATTCCCCATCTTGACTGTACCAAAGTCACCAGTTTGATAAGTCAAGAAATACTCACGATGTGGCGTGACGTGGTACGATGCTGCAGTATCGACCACCCATTCTGTGTCTTGGCTTGATGTATGAAAGCATGTCTCTTCTTCATCTTTGGAGCGAAGAATAACTTCTTCAGTGACGCTCACATGCGCGTCTTCATTTCTTCTTTGTTGGTTGCTACTTTGACCCTTTTCTTGTAACAACTTTCGACAGTTCTTCTTCATGTGTCCCTCCATGCCACAATGGTAGCATTTGTATGTTGGCCTCCTGCCATCTGTGGACCTTCCTCTGTTTTTGCTTCGACCTCTGGTTCCTGCCCCACGACCTCCTCCTTGCTGTCTCCCTCGCTTCTCCAGAACGAGAGCTTGCGTCTGGTTGAAACTCGCATCCTTCCTTCGAGCTTCCTCATTGAACAGTGCATCTTTTACCATCGTCATGGTAAGTTTGCCTCCAGGCGCCGAGTTGCTGAGTGAGATGACAAGCGTATCCCAGCTATCGGGAAGTGTGCAGAGTAAGTGGTTCGCCTGATCTTCATCATTTAGAGTCTTACCGGCAGCCACCAACTGGTTCACCATGTTGGATTGGTGTTGCCCGATCCGGTTGGGCCGAATGCTTGTGGCCCGCAACTGTAGCAATGCTGACCACTGTAGCAGAGCTGACCGACCGACACCGACAGACACTGTAGCGGTGCGGACTTCGGGGTCAACTTCACTGTAGCGCTTTTGACTTCCAGCCGGCAGACACTGTAACACTTTTGACAAAGTGAGCCGCTGATTACTGTTGCAACGCGGACTACTTTTCGGAACAGTGGACCGTCTTCTTCATATGTAGCCCATTTCGGGCTAGGGTTTTATGTCTTGAAATCCTCTGTAATTTCGTGCTTCCGAACGAGTAGTGAAATTCTGCCTCTCCCGTGGACGTAGGGATTTTTCCCGAACCACGTAAATCGTCGTGTCTTGTGCTTTCTTTCTGTTCGTTTTTTTTTCCTCGTTTCTGTCGTTGTTTCTCCCGGGGATTCCGCAACAACTGGTATCAAAGTGAAGTTCGGAATTCTCCAACAATGGCTCTGGATGAAGGCAAAGTGAAGATCGATCGCTTCGATGGAACTGATTTCAGTTTCTGGAGGATGCAGATCGAGGATTATCTTTATCAGAAAAAGATGCACTTGCCGCTTCTGGGTGTGAAGCCAGTGGACATGGAGAAGTCGGAGTGGGAGCTACTGGATCGATAGGTTTTGGGTGTTGTGCGCCTGACGTTGGCAAAAAACGTGGCGTTCAACATCAGAGAAGAGAAGACGACGGTGGACCTGATGAAAGCCCTCACAAATATGTACGAGAAGCCTTCTGCGGCAAATAAGGTGCATTTGATACGACGATTGTTTAACCTGAAAATGGTTGAAGGGAGACCTGTTGCAAATCATATCAACGAGTTCAATATCATCATAAGTCAGTTGTCATCGGTGGACATTGATCTTGGTGATGAGGTATGCGCTCTGGTTTTATTATCTTCGTTACCTGAAAGCTGGGAAGCAACTGTAACAGCTGTGAGCAGCACTTCGGGGAATACGAAGATGGCTCTGAAAGATATAAGGGACCTAATCCTTAGTGAGGATGTTCGAAGAAGAGAATCAGGCAGATTCTCTGGTTCTGCTTTGAACGTTGAAGGAAGAGGAAGGTACCCACAGCGGGACAATCGCAGAAGACGATCGAAGTCGAGAGGAAAGAGCAGAGACAAGGCAAAGGGGCCTGGTCCTACCTGCTGGACATGCGGGAAGAAAGGACATGTCAAGAAGGAGTGTAGAGATAACCGGAAGGGACCTGAAACCAGTGGAGCAAACGCGGTAGCTGAAGGAACTGATGATGTGCTACTGCTCAGCGTGGACAGCCCGATGGAGTCTTGGATTTTAGACTCTGGGGCGTCTTTCCATTCTACATCGGAGAAGGGTTTCCTGAACAATTTTGTTTCTAGAAATTTTGGCAAGGTGCATCTTGCTGATGACGAGCTCTTGCAGATTGTGGGGAAAGGAGATGCACGGATCAAGACCAACAGTGGGAGCTTGCTGGTTTTGGAAAACGTGAGGTACATCCCTGGTTTAAGAAGAAATCTCATTTCTGTGGGACAGCTTGATGATGCAGGGTTGAGTACCACGTTCACTGGTGGTGCATGGAAGATCACCCGAGGAGCTATGGTCATAGCTCGGGGAGCAAAGAATGGCACTCTGTACAACATGACAGAAACTTGCATGGACATGGCTGCATCACTCGAAGCTGTCGGAGGTTCTCAACTGTGGCACTACAGACTCGGCCACATGAGTGAAAAGGGGATGAAGGTGCTGGCAACAAAAGGATTGCTACCAGAGCTGAAGTCGGTGGAAGTAGGCTTTTGTGAAGATTGCATCTTTGGAAAGCAGAAGAATGTGTCCTTTGCAAAAGGAGACAGAACACCGAAGGCCGGAAAGCTGGACCTGGTGCATACAGATGTTTGGGGGCCTGCACCAGTACCATCTCTCGGAGGGTCACAATATTATGTGACATTCATCGATGACTCAACGAGGAAGGTATGAGTTTACTTTCTGAAGAACAAATCTAATGTGTTTAAGATATTTCAGAAGTGGAAAGTCATGGTGGAGAACGAGTCAGGAGCAAAGTTGAAATGTTTGAGGTCTGACAACGGTGGAGAGTATGGCAGTCAAGAGTTCAGAGAATTTTGTTCTGAAAATGGAATTCGGTGGGAGAAGACAATCCCAGGAACACCACAACAGAACGGTGTGGCAGAAAGGATGAATAGGACACTGAATGAACGTGCCAGGAGCATGAGGCTGCATTCGGGGTTACCCAAGACCTTTTGGGCTGATGCAGTGAATATGGCAGCATATCTCATAAACAGGAGTCCCTCTGTGCCAATGGGGGAATGTCTACCCAAGGAACTCTGGTCTGGTAAGGTGGTAAGACTCACATTTACGAGTCTTTGGCAGTTTAGCATATGTTCATGTTGATGCTAATGTAAGGGACAAGCTCGATGTCAAGTCCAAAAAATGTTTCTTTATTGGCTATGGTGGTGAGGAGTTTGGGTATCGCTTTTGGGATGATCTCAACAGGATGGTCATCAGGAGCCAAAACGTGGTATTCAATGAAGGTGTCATGTACAAAGATCGTCATGCAGTTGAAGAT
Organism: Viscum album; assembly: GCA_963277665.1. NCBI lineage: Eukaryota > Viridiplantae > Streptophyta > Magnoliopsida > Santalales > Viscaceae > Viscum > Viscum album. The sequence continues at coordinate 387,135,917 of OY728160.1, read as the reverse complement.
GAAAATTGGAACATTGAATCAGAATGCAAAAAGCAAGTGGAGCTTGAAGGTGTGGCTGAGCTTGAGAGATCCGAACCGGTGGAACCTACTACTCCAGTGGAGTTGAGGAGATCATCAAGGGTGAGAAGACCCGTGCAGAGGTATTCACCATCATTGCATTATCTGTTATTGACTGACGGTGGAGAACCAGAATGCTTTGAAGAAGCAATGCAGCTGAAGGAGTCGAGCAAGTGGGAGCTGACTATGAAGGAGGAGATTTCCTCATTGCATGAGAACAACACTTGGGAGCTGACACCTCTGCCAAGAGGAAAGAAAGCATTGCAGAATAAGTGGGTCTACCGGGTCAAGGAAGAACATGATGGCAAGAGGAGGTTCATGGCAAGGCTGGTGGTGAAAGGCTTCCAACAGAAGGAGGGAGTGGATTTCACAGAAATATTCTCACCAGTAGTGAAGCTTACCACCATCCGGGTGGTTCTCAGCATTGTGGCGTCAGAGGATTTGCACCTTGAGCAGCTTGATGTCAAGACTGCTTTCCTTCATGGAGATTTGGAGGAGGACATCTACATGCAGCAACCAGAGGGATATGTAGTGTCTGGAAAGGAAGACCTGGTGTGCAAACTCCAGAAGAGCTTATATGGATTGAAGCAGGCACCCAGGCAGTGGAACAAGAAGTTTGATTCATTTATGTCTAAAAATGAATATAAACGATGTGGCATGGATCAGTGTTGCTACATCAAGTCTTTCGGTGATGAATATATTATATTGCTTCTGTATGTGGATGACATGCTCATTGCAGGATCATGTATGCAGATGATTAATGAGCTGAAAGGGCAGTTGGCTGAGAAGTTTGAAATGAAGGATCTTGGAGAAGCTGACAAGATTTTGAGAATGAAGATCAAGAGAGACCGCACAGCTGGAACTTTAATGTTGTCACAGGCTGATTACATTGGAAAGGTTCTGAGAAGATTCAGCATGCTGGAAGCAAAGGCAGTCTCTATTCCCCTGGCGAGCCACTTCAAACTATCAAAGGAGCAATCACCGAAGACGGCAGAAGAGGTGGAGTACATGGCAAAAGTTCCATACGCATCAGCTGTTGGAAGCCTAATGTATGCCATGGTCTGTACTCGACCTGACATTGCTCATGCAGTGGGAGTTGTGAGCAGGTATATGGCTAACCCTGGAAAACAACATTGGGAAGCTGTGAAGTGGATACTGAGGTATTTGAAGGGCATCAAGGAGGTATCTCTGTGCTTTGGGAAAGGAACTTCATTGCAGGGGTATGTGGATGCTGACCTTGGAGGCGATGTCGACAGCAGGAGGAGTACCACGGGTTATGTTTTCACCTGTGGAGGAACTGCGGTAAGTTGGATATCACAATTGCAGAAGGTGGTGGCTTTATCCACCACAGAGGCAGAATACATTGCTGTAACAGAAGCTGAGAAAGAGATGGTTTGGCTGAAGAACTTTTTAGATGAATTGGGAAGAAAGCGAGAGGAGAATGTATTGCACTGTGACAGTCAGAGTGCTATACATCTTGCCAAGAACCCAGTGTTTCATGCCCGGACGAAGCACATTCAATTGAAGTACCATTTCATCAGAGGTTTGATACAGGATAGGTTGCTGACCTTGCAGAAGATCTGTGGAACCAACAATCCGGCAGACATGTTGACAAAGCCTATGGTGATACAGAAGTTGAGGCACTATTGTGCCTCTGTTGGTCTCCACTGATGAACGGAGGATGAGAGGCAGAATGATGGAGGACTTGATGAGAGCAGAAGAGGAAAATAGTTTGTATTTCATGAATTTGTGAAAGCACGGTGCTGGTGAGTGAAGAAGAGAAAGAACTTAGATTAAGTAAGTTGTCTTCATCAGTTGCATCGAAGCATAGCAGTGCAGCGGATCAGGCTACAAGTGGGAGATTGTTGGATTGGTGTTGCCCGATCCGGTTGGGCCGAATGCTTGTGGCCCGCAACTGTAGCAATGTTGACCACTGTAGCAGAGCTAACCGACCGACACCGACAGACACTGTAGCGGTGCGGACTTCAGGGTCAACTTCACTGTAGCGCTTTTGACTTCCAGCCGGCAGACACTGTAGCACTTTTGACAAAGTGAGCCGCCGATTACTGTTGCAACGCGGACTACTTTTCGGAACAGTGGACCGTCTTTTTCATATGTAGCCCATTTCGGGCTAGGGCTTTATGTCTTGAAATCCTCTGTAATTTCGTGCTCCCGAACGAGTAGTGAAATTCTGCCTCTCCCGTGGACGTAGGGATTTTTTCCGAACCACGTAAATCGTCGTGTCCTGTGCTTTCTTTCTGTTCGTTTTTTTTTCCTCGTTTCTGTCGTTGTTTCTCCCGGCGATTCCGCAACACACCAGGCTTTGGAACTCGCTGGTGTGTTCGGCTACAGAGTTTCCATTTTGTAGTCGAAGATTCATCAACGGCTTCAAGAAGATGATCTTGTTTCGAGCGGTCTTTGACTGGTGCGTATTTTCCAACTTTTTCCAAAGTTCATACGCACCAGTCTCTTGAGCAACATGGTGGTAAACGCTGTGATCGATCCATTGGCGGATTTGGCCGATCGTCTTCTTGTTCAATTTCTTCCACTCCGCTTCCTTTGTGGCATCGGGGTTGACTCCCTCATTCTCAATGGGGTCAAAAAGATCTTTAGCATTGAGAATATCTTCCATTCGAGACTTCCAAATGGAGTAGTTTGAAAAAGTCAACATGATCATCCCTCCCGTAACGGTCGAAAATGGTGGAATCGACTCCTGGATCGTCGAAATCGGATACCAATTGATCAAGTTATGATCAAAACAGTATCAACGGCCAAGATCGTTCGATGACGTGGCGATGATGTGTCGATGACGTGGAGTGCCGGAGCAGTTGCCGGAAGCCTGCCGAAAAAAGTCGTCGGTGCCGGAACAATACCTTCTTCTCCGGCAAGGGGGTACTGCAACACCCGAAGTTTGATCAAACTTTGACCGGTCCTAGGAAGCTCATTTTAGCTCTGTTTTCGATGTCGTTTGTGCCGTTGGAATCGTCTTGACATAGGCTTTCAGAATATGCCTTCAAAACACGATTCCGGGCAACTTAAATTTTCCGGTCACCGGAAAATTTCCACTGCCTGCCGCCGTTTCACCGGAACCGCCTCTGATACCACTTGTTGTGGTTCGCTGACCACGAAGAGAGAAAAAATGAAGGGATAAATCAGCCTTTATTTCACCAGGAACAAAGCATTTACAAAACTCCCTCTCTACACTTCTCTCTCTCACACATGGAGCTCTCCCGGCTCTCTTTGGATACAATGTAGCTCTCTTGGCTCGAATTGGCGATGAAGAATGAAGCTCCCTTGGCTCTCCTTAAATAGCCATGGTGGGAGGTGTCAAGTTTGACACAACTCCCACCAATCCTCCACCTACCATGGACTTCTCCCATGGCTGCCAAAAACAGGGACTGCATGTGCAGCAGCCTTGTTTGAAGTCCTTGGTTGGTGAGGTAGGTACACCAGCCACCTACCATGCAGCTGGACAGTTCCAACAAAACCCAACTCGAGTGCTCCCCAAAATTGGCATGAAATCCCAACCTGAGTCCATTCCTTTAAACATCCCTAGTTCAGATCCTGTTTTAATATCAAACACACACACCTGCACCAACATGAGCATCCTGCTGGATGCATTTCATGCCATTAAAAAATGACACTAAAACCTAACTTGAGCCCTCCCCAAATTTGACCTGAAATCCCAACCTGAGTCCATCCCTTTAAACATCCCTAATTCAGATCCTGTTTTAATATCAAACACACACACCTGCACCAAAATGAGCATCCCGCTGGATGCATTTCATGCCATTAAAAAATGACACTAAAACCCAACTCGTGCCCTCCCTGAATTTGGTCTGAAATCCCAGCCTGAGTCAATCCCTTTAAACATCCCTTGTTCAGATCTTGTTTTAATATCACACACACCCACCTGCACCAACATGAGCTTCCTGCTGGATGCCATTTCATGCCATTAAAAAATGACACTAAAACCCAACTCGAGCCCTCCCCGAATTTGGCCTGAAATCCCAACCTGAGTCCATCCCTTTAAACATCCCTAGTTCAGATCCTGTTTTAATATCAAACACACACACCTGCACCAACATGAGCATCCTGCTGGATGCATTTCATGCCATCAAAAAATGACACAAAAACCCAACTCGAGCCCTCCCTGAATAATGCCTGAAATCCCAACCTGAGTCCATCCCTTTAAACATCCCTAGTTCAGATCCTTTTTTAATATCAAACACACACACCTGCACCAACGTGAGCATCCCGCCGGATGCATTTCATGCCATTAAAAAATGACACTAAAACCCAACTCGAGCCCTCCCTGAATTTGGCCTGAAATCCCAACCCAAACCGGATTTGAAACAATCCATAAATTATCTAGTGAATTATACCAACCACATTTAAACTACCACCTGCACCAACATGAGCATCCCACTAGATGCATTTCATGCCATTAAAAAATGACACTAAAACCCAACTCGAGCGCTCCCCAAATTTGGCCTGAAATCCCAACCCGAGCTTGATTTGAAACAATCCATAGATTATTTAGTGAATATTAACAACCACATTTAAACTACTACGGAGAAAAATGTTTCAATGATATAATGCACATGTGTGATGCATTATTTATATAATGGATATGATATAATGCATCAATATATGTTATGCCTTATATTTTTTATATAATGCATATAATCTATTAAGACAATATTTATAATACATATAATAATAATATAATGCACATATCATTTGTTTTATGCATTATATACAACAACACAAGCAAGCAAGTCTTAAACCCAATTAAATAGAGTCTGCTACATGGGTTAAACACCGCTTATTAGTTCTATTGAGATCATATTTTAATTGAAACCATTTAAAATAAGATCATCTTGAATGATTTGTTTAAGGGTCCTTTTAGACCTTACTTCTACCTCTTTTGATAAGTGGATTTGTCATCAAGTTCACCCTATTAACAAGTACATTTGTTGCTCTTAATCTAACATGTCCAAATCGTCTTACTCTAGTCTCAATCATCTTCTCGTCATTCAAAGTCACTTTAATTTTCTCTCAAACACATCCATTTTCAATCTTATCAATCTTAGTATGTCCACATGTCCATCTTAACATTTCCATTGTCGGTGCCTTTATTTGTTGTTCAAGATATCCCATCAGAGACCAACACTCACTACCATATAGAATAGTTAATCTAATAACATTTTTATAAGATTTACCCTACAATTTCATAGGAATTTTATGACCACAAAGCATCCTAGAAGTCTTTCTTCATTTTATTCTTCCAATTTGAATCCTATCAAAGACATTTGTATTAATATTTTCATCACATTGCAAAAATGAGCCTAAATGTCAAAAACGATTAACTTTTGAAACAGAATCCTTTGCTAAAACAACACTCCATATATTATGTTTTGGCCCTATTAAGACGAAAATCTTTCAATATTAAAGTCTCTCTACAAAGCTTTAACTTTAAATTGAGTCTCTGATTATGCAACGAGAACTACATCATTTGCAAAAAACATGTAATTAGATATCTTATCTTGAATATGCTTTGTAAGTTCATCTAAGACCAAAACAAAAAAGGTATGGACTTAAAGCTAAACCTTAATGCAATCTTATCAAGACATAGAAGTTTGTAGTGTCATCTTTAAGTTCCGGACGAAGCGGAAGCGCGTGGATGGGTGTACCAACTTTAATTTTACTGTTAAGAACAATCCACCCAAGATCTGTCACAATGATAAAACGCCGGATCTTCGGAATAGAACGAAGAACGAAAAAGAGAGTCCCAGAATCATAGAGAGGATCATCATATGTTGGTTATAATTAATTTAATTAAAAGACAAGAATTACCTTCATGAAATTCTCTCTCCGTTGATATTTCCAGTCAAAGCACTCTCCTTGATCCGGTGGAAGATAATCTCTCTCGTAACTTGAGAGTGTTCTTGGAGGAAAAGAATTCTTTCTTGGCTTGAGAGCTTTCTCCAGATCCGTTGTACACAACCACACAGAATAGTATGACTCCCACTTGGACTAGAGTCAACTGCTAACAACATTTAACCCGTTAGCTCTCACATGATATTCATGCTTCTGCTGATATAAGTCTTTAGTCATGGGGTTCGTCACGTTCTCTTCCGTGAACACTCTGCTTACTGCAACTTCACCCCTTTGATAGAAATCCCTCAAGATGTAATACTTCCGAAGAATGTGCTTTGTCCGTTTATGTGACCTTGGTTCTTTTGCAAGAGTCGTCGCTGCAGTATTATCACAATACAATGTGATAGGATCTTTACTGTTAGGCACCGCATCAAGCTCCTGGACAAAGTTCTGAATCCAGATGGCTTCCTTGGCTGCATCAGAAACCGCTATATATTCGGACTCCGCTGTAAAATCGGCGACAACTGGCTGCTTTGAACTCTTCCAGCTCATAGCTCCTCCGTTGAGACAAAAAACATATTCAGGTTGCGACTTCAGATCATTCTGATCTGTCTAAAAACCAACATCATTATACCCTCTGATGACACGCTCCTCGTCTCCTTCATACACCAGGAACATATCCTTAGTTCTTCTCATATATTTAAGGATAGTTTTTACAGCAGTCCAATGTTGTTTTCCTGGATCTGCTTGATATCTGTCTACCATGCTCAGTGAATAGGCAACATCAAGTCTAGTACATAACATGACATACATGATGGATCTTATAACCGAAGCGTATGAGATCTTACTCATCCTATCTTTCTCCTGTTGTGTTTGAGAACACATTCTCTTAGAAAGATGTAGGTCATGTGACACTGAAATCAATCCCCTCTTGGATTGTTCCATAATAAATCTCTTTAGTATCTGGTCAAAGTATGTACTCTAACTTAGTCCAAGCATCCTCTTGGATCTATCATGAATGATCTTGATCTCTAGAATGTAGGCTGATTCGCCTAAGTCTTTCATGGAGAAACACTTATTCAACCAGTCCTTAACTGACCGTAAGGCTGGTACATCATTTCCAATAAGTAATATGTCATCAACATATACTATTAAGATAACAACCACATTCTCATTAAACCGATTATAAACACATGGCTCACATTCGTTCTTGATGAAACCAAATTCCTTTATGGCTTCATTAAATCGAATGTTTCATGACTTGGATACTTGCTTTAATCCATAAATGAATTTCTGCAATTTGCAAACCTGTTTGGCTTCACCTGGCGTCACAAACCCTTCTGGTTGTGTCTGAAGGACCCTAGGTCACCCTGAGGGGGTGAATCAGGGTGTTAACTTTTTCTCCTGTTTATTAGATCTTGTTCTCATGTTGGTAGGAACTTAATTAAACCTGTATGATGGATATGTGTAGTAATTAAAACATTCACATGCAAAAAGACAACACAACACTTTTATTTGGTTCACCACTAAGGGCTACGTCCAAGGAGCATACACCGACAAGTTGTCGGTCGTACATAATTCAACTATTCTTCACAAGTTGTGGATTACAAGGTTCGGGTACAGTCACTCTGTCCCAGGTACACTGCCTTTACAAAAAGTTCAGGGATAACTCATTGCCTCCCTCAGATCACTTCTGTTGACTCCCCCTGGCTCACTGCTCTGAGTGAAGTTACACTCAGTTTATGGACGTGAAGGTCCCTTCGACAGATAGGCATGAAAGTATTTGTCTTCTGTTCAACATGAGACTTTGCTTGCATCGAGGTCGAGAGTTGATGCTCTTTCAATCTTCTTCCCCAGTGCAACTACCAGATGTACTAAGACTTATTATTCTTCTTGGCCAGAATCACAAATTCATTTGTGATTATTCAAACACTGAACAACAGCTCACGAGGCATCATCAGAATCAACTCTACTTATTCCATCTATGCATGTGACCATGCATGTGACAATATAGATGTGTTCTTCCTCTTCACTTCTTTACACATGTGCACCCTCGATTTAGGATGCTTTTCTTCAAAGTATTCTCGTATGTGTGTGCATGCATGAATGCATGACCTTCCTCTTTCTTCTTTCTTATGTGAATCCCCAAATGAATATGGTTCTGTTAAGCACACGCGTGGCTTCCTTTCCCCTTCTCTTTCCTTTCTTTTCTTACCACTTGGTTCTGTTAAGCACACGCGTGGCTTCCTTTCCCCTTCTCTTTCCTTTCTTTTCTTACCACTTGGTTCAGATGTGCTTACACCTTATGCGTGTACTTCTTCAAATCATGCATAAGTATATATACATGCATTTCCCATCATCATGCACAATCTCCCTTCTCCCTTCCTCAACACACACTTGTTCACTTTGTTTTGCTTATATTTATTTGAATGTGATTTTATTCAAACATCAATGTGTCCATTTTGATATGGTATGGTGTTTCTTGTTTTCCCCTTTGTTTTTCATATCAAGGGTATGGAGCTCTTCTTTGCACAAAGTGTGCACACCTCCTTCGCAAACTAGGGTGGTTCGCGGCTCCTCCTCACGCAAGGGATGCGTGGTCCTCCTTCGCACAGGAAGTGCAGTCCCCCTTCGCGTACCAAATGGTACGCGATTCTCTTGGTTCGCAGGATCTCCTCTTCGTAGAACCAAAATGGTACGTGGTACCGTTTCCTCACGAACCAAGAATGATTCGAGGAGACCCTCTTCGCGAACCTAAGACAGTTCGCGGTTCTCCTATCTTGCATACCGAAGCGGTATGCGGTCCGTTGCTTCACAAACCCGAAGAGTACGTGGGATCTTCTCTTCACGAACCAGAAGTGGTTCACGGTTCTCTTCTTCGCAGACCAAAGAGGTACGCGGTTCTCCTCTTCACGAACCAAAACGGGACGCAGAATACTCTTCACAAACCTCAAACAGTTCGCGGATCGTGCATGCTCCTTCTTGAACTTAAATATCGAAGAGGCTCTGTTTCTCAGAAAACAGGAGTTCTCGAAAGGTTTGGAAGCAGCACCTCTTCTTGAATCGATGGGTCTCTTTTTATAAGAAAATATTATATCTTTTTCACGTCCAAAAAATGCACAATCCTCTCTTCAAGATTCTGCCTTGAATAACTGAAATCCTCGGTTCTTTAATATCTTCAAACCCGCATGGAGATATGCCGCATATCTTGAATGTTTCCTTTTCAACCGTGGGCTCCTTTCTCGGTGATTATTATCCTCACGTGCATGCGTTTTCGAACGCATGCAAATCATCTCCTGAATGCATCGAGCTCCATGACGTGGCCTCGCAACTCCGTTTGCTTCGACCACATACTATCTCTTTATTTCTGTGCATGTATGCAAATGAAATTGCATGCATGTGTTCGTTACATCCTAACGATCAATGTGGGCTTGAAATGAGTTCAAATGATGCCCAGAGTGCTAAGGTCTTTGTTCGGCTCGAGTACTGGTTCGCGGATAGAGCTCAGGTGTCCGGAGGTTGAAGACAACCTCGGTGGAGAGATCGGACGGCGCTGCTTCAAACGCGAACCCCGGAGATTAGATGGACGACTTGGATGTGCGGGATCAATCTTGCGATTGATCGGACGGTAGACCGCGTGTCACTGAGGGATGAACAATCGAGATTAGTTCCTCGTTTTTAAAACGTTGTCCCACATTGAAACGTCGCGTTGTTTTCTCGCGGTTTATCAATCAAGGCGCGGCAGCAGCGGCTCAAAAAACTCATCCTCCCTCCACGGTACCACCCTGTACCGTGTTCACCCTGCGAGTGCGCTCTTAGCGCCCACTCTGCTCCTCGGGCGCGCTCCTAACACCCACGTTGCACGGGTTCACCACTGTGCGACACTTGCAGGCTTATACACGACCCGCACACACCCTGCCTTTCGCGGGCTAGCCTTGAGGGCTTCCCTCGAGCGTGGTTGACCCCTCGGGTCCCGCATGTGCTTGAGGTGAGGACCTCGGCTGGCCTCCATGGATGACCCTTTTCTTTTTGGTAAAGGTATATAAATAAAATAACTACTTAGTGTAAAACTAAGTGTTTACAAATATAAAATGCCAAACCTCCTCCACAACCTCTTCTTCTCTTTTTCTTTTACTCCTTCCATTCCTGATACACATATCTCAAACATAGGATCATGCTCAACCAACGTCTTGTTTCTATTCTCCATTTTACTTAGGAGAGTTCCTTCTTCATGTTGATCATCATTGGTATCTATTGACACTCATTGACAACAAATACGACCTTAAAAAACAAGATGGTCCCAACAGTGTCATATAGACATCTTCCTGAAGGTTCCCGCTAAGGAATGTTGTTTTGACATCCATTTGCTAAATATCGTATTCATGGTAAGTTGTTATGGCAAGTACGATTCTTATGGATTTAAACATGGCAACTGACGAGAAGGTTTCATCATAGTCAATTCTTTGACGTTGTCTGAATCCTTTAGCCACTAGCCTTTCTTTATAGGTGCTAACTTGACCTTCCATGTCCAACTTTCTCTTGAATACTCATTTGCATCCAACAGGCTTTACATCAACTGGCTCATCGACCAGAACCCAGACTTGATTTTGATACATGGAATTTATCTCAGATTTCATAACTTCTACCCATCTTGCAGCCTCTGAGCTCTCTACTGCTTCCTTGTAGGAGAGAGGTTCATCATTATTCAACAATAATGATTCACCATCCTTGGTGACTAGGAAACTAAATCTTTCTGGTTCTCTTACCTCTCTCTCTTGAGCTCCTACACAGTACTTGTGTTTGTGGAACCTCTTCCACGGGGACTTGTGGAACTTATTCTTGTACCAACTCTTGTGTATCTTGAGCATCAACTTCGTCAAAGTCAATCTACTTAAAGACGACTTGTCTAGCAACAATCACTTTCTTGTCAGAAGGGTTATATAGGTAATATCATTTCGTTTATTTGGGATATCCTATAAAGATACACCTCGTACCTCGGGGTGCTAATTTGTTGTCTGAGAAAGCCTTAACAAACGCCTCGCATCCCCATACACGTGTGTACGAAAAAATGAGTTTCTTTTCATTCCATAACTCAGAGGGAATTCCATTTGCCGCCTTAATTAGTACTCGGTTTAATGTGTATGCTGCAGTTTAAAATGCATATCCCCAAAATGATAATGGAGGATCTGCATGACTCATCATTGATCTCACCATGTCCAACAAGGTGCGGTTCCTCCTTTCATTAACATCATTCCACTGTGGTGTATAAAGAGTAAGTTGAGATAGAATTTCAGACTCCCGTAAAAGGTCGATGAACTCTTGGTTCAGATATTCTCCACCTCGATTCGATCGAAGCTTCTTTATCTTTTTACCAAGCTGATTCTCTAATTCATTCTCGAATTCCTTAAATTTCTCTAAGGACTCTGACTTATACCTCATTAAGTAGATATAGTCATATCTGCTCAAATCATCAATAAAAGTAATGAAGTAAGAATATTCATCTTGGCAGAGCTTTGTCAAACGCTTCTCATTTACATGATCGAGACGGTGATGCCACAACTGGATGTTGTATGAGTCATGTGAGTTTGTTTCATTATCAATTGTCAATACTTGGTTTTCGTAATTTAATATGTACAAACCGTTATTTAAATGTGTCATACCATAACATACATTGTTCTTATAAAAGAAACAACCCTTATTTCCAAATTTGAAAATAAATCCATCAATATCCAAACATGATACAAAAATTATGTTTTTGGTAACACTAGGTACATAATAACAGTTATGTAAAACCAAAAGCATCCCAATTGGCAATGAGAGATGGTAATCGCCAATGGCCAACGCAGCCAGCTTCACGTCATTGGCAACTCCAAGATCCACCTCTCCTCTAGCAATCTTTCTAAATCTACTTGGTTCCTGCATTTGAATACAGATGTGAGCCCCACAAGTTGTATCTAATATCCAATGTGTAGAAATAGAAAGATTACACTCGATAACGAATGCACCTTTAGCGTCCCCACGCTTTTGGGTGCAGTTCCTCTTCCAGTGGTCTGGCTTGCCACATGCAAAACATATTGTCTCTCGTTCCTCACCCTGCCTCTGGATCTTCCCCTTCTTGGAGGGACGGTGCTCGGGGGCTTCAGACCGTTTATAAACCCTTGGCTCATTTGTCTTGTCTTTCATTTTCTTATTCACCATAAGAACTGCGGGTTTGTCACGCCCCATGTCCTTATCTACCTGGCAAATTAAGGTCAGAAGTTCCGATAGAATCTTCTAATTGTTGCTAGAGAAGGTCTTGGACAGTGATGATAGGATGAGATCTATACGCAACTCATCCGGAAACTTAATCCCTAAGATGTCCAGACGTTCAATGTAGTCAATGTAGTCAATAAGCTTGACTGCATGAGGGTCAGCTGGCGCAGACTCTTTAAGCTTAGTTGTGAACAAAGCGTTGGAGATCTCATATCTCTCATGTCTCGTCTTCTCTTGATAGAGATCCTTAAGGTGATACATCATACTATACGCGGGCGTGTTTTCGTGTTGTTTTAAGAGCTCATTAGACATGACCGATAACATGAAATATTGGACATCTGTGACATCATCCAAATGTTTCATATAGAGAGATATTTCCTCATTACTGGTTTCGTTTCCAGGCGCAACTGGAACAGACTCCTCCAGTACATACAATTTCCTCTCGTGGCGAAGGATGACGCATAAACGCCTCTGCCACTCCTAGAAATTGGTGTCGATGAGAAAGTTTTTCTTCTCGAGTATGGTTCGCAATGATATGTTTGATGTCATTTTTCTTATCGTTTCTAGAAATTAAGATGAACAAAGATTTAATACTTTATCATGGTAAAACTGAGGCAGATAAATAAATTGTCTCCCACTATTTTATCGAAATTCAATAGCCCCCACCATTGACTTCGGAATATTTTGTTGCCTGAATATTCTAGTGGCAAGGATCCATATTGCCCTTCGCATTACCCCAACTAGGGTTGGTTAAACAACTTGAAAGGTTTTAGGTAGACATTCTAAATGTCAACTGCATTAACTCGCAACTCCTTGATTCGCTGAGTGGACTCCCCAATCCTAAATCCTTTTATTTTGGATTTTCTCAACCTTTGACTCTTGGTCACACCAAGTCATGTTGTGGCAGTCAACCCTTGATGTGAGTCAAGTCAAATCAACCCAAAAGCTCGAATTAGAATTCTCTGATAATTGAAAGCACCCCAACTATGGTTGGTCAAGCACTTTGAACTATGGTTCGATTCTAACCAAGATTATGTAAGGCTATACCGACTTAATATTTCCTTGAGGGATTTTATCCTTATACGTAAATTGTCATTTTATTATCTTTATTACATGTTTGTTAATATTAAGTGGGATATACTTAAGTGATTAATTGTATCTAAGATAATATTTACGCATAAGCCAATTTTATTTTAGTTTTATTTTGCATGCTTGTTTAATTCATTAATTGTGTGATCGTGACAACACACCCATAATAAATAAACCATGCAACTGACAGAAATAAAATAAATGACATGATCATGAGCTCGTTCTATTGGTCAATTTATGTAGCGGTTGATAAACTAACCCAAGACCTAGGAGAGAAAACACCTTGAACCTTTTGAGTTCGTATTTGCATCTTTCTATTTGTCCACTTTTGTATCTCTTTGGATTGGTTTCGCCTTGGCTCCTAACTTGAGTCGCCTCCACTAGCTTGGGAGCTCCATCCATTACATATGTTTTTATCTCACACGCAGGTGAGGGGTAAAACGAAATTTTACATAAAAGAAACCTTGTACGTAACTTGTACCTTGGAAGCAACCCAGTGAATTCTCGTTCATAAATACTCAATGAGTAGAAATGAACATTACGCAAATGTTAAATTAAACACACATATATAAAACACCTATCACGTGTTGTGCCCCAGCATTACACTCGCACCATGGTACATGTTTCAAAGGTTTGTATAATATAATAATAAATTTTAATAAATCTACGTAATTTGGATGAGTACACGACGTGTAGTTCCTACTGCACGGCGTGTACCATCGTTCACCGTCCATCAGAAGTACACACCCGGGGATATGACGTGTAGATGTACTTCAGAAATCTTCGGAGTACACAGCGTGTTCAGTGGGCCACACAACGTGTAGTATCTGCATTACATGATCTCCAATCGGGCAAGCTATGTAAGAGGTACGCAGCCCAACCCTAACCTGAAGGGACTACACGTCGTGTCCAGTGGGCCACATGGCATGTAATCCGGAAACTGTGTGCCACTTGTTCCTAGTCAACACACGGAGTCATTAAGACTTAGAAAAACTCCAATCACACAGCTTGGTTTGGCGGACCAGTCCCGATGCATTGAACCTTGACTTCACGGTGTGTACTTCCGAATACACGTTGTGTGTTCTGGTGTTGTATGGTCAGGAACCTTTGACACCTCCGGATGAGATCCTATATTTTATTTTAATCAAAACTAAAGAAAAGATTGTTTCTGTAAAGTGAACGAGAAACGAAAGAGGAACAAATATCGAGATTCAGATTTACAGAACGATTAACTTGAATTGAAACAAGTAAATTATTAAATGTGTAAATCATCAACGAAAAAACTAAATTATAATTAACGATATAACCACTCTGATACCACTTGTAGTTTCTGGACGAAACAAAAGCGCGTGGATGAGTGTACCCAACTTTAATTTTACTATTAACAACGATTCATCTAAGATCCTTGACAATGATAAAACGTCAGATCTTCAGAATAGAACGAAGAATGAAAAAGAAAGAGGGAAGTCCCAAAACCATAGAGAGGATCATCATATGTTGGTTCTAATTAATTTAATTAAAAGACAAGAATTACCTTAATGAAATTCTCTTTCTGTTGATGTTTCCGGTTAAGATTCAATGTGATTCGTCGTTGCGTTGTAGAAGCCAAGTGCGGGCTTCCTCTAGCGGTGATTCACACGTACTCCACGTATCTCTGGACGTCGCCGAAGGGATCTTCGGGTGCTAGCGCGGAAGAGTTTTCGCTTGCGATGTCCGCCTTCGATCGCATTGAGAGTCGCTTCCAAAACGCTCTCCTTGATCCGGTGGAAGAGAATCTCTCACTTGACATGCGAATTACACAAATTATTATTTAATTAAATAAATTATATTGTTCTCACAAATCCCTATAAAAACTACAAGGCGTGTATATATTAATATACATGGCGTGTACTTTTGTTTTTCCATTTTCTTTATTTCCTCCACATTTATTAGACTTTGAATAATGATTGTTTCTTAAATAAATATCACGACATTACTTGCTAATAAATATATTATTTCACCCACAATATATTTTCTCGAATAACTAGTGTCGAAATAATTGCGATCAGACATCTTTGAATAATTATTAAACCACAATCGAGAATAATCTTTATTCAACTTGTTAAATGAATATTTAACTGAGATGCTTGGACACACTTAATGTGTGACCCTCTAGACCTCTTTCTCAGTGGCATTAGGCGGAACCTGCCTAAAGTGCAAGGTTAGCGTTTAACAACACGTCAAGACACCCATATAGAAAGAAGTTAACTTCGTAATGACTTGTCACCTCCTAGGAACACTTATCGTGTAATATAATATCTTTGTTTCAATATCAAGCGGGTTGCATGCTAGTGTCATCAACTCATGTGCTCGATTATTCTTTCTTTGACTTCCCAGAATTGAACTCGTTCATTCCTCACCATGGCCATTGATTTATTTAGGCTATATCAATTTCATCAAAGAGTCCGAGATATCAACTTCCGTTATGGAACAGAAAGGACAAATCCTTTCTCGCATTATCTATTAATGTAGTATTACTCGTGACGCACCCAACATATCCTACCTCGCTGCGAACAGTGTGTCGCCACAGTTTTCGTCAATACATCTAAGTGCGCGAGTTGTAATACCCATTAATAATAATCTTAAAGTTTAAGGACTAATACACACGTCCACAGATAGGAACATCCAATGACACTATGAAATGTGAATTTCCTATTGGCAGGTCTCGTTCTCATAATATTTTCCCGGATATTACCAAGGGCGCACACTATGAGAAGGTGACTCAAAGTTTTATGAGTCATCACCCCTAATGGCTTGTATTATTTGTGTCTTTCAAATAACACCATCTGGTCATAGAACATATATTCAAGAATAGTGTTATGACACTTCTGGGTTCTCATCATAGCAGAGCTCCGCTATGACCCTTTAGTGCAACAATTATCCTTGGGACATTATTACATGAATTGTCACGCAGAAAAACAATCAAGATGTGATAAGGTATTTATTAATATTCAAATCCATGAATACAAGTTTATCATAAAGTACAAAGTAGTTGGTTCTAGGCCACCAACTCCAATATCATCTGCTGGAGTTCTAACTCGAGTGAGACTCCCTTTATACATGTCTTAGATGAGTTTCATATACGCCACCTATACCCCTTTTCTTTCAAGAGCTTTTTATAAAACCTCTATAGGAACTTTATCATGTGGCTTTTCAAAATCAATGAAAACCATATGCAAATCTTGAGTTTTTTGTCGATAATACTCCATCAAACCTCTAAACAAATAAATTGTTTATGTGGTTTAACACTCAAGCATAAAACCAAATTGATTATTTGAAACTTATTTTCGACACTTGTTATAGTTGAGTTCTTCTCTCCTAATACTTGGATTATCTAAGTCTAATCCACACATTTGCGCTTCACTAAAGAGATTATTAAAGTATCATCTCTATCTTAATTTCACCATCCTTAAAAATGATACGTCCTTCATCTTTCATGCACCGAACTTGATCTAAATCTCTAGATTTTCACTCTCTACCTCTAGCTAAACTGTAGATTTTTCTTTCACCATTTTTAATATGTAATGAATGGGATAACTAGTCAAAAACTTAAGATTTAGCCTCATTAACTGATTTCTTAGCCTCTCTACAAGCAAAACGATATCGAGCTTAAATATCTTTATTACTACAAAGGTGTGTAATGCTTTAAAACACTCTCATTTATTTTAATTGAATATTCTCATTCCGCCTCCACAATTCTTTTCTTTTTAGAAAAAAAACCCTTTTGATACTCCTAAAATAAAAGTAGTCATATTCCAAACACTTTTAGTCACTTCATCCCACATGTAGTAAGCAGTTCCTTGAACTTCTCAATCCACTTCTTTCAAAAGTTTGTTTTTTCAAAATTTCATTTTAAGGTTATCTTTTAGGCATCATTATCTAATTCTCATATTCCTTAATTATTTCATATTTCTCTTATAATTCTTAATTTGCAAGTCTAAAACTAATAAATGATGTTAGGTGGTTAGACTCACACTGAGTATAACCTTACAATCCTTAATAAACCTTTTATCCGACCATTTTATCAGGAAATAATCAATTTGCGATTTTGTGACTCTGCTTTTATAAGTAATAAGGTGTTCCTCTCATTTCCTAAAGAGCACATTTTCTACCACAAAATCATAACTATTGACGAAGTCTAAGATATATGATCTTTCAACATTTACTACACCCAAACAAAACCCTTCATGATAATCTATATGATATCTAGAATCTTTTCCTACATGCTCATTTAGGTCACCACATATAAAAATTCTCATATTGCGTCAAACTCCGAATCAATGTTTTTAAATTAACTCAAAAAGTTGATTTTTATTGTACTTCTAGACCTTCTTGAGGGTTCTATGCATTATATATATTTATATAATTTATGTAATATATATAATGCATTATATACATTTATATATTGTATATTGTATTTTTTATATATATAATGCATATATTAACATAAAATATACAGTGCACAAAATATATTGAATGGAACATATGTTATATGCACAAAATATATATGTTATATGAATTATATCTATTTATATATATAATGCACATGATATATATATACACACACATACACACCTCAATATTTAAAAAAAAACTTCAAAAAAATAGAAACATCATGTTGAGAAGGTGCTATAAAAGTTGAGAAGTAACGATCAATGTTTCATACGATGAACTAAAGTCTTGTTTGGTACGAAGGAAAGAGGGGTTGTGAAATGGAAACGATGAAGGAAACAAGTGTCGAACATGTTTGGTATGTTGTAATAGGGCTTCTGGGGAATCTATATTCCCATCGTATGATGGAATTCGGTTTCAGTCCAAAAAAGGATGGAATCACCTATTTTTGTGAGAAATGAGTTCGGTGTTGTCATAGGCGCACGCCTTGACGTGAGGGGAGGCCAGGCGCACCTGGTGAACCTCAATATCGGTGAGGTGGTACGACCTCACCGAGGCGCGCCAAAGGTGTGCGCCTCGCACGCCAAAGCAAGGGGCAAAAAAAGTGCTAAGCGACGTAAGGCAAAAAAAGCGCTAAGCGACGTAAGGCGCACCAGTGGTCGGTGGGATCAGCGGCAACGGGTGGCGGAGATTAGGGACGACGAAATTCGGGGTGGCACCTTCTTGCCGTAGATGCCGCTCTTACCGACCTCGTCACTCGCATCCACCGGCACCGCGATCACCTTGGTCGTTGCCCCTGTCAGACTCGGCTCCACCAACCTCCTTCCCAATCGAAGGCAAGCGGCACGTGCGACCCCCTATGTCTAGTGCGGCTCGTGCCTGACTGGAGGCAAGTGGCTTGTGCCCCCTGTCTGCGACCCCCTTGTCGCGGTTATTGTTTTGTGAATTAATGATTATTGAAAAGTATTTTATTATATTTTTGTGATCATTAATAAATGGGGGTTGATTGTGTGTGATTAAATAAAGAAACCCTAAACCAATATATGAATTACATTAGTGGGCATAAGATAGTGTGATGGGGCCAACGTATCGTGTGGGATCTTTAGGTTCTCAAGGATTGATTATTTGATTATGATTTTGGCTAAAAATTATCAGTGTGCATTTTAATTTGTATTTTTTTGATTGAATTTAAGTTTTTTTTTAAATTTAAAATATTGTTGAAAACGGTATATAATTAATTATGCACGCATGCGCCTTAGTTGCGCCTCATGCTGCACCTCGTGTCGCATTCCTCAAGCGGTCTTTGCGCCTTATGGTGTCGCGCGCCTTTGACAACATATGAGTTACACGGGCAAAATTGCCCCTATTCATATGCATCGTCTTCAACCTTTCAGTCGCCATCACCAACTCACCATCCCGCTGACGAAGCCATGCAACCATGTTGCACTCCTCCTACCCTACGACAACGTCGTTGCAGCCTTGTGACTACGCCCCCTCTTCTCGCCCTATAAAGATCCAGCATAAGCCCCGCGACTATGGTGTCTACGCCATGCGACCGAAGCTCTGCAACCACGCCCCCTCCTCCCGCCCTGCGATGACGCTGGCAAAGCCCTGTGACCACGTTGTTGATGCCCTGTAATCAGAAAACTGCAACTGTGCCCTCCTCTTCCTTCCGTCCAAGCCCACTGCAAGCAATTGTTTCATCGCTGGAGCTGTGGTTGGTGACGGGGGAAGTCAAACAACAGGCTTGTGATGGGAGATTGGGGTTACGGCGGACGACGGATTGTGGGACAATGGAGTTGCAGCATGAGATTGGGGCTTCAATGGGATACCAAGGCAGGCATGGCCGAGTTACAGAGCGGGGCTGCTATGGGAGACTAAGGCTGGGTGAAGGGAGAGACCAACTACGGTGGAAAGCAAGGAATCATGGTCAAGTCTGCAATGGGAGATGAGAATAGTTTTGTCTTCTCCAAATTTTGTATCTCTATTCCATCATAAAATTTACTCCCATACCAAACATGATTTTTTACCCGGTTCCATTCTCTTTCCAATCCTTTTTCCATTTCCGTTTCCAATTCATTTTCCATCAAAATTCATTCCATTGTACCAAATGATCCCTAAATTGAAGAAGTAAAAGTGTCATGCACATAAAGCCCATATAATTACAAATATGTGGCCAAAAATAACTCCTCACACCTCAATACTCTAAAAATCTTCAGGAAAAAATAGCAACATCATTTTGAGAAAGGTGTTGTGATAGTTGAAAAGTAACAATCAGTGTTTCATATAATAAACTAAACTGATCAAAGTGAAAGTGTTATGTACATAAAGCCCATATCGCAAGCACTGCTATGGGTTTTATCATCGCCTGTGATATGGGATATCGCAAGTTTTGTTTATTCTGCTAAACTATCATTATCACCGGTTTAAATGCCATGTAATGATGTCATTAATATATTATGATCATTGAATTATGATTGCTTGGAATGAATGAGGTATGCATTATAAGAGTATAACCAAGAATTGACTGAGCAGTTGAGAAATGTTTGCATTAAAATTCTCAGTCAATGTTTTGCATTTATATCAATTGAAAAATTGGAAGCCCAATGAAAATAGCATAATGGTAAATGCATATATCATATCATTGAATGTACCACTAGACCCATTGTGATAAGACCTGAAATCTTCAAAATGTAGAGGAATTTCTGCAAATTGCATTTTGGGTTATTAGGGCACAAATAATTTACAATATAATTGACAACGCTTGTGGCAGTGTAAAATTTAAGTTATATCAACCTCTGTATGAGCGAAGTGTGTCGTCAAACATCAAACAGTGTCCCAAAAAAATCGTTGGACTGTCCAAATTCATCCTTTTCAATCTTCACCTAACAACATAATATATTTTCAAGAAGAAAAGAGCACAAAAACGCAAAAATTACACTGATCAAAGCAAAAAATATAAATTTCTTGCAATCAAATGTGAAATATCTTATGAGGCTTATAATCTTACTAAAAAAAAGATGAAGTGTCTATCATTTGATCTTAAAATTTGTGCAGGGTCAAGGAATGCAAGGGCCTGTGGAATATTCGTGTTCGTTTTCCAACTGGGCATGGGCATTGCCTACACCGTTACCTCAGCCATTAGCATGAGGTGGGTTCCGCACTCCTCTACCCAGTGGATGACAGCTTCTTGTTCTTTATGGAGGCATAAACAGACTGTTGTTCAATTAATGATGCTTTAGATATTGGAACCAAACAGAGCCATCCAGAAATCCAACTGCTACCACAACCAAGGCCACAGAGCTGCTGCTTGCTATGAATCTGGCGACCCCACTACTTCCGTCCTCCTATTCGGTGTAGCTCAGATCATAACTTCTCAGATACCTGATTTCCACAGTCTGGCTTGGCTCTCCTTCGCTGCTGCCATCATGTCCTTCACGTACTCCTCCATTGGATTTGCGCTCAGTCTCGCTAAACTGATAAGTACTCTCTCCATGACCATTTCAAATTGAGTTGAACAAGGTCATCTCTTTCCCTTTTCAGGATTGCCCTGTTTGTTTTTAGGGTTCAAGCTCCCACAAACTCAAGAGTGCCCTGAGTTGGGTCTGCCTGAAAACCATCCATCTTCAGGTTTTAGCTAGCCTAATCCTGTGGTGATTTTTGCAGGGGACGGGGAAGCCAAGGGTAGCATTTCAGGAGTCCCAGCTTCGACCTCAGCTCAGAAAGCATGGCTGGTGGCTCAAGCAGTTGGAGACATTGCTTTTGCTTACCAGTACTTCTTCATTCTTTTTGAAATACTGGTGGGTACCATTTTTGTTTGGTCAGTTTATTTGAACTGAGAGAAATAAATGACAAAATAAATGAATAAACTTCATAACTTGATACTGGAGCAATGATTGATAGATGTTATCGGGTCTTCTCAATTTCAAAAGCTAGCTTGAGGGTTTTCTCAACACTTTTATCAACATCTAGTCTCCTTCCACAAGCAATCTCCCCCTCACATTGGGCCATGCCCTGGTTCTAAACTGGATCCATGCCCCTCACACATCAAGCCCTGCCTTAGATCTCAGTATGGGTTTTTGGCCAGAGTTGTTGGAATCTAGACTCTAATATTGAGTCTTCTCATCCTCAAAAGCTAGTTTAAGAGGTGAGGGTTTCCCTAATACTTTTATTCAACACTTTGACCTCTTCCACAACTAATGTTGGATAACCCAGCAATGATTTTACCGTATCAACTTTTCGCTTTCCTACATATGGAATTTGAAATTATGATGCTTATTTTCATTTCAATGTGATCTTTTTGAATCCAATGTCTCCAAAAAAGGGCACATGGCTTTTTTAGAGCATCTTCAACCCAACGCTTCAAAATAGAGCAAATCTACTCCAAAATGAAGTATCTACAGTAAAGTCTTCTCCAATCCTCTACTTCATTTTTTTGTGCTAAATTATATGCTGTAATTGAAAAATGATTTTTTATTTTTATTTTTTAAAAATCATATATAAACTGATATATTACCATAAATCAAAAAATAAAATCAAAGTGGTTTGGCACAGCTACAGTGCAGCGCCGTATTTGGCACTCCACTGTAGCTCCATTCCGAAATGCTGGAAATGGTGCCTGGTTGGAGCAAAATCCCTGCACCATTTTGGTGTTTTCACGCTAAAATGGCATAGGTTGGAGATGGACTTAGGCATCTCTAAAGATAGGCTAGGCAGGGACCATGGTAGATGGGGTAAAGTTTTAGGTGTTTATCTCTCTGAACAATCTGAGAGCTCCTACTGTTGCATAATAAAGCTTTCATTCCAAATTTCTCAGTACTCTATTATAACTCATCTTTCATAACCTGATTGCATTCAACTTGAAGGACACTTTGAAGTCACCACCCCCCGAGAACCATACCATGAAGAAGGCTTCGGCACTGGCAATCTCCATCACAGCTTGCTTCTATCTCTGTTGTGGGCTCCTTGGATATGCAGCGTTCGGGAACTCCACACCGGGGAACCTCTTGACCGGGTTTGGATTCTATGAGCCTTATTGGCTTGTCAACTTCGCCAATGTCTGCATCGTGCTCCACCTAGTCGGGGGCTATCAAGTGAGAGTATTACACCAAAGTTTATGCATTTGAACCATGCCTCCTCAAATCAACTGACATGATAAAGACCTCAAATTTTAGGTATATAGCCAGCCACAGTTTGCTGTTGTGGAGGAATGGTCGGCCAGGAAACTACAGAACAGCAGATTCGTGAGGGGCGGCTATGCTGTGAAGCTCCCATGGCTAGGAGCTCTGAGGCTGCATCCCTTCCGGGTCTGTGTCCGAATCATCTATGTTGCATTGACGACTGCGGTGGGAGCAATTTTCCCTTACTTCAACCAAGTCCTGGGGGTGCTGGGAGCAATGATTTTCTGGACCTTGGGCATATACTTCCCCTTAGAGATTTACTTGGCACAGAACAACATTGGAGCTTGGACGAGAAAATGGATTCTGTTGCAGGTCATGAGCGGCTTCGGGCTGCTCATCACTGCCTTTGCACTTATCGGGTCCATCGAAGGCCTAGTAACTGCAAAATCACGGAGTTAGGAATGGAATCGACCAGTGCATCAATCCTGCTCAAAAGCAATCCGAACCAAAAGTTTACATAGATTGATCTCGCTTGGTGGATTTTTTTTCTTCATTTGTAAGATTTACAGCCAGCTTGATTCCATTATAAGTCTGTTGATGGTAAGTAGCATGTCCTTCAAACATTTGGTTGGATTGGAAGGGGAAATGGCATGACATTTCAGCATTTGGTTGGATGTAACTGTAATATGTTGATGCCACAATTCCCAATAACAATGGAATGTATAATAACACCTTGGCCTTGTTTGACTGGAAAAGTTTTTGATGAAAAGAGAAATAGAAAGAAAAACAGAATGAGAAAAAGAAATTGAAGAGTAATGCTATTTGGAATCATGTTTGACACTTCTGAGCTTGGTTTCAAAAAAAAAATCATTTTTGGTACAATGTAAAATTATAAGATGCAATTGATGTCAAGATTTTGGAAGGATCAAAATACCCCTTCCTTCTTCCCAACCCTTACCGCAAACCATCATATTGCAATCGTCCCACACAATCACTACCCCCAACCGCAACCCCTTCAAAACCGCCACTCGCCATCAAAACCGCCACACACCATCGCAATCCCGATGGTGGCATGTTGGGAATACGGTGAGAAGTGGCGGTATCACTTCCATCGGTGGTGGTATGAGCACATGCGGTCTGATGGAGTTGTCTCTTTGTGAACAACTATTGAGGTGCCGCCACACACCATCGCAATCCTGATGGTGGCATGTAGGGAATATGGTGAGTAGTGGCAGTATCACTGCCATCGACATACACGGTGGCGGTAGGAGCACATGCGGCTTGATGGAGTTGTCTCTTTGTGAACAGCTACTAAGGTGATCAGGCTGGAGGGTGCATGTTTGGCCCAAAGCCTCTGTCACCTCATTATGCGGTTCCTGTGCCTAGTGCATCCAATCCTGAAGGTGTTGGTTGAGACGCTAAAAGGTATGTTTGACAATGTTGTGGGTGATCGCCCGCCAAGGTTTGACTACCGATGAGTATCACCGCCTCAACTGACTTGTCCAGTGAACGACACACGCACCTGGAAGGTCCGTGAATTCTCCTTAGGTAGCTTTCTAAATAACCCTTAAGCAATCCTTGTGATTGTTGAGAACCCTTTACGTAACTTCAAAATTGGCTCTTATGCAAGTCCTTTGTGTCTCCACACTTCCTCCTTCCGGATGCAGGTAACGCCACTCCACCATCTTAATTTGGTTTCAGAAATTGGACTTATGAAATTGCTACTTCTTAAGCTCCAACGCATAGTCGGAAAATGGATTTCACGCGATTGAACCTAACACATTATGCCCTCCACCTTAAAATGTTTTTAATTTAAACTAGTTATATAATTGACATTAAATGCCGTTTGGAAATCAATCAAATATATTTGTTATTTTCTATTATTGAGGACACATATTGGCAGTTATAGCACCTTAGAATTTGACTCACAAGGAGTCGTTGACTTGGCTGATGATTGGACTGTAAATGTGGCAAAATCAGTTGAGAGCGAGAGGGGGGAGGCTCCACAATGTTTGCATGTTTTGAAATCAAACCCAGTCATGCAATAAAACACCTAATTGAGGTCAACGCAATGGAGGGAGGGTTGACCAGGGGTGGTGGTGTGGGTGAGCTACCAGCCACCGAGATCGCAATTATTTAAAGACACCCACCCCGCCCACACCCCGCCCACAAAGACATTTAGTTATTAAACACCCTTCCCTCCCGTCTCCTCCCCCATCAAAAGAGAAGTGAGGA
Source organism: Viscum album (assembly GCA_963277665.1). Taxonomy (NCBI): domain Eukaryota; kingdom Viridiplantae; phylum Streptophyta; class Magnoliopsida; order Santalales; family Viscaceae; genus Viscum; species Viscum album. The sequence goes on along the minus strand of OY728160.1, from coordinate 387,110,850 downwards.
CTAGGGAGGACTGACAGGGTAAGCCGGCCGAAGGTCCCATAGGAACTGAGGCAGGGAGGCGTGTGAGGGGAGATGGGCAGGGTACCCTGCTGCGAGAAGGACAGCGTGAAGAGGGGACAGTGGACGCCTGAGGAGGACAACAAGCTCTCCTCCTACATCGCCCAGCACGGCACCCGCAACTGGCGCCTCATCCCCAAGAATGCTGGTACCGTATTCTCCAATGGAGAAAACAATGAATCAATACTCAAATGGGGGCTTACCTGACCTTGAAATGCGGACTGTTGAATGAATATTCAGGGCTCCAGAGATGCGGGAAGAGCTGCCGGCTCCGCTGGACCAACTACCTCCGCCCCGACCTCAAGCACGGCCAGTTCTCCGACGCGGAGGAGCAGACCATCGTTAAATTTCACTCCATCCTCGGCAATCGGTGCGATCCCTGTCCCTCCCCCATCCTTCTTCTTCTTCTTCAACGGGGTTGACTGATTCCCTTCCAGATGGGCCGTCATTGCAGCTCAGCTCCCGGGCCGAACCGACAACGACGTCAAGAACCACTGGAACACGAAGCTGAAGAAGAAGCTCTCCGGCATGGGCATTGACCCCGTCACGCACAAGCCCTTCTCCCACCTCATGGCCGAGATAGCCACCACCCTGGCCCCGCCTCAGGTGTCCCACCTCGCCGAGGCCGCCCTCGGGTGCTTTAAGGATGAGATGCTCCACCTCCTCACCAGGAAACGCATAGATTCCCACCTCCCCGGGAGCCCCAGCGCCTCTCCCGACGACAGAGCGGGGGACGACGCCGCCCAGACGATCCGGCTGGGGCTGTCCCGGGCGATGCAGTCGCAGCCGGAAACGTCGGTCCTCCTGCCCCCCTCCTCCTCCATGAGCAAGCCCTGGGACGCCGCGGCCGGCGATTTCGGGGGCGCTCTCCCGGGATTCCAGTGCGGGTCGTCGTCTTCGATGGGGAGCGAGGGGTCGTGGAGTCGGAGCCTGTGCAGCGGCAGCATCTGCACGGCGGTGGGAGAGCGGCGGCTGGGGAAGGTGGGGGAGGACGGGGGCGAGGAGTCGGAGGGCTCGAGGATGATCAGGGATGGTTCCGGAATATTCGGTTCAGACTGCATCCTGTGGGATCTGCCCTCCGAGGATCTCATGAGCCCGCCGGCCTGACCCGAGAGCCGCCCGTGGGGGCGGGGACCCTCTTGTAATTTAATCCAAACGATAAACGCAACTGTAAATGACTGCTGCTCCACCGTTATACGATGAGGCCGCAAACATAATAAATAATACCCGAGGAATCCGGGCGTTTTTTGACTAGTTGGGCTAAAAGCACTGTTTAGAAAACCGGACCGATCTGACTGTCCTGTCGGTCGGACCGTAACCTGCTTGTCCGGTCCGATTTTCCACGCTCGGCCACTTAGGCAGTTGGGCCGGGAGGGGCCGCTCGGAACCGGTGGATTTCCGGCCGAATCGCCCAGTTTCCCGAATTTTCAAATCGGACCGGGCAGGTTTTGATTGAATTTGGCTTCTTTGAAATTTTTGACGGGGCTCTTGAAATTTATGGCGCCTGAATGGGAGGGGCATTCAAAATTTCAATGTTAGGTTGTTTTGTTTGTGTGTGTATATATATATATGTGTGTATATGTATATGTATTTGTATTAACTAAATATATATTTAATATCTCAAAAGATATTTTAATAAATATATATTTTGTAGATAACCTACTCCTAATAACCACTTTTAATCTATCATCCTCATTTATATAGCCTTAGAATATACCATTGCCCTTCGGGGTCGCCCGATGCAAAAGGTTGGGGGTTTGGATCGTGAGGTTTGGTGTTCGGCTCCTGATGATTGTGGGCTTCCATAAAAGTAATTTCACCACCTCGCGACTTAACCGCACGATAGTGCAATACACCATAAGGAACACAGTTTTACCCAGTTTCACTGAAGGTCGCATTCGAGCCCCAGAGTTCAATACCCGCAACAGTGGGAGGAGGGGTGCACTGAAAAGAGGGTGACCTATAGTGTGGGTGGGGGGGGGGGGGGTATGTTCAAAAAAATAAAAGATATCATTACTTTTAAAATAATTATATGGTGGTAAAAATAATTCGTAATTAATTAAAATATACACTGAATAATAATATAATATTGAAAATTAATAAAATAATAAAACTTGTCTGACCACCCAACTTAAATGATCTAACCGGTCCGACCTTTAACTGCTCTTTTCGGTTCAACGATCGGTCCGATTTTGAGATCATTGGTTAAAAGAAACTAAAAAACGTGGATTTGGAAGGTCCTTCAACTAAACTCAAATGAAATGACTGTGTTATCAAGTAATTTGTGTGTTACAAAATCCTCTCGATTAAATGTCATAAAGGACAGTTCAAACCATGGAGGGGGAGAGTGGACGAAAACAGTGTTGGGTTGTTAATATGCATCCATGTACTTTTTTTGCATTTAATATGTAAATTTATAATGATTTAATATGAATATATGTGTGGCTTTTTTGGACGATATACTGTATCAAGGGATGAATTTAATTCTAACGAGTGTTGCCCAGGGGAACGACAAGTGTGAAGGTCATGGCTGGTCAAGGAATGGGAATCACAATATTATAGTTGCGACATTAAGGAGCAATGCTTGAATTGATGCTTAGTAACCTTGGGATCAAAATTCTTTGGGTTACTCGTATTCAACCTTGAACTAGTTACATGATTTTTTCAATAACTTGCACCAAACCACAAACCAGATAAACATCATATGGGGGAAGAGTGTTGGAGTTGGTGTTACATGACCAATTGTTTGTTCTTTAATTAAATGTATATTCGATGTATGGAATATTAATCAAAACAGCTTATTACACATTGTTAATTGTTATGTATGACTTTAATGTAATATTGTCCTAGAGTATTGGTCACATTAATAAGGTCATAACAATTTTCTACTATGATTAGAACCTTGAAGTGTTATGAAAATATCATTAATATAGTTATGTGGTTGAATAACGTATTATGATGAGACACATAATATTTAGACAATCAAGTGTGAGTACTCGTAAGCGAATGAAGCTTCTTTTCACGAAGTTCGCACTTGTTAATCTCAAAGATGAGAGATTATGAGAACAGACCCGCCAGTAGGAATTCCACATGTTTTGGTGTCATTAGATATTTCTATCTGCGAGCATGTGTAATGGTCCTTAGACTTTAAAATTATCATTAATGCATGTCATGACTTGCACACTTAGATTTGCTAACAAAAACTGTGACAACATATGTTTGCAGCGAGACAAGATGTGTTGAGTGCGTCACGATTGACACGTCATTAATGAACAAGTCGAGGAAGGATTTGTCATTTTTCATCTTTATGAAAGTTGATATCTCAGTCCTTTGATTGGAATAAAACAATCGCTCTAAATTATATGGTCATCGTGCAACGATGTGTTTATTTCAGATAGTCAAAGAATGATGTATCAAACATATAGGTTGGTGACACAGATGTGCAATATATTTGATGAGATGTTGTGATAAAAAGATTACATTACACAGTGAGTGTTCATATTTGGTTGTTATCGTTGCGACATTAAGTTCTTTCTCTTGGGTGCCTTGATTCATTGTTATATAGTAATCCTGAACTTTAAGCAAGTCTGCCTAATGTCGATGAGAAAGAATCACAAGGAGTCACGCACTGAGTGTTTCTGTTGATTTCGATTAAATTTTATTTGAATTTAATTAATGAAATAAATATTATTCTCAAAACTGGTAAATGATTTTATTCAAGTTTTATTGATCTCATAAATTAAATAAATATTTATTCACCAGATAATGAATAAAATTTATTTATTTATTTTATTGAATATTTAAGAAATATTTATTTATTGGTCTGTGAATAAAATATTTATTTAAGAAAATAAAATATTGTATTCAAATATTTAATAAATGCTACATGAGTTCGAATTGACCAATACTGAGTCTGATGACTAGTATTAATTAACAAGTCGGTTAAATAATACTTGTTATTATGCAAGTTGGTGTGCATTGTAAAATAACAATATCACCATTTTATTATGCGACATGAAGTTCATTAAAGGTTATTATATTATTTAATGGCCAACATTCAATTAAATAATTATTTTAACCTAAACCATATCTATATAAATAAACGGTTATGTCTATTGTGTAAAGAACCGATCAATTCAATCGAAATAGAGAATTGTTGCCCACAACGAATTTTCTCTCGATCCCCCCTTATCTCTATCTCTCAAGAACGAGAAACACAAAAGATATTTTTTCAAGACCGAAGAATGAACGATCAAGAATGAACGCAAAACATTTGATTCGTCGCGCTAGCATCCAAAGATCGAGTGACGTTGCTCGGAGATCATAAAAGCCCGTGTGAATCACCGCTAGAGAGATTCTATCATTGGATCCTCACAACGCAACGAAGACAATCTGAAAGGGTCTTTTCGGACGATCAACACTTATCAACGAAGAAAGATCATAAGCCCATATATTCATTTCTTCAGATATTAAATAAATTCAATATAAATTCGACGCGCAAGATCCTCATTCATGGTTTCAGGCAATGATAATTAAAATAAATTTTAATATATCGTCCACCACCGCACGCTTTCACTACGTTCGGATCCAACAAGTGGTGTTAGAGCGACCACATTTAGATTTATAATTATTTATTTGATTGCTGATCTATGCACAATTGTGGTTAGATTTTCATTTCACGTTATTCGTTCTTTAATCTGATTTAAATTAACATGCTTCGGCATATTAATCATGATTCGTTCAGTGTTTCATTTTCTTAAAGGTTTAAGAATAGATGAAGAACGACCGAAGTTGACATCGAGAAAATGCCAATTTTTGGTCGGTAAGACAGAGTTACACGATGTGTAGTCAGAAGTATACGCCGTATACCCTAGTGCACTGCATCTTGATGCACCAAGGGATACACGATGCGCCACACCGTAATTACACACGGTGTATACCGTGTATTGACCGACCAACATAGCACACGGTTGTTGGAATACACAGTGTGTATCAGTATACATGTCGTGTAGTTTACATGGGTTAATGATGTAAATCGCACAATTCGTGTGGTCATTATACAAGGTCAAACCACATGAGATTGACAACCTAGAGCATTTATGATATACATGATGTGTATTCGGTGTACACGACATGTAGTTCATCAAATCTCATGTCCAAAGAACATGCCAAAAGCGAAAAACCAGACACACGACTAAAAAAGACACATGGCGTGTAGCAGGCTTGTACATGCAATGTAGTCCATCGACACACACACCGAAGACCCAAGCATACATCCCAGACACACGGCAAGCAGAACACATGACATGTAGCTGGTCTATACATGTCATGTAGTCCGACCGAGGTACACGCCGCAGACCTGAATGAGTACCCTGAATACACGACAACCGAGATACATGATGTGTAGCTGGAAGTACACATCGTGTAGTCTCCCATTAAAGGACAGAATTAAAAATCACATTAAATTAAAACATTACAGCATTGGAATCTTATTTTATTGATTAACACACCATTGTGTGTTTGACAATTTAAAAATGATTTAAAAGAAATTTAAATGCTCAATTAATTTATTGTAATAAATATGTCATTATTGGCTCTACCGTTTATTTTCCATGAATACCATAAATGACGAGTATCTCCAAATTAAGTTCGGATGATCATTAAGATGAAAGAAAAGTAATTAATTAATCAATTAATTAATACAAGTGTGTTTATCTTAATATTAAAGAACGAATAAAGAAATGAATGCTAGCTAGTTACTTTTGTGTATTCGTTGCATGTAGGATCATTTATGAGCTTGACCAAGGCATGTGTATGTGTTGGATATTTTAATTTAATTTATTGCATGGGTTGAAAATTATTTAATATTAAATTAAATGATGGCCTGCGAGTCATCCCTATCTCCATTATTACGTAGGGCCTACGTGTCCAATGATATTTATATAATCCCCTTTAACCAATCTTTTGGTTCCCATCACCTGTGAGTGAGTAATAAATACTTGTTATTAATGGAGCATCCCAAGGCACGTGAATGCAGTTTAAGATGAAACCATGATGATGCTAACTCAGTGATACACAAATGTACAAGTGGAATGCTATAACTCATGCCAAGAATGACAAAAGGATTTATTTCTCCTAGGGCATAGGTTGATTTAACATCTGGTCATTAAATCAACCATTAGACTAAGCTTATGAACAAGTCATTTAATTAATTATTTATTGTTGTCTATCCAATTATTTATTTTATGGTTGCAATGTCATGATCACATAAATAAATAAATTAACTTGCAAAGATGGAAATTAAATAAATGAATTATGCATAAATGTTTTATCCAGCATGATTAATTAATTAAGTAACATCCACTTAATACTAACAAGACATGTAAAGGATAAAATAAAGATAAAAATTTATGCATAATTAATTAAAATCTCTCAATTAAATATCAAGCCAAACTTGACCTTCCATTACTTGATTACAAATGAAATCCTTGAAACTAAGTGTTTGAACAACCCTCATTGGGACAGTTACTTTTAACGTGGAGTTCAGATGAAGGTTATAGGTTGACTTAACCATCTTACATCAAGACAAGTAGCCCTCACTAGACTTTATATAACTTGAAGTCAAGTGTTGAGGAAATCTAAGTCAGGATTTCTGAATAGGGGAGTCCACTCAATGGATCAAGGATCTACAAGTCCTAGTTGGCAAAGACCTACCTACATAAATACCTCCAAGTAACTTGACCAACCCTCATTGGGGTTATGTGAAGGGGCATATGGATCTTTGCCACTAAAATGTCATAGAAACTAGACATTCCAAGTTCAAAGGTGAGGGCTATTGGGACTTGATAAAATAGTGGGAGATTTAATAAAAATTAATAAAATAAAATCAATTTATTATTTCTCACATAAATTATAATCAATAAAAGTACTAATAATATGCTCTTTTAATTGTAGAATAAAATGGAAAGATCATCATCCACATTATCCCTACAATCAATATTGGAGAAAGACAACCTCCCGACCGACATTATCTTCTAGGAGTGATTTAGATGTCTCCGGCTTGTGCTACGTCATGAACAGAAATCTTACGTGCTAGAATCCTCAATGTTTGATCTGACTACTAAAAATGCGAGTGATAGAGTTCCTAGTCTATGAAAAATATTTGAGCGATGCGATCGACATTCAATGTTTGATGCTTTCGTCTATGTCTAGTGAACTCATGAAGTCTCATGAAAACATGTATGTGTATAACATGCTTGATCACCTTTGTGGTCTTTACTAGGAGAGAACTAGACATGAATGATTTGAGATATCCAAGGCGCTCTTTCTGAGAATGCTTGGAGAGGGTGCCCCTATTGGGCCTCACGTAGTCAAGCTCATTGGGTACATTGAGCGCCTAAAGGTTCTAGGGTTTAAACTCCCTGGAAAATTGAGCACCAATCTCATTCTTTCATCACTACCTCAGAGCTTCTTCAAATTTGTTGAAAATTTTAATGTGAACAACATTGAGAAATGTATTCCAGGTCTTCTTACTCTCATTCGCTAAGTAGATAAGGAAACAAATCGCAAAAAATCTTTTGTCCTTATGGTAAACAAATGGAAAGGGAAAGCGAAGATCTTTAAGCCCAAAGCTTCTTCACACCGTTCCATGAAGAAAAAGATCAAGGGGAAAACAAGGGAACAAGATGCCGTTTGTTTCTCATGTGGCAAGAAGGGCCACTAGAAGAAAAACCACACCCAACAAAAGAAGCAATGAGAAATTTCATCTGTATTTGTTATCGAGTGTAATTTATCTGTTTCTATAAATTGGGCATTAGATACAGCTTGTGGGGCTCACATATGTATTCAAATACATGAATCAAGTTGATTCAGAAAGGTTGACTGAGGGGAGGTAGATCTACGAGCAGCCAACAAATCTAAACTTGGTGCCGCAACTATCAGTGACTAACACCTCACGCTGCCAACCAGGATGATCTTAGTTTTAAAGGGTTGTTATTATGTGCATTCAGTTACCAAAAACATTATATTAGTATCCAAACTAGATAGAGATGGTTTTATTTTCAAATTTGGAAATAAATGTTTCTTCTTTTATAAAGATAAAATTTGTTATGGTAAGACACAATTAAATAACGATATTTATATGTTGGACTACACAAACCAAGTAATAACAATCGACAACGAAACAACCTCACACAACTCATACCACACTCAACTTTTACATCACATGCTAGGTCATGTAAACGAAAAGCATTTGACTAAACTACATTAAGATGAATATTTAGATTATTTTGAACTAAAACCACTTGGTGTATGTCATGCATGTTTACAAGGTAAGAACAAAGTGTACCATTATAGGTTATCTTAAGGAAACAAGATGATATTACTTATACAACCCCTCAGACAAAAAGGTTATAGTGGAAAGACATGCCATATTCCTTGAGAGGGGTAACATCTCTAAAAGTGGCATTGAGGGCGAGATAGACTTCAATGAAGTTGAGACTCAAGGTACACAAGAGTTGGTACACGAACAGATTTCACAAATCCCTATGAAAGAATAAACTATTCCAGAGACACAAGTACTATGTAGGAGTACAAGAGAGGTTAGAGAACCAGAACGTTATGGTTTTCTAGTCACTGAGGATTTTGACTCATTATTAGTTGATAATAATGACCATCTAACCTATAAGGAAGCAGTAAGTGACACAAATGTTTCCAAGTGGTAATGATCCATGGATTCTAAAATGGATTCCATATACCAAAACCAAGTTTGGATTTTGGTAGATCCTCCTATGAATGTAAATCTCATTGGTTGCAAATGAGTATTCAAGAAGAAATTGAACATAGAAGGACAAATTAGTACATATAAGACATTGACTATGAAGAAACCTTTTCACCAGTTTCAATGTTGAAATCCATTAGAATTAAATTTACCATCATGGCTTACCATGACTATGAGATTTGAAAAATGGATTTCAAAATAGTCTTCCTTAACGATAACCTTCAGGAAGATGTCTATATGACACAACCTGAAGGGTTTGTGACTCCAAAGGATGCTAATAATACATGTAAATTGTAAAAAATCATTTATGGATTAAATAAAGTATCTCGGTCATGGAAAATTCATTTTAATAAATCCATAACAAAATTTGGGTTCATAAAGAGTAAGTATGAGCCTTGTGTCTACAAATGGTTTAGTGGGAGTGTATTCATTTTCTTAATAGTATATATTGATGAAATATTACTTATTGGAAATGAAATACTAGTCTTACAGGATATTAAGGTTTGGTTAAATAAATGATTCTCTGTGAAAGACTTGGGTGAGGTAACATATATTATTGGGATCAAGATCCATCATGATAGATCCAAGAGGTTGGTCGACCTAAGTTAAAGTACATACATTGAAAAGATACCGGGGATATTCAATATGGAAAAATCCAATAAGGGATTTTTTCCAGTGTCACATGACATTCATATTTCCAAGAAAATGTGTCCTCAGATACATGAGGAAAGAAATAGATTGGAAAGGATTCCATACGCATCAATGACTGGGTCATTCATGCATGTTATGTTATGTACTAGGCTAGTTGTTTCCTATGCATTAAGTGTGGTAGGAAGATATCAAGATGATCTAGATGATTTCCATTGGATAGAAGTCAAGAACATCCTTAAGTATCTGAGGTGTACTAAAGATATATTTCTGGTTTATGGAGGAGATGAGGAACTAGTCATCAGAGGATATGTAGATTATAGTTTCCAAACTGATCAAGATGACATGAAGTCACAAACAGGATACATCTTCACTTTTAATGGAGGTGTTGTTGGATGAAATTGCTCAAATAAGGCCATGTTTGTGGATTCTACAGTAGAGTCTGAGCATATTGCAGCTTATAAGGCAGTTAAAGAAGTAGTATGGATGCACAACTTTAACCAAGAGCTTGATGTGGTACTTGTAGTAAAGATCCTATCATGCTCTACCGTGATAATACTGCAGCAACGGTTCTTGTAAAAGAGCCTAAGTCATATAAGCGAAAAAAGAACATACTTCAGAAGTATCATCTCATGAGAGATTTTTCTCAGAGAGGTGAGGTTATAGTGAGCAGTATTTCCATTAAAGACAACGTAACATATCCCTCAACTAAAGCCTTGACTCAGCATAAACATGATTATCATGCGAGGTCTAGAAGACTAAAAGTCATAGGTAGTTGGCTCTAGTCTAAGTGGAAGTTTGTTAGAGTTAGTTTTCTAGAACCAACCATTCGTACTTTGATTACATGCATATTCGATCTATTAAATATTAATTAAAATATCTTATTACATATTGTTTATTATTTTGTATGAATTTAATGTAATAATGTCCTAGATTATTTGTTGAATTGATAAGGTTATATTAGTTCCCCATTATGATGAGAACCTTGTAGTGATATGAAAATATTCTTAATATAGTTATGCGGTTGGATAACGTACTATGATGAGACACATAGTATTAAGTCCGTCAGATGCGAGTACTCATAAGCATGTGAGACTTATTCTCATGAAGTTCACACTTAGTAATCTCTACGGTGGGAGATTACGAGAACATAATTTCCAGTAGGGATTTTTCATGTTTTGGTTTCATCAGATATTCCTATCTGCGAGTGTGTGTAATGGTCCTTAGACTATAAGATTATAATTAATGCATGTCATGACTCCTGAACTTAAATTTATTGATGAAAATCGTGACGACATATGTTCACGACAAGGTAGGGTGTGTTGGGTGCATCACAATTGATATGTCATTAATGGATAAGTCGAGAAAAGATTTTCCCCTTCTATCTCTATGGAAGATGATATCTTGGCCCATTTATTGGAATATAACTGTCACCCTAAATTCCATGACCATGGTTTATTGACGTGTTTATTCTAGATAATCAAAGAAAGAAGCATCACACATATAGGTTTCTGATATGAATGTGCAACCTTCTTGATGATATATTTTCATAAAGTGATTATATTACAGAGTGAGTGTTCATATGTGGTTTTCATTGTTGCGACATTAAGTTCTTTCTCTTGGGTGCCTTGACCCGTTACTAGACAGTAATCTTGGATTTTAGACAAGTCCGCCTAATGTCAATGAGAAAGAATTCTAGAGGGTCACACACTAAGTGTTTCCATTTATCTCTATTAAATTTTATTTGAATTTAATTAATGAAATAAACATTATTCTCAAGACTGGGGAATAATTTTATTCAAGTTTTATTGATCGCATAAATTAAATAAATATTTATTCACCAGATTTTGAATAAAATATATTTATTTATTTTATTGGATATTTAATAAATATTTATTTACTGGTTTGTGAATACAATATTTATTTAAAAGAATAAAATATTTTATTTGGATATTCAATAAATTCCAGAGGAGTTTAAATAGACCAAGACCGAGTTTGGTGACAAATATTAATTAGCAAGTTGATTAAATAATAATTTTTATTGTGCAAGTTGGTGTGAACCATAAAATAATAATAATATTATTTATTTTGTGGCATGAGGTTTAATAAATATTATTATATTATTTAATGGTCGACATGGAATTAAATAATTATTTTAACATAATCCCTAGCTCTATAAATAGACGATTATGTTCATTGTGTAGATAATCGATCAGTGCAATCCAAATAGAGAATTATTGTGCACAATGAATTCTCTCTCGACTCCTTCTCTTTCCATATCAAGAACGCAAAATACAAGAGCGATTTCTTCAAGATCGAAGAACGAATGATCAATAAAGAACAACACAAGTCATTCGATTCATCATGCTAGCACCCAGAAATTGAGTGGCGTTTCTCGGAGATCATAGGAACATGTGTGGATCACCACTAGAGAAATTATATCCCTGGATCCTCATAGTGAAATGAAGAAAATCCAAAAGGATCTTTTCAGATGATCAACATTTATCAATGAAGAAATATCCTAAGACCAGGTATTCATTTTTTTAGATATTAAATAAATTAATTATAAATTTGACGTGCAAGATCCCCACTCATGGTTTCGGGAAATTATAATTAAAAGAAATTTTAATATATCACCCACTACTACACGCTTCTGCAGTGACCAAAACCAACAATGAGAATAACCTAAGAGGTCAAACCACCCACGCATGTCACAAGGGATTCACCACATAGAATTTAACACCAATAATCTAGGGTTTCAAAGAATAGTAAAACCAAGAACTTTGAACCCAAAACCTAAGAACATCAAACGACTAATAACCCACATTAGGGTGTCTATGATTTGTACATAATCACATGGATATTTTCACCCGCATCACCTTCATCACAACAAAACAACCGCATTGGAAACATGGTTGGAAAGTACACCTCATCAAATGAAACTTCATCATGATTTTTTGAAAGTTGAATTGCAACAGAGAATCCACCATTGGAAAACTCCTCACCTACAAAAGTTGCACCTCCACCATCCATGAACCAATCACTGGAACCTCTATAGTGAGATATACAAAAATTACAAGCAAAAAACCCCCAAAACTACAAATTGAAAAACCAAAAAATGATAATATCATAACAACCATAATAAGAAAACAACCCTATCTAGAAGAAAAACATCCAAAACACAACCCCTCCAAAATGCGCCAAAGGGAAAAGAAAAAAAATTGAAACCCCAATAAACCATATGGAAAATAAAATTTGATATACCCATAGCCTAAAGACATTTACATTTCAATCTCTTAGTCTTTAGTAAGGACAACTTCAACAACTAGATCTGGTGTTGTGACACCTCTACCGCTGACCCAAAAAACAAACCAAACACCTACTGACATGCACCATTCACTTAGAAAGATAATAAGATAACCAAGCACCACAAACGATGAGAAAACATTTTCAACATTTAGTCATTGAATTTTATCATTGATTTTGATTCTTAACATTATCCAAATGAAAAAATTCAGATCCATTTTGGTGAAGTTTTAATCCAACTACTAGTTTTTTTGGATCATTTTTTGAATCATAATAAAGACTATTTTGGTGAAATTTTAAATTTAAATATTATCATTTTTTGGATCATTTTTAGGTCAATGTTAATGATTATTTTGATGCAATTTTAAATTCAAATATTGATATTTTTATCATTTTTTTGGGATGAAGTTATCTATTATTTTAGTGTAGTTATAAATCCAAATATTTATAATATGTATATGTTGGATATGAACTTAAATTAGGCTGAATCATATCTTATTATTTATTGAATCACAAGGGGTGGTATGTATGTGATGCACATTGCTCCATACGATATGAATGCATCATAAAGAAGAATAAAATGCTTTTATTTCCTGTATTGTATGCTATGATTGGCTTATGATACTATTAAGCAAGTGTTGTTTTTCAATGATACATAATATTTTTATTAAAAAGGGGGAGATTGTTGAGAATAATAATATATCTCTATGATGATTTTGATGCTCACAAATACCCCTAATTGTTTTCTAATGATTTTTTTTAAGTATATTTCAGGAATTTATTATTTATTTTTTTATTTCTGGAAGAAATATTTAAGTTCTTGAATAATGAGATTTATTTGCTAAAGTATTCACATTAGCGTGCTCTGGAAACACTGTTCATGCTCTACATATTCGGGAATTACTTAAGTATGTTCTGGAAACACTGTTCATACCCTACGTGGAGAAATGTAGTGTAAGGATGAAATGCGATGTATACTTTATGAGATATCAGAAAATTATGGTTAATCAACCATACATTATTGGAAAATTATGGAAGAGGAACCCTACATTAGGAAGGAACCCTACATCTGGGTTATTGAAAAAGTATGGAAGAAGAACCATACATAAGTTTTAAATGTTATGTTTGTTTCTCAAAAGTATGGTTCATCAACCTTACTTTAGTAAACAATCTTATGTTTCATCAAAAGTATGGATCATGTACCTTACGTTTGGAAGCTTATAAAAGTATGGATCATTTATCATACGTTTTATTATTGAAAAGAAAAGTATGGTTCATCAACCCTATGTTTGTAATCAACCTTACGTTTGAAGGATGCGACATCAACCCTACGTTTATGTTCAACCTTATGTTTGAAAGATGCATACTATACAATTCAACCTTATGTTTGGCGTCGGAGAATTAAAGATGATATTATTATGCAATGGTCTGCAAGTGGATTATTAGGCTAATTTCAAGCCGGATTTAAAGCTGATTTTAAAGCACGTCTTTGACTGATTCAAAGCCGTTTTATCAATGATTTAAAGGATCAATTTTAAAAAATATTTTTATGCCGAATCTTCAGGGAAGTTACGACAGCTCTGTTATTTTGAATTTTTGATTATCGCAAGTCAGAAGGTGACTTTTGTGGATCTAAATTTACAGGAGAAGTGATCATCGTTATTATATAGATGTGATATTTACACAGAGAATATATACGAGTTTTTTCTGAACAACAACATCGAACATTCATAAAAAGAAGGAAAACATAGACTATCGAAAACACAGATCTGCCGATTCAAAAGAGCGTCAAAGCTCTGTTTATTGAAGAAGAAGAATCACAATAGAAGATTCACTCATTCTACATTGAATATCTACTGTGAATCTGCTACTGCTGAAGTTGTGAATTATATTTTTTATATCTACTACAACATGATTGACTCAAAATGACTCTTATTTGAAGATCATTATTTCTGAAGACCACAATCCATCTACTGTCAATTGCATTCTATTGCAATTGTGAAGAACAAATGGAAAGTATTTTCAAAGTACAAATACCTTTCTTTTCTATTCTTGAGTGATCGACTTCTCGTACTAAGCTGTATAGGTTTTGTGAGTGGACCAGAAGGTTTTGTTTTTGCCTTAGATTGTAAAGGTGTCAACTGCCTGTACTCAGTTGTGGAATGGTCTGTTGACAAGAGGACCAGATAGTAAAAACCACTAAGCTCATGGAGTAGAGCGTTGGTGGAGTGGACTAGGGGCCTTCTATTCCCCGAACCACTATACATCATGTGTCTTTGCTATTTAAATTTCTGCTACATTAATTCATCTGATTAAAGTTAAAGGGCAGAACACGATCTTGCAAAGAATTTGTAAAAGACACAATTCACCCCCCTCTTGTGTATATTTGGTATAATCCGATCCAACAATTGGTATTAGAGGTTGAGATTTATGATAAAGCCTTAACAAGATGAAAGTGATTATACACAGATCAATATGACTGATACAAGAGAGGGAATGTCTATGGTCAGAGCACCATACTTCAATGGAGAAAATTATGGATGCTGGAAATCAAGAATGATAATATATCTGAAAAACCTTGGATACAAAGTATATTCAAAGATTCTGACTCCTTATGAAATACCTGACAAACCTGAGACATGGAGTGCAACTACTGAAGCAAAATATGATATGAACTCGAAGGCAATGAATGCTATTATATGTGGTCTAGGACATTATGAATTCAACAGAGTATCTCAATTCCCAACAACATATGATATGTGGCAAACTATTGCTGTTGCTTATGAAGGAACTGACAATGTCAGGCAAATGAGATATGCTACTTCTCAGCTTAAATTCGACACATTCAGAATGTTTGAAGGTGAAATCATTACTCAAATGAATGGAATATTGACAGAGATTGTCAACAATATAATAGCTTTGGGAGACCCAGTCAAACAAGCTGATCAAGATTTAAAAGTACTGAGAGTACTGCCTACTAAATGGAATGGAATCTCTGCTGCAATCAGACAGTCAACACCTGTCAAAGACTTAACCATGAGAGAGTTGATTGGAACAGTTATGATGTATGAAGCCGAGATGCAAGATGAAACAAATGATCATAAGGTTCAGATCAAGAGAGAAGTCACTACATTAAAAGTGTCATCTCAAGGGAAAAGCAAAAATCTAAAGAAAAAAGAAGTAAAGGTGAAATCATAAAGTTCCGATTCATCAAATTCTGATATAGAACTGGCTCGGCTAGCCAGAAAGTTTAGTAAATTCTACAGAAAGAAGAAATGTTTCAGAAAAACTTTCAAAAAGGATGAAAAGGAAGTCAGATGTTATGAGTGCAAGAAGATGAGTCATATCAGACCTGACTGTCCACAGTTAAAAGAAGACAGGAAGAAGAAGTTCTTCAAAAGGAATGATTATGAGCAAAAAGACAAGAAATAAATGAAAGCTACATGGAGTGTGTCTGAAGACTCTAGCAGCTCTTCAGAATCAGACTCAGAGAAGGAAGAAGTAAATCTGAAATCCAACATATGCTTTATGGCAGAAACAAATGAGGTACAAACATATTACTCTTCTGACTCTGACTCTAGTTCTGAAACAAGCTATTCTAATGAAAAACTTGCAGCCTACTGCAACATGCTTGAGAAAAATATGACTCTCTTTTTAAGAAACATAAGTCATTAAAGAACATTCACAAGGATATTTCAGATGAAAGAGATACAATCCTAAAGAAATTTAAGGAGTTAACTGATAAGTATAATTCAATTAACATTGACTATACAGATCATGAAGCTAAAATAAAAACACTGCAAACAGAAGTAGAAACATATAAAAGTGCAGCCCTTATTTTTACCAAAGGAGAAAACTACTTGAATGAAATTTTTGGAAAAACTGTTATTAAGAAAGAAAGATTTGGAATTGGCAGTAAAGGTGAAAAACCTAAGCTGTACAAGAATTATTTTGTTCCAAGCTCAAAAAGATTAAATTGTAATTACTGTGGAACAAGGGGACATATTTCTAAAAACTGTTTCTTGAGACAATCTCAAATAAGTGGTATTAAGAAAGATTTTGTTTCAAATAATTTATTTGATTCTGTTGATTTTAGAAAAGCAAAGAAAGTCTGGATTCCCAAATCTTTGCCGGCTAACACAACTAGACCCAATAGAATATGGGCAACAAAACAATTTGTTTAAATGCCTTTGCAGGAAGTAGGTCATAGAAGCAAAAAGACCATATGGTATATGGACAGTGGCTGCTCAAGGCATATGAGTGGAAGCTCATAAAATTTCTCCACACTCACTCAAAAAGATGGTGGACTTTTCACTTTTGGTGACAATGCCAAAGGGAAGATCATTGACATTGGAACAGTTGGAGATACAGAAGCTGTCTCAATCAACAAAGTACTTTATGTACAAGGATTGAAATACAATCTGATAAGTATCTCTAAACTATGTGATGATGGTTATGCTGTTGATTTTTCTAACAATTGATGTTCTGTTTTCAAAAATAAACTGCTTAAATTTAGATCACCTAAAACTAACAATGTGTATACCCTAGATTTAAATTCCTTGTGTAAACAACAAGTAAACTGCTTAACTTATAAGATAAATGAATCCCGAATCTGTCATAAAAGACTTGGACATTGCAATATATATGCTTTACATAAATTATCTAAGAAACAATTAGTTTTTGAGTTGCCTAGTCTCAAGTTTAAAAGTGATAGATTCTAGGATGCATGTTAACTTGGAAAGAAACACAAATCATCCTTCAAATCTATTAACAAAATTGCTACATCTAAACCTCTAGAACTTATCCATATGGATTTGTTTGGACCTTCAAGAGTAGAAATATTGGCTGGTAAATTATATGTATATGTTTTGGTTGATGACTATTCTAGATTTACATGGATTTTCTTTTTAAAATTAAAAAATGAAGCTTTTACATTATTTGAAAGTTTTTGCAAAGCTGTTCAAAATGGAAAAGGTTTTAAAATAATTTTATTAAGAAGTGATCATGGTGGAGAATTTGAGAATCTTGAATTCAATTCCTTTTGCTCAAATATGGATATTAAACACACCTTCTCTGCACCAAGAACGCCTCAACAAAATGGAATTGTTGAAAGAAGAAATAAAACTATTTAGGAAATGGCTAGGACTATGCTAAATGAATACAGTCTTCCTACCTATTTTTGGGCAGAAGCTGTAAGCACAACCTGCTATATAATGAATAGAGTTTTAATTAGACCAATTTTAAAAAAGACACCCTATGAACTATGGAATAATAGAAAACCTAAAGTAAATTACTTTAAAGTTTTTGGATGCAAGGTTTACACCTTAAACACCAAAGACAATCTTGGTAAGTTTGATCCAAAATCTAATGAAGACATTTTCTTAGGATATTCTTCTACTTTCAAAACTTATAGAATTTTTAAGAAAAAGTCAAGGATTGTTGAAGAATCAGTTCATGTGAAATTTGATGAATCCGATCCCTTTAAGAAAAGGACATATCAAATGGACGAGCTTGATTCTAATGATAACACACTACCACAAAAACAGTTTTTCGCAGCGCCCCCCCTTTATCAGCGCTTTTAAAAAAAGCGCTGATAAAGGGTCGACTTAAAAAAAAAATTTTAAAAAATATATTAATATATTAATATATTAATATATAAATATAAATATTGATATAAATATAATATATAATTTTTAAATATATTTTAGATAAGTACAAATGTACATTTACACTTATAATATACTTAATATATAAGATATTTAGTGAAAATGGCTTATAAAAAAATTATAAAAATATTTTTAATTAATAATTTGATAATTATTATGGAGTAATAGTCATTTAATAACAATTTGAAGACTAAAAAAATTAAAAAAATTAAAAAAAGATCCAAAATATGTTGAAAACGCAACTCAAACTTCAAACGTCCATAACTTTTGATCTGGGTGTCCATTTGAGCTCTACCACATATCAAATCAAAGCCTGCGACGAGCTCTACGTCGTTATGATTAGGGAGAACCCTGATCAAGGGATTTTTGAGGCCAAAAGAGGCCCATAAGGCCTCCAAAACTGAGTTTTTTTGTCGGGGTACCCCGATTTTTTAACATTTTGTGGATTTTCAGCCTCATTTAAGGGGGTATTATTGGCTTTTTTTGGTGGGGAATGAATTTATTTCAAGGTATTACATTCATATTGATATTATGTCTTTGAAATTTCATCTTTTTTTATAATGCACTGCTATTTATAATCAAATATATAACAATATATACATATTTTTATATATCCACACCTAAAAATTTAATTATAAATATAAATAATAAAATATATTTACATATAAAATATATTAGATTTATCTAAATAATAACTAACATCCATTTTATTTAAAATACAAATATATGAATATTTATATACCTATATATTAATCTAACTATATATATATATATTAATCTAGCTATATATATATTAATCTAATAACTATATATATATATATTAATATAACTATATATATATATATATTAGTATTACTATAAATATATATATTAATATAACTATATATATGTTAATATAACTATATATATATATTAATATAAATATATATTACTATATGAATAAATATAACTATATATATATATATAGATATATTAATATAACTATAGATATATATTAATATAACTATATATATATTATAATATAACTATATATATATATTGTATTATAATATAACTATATATATATATTAATATAAATATATATTACTATACGGATAAATATAACTAAATATATAAATATATATATATAGATATATCATGAATTGGAAGAAAAATCAAAATAGAGTAGTGGTAAAGGCTTAGGCGCGCAGGGGGAGGTCTCGAGTTCAAATCCTGGTGGAGGCAGGGGCGCGCGCGCATGGGGGAATATGGGAGCAAGCGCTATTAAAGGGTGAAGGGGTGTGCGTGGGGCACTGTATAGGGGTAGAAAAGTGCTGTAAAAAGGGGGGGGGGTCAAGCATTATAAAAGCCCCCTCGATTGGCAGTATTTTTTAATTTTTTTTTAATTTTTTTTATTTTTTTTTTAATTTTTATTTTTTTTATCTTTTATCAACGCTTTTAAAAAATCACTGATAAAATGGGTCCTTTATCAGTACTAAAACGAAAGCGCTGATAAAGGAAGCACTAATATAGGGGTCTTTTATCAGCGCTAAAACAAAGCGCTGATAAAGGACCCTTTTATTAGCGCTTTGTTTTAGCACTGATAAAAGACCCCTTTTATCAACGCTTTTTTTAGCGCTGATAGAAGGGGTCTTTATCAGCGCTTTTTGGAGCGCTGATAAAGGGGACCCCCCTTTATCTTCACCGGCCTTATCAGCACTTTTCTAGCACTGATAAAGGCTATTTTTAGCACTGATAAAAGCCGTATTTGTAGTAGTGACATGAGACTTGAGAACCTGAAAGATGATTTTGAAAAAGATATAAATGAAATTCAGTCCAATCCAGAAGAACTTGACACTGAAGAACCTATAAGTTTACTACCTAGACAGTCAAGGACCCTAAATAATCACCCTTTATAAATTGTAATAGGAGACTTAGAAACATGAATAAAAACTAGAAGGAACATAGGAAATCTTGTTGATTTTTCTTCCTTTCTATCCCAATTAGAACCAAAGTCTATAGAAGAAGCTTTAGATGATGAAAGTTGGATGATAGAAATGCAAGAATAATTAAACCAGTTCAAAAGAAATGAAGTCTAGAAATTAGTTGAAATACCAAAAAATTATCTAGTTATTGGAACCAAAAGGGTTTTTAGAAATAAACAAGATGATCAAGGAATAATAACTAGAAATAAAGCGATACTAGTAGCTAAATGATATAATCAAGAAGAAGGTATAGATTATTATGAGACCTTTGCACCTATAGCTAGATTATAATCCATTAGAATCCTCTTAAAATATACATCTCATATGAATTTTAAATTATTTCAGATGGATGTTAAGTCTACCTTTTTAAATGGTTATTTAATGGATGAAGTTTATGTTGAGAAACCTCCTAGTTTTGAAAATTATCAAAAACCAGATTCTGTTTTTAAACTTACTAAAGCTCTTTATGGCCTTAAACAAGCACCTAGAGCTTGGTATGAAAGATTAAACTATTTTCTTTTGAAAAATGATTTTACCGTTGGAATGAAAAATCCAATACTATTTAAGA
The DNA here is from genome assembly GCA_963277665.1 of Viscum album. Lineage (NCBI taxonomy): Eukaryota > Viridiplantae > Streptophyta > Magnoliopsida > Santalales > Viscaceae > Viscum > Viscum album. The sequence goes on along the minus strand of OY728160.1, from coordinate 387,089,862 downwards.
AAACTGTAAATTATAATATTTTATCGGTTCGAATTTATGTTGATGATGTAATTTTTGGATCAACTAATAAATCCATTTGTCATGAGTTTTCAAATCTAATGAAAAAAGAATTTGAAATGAGTATGATGAGAGAATTAAATTTATTTTTAGGACTTCAAATTTATCAAAAAGATTTTGGAAATGTTTTAAATCAAAGCAAATACATTACTGATTTACTAAAGAAATTTGGACTTGAAAACAACAAGACATATACAACTCCTATGTGTACTAATATAAAATTTTATTTGGATGAAATTGGAAAATCAGTTGACAACAAGTTATATAGAGGTATGATTGGTAGTTTATTATATCTTACTACTAGCAGGCCATATATAATGTATTCAGTATGTCTTTGTGTAATATTTCAATCAAATCCTAAAAGATCCCATTTAACTATTGTTAAAAGAATTTTTAGATATTTAAAAGGAACTTTTTTCAATCTCTTATTTATCCTAAAACGTCTGATTTTAATTTAATTTCATATTCAGATGCGGACTTTGAGAGTTGTAGATTAGATAGAAAAATAACTTCGGGTGCTTGTCACTTTTTAGGAAAATCCTTAGTGTCATGGTCAAGTAAGAAACAACACTCAGTTGCCCTGTCAATAGTCGAGGCGGAATATGTATCTGCTGGCAGTTGCTGTGCACAAGTTTTGTGGATGAAAAACATTCTTATGGATTTTGGACTAAATTTTAATAGCACGCCTATTTTATGTGATAATAATAGTGGTATAAATATTTCAAAAAATACTATTAATCATTCCAGGATTAAGCGTATTGATATCAGACATCATTTTATAAGAGATCATGTTCTTAAAAAGGATATATCTATGGAATTTGTAAGTACTGAAATTCAATTAGCAGATATTTTTACTAAACCACTTTCCACTACAAGGTTTGATTTTATTAAGGGGGAGTTAGGTTTATTTAATTTTAAATAAAGTTTTATTTTATTATGTTGTTTCTTTATTTTAATACTGTTTAAAATAAATTAGTTATTTGGTTTTCAAATAGAATAAGTTTTTTTTGCGCGATCAATTTTATTCGTTTTTAAAATCTATATAATAATTATTGATGACATGAGAATCAAGGCTGTCATAAACCTTTTGAATTCTGAATCGTTTCATTTTCTACCAAAAACACCTTCGAACCCGCGTCACTTTACCGCTCTTTGTCTATTCAAACCTGAACCTTCAAAACCCTAATCCTCTTTCGAAACTTCAGAGATTTTTTTGACAGAAATGTCCAAGACCAAGAGAACCGATGAAGTTGAGACCATCATATCAAAGAAACAACGCTCTGAAGGAAGAAAATTTTTTCAAGGAAAGTTCATAGACCTGGAATGACTATTTCAGATGAATCTTCTTCTAAAACAAGCTCCCTCTTTTCAAAATCTAGAGCAGACCTTCAATGGTGAGAAGTCTGAGTTTTTTATGAGATAAAACTATGATATTTGTTTAAGTATGTACAATTTAGTCTAGGAAAATATGAGGATACTATGGTATCGAAGATTGAAGATAAAGATGTTTCGATATCCTCTGTAGAGATTGGTCAGATTCTGAATTGCCCTCATGTGGGAGTTTTTCATTTTTATTTGAAAAATATAGGAGATTCAGTGCATAATCCTGAAGATATCATGTCTTTTCTTTTTGGTTCTACTCATATAAGGAAGATGTTGATAAAAGACTTAGAGCCAAATCAGAAAATCATAGTGAAATTTGTGCAAACAGGGATTTCACCGAGGATGTCTGAGTTGGAGAAAATCTTGTATCCAGACATGTATATAATGTTTCTGTTAATGAGTGATATACAACTTAATTTTCCTAGGTACATGATAAGGTATCTTCATTATTGTTGTCAATCAGAAGACCGCATGAATTTTTATCTGTTTGGTAGATTCATTTCAAAAATTTTGTTCAAAAAGGATATGGTGAGGTTGGTGGAAGCCATAGTTAGATTTCATCATAGTAACACTTTTGGTGCTGGGACCCTAAGAAAGATTGGTTACTTATGGAGCACATTGAAAGGAAAGATTTTTCTAGTAGGGGCTGAGGAAGAAGAAGAGAGTGCTCAAGATCAGTCTGCAAAGTCCAAGGAGGGACAGGCTGAATCGAGAGTGAGCATTGCTGTAAGAAGAATAAGATTTAAAACTGAAGAAACTCAAGAAGAAGGAAGTCAGGAGGGACTTCAGATTCAAAGAAAAAGAAATTCTAATGAGGAACTTGTTTCACCTATTTTGACAACAAGAGATTTACTCTATTACAGTTTTGTCAGAGAAGAAGTTGTTGAGAATCCACAAGAAGAGGATACTACTCAAATTACAGTGACTCCTTAAGTACAAACTGAAATTGAACCTCAAATTGTAACTGAAGCAGATGTTACAATTGAAAAGGAAAAGGAGGCAGAACCTGGTGAGGAAGTGTCCAATCCTCAGGAAAATCAAGAAGATATTATTTTAGAAAATCCAATGGAAGAATTGATTACTGATGTTCACGATGAGAATGTTTCTGAAGTTCAAACAGAGGTAATTCATGAGGATTTTTCTGTGGAAGAGTCTGGAAAAGACTCTGAGGAACAGTTTGTGGACCAACCATCTCAGGAGGAAGCAAAAGAAAAATCTGATGTAGACTCTTTTCCATTAGTACTACTGCATCACATTGAAGCTGAAAATGAGAATCAAGCACAGGGTGCCTCTAATTCAGTGAATAAGGAAGTAGAAGCCCTCTACAAAAAGTTGTCTAATTTGGAATATGAAAATATTTCTCTGAGGATATCCTTAGAGAAAGAATAGTTGAAATTTAAAAGACTTAAAGGAAGTATAGTTTCCCGAGAGGAAGTTGAAAATTTTAAGCAAGAGATGTTGACAGAGGTACACAAGCTGAAATTAGAAATGGTGATGAAGTCAGATCTGTCAGAATTCAAAACCTATATGGAGACATAATTTGCCTCTATCAGAACTGGTGAAGCTAATGGATCAGGTACTTCACCTGATTTAATTAGAATATTTCAGGATATCACAGCAACAATGAGAAATATGAATGATAGATTGCATGATTTGCAATTCAATAGTGCTCCACTATCAGTTTTGTTAGATAATCAGAAGTTTTTGGTTGACCAATTGACCTCAATTGAACCAAGTATTAGAAATATTCTAACTCAGTTCATAGAGAAGTTAACTCTATTTATGGAGAAGGAAGAGAGGCTTCATGAGTTTTTGAGAGTAAACTTGATAGAAGATATTCATATGACTTAGTAGAATCGAGATCTTATTATCAAACTAGGATATGGAATGATGAAAAGGCTAAGGGAGCAGTTGACATAAATCAAGACTATAGTTTAGAGGAGATAGAACCTATCTCATACTCTTACCACACCTTGATTCCTATGATCATCATGATTGTACATCTTCTATGTTTTCAATGAAATTTTGATTCAGTTTATCTTTGTTTTTGTTTTTTTTATTATTTTTTTACTGTCTTTGTTTATATATGCCAGTAATCCATGTTTAATTATTGAAAAACGGTTAATAATATCATTTACTTAAGTTCATTGCTACATTAAATGTGTTCTATTCCATATTCTATAATTCTTTTTGATATCCCAAAAATGGGGAGAAATTTGGATAAACATAACATTTTATTTTAACCTTTTCAAATTTTAAGCATTATCTTAATCCTTTAAAGGGGGAGAAATTGAGTTAATTCTAATATTGTATTTATCTTAGCAAAATTCAAAACTATATGTAATTAATTTTGTAAGTTAATTTCATTGGTTATTTTATGGGTTTTGTGATCATCAAAAGGGGGAGATTGTTAAACAAGTGTTGTTTTTCAACGATACATGACATTTTTATTAAAAAGGGGGAGATTATTGAGAACAATACTCTATCTCTATGATGATTTTGATGCTCACAAATACCCTTAATTTTTTTCTAATGATTTTATTTTTTAAGTATATTTTAAGAATTTATTATTTATTTTTTTATTTCTGGAAGAAATATTTAAGTTCTTGAACAATGAGATTTATTTGCTAAAGTATTCGCATTAGCGTGTTCTGGAAACACTGTTCATGCTTTAGATATTCGATAATTGCTTAAGCGTGTTCTGGAAACACTATTCAAACCCTATGTGGAGAAACGTAGCATAAGGATGAAATGCGATGTATACTTTATGAGATATCAGAAAAGTATGGTTAATCAACCATATGTTATCGGAAAAGTATGGAAGAGGAACCCTACGTTAGGAAGGAACCCTACGTTTGGGTTATTGAAAAAGTATGGAAGAAGAACCGTACGTAAGTTTTAAATGTTACGTTTGTTTCTCAAAAGTATGGTTCATCAACCTTACTTTAGTAAAAAATCTTACATTTCATCAAAAGTATGGATCATGTACCTTACGTTTGGAAGCTTATAAAAGTATGGATCATTTATCATACGTTTGATTATTGAAAAGAAAAGTATGGTTCATCAAACCTACATTTGTAATCAACCTTATGTTTAAAGGATGCGACATCAACCCTATGTTTGTGTTCAACCTTACTTTTGAAAGATGCATGCTATACAATTCAACCTTATGTTTGGCATCAGAGAATTAAAGACGATATTATTATGCAACGGTCTACAACCAGATTATTAGGCTAATTTCAAGCCGGATTTAAAGCTGATTTTAAAGCGCATATTTGACTGATTCAAATCCGTTTTGTCAATGATTTAAAGGATCAATTTAAAAGGAACTTTTTTTATGCCGAATCTTCAGGGAAGTTACGATTGCTCTGCTATTTTGAATTTTTGATTATCGCGAGTCAGAAGGTGACTTTTTTGGATATAAATTTGTAGGAGAAGTTCTCGTCATTATTATATAGATGTGATATTTACACAGAGAATATATATGAGTTTTTCCGAACAGTAACATCGAACATTCATAAAAAGAAGGAAAATAGAGACTATCGAAAACACAGATCTGCTGATTCAAAAGAGCATCAAAACTCTGTTTATTAAAGAATAAGAATCACGATAGAAGATTCACTCATTCTACATCAAAGATCTACTATGAATCTACTACTGCTGAAGTTGTGAATTATATTTTTTATATCTACTGCAACATAATTGACTCAGAATGACTCTTATTTGAATATTATTATTTCTGAAGGCTACGACCCATCTACTATCAATTGCATTCTGTTGCAATTGTGAAGAACAACTGAAAAGTATTTTCAAAGTGCAAATACCTTTCTTTTATATTCTTTAGTGATCGAATTCTTGTACTAAGCTGTATAGGTTCTATGAGTGAACCAGAAGATTTTGTTTTTGCCTTAGATTGTAAATGTGTCAATTTCCTGTACTCAGTTGTGGAATGGTCTGTTGACAAGAGGACCAGATAGTGAAAATCACCAATCTCGTGGAGTAGAGCATTGGTGGAGTGGACTAGGGGCCTTCTGTTCCCTGAACCACTATACACCGTGTGTCTCTGCTATTTAAATTTCCGCTGCATTAATTCATCTTATTAAAGTTAAAGGGCAGAACACGATCTTGCAAAGAATTTGTAAAAGACACAATTCACCCCCCTCTTGTGTATATTTGGTATAATCCGATCCAATAGATACCGCATACATGAAATACATGCTTCTTCCATGTCCTCCCACATGATTTCCTTCGTTTCTAATACATTATGAATGGATTAAACACAATATGGATATCTATTGAATGAGTTTAATGGATCTACACCAGTAGGATGCAATTCCTAGGCGACATTTGATGACACCCGATGTGGCCGACATGTTTTTCATTCATCGAACATGCCGAGGAGGCATATAAAAGGGATGTGATCCCTCATATTGGTGTGTGTGATGGTGGATGGTGTGGTGATCATATGTTTAATGAAAATCTTTCTATAATATCTCTTCTTATTGATACGGTGTTCATTGTTTCTTAACGAATTCACTAACACCCCTTCAGTATACGAGAGTCCTCAAGTTATGAACTTGGATCCAGAGTCTGGTGTCCCCCTTAGAGGTTGGAGACATTGTTTATTACTTCATAATTATCATCAAACACACTACACTAAATATGGAGGCCACTTCTTATGCATTACATGTATGATGTTCTTTGTTAAAGTTTATGCATTTAATTCCTTAAAGATAAATCAAGATTTTCATGGGTTGTTTTCACCGCGTATAATCATAATATTATTCCAAAAAACCCACCAGTGGTATCAAATCCATGTTATTCAGGGATTAAAAGTTTTTAATCTACATTTTTTCAAATAAATGTATATCATGATTGACACATAGTTTTATCGTAATATATGATATGAAAGATTTTTTTTGTTCAGCCGTAATGTATGACTGCGTTATATCATAAAGTATGATAGAGTGAAAGCCTGTGGTTTTGTTTTGTATCATAAGGTATGATATATGATATCATAACACGTAATAAAAACCAAGGTTTTCAAAAAAAAAGAGTGGCACAATGTATTTACAATACCCTCTCAATCGTAAAATGCGATTGGCATTATACGATATAGGCAATCAAAGATTACAATATGAGTTATAATCTATGATATAATTCTATATTGCAGAATATGATGGAGTATCAGGTCTACCTCACTCCACTATCAGTTGTATTTTATGACTAATAATATGATTATCAGTAGTAAAATATAAAATGCACAAAAATTTCATAAAATATATATTTTGATAATTTTGGTTATAAATTTTAAATTATTTATTAATTATAAGTGTTAGACATTATAAAATGAGTTTTTCATTCCTAAATTAAATATGAAAAGTTCATATTTGTTTTTCATGTTTTTTGAAAATAAATATATGAGTTTATTGATTAGTTTATTCCTTTAATATTAATGTTTATTAATTTTTTTAAGAAATATGAATATTGTTTATGCTTTATTTTTGTGATAAATTACTTCTAGGAGATAGATCCTTACATTAAATGCAAGGTATAAATCCATAAGATTTAGTATTCATCTAACTTGACCTCATTTTTTAGAGTTATAAGATTTAAAATAGTTGTTGGATATAGTTTTTTTATATTAGGTTTTAAATATATCATGAATTGAATTCTCTCTTGAGTAAAGTCTCCCAGGGGTGAGGAACTTGGGGTCATACAACCCGACGACCCAGAGGCTTATGCCTTGTTTTAGAAAGGTGATGGGTTGGCTATCTATCTCTCCATGATTACTCTTTCAGAGGTTTTCATTCTCATGTACCTATATATCTTTACATGAAAAGTTTATGTACTTTCACAAACCAATCCGGGACACCCTTGAATCAGGCACCCAAGATAGCCTGTGACATACCGAAGGGGTGTTCCTGATCACCCCAGGATGGTAACTAGTTATAGGGTGTAAAATAAAAAACCATGGGAATAATTTTTCCCAATAAGTATGAATTAAAAAGAAGTATAATTCTTTCAAAAATTCTGGAATGAACCATCAATGTGTTGAACATACATGCCAAAAAAAATAAATTGTTTTAAAATTTAAACCAAAAAAACAAAACATGACCAGTATAAATATGAACTCAACATAAGAAATAAATCTAGAAAAGGTCTCAGATACATCAAATAAGAATGGAAGAATGGTTGATTCATAAAAAATATAAAAAATAAAACATAAGATTCCCAACACAACCTCTTAGTGACCCTGAGGTCACTATCTATCCTCAAAACCACCATCACTCCATGATGATCAAGGTTGAACCAGAACCGAAACCTAAAATGTTAATAGGTGTGAGAAAAAATCTTAGTAGGTATGCCAAGAAAACCACACCCCATGCATAAGCTTTAAATAAAATATACATTCTAAGTTAGTTTGAAATATAACTAAAAATTAAGTTTTCCATTTTTAATAAAAAACATTCACGGGACATTATCATTATAAGGACCAAACCTTAAACATTACATAATCTAGTAAATTATTTTAGAATTCGCTTTCTTACATTCCAAAAGATCTCTTTGGTTTAGAGTTTTAGATAATTAATACATAATTTACACATATCAACCCACAAGCATACAAAGTGAGTATTATAAAAACAATATCCATTTTTTCATAATACAAAAGTTTTTTAATAAAATGTGAAATATTTTAATGAGAAATCTTCACAACATTAATATTGACTTCTTCTTTTCTCATACCCATCCTTAAACCCTGTTAAAAACATTTTAAAACTTGAGATGAGTATAAAAAACTCAGTAAGGGACATAAAAAGAAGGAAATAAACCGTTAGTTCATGAATACTTATAAACATATCAAATCATTTTCACAAATACATACTTCTCACCTATAAAGTATCATATAATTTGTGAAAACAAGAGATTTACATAAAACATAGAAAACATAAATAAAACTATAAAGGTAAATTGGGGAATTAATTACTTAAGATTATAACCCTCACGACTACCATATGATTTGTAACCCTCATGACTACCTTACAATGTAACCCTCACAACTACCTTATGATGTAACCCTCACTAATACCTTATGGTATAACCATTATAGTTACAATTAGAATAACTATTATGATCAAATTACAACATAAACATACCCAATGCATTTGAGGAAGATATATGTCCCACCCTTTATCATAAACAATTCCCAAGAACCATAACATAATCATAAAACATGAACACATGCATCATAAAAACATTTCTTAAGAAAATTCACTTATTTTAAAAGAATACTGCACAAATAAAAAGAAAATCATTTTCTCTGTAAATAAACATGTAATCTTGTAAAGAAAACATAAAAACATTACGGTTTAATGAAAATGGTATAAGCCAATCATTCCGTATAAGTTAAGAAGAAACATTTTTTTTTGAATTTTGTAAAAAGAGACATTAAAGAGGATTTTTAAAAGGAAAGTCCCTTACCTTGGGTTTGAATTCCTTTAAATGTGTTCAAACCTCATGTATTATGGTTTAAAGAGTGTTATTAATTTATCACAGAACTATATTCATATTTATAATACCTTATATGATCTTTTTATAATATATTTCCACCCATTTATTGATAATATTTTGTTATTTTATTGTTTTGGTTGCGTTTATTTCATGGTTTCCATGGTTGGTTCATTATGGGTTTTCTTTTCGAACGGAAGAAAAAATATAGAAGTGGAAAGAAATTGGATTAATATATTTACTAAATTTTAAATTACACCATATATCATTTTGTTTTCTAATATGAGGATGATTCATCAGATAAAACATTAATGAAAATGATTTAATTTATTTTGGTAGTTTTTACGACCATCATTAACTTATATCATATTATTTAATATCATGTTTATATATTGGTTATATAACATTATATAACTTATATTATGTATAAAAAAAATCTTATTTAACCATAATAATTTTTTTATGACCATATTTGAAGGTGGTAAAAGAAAATGAAAACACATCGTCCATGGTGATGGTAAATCGAAACATCACAGACAATGTTTTTATATTTTAGAATAAGAGGAGAAGAAGAGAGGTTTGATGATGGATATTAAATTAACAAAATAACATTCCATTATATGTAAGATAATAGAGTTATCATGTCACTTGTATGATGGGAGGTGAGGATATAATAATAAAAGAAAACAAATTGAAAAGAAAACAAAAGAGGATTTTACCTCTTGAACTTTTTCTCCTTGAGAACCTCCTTAAGGCACTTGGTTTTGGATTTTTGATGATATTAGTAGGTATTGGATGTGGGTAAGAGGCTTGGAAAGGGAATTGGGTAGAAATTAAACAAGATAAAAGGCTTTGGAGGTGTGAGGTGAAGAGGTGGTGATGGGTGATATTTATAGTGGAGGAGAGGGTGTTATTTTGATTATTTTATTCACTAGTTTATTATTTTGGCTCAAGACTATGAATAGTTTAAACCTTATCACTAAATATATTAAAATAATGTAGTAAATTTCAATATTTTGGGTTTAAATAATCCATAAATCATCTATGGCTCAATAATTCATGAATTTGTTAAATACTGTAAATTACCATATTTTACTATTCACAAAAAATTCAACTATTTTATAAAAAACCCAAAAATTCACCCCAACCATTTTTCAATGTTTAGAATTAAAAAATTAACTCCATTTTATTAAAATAATTTTATAAATATGATAAATTTAATTTTTAATTAAATTCATCATTTATTCGAAAAATACCAATTTTAATAATATAACTGATTTTATGACACTTTGAAAAATTAATTAAGGCCTCATAAAAATTTCTTATATTTACAAGAAAATAGATTTTAATTTATGAATCTATTTTATGAATATAAATTTTATTTTAAATCATTATATTAATTATAAAATTGTAAATAAAAAATTTATGTGTCACAAAAATACAAACACTTAATTTATCATTTTAAAAACATTTATTTACTTATTCTATGATATAAATATATAATATTTTCATTCATAAGATACCTAAATTTTATTTATACTTTCATATATGAGGTTACTATTCTATCTGTATATATTCCTTAATTTCTATAAATACCACTTAATTCATTATACATTTATAATGAATATAACTATTTAATTACAGAATGAAAATAAATAATTTTATAAGTACATGGGTTGTTACGTTCTCCTCCCCTTCTAAGAATTTCATCCTCACAATTTTTATCCATTTATTAAACAAGTGAGGATACTTTTCCCTCATATCATTTTCAGATCTCTATGTTGTTTCTTCAACCATGTGGTTTCTCTACAAAATCTTTGCTTGGTGAATTACCTTATTTTGCAATACTTGCTCTCTACGATCAAGGATTTGAACAAGTTTCTATTCATAAGAAAGGTTCTCTTCCAACTAAACTACTTCTGGGATCAAAACATGATATGAATCTGGCACATGCTTTCTTAAAATCAAAACATGAAAAACATTGTGTACTCGAGATAAACTCAAAGACAAAGTTACTTAGGAGGAAACTTGTATAACTTTCTCCGGGATTTCATAAGGTCCAATGAACCATGGAATTATATTTCTTTTATTACCAAAACACATAACACTTTTCCAAGGAGATATTTTAAGGAAAACACGATCACCTATATTGAAAGAAAATTCTTTCCTCCTGTTATCTGTATAACTTTTCTGCCTGCTCTCAGTTTTACCCATGTGTTGTTGAATTATATTCACTTTCTCATCCACTCCCTTTACTAATTCTAGTCTCAAAAACTTCCTTTACCTGACTTCATCCCAAAATGACGGAGTTCGACACCGCTATCCATATAATGCTTCAAAATGTTCCATTTATATGCTGGAATGAAAACTATTATTGTAATAAAACTCAACTAAAGAAAGATATTGATCCCAAATATCATGATAATCCACTGAACAAGCATGTAGCATGTCTTCCAATGTCTGAATTGTTTTCTCAATCTGTCCATCAGATTGAGGATGAAAGGCTGTGCTAAAATTTAATTCACTTCCTAATGAATTTTGAAGGCCTTTTCAAAAGTTAGAAGTGAATCTGGGATCACAATCAGATACAATGGAGAGAGAAATTCTATGTAACCTGGCAATATATTTGAGGTACAATCAAAGAAAGATGATCTAGAGAAAGAGTGTCTCGAATAGGAATTAAATGTAAATATTTAGTCATCCGATCAACAATAACCCAAATTACATTGTTACCTTGAGAAGTCTTTGGTAGTCCCACAAAAAAATCCTTGGATATATTTTCCCATTTCCACTTTGACACTGGAAAAGGCTGAAGAACCCCCTTTGGTAGTTGTCACTCTACTTTAAACTGTTGATAAGTCAAACATTTTATTATAAAATTAACAATATTTCTTTTCATTCCATACCACTATTAATACTCTTGAAGGTATCTATACATCTTAGTACTACCAATATGAACTGAAAACAGAGAACTATGAGCTCTAATTAACAATTATTTATTCAATTGGGGATCAAAAGGCACAGATAATCTCTTTCCAAATCTCAAGACACAATTTTTATCAACATAAAATTTAGAAAACTTACCCTCCTTAACCAATTCTACATTCTTCTGTGACTCATGGTCTTCCTTCTCCACTTACTTAATTTGTTATAAGAGAGACGACTGTACTGACACCTAAAACAAAATAGAATAATTTCCTGCACCAATAACTTCCAAACCAAAATTCATCAAATCATAAACCAATGGGTCATGTTCCAAACGTAACATGTTTAATGATGCATGATGTTTTTGAATCAAGGAATACACCACTTTTTTTTCTTTTCTAGGATGAAATTTGATCATGCAATTATAATCCTTTATCAATTACAACCATCTTCTCTGCCTTATTCTCAATTCCTTCTGAGTAAATATATATTTTAAACTTTTATGATCAGTATATATTTCACATTTGGATCCATATAAATGATGTATCCAAATTTTTAAAGTGAAAAACACAACTGCTAATTCCAGATCATGTGTGGGATAATTTAACTCATGAGGTTTTAGTTTCCTTGAAGCATAAGCAATTACTTGACCATTATACATCAGAATGAAACCAATTAACTTTAATGAAGCATCAATTTATATGATAAACTCTCCATTTTTGGGAGGCAGAGACAAAACTAAAGCATTCACCAATCTTCTTTTTAGTTCTTGAAAACAAACATCAGAGTCTTCTGTCCAAATAAATTTAACCCCTTTTCATGTTAACTTAGTTAGCTAGCTAGATAACTATGAAAAGTTTTAAAAAAACCGTCAGTAATAACCTGCTAATCCAAGAAAAATATGAATCTCGGAAACATTTTTAGGTCTTGTCCACTCATCAACCACTTTTGTTTTGGTGAGATCAACTGTTATTCCATCCTTATTTGCAATGTTCCCAATAAAATAAATCTATTGCAACCAAAAATCACATTTTCTAAATTTCCTATATAAATTATTTTCTTTAAGTGATTTTATAAAAATCCTTATATGTTTTTCATGATCCTCATAACTTTTTGAATAAACCATAATATCATCAATGCAAAAAAAAAATCCAAATAATCATAGAAGATTCTATTCATAAGATACATAAATATAGTAGGGTCATTTTTCAATCTAATGGGCATAAAAAAAAATTATAATGCCCATATTTAGTTTGTAACACTCTTTTTGGAATTCCATCCTCCTTATACTTTAGCTCATGGTACCCAGATCTCAAGTCAATCTTGAAAAAATACTGAGCTCCCTAGAGCTGATCAAACAAGTCATCAATATGAGGTAGTGTATACTTATTATTAATAGTAATTTTATTCAAAGCTCTATAATAAATGAAAAGTCTCATGGAACCATCTTTCTTTTTAATGAACAAAACATGAGCACACCATGGTGAAGTAATAGGATGAATGAAGCCTTTATCAAGCAACTCCTGCAACTGCTTTTTCAATTCAAGAAATTCCACTTGTGCAATTCAATAAGGGGGTTTTGAAATTGGATTATCATTAGGAACTAATTAAATGATAATTAAACTTCATGATCAGGTATAACATCAAGAAACTCATCAGAAAAAACATTCAGGTATTCATTTACCACTGACACATCATTAATCTGAATAGTTCCCTTATTTTCAACAATACATGCAAGATAACTTTCATTTCCATATTTTAACAATTTATCAACTTCTTGATATATTATCAATAGTATGAGTTCATTCTTGTATACAAACTAAAACTCTTTCTGAAAAACAACCTCTTTAGCTCTACAATGAATCTTAGCAATAATAAACAAAAAGCCAATCCATACCTGGAATATCATCAAACTCTACTAAGAAAAAAACAACAAGGTTTTAAGGTAATGTATTTACCTAGAAAACAACATGAAGATTCTTATAATTCATTTTTTCCTTAATATTTCCCCCTGGTATTTTAACTATAAACCCTGGTTTCATTTCTTGAGGTGAAATTTACAATTTGTTATAAAATTTCTCATAAATAAAGGAATGTGTAGACCCTATATCAAACAAGATATTAGAAAAATCTAAGTAAACAAACAATGTACCTGATACCACTTCATTGGATGACCCAACATATGCTTACGTAGTCAGAAATGATTTCACTACACCTTTTTTCTTATAATCTGATTGCTTTCCATCATTCATATTTTTCTTTAGGAAAATATTTGCGTAATGCCTCATCTCACCACATTTGAAACACTTTACAGTTTATTTATTAAAATTAAACTTAAGATCATTTTCATTAAAATATCAGGATATATTTCCAAAATTACCACATTGAAAACACTTCCTAGATTTGTTAAGGCATTATACAGGGTGATTTTTACAACACTTCCCTCAAATTGGAATCTGGATTTTCTTACCTTCAGATTTCTTTGATTGGTTCTCACTAATTTCCTTCCATCTGGACCTTTTCTTTTGCTTGTTTTCAAAGTACACATGATCATCAAAAAACTCCATTTCTACCCTCTCAACTCAACAGAAAAGTTTCTCATAAATTTTGAATTCATGGGAGGCCAACGCCCTTTGATATCTTAGCTTCAATCTTGAGTAAAAACAATTGATTTTACTATCAATATCCCAAATAAGATTTGGACCATACCTTGCCAATCAGGTGAACTTTTCTTCATAAATAACCACCAAATCTTCCTCCTTTTGTTTGAATTTAGGGAATTTCTTTTCCATCCTAAGTTGAACCACCTTAGGAAAATATTTTTTAAGTAAAATATTATTAAATTCATCCGATTCCAAGGCATCAATCTCCTTACTATCCCTGATATTCTTGACCATTGAGAACCACTGGCCAAATTTACTTTCAAAATGATAAATATAAATACTAAAATTTTGATTATTTGAATACCCCATTAAATCTAATGTCTTTTCAAGGGATTTAATCCACCCTTCAGCCATCACTGGGTCATAAGATCCACTGAAAGCAGGAGGGTGTTGCCTCATAAAATGTTCCACTATCACCATGTTCCTTTGTGGTAGCTATAGTTATTCTCTTGCATATATTCCACTACTATTTACAACCCACATAAACTGGTCCATTACTGTCAAAAACTTCTTGGTTTCAATTCCCACCATTCTGAGTTGTAGATTCAGAAATATATCATCCTCTCAGTGCCTTCATACTTCAGCTTCCCTATTTCTTCTGTGGAAAACCATTCTGAATAGACATATCTTAGATAAAGAAACATGATAATATTAAAATTATATATCATTTCAACTTAACCATATAGTAAAAATAATTTATGGTAT
The DNA here is from genome assembly GCA_963277665.1 of Viscum album. Lineage (NCBI taxonomy): Eukaryota > Viridiplantae > Streptophyta > Magnoliopsida > Santalales > Viscaceae > Viscum > Viscum album. The sequence goes on along the minus strand of OY728160.1, from coordinate 387,074,620 downwards.
TCTATTGACATCATCCTAACCCCTAAAGTTATATAAACCATGCTCTGAAACTAACTATAAGGACTTGACCTTAAACATTACATAATCTAGTAAATTATTTTAGAATTAACTTTCTTACATTCCCAAAGATCTTTTTAGTTTGGAGTTTTAGATAATTAGGACATAATTCATACATATCAACCCACAAGCATACAAAGTGGGTACTACTAAAACAATATCCATTTTTTCATAATAATTTTTTTATAAACCATGAAATCTTTTCATGAAAAATATTCACAACATTTAGTTTGGATTCTTATTTTATCTTACCCATCCTTAAAACCTATGATTTTTTTAAAAACTTGGTATGAGGACAAAAAGATAAGTAAGGGACATAAAAAGAAGGAAAGAAACTATTAGTTCATGAATACTTAAAAAAATATGAAATCATTTTCACAAAGTCATACTTCTCACATATAAAGTAACATATACTTTGTGAAAACAAGATATTTCCATAAAACATAGAAAACATAAATAAAAACATAAAAGTAACTTGGGGAATTACTTACTTAAGATTGTAATCCTCGCAGCTACTATATGATTTTTAACCCTTACAACTACCATATAATGTAACCCTCACAACCACCTTATGATGTAACCCTCACGACTACCTTATGATGTAACCATCAAAATTACACTTGGAATAACCATTATAGTTAACTTCTAAAATAAAAATACCCAATTCATTGGAGGGAGATATAGGTCCCACCTTTTATCATAAATAATTCCCAATAACCAGAACATAATCATAAAACATGAACACTTGCATCATAAAAACATTTCTTGAGGAAATTTACTTATTTTAAAATAATACTATATAAATAAAAAGAAAATCCTTTTCTCTATAAATAAAAATGTAATCATGTAAATAAAACATAAAAAAATTAAGGAATAATGAAAATTAGATTAGCCACTCATGCCGTAAAAGTTAAGAAGAAACATTCTTTTTTTAAATTTCATAATAAGTGACATTAAAGAGGATTTTTAAAAGGAAATCCCCTTACATTGGGTTTGACTTCCTTTAAACGTGTTCAAACCTCCTGTATAATGGTTTAAAGAGTATTATTAATTTATTAAAAAACTATATTCATATTTATAATATCTTATATTATATTTTTATAATATCTTTCCACCCATTTATTGATAATATTTTGTTATTTTATTGTTTTGGGTACATTTATTTCATGGTTTCCCTGGTGGATTCATTATGGTTTTTCTTTTTGAATGGAAGAAAAAATCTAAAAGTGGAAAGAAATAGTATTAATATGTTTCCATAATTTTAAATTATACCATATATAATTTTATTTTCTGATATTAGGATGATTTATTAGATAAAATATTAATGAAAATGATTTAATTTATTTTGGTGATTTTTACAACCATCACAAACTTATATCATCTTATTTAATATCATGTTTATATATTGGTTACAAAACATTATATAACTTGTAATATGTATAAAAAAATATTATTTAACAATAATAATGGTTTTATGACCATCCTTGAAGGAGGTAAAATAAAATTAAAACACATCGTCTATGATAATGGTAAATCGACACATCATGGATAATGTTTTCATTTTTTAGAATAAGAGGAGAAGAGTAGAGGTTTGATGATGGATATTCCATTAACATAATAAAATTCCATTATATGTAATATAATGGAGTAATCATGTCACTTGGATGATGGGAGGTGAGTAGATAATAATAAAAGAAAAGAAATTTAAAAGAAATTTAAAAGAAAACAAAAGAGGATTTTACCTCTTGAACTTCTTCTCATTGAGAACCTCCTTAAGGCACCTGGTTTTGGACTTTTGGAGATAACATAAGCTATTGGATGTGTGGAAGAGACTTGGGAAGGTAATTGGTCATAAATTAAACAAGATAAAAGGCTTTGGAGGCGTGAGGAGAAGAGGTGGTGATGAGTGGTTATTTGTAATGGAGGAGAGTGATGTTTTTTTGATTATTTTATCCATTAGTTTATTATTTTGGCTCAAGAATATGAATTGATTGATCCTTATCACTAAATATCTTAAAATAATTAAGGAGAGTTTTATATTTTAGGCTTACATCAGACATACATCATACATAACTCAATAATTCATGAATTTGTTAAATACCGTAAATTACCACATTTCACTATTCACAAAAAATTCAACTATTTTAGAAAAATCCCAAAACTTCACCCTAACCATTTTTTGACATTTAAAATTAAAAAATTAAATAAATTTTATGAAAATAATTTTTTAAATATGAGAAATTTATTTTTTAATTAAATTCATCATTTTTTTAAAAAAATACTAATTTTAATAATATAACCAATTTTACGACACTTTGAAAAAATAATTAAGGTATCATAAAATTTTATTATATTTAAAAGACAAAAAAAATATATATTAATTTATGAATATATTTTATAAAGATAAATTTCTTTTAAATAATTATATTAATTATAAAATTGTAAATAAAAAATTTATGTGTCACAAAAATACCAACACTTAATTTATCATTTTTAAAACATTTATTTACTTATTGTACGATATAAATATATCATATTTTAATTCATAAGATACCTAAATTTTATTTATACTTTTCTAGGTGTTGTTACTATTCTATTCGTATAGATTCCTTAATTTCTATAAATATCACTTATTTCATTATACATTTATAATGAATTTAACTATTTAATTCCAAAATGAAAACAAATTATTTCATAATTACTTGGATTGTTCCAATCATCTTAAAAAAATTTCCTTTAAAACATAGAGGTTATTAATTTAAGTAAAAACCATTCTTCTAAAACATTAAATAAAGGAGAAACATTTGATTTAAAAGGAATTTCATTCTAGAGAAGGTAAACCACTTATTTTCCTTGAAATGGAAACACAATAATGGTAAATCAAGAAAGTATATAACAAAAAGTAATCCAAAAATCACTGAAACATAATAAATGTAATCAATGGTCATAGCCAAGCACAAGTGAATCATGGGAACACCTTTGATCCAAAGGGAAAATCTAGAACAATACTAAAACACGATCCATCGTATCAGAGTGCCTAATGAAATCTAATTTCCCTAATGCTCAATTGTACCATACCTGACCTAACTGAGGGCCAAACTTCCAAAGAAGGGCATGATCCAAACACACACACACACACACACAATTAGGCCTCATAGTCATTATTTTAAAATCATAAGTTATGAAACAAGCTTAAAATCCAATTATAGAGATTTATAAAATATTTAAAAAATTATAATAGTTTTAAACACCCCTTTTAAAAAATAAACACACCCTTAAAATTCAATCCAAACTTTAATAAAATCAATCAAAATAAAAAAAAATCTTTTAATATTTAAATATTCCTTCATAAGGGCCATTCAAGAAATTTATCAAACACTAGGTGTCTATGGAAGCTAAAAAATAGATTTAAACTATATTATTAAATAGATAAAATATTTTGTATTCAATGAAAACTAGTTGAAAACCTAGTTTTCTTCTTTAAAGTTCCACAAACACATGTAACACTATCATTAGGTATTTAAAACATGGATTTAAAGAGAAAGTAATCAATGGTTATATAATTAAAGATTAGAACATGGGGAAAACCTACCTCAATCTCATCGCTTCAACAAGTGAGGTTTAAATTCACCACCATAAGGTAATAACAACCCCCTAGTCAATAAGTCCAAACCCTAAAATTAAGAAACCCCCAAGTGAAAATAAAAACACATGAATACCTAGGTCACTAAGACCTCTCAAGGGAAATAACAAGATGAAATAAGGAAAAATAGAGGATAAGGGGCGGTCTAGAAGGGGTTACCTTGAGAAATAGGCCATAAATCTTGAAGAATCACCATGTATTTACTAAAAGAGGAGGGAAAAGAGAGGAAAAAGGTGTGCCATATCTGTGGCAGTTTAATGAGAGGAGAAAGGGTGGATTTGGGTTTAAATTTAGGGAGGGATAGAATGATAATTTACAAATTTTAAAGTTTTGGGAAGGCCACACAATTTTTCCGCATGGTTTACCATACCGTGTTCCCCTCAATAGACACACCTGGGCACCCACATAGTTTGTACACCTAGTTAGAAAAACTTTGCAGCTAACCATGCACCCAACACCAAACCTCCAAAATCTCAAAATTTTAAGGAAAACTAACTCAAAACTCTAAGAAAATACCAACCATCATTACAAAAATAAAAAAATAAAGAAAATAAAGGTTAGGGTGTGCTAATTATCCCTACAAAAACGCCTTATGAGATAGTATGAGATATGTACAACTAGGTTTGGTGCTAAAAACACATTTCTTATATACTAGCTTTGATACCAATTGTAGTGACATAATTTTAACCATCCATAATTACAATATCAATAACCAACATTGAGTCACTTATAAACTCAATACCTTTTAGGTTTAGAATTTTATAGAATTAATAAAAATCATTTATGTAATAAAACCCATGTCTTCTCATTAAATGAGAATCTTCCCATTATACATGGATTTTACTGTTACATAAGAAGACTTCAATATCTCCCACAAAATTCTCTATACATGATAATCTTTTAGAAATATCTCACATAATATTAATCTTCATAACCTAGGGAAATGGAAACATGAGAAAGGGTGATCTCAAATGCCCAGTAAAGGTAAACATGGGAGATATAAATCAATGATCATATGTAAGAATAAGATAATAATAAATGTATGAGAGCATGATCATAACTAAAGAAATGTAAACCCAATCATTTATAGGTCAAAAATCATTATTCATGGAATAACATTTTTTCATAATAAGAGACTCGAGTCATAAGAGTGAAAAATCATCAATATTAAATTATGTGCTAAAGTCAAGAGCTTCTTACCTTAGGTAAAACAATAGTTTGGTAACAAGGGTCATCATTTGAGTCCAAAATACCTACTAGATCCTAAAACCAAACCCTATTCAACATGATTTAGGAAACTAGTATCATGGTTGAAGAGAAACCACACCCAAAATTCCATTCAATATTTAACATACCTAAGAAGATCTGCTACCGACACCAATTTTGGTCTGATTGATGCACATATACTGAATCCTTGAATCCGTATGTCGATTCTATCAATTATAAAAATATCCATTGTTAGACCATATAGAAAACCTTAGGTATGATTAAGACATCAAATATTTAATCAGTTTTGATCAAGGGGAGGAGAAGGGGATTGATCAAGAAAAAAGAAGGACTCACTGAATTGTAAATGCAGGATCAATCTATTATCTAGACATCAAATGAAGGAGACAGAAGGGAGGAGAGATATCCAAAATAACTGGAGAGGGATACTAGGTTACTGAGAGTTGATAGAGATCTGATAAAATGAGAGAAAAGTGAGTGGGGGTTAGTTGAAAAAAACACCTATAAAGTGACAAGTCTTACTAGGCCTTGAACAATTCCACCGACAATCCAGTGGCTGTTGGGTAGAACGAGTTCTACCCAGGAGCCCCATTGGCTGGATTATAGAACTATTGTAACTTTAAAAGTTATATTATGTCCATTGGACTAGATTTTTACCATTTATAGACTTATGAACACCCTTATTCCATATCAAATCATATTAAAACATGACTAAAAAGCTATGTAAAAGTTGGAGAGATGCATACCTTAATTTAGAGGTGTCACAAGGTGAGTGGAAAACATGTAAATACTTTAAACATTATAATATAATATATGAAATACTAAAGTCATTGGGATCTAAATTTTGATAAATTATAATATGTGAAAGTCAAGGTCAAAATCCAATCAAATAAACAAATCTTAACAAGTGTTTTGTAATAATTTAAACCTCATCTCTTAGATTAACCCCCTTGATAACACTTTTTAACCCTTAACATAATGATAAATTATTACCATAGTTACTATTTATTATAAACAAAAATCAAATTAACATCACTAATAAATTACAAAATTATGATCCTAAATATATAATCCATTTTTTGGATTCAATTTCCATAAGCGGTAAAAGTTACTTTTAATATAAGCTGGTAAAATTTAATAATTAATCATTTTTATAAAAATTCCAGTTTTAAAGTATGCAAAAATGATTTTACACCAAAATAAAGTATAATGTTGATTATCATGGAATTAATTGGATTATATTAAATAAAATCAGACTTATTTCACATGCAGAACAAACCAAAATTGAACTTTTCCATGAAATTACATAATTTAAAAAAAGAACCAAAAATAGTTTTTATTTGAATAAAAGCATTAATTAGATTTTCCAAATGTCAAACATAGATTTATAAGTTGAATATTATATTTTTAAATGAATTATAATAATTCTTAAAAATATATTTGGTATCAGAAGAAAGGTTTCATTAACTTTCAAGTCATTCTTATATCACGATAGTGTCATAATGGTGGCATTATTTGTAAAATCTATATATTTCACTATCCACCCAAAAATCAACCATTTCTGAAAAATTACACAAAATTAATCCTTAGATAATTTTTAAATTATAAACACAATAATTAATTTAATTTTATCAAATAAAATTTCTAATGGTGGCATAAATTATTTCTAATATCTATGCACAAAACACGTAATTGTTTTTAGAAAAAATTATTTTCAAAGCATAAAATGATTTTATTATCATTTTTTCTAGTAATAACAAAATTATTATTATTATTTTATATTATTGAATATATTTTTAATAAATTTCATAAAAATCATTTATCAATAGTGATTAATTTAACTTATTAAGATAAAAATACATTGCACACTTAAAAAAATAGTTTTTTGAATAATATCTCTTTTTACTGTCAAATGATTTTATCTTCATATTTAACAAATTTATAATTAATTTATGAATTATTATTCACTAGTTTACATGTATAAATAATAATTTTTCAATAAATTTAATACTCTAAATAAGATAAATTTACCTTTTAAAAACATAATCGAGAAAACCAATTTAGTGTAACTAAACTTGTACACTATGATCAAAAATTATATATCAATGAACATTTTACTCTTAATTAATAAATTATAAAAACATTATAATGATTTATTGATAATACGAAACTATATATAATATGAATCACATTCTCAAATAAAATTAATTAATATTTCATAATGTTCTTATATTATAAAACAAGTTACATAATATTTTAAAAGGATATTATTCAACTAATTTAATATACATATAGAGTATATTAAAAACCATTTAGAATTTAAATAAGCTCTAATATAATTAAAAATTTAATATAAATTATTATTTTAGTATAAAAATGATATTTAACCATTCATCATGTGCTTCACATATAATGTTATATAGTATTACTTTTAATATGTTATAACTATGTGGCTTTAAAAACATGTATCATACTATGATAACCGTTAGATTATAATGACTCCATTATTATGATGATATGAAAACAAAACTATAAAGTAATGTAGTTATCATATAAAACTATATATATAAATAGATTTAAGTATATATATAAAAAATATAGAATATAGAAGTAGGACGACATGCATGCCAATGGTAGGCATTTCACCTCTACCACCCTTCGATCGGAGGTTTGAGCCTCACGACATTAGAGAATGAGATGGGTTGTTACTCAGCCTAAAATACGCCCTTTTTTTAATAAAAAAATTTAATAAATAAATCCATTTATACTTGAAATATAAAAATTCAAACACCTTAAGTAATAAATATCTATATGCACATTTGATTTATATTATTAAAATGAAATAAACTCATTTAGAATTTTCATTTATAAATCAAGAAAGAAAATTAGAAATCTGGGATATTAAAGTTATAAAACATTATACAATTAATTGGAGGGATATAACTGACCCACTTATCACATAATGATAAACCATACATATGTATGAAACATGACCGAGAAAACATTCATAATTCTCTTATATCTTAATTAACCCATGGAAAATAAACGCGCAACATGAAAAAACTATCATAACATGATCATAATACATATAGAGAAATAGTGTGGATGATATAATTATTTTATATACTCAGTGAATCATAAGAAACATTAAAGGATGTCAATATAGATGGAAAACCCTTTTATAAGATCATTTGAAAATATTATTTGGAAAATAATAAGAAGTATCCTTTAATTTTCATAAATTTTATTTTAAAATGTAAAATTAATATAATAGATATTTATTTGAAAAACCATGAAATAATTTAGGGGAATATTCATTATGAAAAAATTGTTATAAAATTGAGAAAAGGCATGCATTTATAAAGTGTTAAAAAAGGTAGATTCCTTTATTACTTTTGAAAAGGGATTCGTAGTTGGCAGAAAAAACCATACCAAAAACATTATAATAATATTAATTTTTTAAATAAATAAATGTACCTTGATAAAGTAATTAATAAATCATATAATAATAGATAAGGAAAACCATAAAACAAAATAACAAATATGGTCATGGAAAAGAAAGATTCCAGATTGAAGAAAAGAGGTAAGGTCAGTTTCTATTACAAGTATCACATTAGTTGGATTATGATCCAAATGGGAAGTGAAATAGAGGGAGGAAATGTAAAAATAATGAACAATAATATATAAATAAAATATATTTTGTTTTATAGAGAAACATCATTCAATTTTCCCAAATGGAAATATAGTAATAACAATCTCCAATTCAAAATGAGATTAGAAAGAAAACCCTTATGTTTACTCCCATGTTCCATGAAAGCACATTAAACTACAATATAATAATAATAACTATATTAGTAAATTATTTTATAACCACATTATTATGCATTACCTTTTAAATAATTCAATTATAATAATTTACTACAAAAATATTAGTTAGTTAATATTTATTTTCATCATCATATGTTATTGATTTTTATAGTTCCATATAAGTTTCATAATAGGGATTTTAGTACCCATTATTTGATACTAATTTCATCATTAATAGATATTTAAATGTATTTAATTTATTGAGTTTCAATGATTTTTTTGACCTTTTTTCATATTATAGAAATTATGGGTATGATTTGTGAGAATAAAATCCATGAATTTTTTTTAGGTAATTTATTGATAATCATGAGTTAGTTTATAATGATAATTTATTTTTATTTCATCATTCCAAATTTATATTTATGAAATATATTAATCATCAATATCACATTTTATAAGTATTAATTCCTAGATTCATATTCTTGGTGAAAATTATGATGTTTTCATAACATCATTCATGTATTTGGTTGAAATGTCCTAAACCAGAACATGCTATATTAATGAATGAGTAAGTATATAGAGTCATATAATACTATCATAATATTATTATAAGAATAATTGTGTTAATATAAAATTATTATAGTGAAGGATGATAATTATAAATAATGAATATGTGAAGTTTAGTAACCCTAAATCCAGTAACCCAAATTCAGTGTTTATTATATTGGTGCAAAATACAAACGAACACACCACAAAGGATCTATCGGTTTATTAGTCTTGGAAAACTAGATACACACATGACTTCTACATTACTTTGGAAGATTAAAACATAGCAAAAAAACTTTCTTTTATCCATGGAAATCATTCAAGGATTCATTCTTCATATCATAGGGAAAAGAAAAAAATAAATGGGTGAGCTTAGATGCCCAATAAGGATAACATAAAGTAAAATTTATCATGAGTAAATAAGGAATAATAAATATGGAAATTTATATAATAAAAATACACAATATATTTAGTCAATAACTTGAGTTTTAAAATATATTCATGGAAAATATCAACATAACAATCACATGGACAATAATAACTAAAATCTTAAGGAAGGAATTTCATAATGTCATATGTCATGATATTTTTTTCAAGGATTCATGACAAGACATCATGAACCATATCTTCAGTTTCAATTTCCATGAAATTTTACATACCATTAAGGCCATTTTCCAATACATTTTCATTGCATGGGATGGAATACAACACAAAATACCCATTCTGTTTTGTCTCATGCGACCTATCAATGAATTAAGGGTATATTTATAACTAGACCTTTCCCAAAAATTATATATTTCCAATACATTACTCATATATTGAATAAAAAATATAATACATAATCAATATTTATTATAAATAAATAAATATTTATATTATGTTAATAATACAAAACATTAATATTTCCCTAGAAAATGAAATAACATTCATAATAAGATTTCTTTATCTAGCACCTTATATTTAAATGGTATATAGTTAAGACAATATCAAATTAGTAGAAATGATGAAGAATATATCCATTATACTAAAATATGGAAAATAAGGAGAAAAATAATGTCCAATGAATAATAGAGAGTGATAAACACCATGATCATAATAAAGTGATTGATCTCAAAATAAGGTATAATACATAAATCATTAAACGATGATAGATGACCATAAATTCATCAAAAATTAAGGTTTAAAATAAAGGAATTTATTTTGAGAATTAAACTGTAAAATGAAAATGAAACATTAAAAATAACTATCCTTAAATAATTTATAAAGTTATTTTAAACCTTTTAGAAAACAATCCCTTTTTAATTTAATATAAAAAGTAAACATTCATAGAAAAATGTAAAATTATTTTTTTTAGAAAAACCTTATAAACTTTTAGAGGAATATAAATAAAGAATAATAGTCATGGAGGTAGGAAAATCCATTAAAAAATTATACATGAAAAAACCCTCACATTTATCTAAAAAGACAATATTAACTTATTTAGAAAAAATTAAAAAGATTAATTTTGAAACTTTGTAAAGAATGTAAAAGGTAATATAAAAGGACCATCACCAACCATTTAAAAGTAGATAAAAACTTCCATGAAATAATTTAAAAAATATAGATATGGAAGAAAAATATTCCCAACCTAAAATAGAAAATAAGGTTTGTTTTTCAAAAAAATTATTTTGATATTTGAGCACCAAAGAGAATAAAATTTGGAATAAAAATAGTGAAACCCATGAAATAACCATAGGACAGTAAAATATATTGGCTTAAGAAGTGTTTTTCCAAAACCTTTTACTGGGGCCAACACATTGTTATGATTTGTTGGATCCTTTACTAAATTCTACCCAATACTCTTCCCTAGCCACTCCCCCACAACTAGGAGATTTCAGTCTCATCAAAAGACCAAGACTAAGTTCCTTGAGTAGGATATCAAGAGGATAATTCAATAGGATATTAAAGTGAAGGAATCATTTAGACTCAAGGTAAGGGGAATTCTTGAACCCGACTATCTTTATTTGGTTTTCCCTATTTTACCCCATTTTCAGTATAAATATTCCTTAAATATAATTTATTAATCATTATATTACCTTTTCTAGGATATAAATGTTTTCTAATTGAGTTTATAACAAACAAAATGTTTTTCAAAATAACTCTTCTTTCAAAACACACCTTTTACTTCTCGAGATTGTTTCTTCTTCACACAAGGATAATGATTCAAGTAAGTTATTCCCTCTTTCATTTGGGAACCCAAAGTTTATGAATACATTCTTATGAAATGAAACCCATTCCTTTTCCATGGGTTATTTTACGTTCAATATTGATATATGTTCTATGTGGAATTCATGATAATGTAAATGTTATTATGTGATGAGTGCACTCATAATTATATAGCACAATGTAAATATTATGATGTGACGAGTGCACCTAGAATTATATAGTGCTCCAATGAATTGGGTAATGTGATTTATCTCATGAGTAAATTGAAATATTCACGAACATGATGCTATCTTTGTTCACAACTATGTGTGTTAGTTGACCACTAAGACATGATGTTTCATTTTTATGAATTTCCACATTCTAAGTCTGTTATTAATGCTTAATATCATGATTATGATCTTATGACTATGTAATGATGATAATTATTATTATCACCCCATTTTATATTGTTTCATGTTCTTATACATCCTCTTACTGGGCTTTTATCTCACCCCCTTTTGATGTATATCCTATGGTGACTACTTGTACTAAGGAGAATTCAAGGGCCAATAAGAATCTAGAGAAGAAGGAATTAAATAAATGTTTATGTTTTATTTTGTAAATGTTATGTATGGTCCTAATTTTACCAAGACACTAAACCCTTAGATCCTCATTGTGTAACTCTTTTATGTTGTTTATCTTTAAAATGATGTAATAATCTTGTAAGAAAAGAAGGGTCACTATAGTTGGTATCAGAGGACGATTTAGTTAATTTGGGAATTAGGATTAGAGAACCTTAGTGAAAACCTTCAGTATGATACTAAGTATAAGTAAGCACCCAAGATGCATTACTAAACACAGGTATCCCACAAGATATTCCTTTAGACTTAATTTCACAAAGTTATATATTCATGAATTGTTGACTTATGTTTTGTTCTAACCTTTTCAATTTTAGAAAATGGGGGGAACTAGGAGAAACCAGACTAATAACCCATGTAAGGGACAATGAAACAATTATATTACTGAAATAACCAATGATTTGGGAGGTGGAGTTAAAAATTTCACGGAGATACTTACCCAACCATCTCAGCTTATGAACAATAACCTGAATAATGTGGAATGTCTACCTTCACCTAAGAGGGATAAATTGGCTATCGAGTGTTTTATACAGCAATGACCACTGATGTTTAGTTTATCTTCTAATACACTAGTTGTGGAATAGTGGGTCAAATAAATGGAGAAGATATTTTCTATGATTTACTATTCTAAGATGGAGAAGGTTACTCTATCCATTTACCATTTAGATGGAGAGGCTGACCAATGGTGGGAGTTGATTAAGAACACCAAGTCGAGGGACAAAATTGAAGAGATGGAGTGGGAAGACTTTAAGATAATGTTTCTTAATAAGTATTTCCCTCAAAATATTCATACAAATATGGAGAGATAATTCATAAAGATGAAGCAAAAGGAAGGGGAATCTATCATGATCTATGAAGCAAATTTCACAAGGCTTTCAAGGTATGTTTTGGGTTTTGTTATCAACAATGATAACAAAATTGATAGATTATTTAGTGAATTAAAACCAAACCTTCGAAAGGATCTTGAAATTTGATACTTTGGGAGTTATTAATAAGTTTTTCTATGTGATCTCAAAGTAAATATGGAGTTTGGATAATGGTCCCATGGCTACGGTGATCATAAATGAAAGATATAGTTTCATGCCAGAGGATCTAATGAGAAAGGTGAAAAGAAAACTCAACCAACCACATGCCAAAAATGCGGGAAGAAGCATCATGGTAACTACCTTAAAGGGATGGGTAAATGCTTCAAGTGTGGGAGAGAAGGCCACCATGATCATGAATGTCTAAAAGACATGAGGAAGCATGATAATGTGGTGGAGGAAATGAGAGCATCACCCATGGTGCAATGCTAAAACTATAGGGAGAAAGGGAAATATGCAAGCCAATACACTAAACCTCTATTCCTCAAGGGTAATCAGCATTGACAACCACTAAATCCAAAGGATCAAGTCAAGGATTATTCCATCACTATTGTAGAAGTGGATCAATAGAATTAAGTCGTACAAGGTACAATTCCTATTCACTCAAGAATAGAAAAAGTATTATTTGGTTATGGTTCTATGCATTTCTTTATATCTTGAAAGTTTGATAGAACTATTGAATCAAAGCCCCGAAACCTTGAAGTAGAGATATATATAAAAAACCAAGTGGTGCAATCATTGAAACCCAAGTGTTGAACTCTTCTATCACGACCTGTCTTCGGGCCCGTGCCGTGACTACCCCAAGCCCGCCTTCCATAGGCCAGGGGCTGGCGACTAGCACTAAGGCGTAATTCCTAGTAAAAGGTAAGGAATTGCCTTTGTAAAGTAAACAAACACCACAGAGCAAGCAAGAAGTAGAAGTAAATACTAAGTAAAAACTGAGTACTACAGTAAGTGCGGAAAAGTAAGTGGGCCAGAATACAAACCCAAACTGAAAGTAAAGTACAACTGGAAGGGAAAACAACAACTAAAAAGTAAAGCCGCAACGCCGAGCTGTCCACTGGAAATCCCACCTGAAGGGTGGGTACAGATAGCCTCCACTGCTCCTCGGGTCCATCCGGCCGCTCCGAGTACATTCCGCCCAGTGGTCCACCTCCAGGTACCATCCTGCTCCGCAAGCCTCAACCACGATCAGTGTTGTTCGTCGTCTATAACCAACACAACGTAGTGCGGGCATAGCCCGTGCAGGGGTGAGTATAAGCTACTCAGTAGGGACCCTGAGACCCACGAAGGTCTCCTAGAATCAATAAAGTATAATCCAAAAAGGAGAGATACAATCACGAAGTAACATTCGACACTGCTTAGGTATATGCCCATACATATACCTAAGCCACCATTCTTGTTCGGCTCCAACATCCGAGCCCAAGTATAACCCAGTCCACACAGGAAAGAAAAACGTAATCCACACAGAATAGCACAACACAATCTACAAAGGAAAGAAAACTGGATTCAGCTCACACAGGTATACTTCTTCGTATGACGATAGAGATGATCAGATATTTCCACTGATTCATCTAAGCCATCAGACCCACAAAGGATCGATAGGTACTAACCCCCGCAATGACCCACAAAGGATCGATAGGTAACTAACCCCCGAAATGACCCACAAAGGATCTGACCCACAAAGGATCGATAGGTAACTAACCCCCGCAATGACCCACAAAGGATCTGACACACAAAGGATTGATAGGTAACTAACCCCCGTAATGACCCACAAAGGATCTGACCCACAAAGGATCGATAGGTAACTAACCCCCGCAAAGACCCACACAGGATCGGACCCACACAGGATCTGTAGGCGCTGGATCACACAGAACCACTGAGCACTGACCCACACAGGATTAGACCCACACAGGATTGGTAGCACTGATCCATGTAGGATCTCTGAGTGCTGTAGTCGTCGCCGTCGAATCCACTGAGGATCTCTGTACGGTCATCGTCGTCATCACAGTCGCAAACGCAGCCAGCTCTAGGGTTCCCGCACACAACAAGCTCGTTCGGGAGGGTCCGCTCCACGAGCTGAGAGGCTGATAAATCAACTGACACATAGTCTAGAGTTGATGTATCCAAAAGTTCCGTATCATCAACAGGAACTCAACGTCGCAGATGGCGCGTCAATCGGACGCCCGGTTTGAGAGTTATTGGCTTTTTCATCCAAGGGGCCTGGTTGGTTTTTAAGGAAAAACCAACCCGACCGTACTCCACCTACGTCCAAACCTCGGGCGGAGTAAGCCAAAAAATCCGTCTCACTAAGAGGAATCCAACAAAATCAACGGCACGTCAATCAGACATCCAGAGCTCAAGTTATGAGCGTTTCCGCTCCGAGGGCCCGATTGGTTTCGTGTACGAACCAACTCGGATGAACCCAAAGCATTCCAAAACCTTGAGTGCGATATACCAAAACGACAGTCTCGATCTAAGGATCGCATCGCAACTGACAGTGCGTCGATCAGAGGTCCGTAGCCCAAGATATGGGAAAAAGACTGAAGAGGGTCCGAAAACGGGGGTTTCGGGCCCGGACCGACCCGGCCCGAGACCCCCTGGGTCGGCCCGAACTGGGCGACCCGACCTAGGTCCGGGTCAGCCCGTCCCGGCGGCCCGACGCGCGGTGCCAGCAGGCTCGGCCGAACGGCCGAGCCGTTCGGTTTGCAGGGGGGGGGTGCTGCCCCCCCGCGTTTTGTAACCGCGACCCCCCTTAATGGGGGCCGCTAGCTGGCCGACCAGGGGTTTGAACCCCTGACTTTCCCTTGCCCGGCCAGCCCACCTCGGCCGACCAGTTTCTGCCACCACGGGACCGGCGACGGCCGGTCCCCTCCCTGCTCCGACACCGGCGGCCCGCTTCTGGCCGCCAGTTCCCATGCTCCGCCGCAGCCCGGTATCGGCCGCGACCTTCATTCGTCTGGTGCGGCACGACGACACCGCACCCCTTCGCCGTGGCCCCGCTCCGGCCGCGGTGTTTTTGCGGTTCTCCGACGCGGCGCGACGGTGCCGCGACTTGGTTCAATTTCACGGCGCGACGCGACGGCGCCGCGTATTACTTGCCGCACGATCCCGCGCGGTGCGACGACACCGCGCCATTCCCGTTCCAACCACATTAGAAGCAATAACATGGATGAGGGAGGAGGGTCGGCCGTGTTTGTGCGGTCCGGCCCCCTCTCGTTAATCGATAGCAATTGGTCGTATTTTCACGAAGAACGACAAGGTAGTATTCACGAACAAATAAATAAATAAACCCCTACCTCGAGCGTAGCTTGAACGGAGGTTCGTCGAATGAGGATTCGTCACGGAAATAACTTGTCGCGGAAAGAGACGTCGCGGAAGGAGGAAGTCGCGTCGCGGATGTCGACCTTTGAGAAATCCGGCGTTCTTCGCGTTCTTTGTGTTCTTCGTCGAAGAGAAAGAAGTTCTCAAACTCCTTTTCTTTTCTCCCAAAGTTCACACAATAAGGTTCCAACCACAAATAAAATAAGTTCATCTCTTATTTTATTAACATAACATAAACTTTTGAATTTCAAGAGTTTGAATTAATTCCATATAATTAATTCATGACAAGTTGTCATCCATAATGGTGAGTTGAGGGGGTTTAAGAATGTGAAGGGGTGGGGTTCGTGTGGGACCCACCACCCTCATAACCTCCCTTAGGAAGTTGGGTAGTTACCCAACTTCCACCCAAAGCTAAAACCACTTAAAGTAAAAAATAAAAATTGTTGCATAATTTTTATTTTACCTTCCACAAAAATTAACAACTTCTCTCGTGTAAACGCAACTCTGGAAATGGCCTTCCTAAGCAATTACCAGCTCTACGGTTCCATCGGTGCCCTTAGAATTCGATTCCGAGCACCGGTTCAAAAGTTAGAAATTTCCGCTCGTTCCTTCACTAAACGTACCCGAGCTAAACTTCGGATAGAAATTCCAGGCACACCGGGCCTCGGAATCATGTGCCGTCAGAAACTGCGTTCTTGTAAAATCCCAAAGAAAATTAAGAAAAAATTTTCCTTGAATTTTACGGGTCTTTACATTACTCCCACCTCAGGGCTTTACGTCCCCATAAAGATACATCATAAGCTAGGGAAACAAATGTGGGTACTGAGCATGCATCTGAGCCTCCCGCTCCCAAGTGCTCTTCTGAAGATTCCCGTGCTGCCATCTGATGCGCACTAGAGAAATCGACCGTCCACACAGGACCCACTCCTGTCGATCCTCGATCTCCACTGGGACCTCTGTAAAAGTCTCCCCATCATCAACGTCTAGCTACCCATGGTCAATGATATGCGTCGGGTCGTGCACGTATCTCCTCAGCTGAGATACGTGGAAGACGTCGTGCACCCGATGCAACTGAGGTGGTAGATCCAGGTGATAATCTACCTCACCAATTCTGCTGAGGACCTGGAACGGTCCGATGAAATGTGGAGACAACTTTCCACCTCGGCCAAATATCCGTAATCCATGTCGAGGGGAGACACGCAAGAAGACGTGGTCGCCATCCTTGAACTCTAGGGGCCTCCACCTCCTGTCAGCATAAGACTTCTGCCATCTCTGAGCTGTCCTCATCCACTCCTGGATGACTTGGACCTTCTTTGTCGTGGCCTGGACCATCTCCAGTCCCACAAGTGCTGACTCCCCAGGGTCTGTCCAGCACAAAAGAGATCTGCAAGGTTGGCCGTACAACGCCTCGTATGGTGCCATCCCGATGGTGGAGTGGCAGCTGTTGTTGTACGCGAACTCCACCAAGGGTAGGTGGTCCTCCCAGCTGCGACCAAAGTCGAGGACACATGCCCGGAGCATGTCCTCGAGAGTCTGAATGGTCCTCTCCGTCTGACCATCTGTATGAGGGTGAAAGGCTATGCTCAGACGTAGCTGTGTCCCGAACGGCTCCTACAACCCCTTCCAAAGCCGGGAAGTAAAGCGAGCATCTCGATCGGAGACGATAGATGATGGCACACCATGAAGCCGCACAATATCTTAAACGTAAAGTCGTCCCAAGCTCTCCACTGAGCCCTGCTCTCTGATGGGTAAGAAGTGTGCCGACTTGGTGAGTCGGTCAACAATCACCCAAATGGAGTCGTGACCTCTGGAAGTGCGTGGAAGTCCAGTCAAGAAGTCCATAGATATGCCGTCCCACTTCCACTCTGGGACCTCCAAAGGCTGTACCAAGCCTTCTGGTACCTGGTGCTCTGCCTTCACCTGCTGGTAGGTGAGGCATCGAGAAACGAAATCCGCCACAACCTTCTTCATGCCCGGACACCAGTGTTGTCGTCTGAGATTCTGGTACATCTTCGCCACTCCAGGATGTACCTCCAAAGGAGAAGTGTGAAACTCTCTCAGCACCTCCTCCCATAAAGCAAATGGTACCAAGGTATGTCCTCTGAAAAGGACGTCGTGCTCTGCTCCAAAGGAGAAACCATCAGGTGCCTGTCCTGAGGATATATGTGCACGCCGCGTCTCACAGTCAGCGTCCCCACGCTGTGCCTCTCTGACCCGCTGCAGTAGTGGAGGGGTGACTGTGAGAGACTAAAGGAAGGCTGCTCCATCTCTATCCATGAAGGATATCTACAAAGAGGCTAGATGCTCTGTCGCCTCCTCAAGTAGCTGAATGCCCGTCCTCCTGCTGAGAGCATCGACTACCACGTTCCCCTTCCCAGGAGTATAGACTATCTCAAAGTCATAGTCCTGGAGGAACTCGAGCCATCGACGCTGTCTTAGATTCAGGTCCTTCTGAGAGAAGATGTATCTGAGACTCTGATGGTCAGAAAAGACTGTAAAGCGCTCGCCCATCAGGTAGTGTTGCCATGTCTTCAGAGCAAAGACCACTACTGCTAACTCTAGGTCATGGGTAGCGTAGTTCTGCTCATGCAGCCTCAACTGACGTGATCCATAGGAGATCACGACCCGCTCCTGCATCAGGACACATCCGAGTCTAGTCCCTGATGCATCACAGTAGACTACGTACCCTACTCCCTCCTCAGGCAACCTCAAGATAGGTTCGCTGGTCAATCTCTGTCTCAGCTCCTGGAAGCTCTGCTGACATCTGTCTGACCACACAAAGGGTTTCCCCTTCTTTTTCAAATCTGAGAGTGGTGCCGCAACTCTAGAGAAGTCTGGCACAAATCTCCGGTAGTATCCAGCTAGTCCCTAGAAACTCCGCACCTCCGTCACACTCCTGGGTGGCTCCCAAGCTAGCACTGCCTCGATCTTCGTAGGATCCACCACAACTCCTACCTCAGAGATGACGTATCCCAAGAAGTGGACCTCACATATCTAGAATTGACACTTTGAGAGCTTTTCATAAATCTGGTGCTCTCAGAGTGTGTCTAGCACAACCCGCAAGTGGTAGGCGTGCTCCTCCTTAGTTGTCGAGTAAATCAAAATGTCGTCGATGAAGACCATGATAAATAGATCGAGGTATGGCTGAAAGATCCTATTCATGAGAGCCAAGAACACTGCTGGAGCATTGGTTACGCCAAATGGCATAACCAAGAACTCATAGTGGCCATACCGACACCTGAAGGCCGTCTTCTGCACGTCCTCGTCTCGAACTCTGAGCTGATGATAGCCTGACCTGAGGTCTATCTTTGAGAACCACCGTGCTCCCTTGAGCTGATCGAAGAGGTCATCAATCCTTGGTAGCGGATACTTGTTCCTCAATGTCACCTGGTTCAGGCGACGATAGTCGACACAAAGTCGCAAGCTCCCGTCTGCCTTCTTGGCGAACAAAATCGGGGAAGCCCAGGGTGAAACACTGGGTCGGATGAACCCCTTGCCCTAAAAGTCCTCCAACTATACCCGTAGATCTCGAAGCTCGGAGGTGGCCATCCGATATGCTGGAGTCGATATCAGGGCTGTCCTGGGGTATAGGTCAATATAAAATTCTACCTCTCTGCGAGGAGGTAGTCCTGGAACGTCGTTGGGAAAGACGTCCGTATACTGATCCACCACTGCAGGAAAACCAGGACTCCGCACGTCAACTGCTCCTAGGATGAGACTAGACAAATGATGAGTGATGGGCTGTCCTCTCCTTTGCGAGAGTCCATCCTGTGATGCAAAGGATCCCTTCTCGCCGGTGAAGGTGAACCTGCTCCCATCGGTGCATACACATCGCACCTTGCGCCTAATACAGTCAATCTGTGCATGGAATGTAGATAACCAATCCATGCCCAAGATGACGTCGTAAGGCCTCGACGCCACTACAAGAAGATCCCAGCCGAAGTTCTCGCCTCCTAGAGTAAGCTCACATTGCCGGCACTAGTGCGTAATCATCGAGTCTGCTCCCGTAGGAGTCTCTAGCCGTAAGGATCGAGCCAACAGATCTGTCAGAATCTCCGAGCTCCGTACAAGGGCAACAGCTATGAAAGAGTGACTCACTCCTGTGTCTATAAGAACTACAAAAAGGGTGGAATAAACACAGATAATACCTCAAATCATCTCGGGCATGCCATGGTCGTAGGCCTCCGCTGCCTGGAGCTGTGCCTGTCTCTTCCCGCCAGCTCCCTGTGGTCGGGGTGGACCTTCTGGTGGTGGTGGTGGTAGAGCCTCAAAGCGTCTCCCACCACCTGCTGCCCGGCCTGCTCCTCTGCCTCGTCCGCCTGCTCCCTGCGGACCGCCAAAGTCGACCCTCTGCCTCTGCTTTGATGGTCCCTCAACCGTCTGCTGCTCCTCGGCACGGTGGGTCAGGCAATCACAAGCCATGTGGCCCTGCCCGCCGCATGAGTAGCACTGCCTGCCTCTCGAAAGACTGGCCCCGCGCTGTGTGCCCCGCACAGCTGATCCAATGTCCTGAGGTCGTCTGCCTAAGGGTCTGGTCTTCCTGGACTCATGAGTCATCCGTCAACTGCCTGCTGCAGAAGAATCTTCTATGTACCGCCCCGTGGTAGGTCTCGCTGCTGAAGAAGGCTCAGCAAGAAAGCTCTCGATCAAAAGGGCTCGCTCCAGTACTCCTGCCTGAGTCGGAATACTGAGGGAGATCAGCGATGCCCTGATCTCATGTCTCAATCCCTGCTCAAAGGTCCAGGCCCGGAAGAATGGGTCCCGTACCATGTCTGTCGAGTAGCGCGAGAGATCGGTAAATCTCGCCAAGTACTGGGCGACCGTCAAGCTGCCCTACCGAAGCTATAGAAGCTCCTGGATGCACACCGCACGGAGGGTGGCTGGGACGAACTCCGAGCGGAAGAGGCTCTCAAAGTCTGTCCAGAGGAGAGATGACTCATCGTGCACATGGAGCATCAAGCTCTACCATCTGCCTGCTGTCACGTGCAGTAGGCTCGCTGCGAGGATCACCATGAGGTATGCTGGTGTCCTCACTAACCGGAAAACTCGTACAACTACCTCTATTCAGTCCTCGGCTGCCTGGGGGTCCGTCTCCCCGTGGAACCTAGGCGGTCGCTGGTGCTGGAACTCGTGAAGTGCACTAAGGCGACGTGCATCGTCAGCGACTGGGGCTGGAAGTATTGGTGGCTCGACGGGTAAAGGTACTGCCGGTGCCTCAGCTGTCAAAGGGCCCTACACTGAGGCCTCGTCGCTCGGTGGGCTGTCGTCACGCACAACTCTCGGAACCCTAGCTGGCTGCCGTCGTGGGTCCATCCTGAAAAGAAACAGGTGCGCCATGGTCAAACAGTATACCTGGTGAGCTGACATAGAGTAATAACATAGAAAACTTGAAACACACATGCAATAAATGTTTTCGTGCATTAAGTCGGAAATCAGAAGTCAGGGTCCTGGTGTACGGATACGTCGGCCACCACACCAACACTGGACTCCCTGGACTGATAACCACACCCAATACGATTAACACTATTGCTTCACATAGAAAAAGATCAGAGTCCCAAGTTCTGCGGTAGAACCGAACTCCTCTGATACCAATTTGTCACGACCCATCTTCGGGCCCGTGTCGTGACTACCCCAAGCCCGCCTTCCATAGGACAAGGGCTGGCGACTAACACCAAGGCGTAATTCCCGGTAAAAGGGAAGGAATTGCCTTTGTAAAGTAAACAAACACCACAGAGAAAGCAAGAAGTAGAAGTAAACACTAAGTAAAAACTGAGTACTACAGTAAGTGCGGAAAAGTAAGTGGGCCAGAATACAAACCCAAACTGAAAGTAAAGTACAACTGGAAGGGAAAACAACAACTAAAAAGTAAAGCCGCAACGCTGAGCTGTCCACTGAAAATCCCACCTGCAGGGTGGGTACAGATAGCCTCCACTGCTCCTCGGGTCCAGCCGGCCGCTCCGAGTACATTCCGCCCAGTGGTCCACCTCCACGTACCGTCCTGCTCTGCAAGCCTCAACCACGATCAGAGCTGTCCATCGTCTGCAACCAACACAACGTAGTGCGGGCATAGCCCATGCAGGGGTGAGTATAAGATACTCATTAGGGACCCCGAGACCCCCGAAGGTCTCCCAGAATCCACAAAGGATAATCCACAAAGGAGAGATACAATCATGAAGTAACATCCGACACTGCTTAGGTATATGCCCATACATATACCTAAGCCACCATTCTTGTTCGGCTCCAACATCCGAGCCCAAGTATAACCCAATCAACACAGGAAAGCAAAACGTAATTCATACAGGATAGCACAACACAATCCACAAAGGAAAGAAAACATGATTCAGCTCACACATGTATACTTCTTCGTATGACGATAGAGATGATAAGATATTGCCACTGATTCATCTAAGCCATCGGACCCACAAAGGATCGATAGGTACTAACCCCCGCAATGACCCACAAAGGATCTGACCCACAAAGGATTGATAGGTAACTAACCCCTGCAATGACCCACAAAGGATATGACCCACAAAGGATCGATAGGTAACTAACCCCCGCAATGACCCACAAAGGATCTGACCCACAAAGGATCGATAGGTAACTAACCCCCGCAATGACCCACAAAGGATCTTACCCACAAAGGATCGATAGGTAACTAACCCCCACAAAGACCCACACAGGATCAGACCCAAACAGGATCTGTAGGCGCTGGCTCACACAGAACCGCTGAGCGCTGAACCACACAGGATCGGACCCACACAGGATCGGTAGCACTGATCCACGTAGGATCGCTGAGTTCTATAGTCGTCGCCGTCGAATCCACTGAGGATCTCTGTACAGTCATCGTCGTCATCACAGTCGCAAACGCAGCCAGCTCTAGGGTTCCCGCACACAGCAAGCTCGTTTGGGAGGGTCCTCTCCATGAGACGAGAGGATGATACATCAATTGACACATATTCCAGAGTTCATGTATCCAAAAGTTCCGTATCGTGAATAGGAACTCAACGTCGCAGACGACGTGTCAATCGGACGCCCGGTCTGAGAGTTATTGGCTTTTTTGTCCCAGGGGCCCGGTTGATTTTTAAGGCAAAACCAACCTGACCATACTCTAACTACGTCCAAACCTCAGGCAGAGTAATCCAAAAGATCCGTCTCACTAAGAGGAATCCAACAAAATCGACAGCACGTCAATCAGACGTCCGAATCTCAAGTTATGAGCGTTTCCGCTCCGAGGGCCCTGTTGGTTTCGTGTATGAACCAACTCGTCCAAACCCAAACTATTCTGAAACCTTGAGTGAGATATACCAAAACGACCGTCTCGATCCAAGGATCACATCGCGACTGACAGTGCGTCAATCGGAGGTCCGTAGCCCAAGATATGGGCAAAAGACCAAAGAGGGTCCGAAAATGGGGGTTTCGGGCCCGGACCGACCCGACCCGAGACCCCCTGGGTCGGCCCGGTTGGGTGCGGCCCGGCCCGACGGCCCGGCGCGGCGGCGCGCCGCGCCAGCTGGCTCGGTCGAACGACCGAGCCATTCTGTTTGCGGGGGGGGGGGGGGGGGGGGGCTGCCCCCCGTGTTTTGTAACCGCGGCCCCCCTTAATGGGGGCCGCTAGCTGGCCGACCGGGGGTTTGAACCCCCGGATTTCCCTTACCTGGCCAGCCCGCCCCGGCCGGCCAGTTTCTGCCACCACAGGACTGGAGATGGCCGGTCCCCTCCCTGCTCCGACACCGGCGGCCCACTTCCGGCCGTTGGTTCCCATGCTCTGCCGCGACCTTCATTCTTCCGGTGCGGCGCGACGGCGCCGCACCCCTCCGTCGTGGCCTTGCTCCGGCCGCGGTGTTTTTGCGGTTCTCCGGCGCGGCGTGACGGCACCACGACTTGGTTCAATTTCACGGCGCGGCGCGATGGCGCCGCGCATTACTTGCCGCACGATCCCGCGCGGTGCGACAACACCGCGCCATTCCCGTTCCAACCACATTAGAAACAATAACATCGATGAGGGAGGAGGGTCGGCTGTGTTTGTGCGGTCCGGCCCCCTCTCATTAATCGATAGCAATTTGTCGTATTTTCATGAAGAACGACAAGGTAGTATTCACGAACAAATAAATAAATAAACCCCTACCTCGAGCGTAGCTTGAACGGAGGTTCGTCGAACGAGGATTCATCGCGGAAATAACTTGTCGTGGATAGAGACGTCGCGGAAGGAGGAAGTCACGTCGCGGATGTCGACCTCCGAGGAATCCGGTGTTCTTCGCGTTCTTCGTGTTCTTCGTCGAAGAGAAAGAAGTTCTCAAGCTCCTTGGCTTTTCTCCCAAAGTTCACACAACAAGGTTCCAACCATAAATAAAATAAGTTCATCTCTTATTTTATTAACATAACATAAACTTTTTAATTTCAAGAGTTTGAATTAATTCCACATAATTAATTCATGACAAGTTGTCATCCATAATGGTGAGTTGAGGGGGTTTAAGAATGTGAAGGGGTGGGGTTCGTGTGGGCCCCACCACCCTCATAACCTCCCTTGGGAAGTTGGGTAGTTACCCAACTTCCACCCAAAGCTAAAACCACTTAAAGTAAAAAATAAAAATTGTTGCATAATTTTTATTTTACCTTCCAAAAAAATTAACAACTTCTCTCGTGTAAACGCAACTCCAAAAATGGAGTTCCTAAGCAATTACCGGCGCTACGGTTCCATCGGTGCCCTCAGAATTTTATTCCAAGCACTGGTTCAAAAGTTAGAAATTCCCGCTTGTTCGTTCACTGAACGTACCCGAGCTAAACTTCGGATAGAAATTCCGGGCACACCGGGCCTCGGAATCATGTGCCATCAGAAACTGCGTTCTTGTAAAATCCCAAAGAAAATTAAGAAAAAAATTTCCTTGAATTTTACGGGTCTTTACATCTTCTCCTATTAATGTATGTGGGAATATTCTTCCAAAAAATTTCGTGATACTTCCCTTGGTGGAATTTGATGCTATACTAGGAATGGATTGTCTCTCTTTATATAGAGAAGATAGAAACTGCCTGGAAAAGAAAATATCTTTTCATATTTTGAAACATCCCATGATCTTCTACAAATTCAAGGAAGATCATGAATCTACTTTGAAAAATCCTTCAACAGTGTGGGTGTTGATTCCCTATAAATAATCATACCTTGCTCAAATGGTTGATTCAAAGGAAGGTATCAACCTAGGGGAAATGCCCATTGTGAGGGAATACAGTGATGTATTTCCCAAAGAGTTACCCAGACTTCCCCCAGATTGTGAGGTTGAGTTCTCAATAGAACTCATACCCGAAGCTACTCCTATCTCAAAGTGTCCCTATAGGATGAATCTTATAGAATTAGAGGAGTAAAAGAAGAAGATGAAAGAGTATTTAGACAAAGGGTTCATATTCCCTAGTGCATCACCTTGGGGTGTGACAATACTCTTTTTTAAGAAGAATGATGGATCAATATGACCATGTATCAATTATCAAGACCTCAAAAAGATCACCATAAAGAACAAGTATCCACTTACAAGGATTGAAAACTTGTTTGATCAGTTGAGAGGAGCTCAATACTTCTCATAGGTGGATATTCATTTTGGATATCATCATCTAAAGTTAAAGAAGTAAGATATTCAGAATATTACCTTCCATTCATGGTATGGGAACTATGAGTTTCTGGTGATGCCCTTTAGACCTACTAATTACCCTAAAATCTTCATGGATTTGATGAATAGATTATTTATACATTACCTCAACAAATTTGTGGTAGTTTTTATTAATGATATTATAATATACTCCAAGAGGAATAAGGAACATAATGAACATATAAGGCTTGTGTTAATGACATTAATAAAGGAGAAGTTGTATACCAAGTTCAACAAGTGTGACTTTTGGATGCAGTAGGTCACATTCTTGGGATATGTGATCAAAAGTGAGGGAATTTCTGTGGACCCTTAAAAAACAAAGGCAATTAAGGAATGGCCCAAACCCTCCAGTTTCATAGAAATATATAGTTTTCTTAGATTATCTAGGTACTATTGATGTTTTATGAGAAATTTATTATGATTTTCAATCCTTCTAACCAAGTTAACAAGGAAAGAGGTAAAGTATGTCTGGATGAAAGAATGTGAGGAAAGCTTCAAGATCTAAAGAGAAGGCTGATCACTGCACCTATACTCACATTAATGAAGAGTGTATAAAGTTCTGTGATATAGAATGATGCTTCAAAGAAAGTCTTGGGTTGTTTACTCATGAAAAATGATAATGTGATAGCCTACGCCTCACGAAAGTTGAAGATCCATGAGTAGAACTACCCTATGCATAATCTAGAGTTAGAAGCTATGATTTTTTCCTTGAAAATATGGCGGCACTACCTCTATGGTGAGAAGTGTGACATATTTACCTATCACAAGAGCCTAAAGTATATATTCACACAAAAGGAGATCAACATGTTTCAAAGGATATGGTTAGAGATAATTAAAGACTATCATTTCTCTATTCACTATCATCATGGAAAGGAAAACAAGGTTGCTGATGCTCTAAGTAGAAAAGAAAATGCTACTCTATCCATGTTGCGGATTTAGAAAGACCCTATATTCATGGATATTAAAAGGATGTATTTGTAAATCATAAACGAATGGAATATAACTTACCTTTCCCAAATGATTTCCCAACCATCTATCCAAGAGAAGATTAAGTAGGCAAAAAGGGATGATTCAAAGTTACAAAAGAAGGTGAATGTAGTAAAAGAAGGGAATATGTAAGAGTTCCATATCAATGATGATGGTGTGATTTTGTTTGGAATGAGGATTTTTGTGCCTTCATCACTTGGGATAAAGAAGGATATATTGGACAATTCACATAACTAAAACTTCTCTATCCATCCCAGGAGTACCAAGATGTACCGTGATCTCTAAGAACACTTCTGGTGGGACAAAATGACGAAGGAGATTATCGAGTATATCTCAAGGAACTTGATATGTTAGTAAGTTAAAGCCAAGAAACAGAAGTACACAGGGATGATGAAACCATTTCCTATACCCATGTGGAAATGGGATAATATCACTATGTACCTTTTCATGAGTCTATTAAATACATCCAAAGGAAAAAATGTGATATGGGTTGTGGTGGACTAGATCACCAAAACTAACCACTTTATCACTATTTAGAAAGATCTATCACTCAAAAAACTTGAAAAGATATATGTGAAAGAAGTGGTGAGACTGCATGGGGTACCACTTTCAATTTTCTCTGATCATGATCCTAGGTTCACATCTAAATTTTGGAGGAGTCTTCAACATGCTTTTATTACTAAATTAAATTTCAGAATGACCTATCACCCCCAAACTTATGAACAATATAAAAATACTATTTAGACACTCAAAGATATTCTAAGAGCCTTATATTTATAATTCATAGGTAGATGAGATCAATATCTACCATTGTTTGAGTTCTCATACAATAATAGATTCCACTCAAGTATTCATATGGCTCCATATAAAGCTCTGTATGAAAAGTGATGTAGTTTTCCAACCTGTTGGGATGATGTTGGTGAAATAAATCTACTTGGACCTGATCTTTTACAAGATATGACATATAAGGTTTAAGCCATCCAAAAACATATCAAAGCTACAAAGACTTGAAAAAATAGCTACACTGAGAACCGTCTAAGGAACTTGGAGTTCTACATTGGAGATAAAGTCTTCCTTCGAATATCACTATGGAAGAGAATTATGTAGTTTGGAAAGAAAGGTAAGCTAAGCCCAAGGTACATTGACACCTTTGAGGTCCTCAATCATATAAGAGCAGTGGCCTATTGACTTTCACTTCCACCGAATATGGATCAAGTTCATGATGTGTTCTGCGTATCACTCCTAAGGAAGTACATACCAGATCCCTCGCATGTACTGAACTCAGAGGTGGTATATATGGAAGATGATATCTCTTATGTGGAGCAGCCAGTAAAGATTTTGGACTAGAGAGATAAGGTTCTATGAAAAAAGACAACCCACCCTGTCAAAGTGTCATAGAGGAACCATAAGTATGAATAAGCAACTTGGGAACCATAGGAGGTGATAAAGGAGAAGTACCCTCACTTATTTATGTAAAATGAAATTTCGAGGGAAAATTTTCAAAAGGAGGGGAGAATGTAATGACCCAATCATTAATCAATGGAAATGTCTCCCTTCTTATAGTAATTTCATACAGTATAAATCACATAAAATCACTTATAGACCATAATAAAAGGTTTATAATGATGAATTAATTAAATAAGAAGTATTTATAGAAGTTAAGGAACCAATACCGATGAAATAGTAACTTGACCTTAGGAATAGTAATATGACCCTTATGAATAGTAAACCGACCAAATGAATAGTAACCCCATCCATGAAATTATAAATAAAATTTAGGCATCTTATAAATAAAATAATGGTATAATTATATCATAGTCTAAGTAAATGAATGTGTCAAAAATTATTAATTAAGTGTTGATATTTTTGTAATTCATAAATATTTAATTACAATTTTATGATTAATTTAATAATTTAAAAGAAAATTTATTTTGATAAAATTTATTCATAAATTAATATTTTTATGTCTTGTGATTTTAATATATTTTTATAAGACCTTAAGTAAAATTTCAAAGTGTTATAAAATCAGTTATAATTTTAAATCTGTATTTTCCAAGTAAATGATGATTTTAATTAAAAATTTAATTACTCATATTTAGAAAATTATTTTTATAAAATGGAGTTCATTTTTTAATTCTACACGTTGAAAAATGGTTAGGGTGATTTTTTTTAGTTTTTTCTGAAATTCTTGAATTTTTGGTGAATAGTAAAATACAATAATTTATAGTATATGTACATTATAAGCTAAATGCACTATTAATTGAGTCATAGATGATGTAAGCACCCAAATATCAAACTATACTTAATTATTTTAATATATTTTATGATAATTATCAAACTATTCATAGTCTTGAGCCAAAATAACAAACTAATGATTAAAATATTCAGAAAACACCCCTCCCCTCCACTATAAATACCACCCCTCACAACCTATTCTTCTCACACCTCTCAAGATTTGATACTTGCCTAAAATCTGACCAATACTGTTCCCTATCCCCTCCACCCATGACCAGGATCTCTTGGTCTCATCAAAAGACCAAGCCTAGGTTCCTTGAGGAGGATCTCAAGAGGAGAATTCAAGAAGATATTGAAGTGAAGGAAGTATTCAGAATCAATGTAAGGGGAATTATTGAACCCAACTCTATTTCTTTTGGTTTTCACTCATTCAACTCATTTTCATTATGAATATTCCTTAAATATAATTTCTTCATCATTATCTCACCTTTTTTGGGATATACTTGTTTTCTAATTGAGTTTATGACAAACAATATGCTTTCCAAAATAACTCTTTTTTCAAAACACACCTTTAACTTCCCGAGATTGTTTCTTCTTCACTCAAGGTTGATGATTCAGGTAAGTTATTACCTCTTTCATTTTAGAACCCAATTTTTATTAATTTATTCTTATGAAATGAAACCCATTCCTTTCCATGTGTTATTTTACGTCCAAGACTGATATATGTTCTATGTGGCATGCATGATAATGTAAATGTTATGATGTGATGGGTGCACCTGGAATTATATAGCACAATGTAAATGTTATGATGTGATGGGTGCACCTAGAATTATATAGTGCTCTAATGAATTGGTAATGTGATGTATCTCATGAGTAAATTTAAATATGCATGAACATGATGCTAGCTTTGTTCACAACTATGTGTGGTAGTTGACCACTAAGACATGATGTTTTATTTTTATACATTGCCACATTCCAAGACTATTCATAATGATTACTCTCATGATTATAATCCTATGCCTATGTAATGATGATAATGATTATTCTAACCCTATTTTATATTGTTTCATGTTCTTATCTATCCTCTTACTGGGATTTTAACTGACCCCTTTTTGATGCATATCCTTAGGTGAATACTTGTACTAAGTAGAATTAGAGGGACAATAATAAGCTAGAGAAGAAGGAATTAAATAAATTTTTATGTTTTATTTTTTAAATGTTATGTATAGTCCTAATTTTCCAAGACACTAAACCTTTTAATCCTCAGTGTGTAACTATTTTATATTGTTTATATTTAAAATGATGTAACAATCATGTAAGAAAAGTAGGGTCACTATAAGTACATAGGTTCAGACACATCGTGTACTTAGACATAGACATAGGAATAAGATGTGATACACGGTTAGAACTCGGTGTCTAAGGGACACACCGTGTACTTCCAGTACACTCCATGTACTTCTTCAAAGATGTATTGGATCCCTTGTCATAGTCATCTTAGATAAGTTTAATTAGGGTATGTTTCTTTGATCCATTCCCCGAGGGTTTAGTATGGAGTTGTATCCTATGTAATAGGAGGTGATCCCCTCTGAGGAAATTCAATCTTGGATAGAGTTGTGGAATCACTTCAAGAGGCCTGAAGTGAGATCCTCTATCATCACCATTTCCCTATGTGGGGTTCTTGGTATCATCATGACCAACACTACACGAGTGTTTATCTCTTACTTAGTGGGTTAATCCAAATTGGGTTGTTGGTATACCCTATGGACTTATGAGTGATACCCATTTGTGTATCAATATCTTCAAACTTCTAGTGCATACTTATTATGGAGAGACTCAATGAGAATGACATCTTGTATGGACTCCATCAATGTTATTTTACTCATGGAGTGTGTTCTACCAGATGAGTTCTATACAGAACCTTTGAGCAGAAATCCCAGGCTAGCTATATGGTTGAAATATTACTTGAGATTGTGTGTCTACTATGAGTATATCTAGATATTCTTTTTATATGTGCTATTGAAATATCCCTGTGATGAGATAAATATTATTCTTGATGCTACATTCTTAGTGATTTTGGGGTGTCCTAATGGGTATTTTTATACTCACCCCTACATGGTCTTTGCCCGCTCACATCGTGTCTTATATAGACGACCAACCTTTTCATGGAGTCCTAGAGGGACTAGGAATAGGTGGAGATTAGTGATTTGAATAGAACAAGGTTTGTTCTTATGGTTACCTTGACAATAGTCATCACCAACTTTGCAAGTTGGGATTGTTTTCATTTTCTTTTGGTGGGATTGTATTTGGCCCCTTACTTTCCAATACTTGTTGTCATACTTTGATGGTGATATTTTAAATGTATGAATGCATGGTTATTGGTTGTTTTACATTTCAAAATTTTATGGGCTTGGAGATGTGTATGTGTGTATAGGTAAATTAGGATAAGGCTTCCCATGTGTGTGATATGCCTACTTAGTTCCGATTGATAGCCCCTGGCCTATTGGATGTGGGCTTTTGGTAGTTGTGGTTTGGGCCCTATTGAGGCGGGTCATGACATAGTGGTATTAGAGGAGTCGGTTCTAACTTAGGACTAGAGTTAGTGAGTTTGGTTTGGGGAAACAATGTTAAGTGTTTTGAGTTTGGCTCTTAGGATAGGGACTCCGGTGTTGGTGTGGTGACCAACATATCCATACACTAGGACTCTAATTACCTACCTTTCGAATCAGTACATATAGGCACTCTTTATAGGAAAAAACATTGATACATGCATCATATAGGAATGGTTTATCATTTCCATTTCCTTCTTAAGTTATCTCTTTAGATATATTCATTAACTGTGGCATATCTTGTTTATTTTAGGATGTCTCCATGACATTTTCCATCTAGTATTTAGTAGCAAGATCATGAGGATTATGTCCTTAGTGATGAGGCTTTGATATAGGTACTTGTTCAATAGGTGTTACTTCTAGGTGTTGCACTGGTCTTACCACCACCTGTCGATCAACAGATGGTGCCGAAATTACAAGTAGATGAGGTGTGCTATAACGACCTTGAGTTTTCTTACACAACTTATTACATCATTTTATAGAAAAAAGCATATAATAATTACACAACTAGGATCCAAAGGTTTAGTGTCTTGGGAAAATTAGGTCCATACATAAAATTTAAAAAATAAAACATAAAAATTTATTTAATTCATTATTCTCTAGATTCTTATTGGCCCTCGTGTTCTTCTTAGTACAAGTAATCACTTTAGGATATACATCAAAGAAAGGGGTGATTTATAGCACAATAATAGGGTAGATAAGAATATTAATCAATATGACATGGGGTCACTTCTAGAAACTTATGGTATACTTACAGTTGTCCAAATTGTTGGCTGTTGAGGCATGGGGATAGACATATGCCAATGAATATTCAATAACCATTGGTATATGGCACTGGAAATCACATTATACTAATGGTTTGTAGTAACCAATGGTAAATATTGTTACCAACAGTTTGATACCGTTTCAATATAACTCACCTTATATCTATACCAATGGTTTATGAACTATTGGTATAGACTTTTACAAATGGTTTGATGTAAAATGTTGGTAAAGATTGAGTTTTCAGGTCTATACCAATGGTTTGAAAACTATTGGAACAAAATTTTATCAACATTTTTCTGTAAAAAATTGGTATAGATTCTTCTTTCACACTATACCAACGGTTTTTAAACTGTTGTTATAGAGTTGCTGCAAATCCAGTAGCAGGCTGTAGCTTGCCTCCCCCCTATGCAATTACCTGCAAGAATAACACCAATGTAATTACCTGTATAGAATTAAGAATTCATAATTACAGGTAATTACCTATAATTACCTATACAATTACCTATAATTACCTGTGTAATTACTTGAAATTGTAATACGTTGTACATAATTCAGAATAAAACCAATGCAGAAAAATATGATCCAACTAGCATTCCATCAGAATAACACCAATGAAATTGTAGTACACTGTATAGAATTTAGAATAACACCAATTTATAATGACATCAATACACCCAACATAATACCCTAATAGAAACCACAACACCTCAAAAATAAACATCTCTATAAACACAACACTTGCAAATATGATCCAAATAATGATGGAAGTTTATTTCTCTAATTTTGGAAATTGATGAAATAATAATTATATGATCTTGATTCAATTTTAATGGATGGAATTATATAGATTTGGGCCAGTAAAGTTTTTCAGCAATGGTGTACCATTAGATATAAAATTAGAATCTAGTTTATAGGTAGTATATAATCATTGATGATCAAGTTCAAAGGGATTATTGGGATAGTTTCCAATCTGTGGGGAGTGGAAACCCACATTACAGTTTGGTGTAATATATAGGGGTTTGATATACTTTTAATAGATTGCAGCGTGGTGTATTATATAGGGGTTGATGGATGGTGTTCTTAATGCAATTTCATGTGAATTTTGGCCATGAGTTTTGAATGAGAATTTGAAATGTACCTCCATGGTAGATAATATATTGGAAACGAATCAGGTTTTTTTAGATAATTTACTCAATATAGGGACTTGGAATGCATTGTCCAAGAGAAATAGTGTCAAGAGTTGTAAGTGTATTTGAATGGATTGGGAGGAGTGGCATGTAGAAATGATAACTTTTGAGGTGGATCTTAAGGTGTAGTAAGAGGCAAGGTATATAGTGGTGAGTGTACAATTGGTGGTTTGAGGGCGTAACCCTCATTATCTATAGAATTTGTTTAGGTTCCTCACACCATGGTTGCACTGAATAATGGATAGGTCATTGGATATGATGGCCAGGAGCTTGATATAATAATGTAGGAATACGGACACTCCTATATCAGGGATTTTGATTTCATTCTTAGTAATGTAACCATCAAGATAATCAATCATGGATTCATGGAATCAATAGTTGAAACATATTTTTGGAATTGGGATATTACTGAAAATATAACCGAGTCCATCTAATTTCATGGATGAATTCCAAATGTAAACTTAGATGATATATTAGATGGATTCCAAGCATTATCCTTGATCTCAGGATGAAATTGAAATGATCTAGGGATGACTCAGATTAGGGGGTGTTGGTGTTTAGGGTACGTGTTGTTGAGATATACAGAATCACACTGAAAGAAAAACACCTGAAAATACCCTACCAACATATACAAAAACAATACTTAATAGTGATGAATACACACCTAAAAAAAACTAATACAACACCTTATAAAGAACCACTATAAATACACATAAAAATACAGAAAATATAAAATACAATGATAGGTGGGTATGACCTAATGTTCAAATTATGATGGTGATATTGGTTAGGTTATGTGTTGTTGAGATATATCAGCTGCCCTATAACATGGAGCTAAGTGGGGATAGTTGTGTGGATAACTGAGGGATATGATATGAGCTATTACTACCATCTTTTTCTCATTATTTATGATCTAACCATGTTGTAAAGTAGTGATGAGACCCACTTTGAGTGAGAGGTTTGAGGTATGTGACATGGCATGAGAAATAGTATATGACCCTACCCTGAGTAAGAGGGTAGTGTTCAGGATATGATATAAGACCTTTCCCAGTATCCTAAATGTGATATGGGACCTTAATATGAATGAGTGGCTAGTATTCAGGATGTGATATTGGACCTTACCTTGAGTGGAGGATAGTGATCATGATGTGATACATGACCTTACCTTAAGTTAGATAGCAGTGCCCGTGATATGATATAATACCTTACCATGAGTGAGAGGGTAGTGGTTAAGATATGATATAGAACCTAACCTCAAGTGAGAGGGTAGTGGTCAGTATATGATATGGAATCCTACCTCTAGTGATTGGTTAATAGTTAGGATGTGATACCAGACCTCACTTTGAGAAATAGGGTGGAAGTATGAGGATAAATATGAGATCAAGACTTAGTGTAAGACTCTAACCTGAGTGAGAGGGTAGTGGTTGAGACTAAGATGCATGAACCTTACCTAAGTGGTAGGGTATGAGTTTGGGGTTGTGTTTTGAGATGATTTCTATTTCAACATTCTCCAAATCAAGTGAGGCCAGGTGTTGGGTCTCCTTGGGTAGCACCTGTTGACCATTCATAATTATTGCATGTTGTATATTGGTACTTGTTTTATTTTCTCATACATGTATACATTGTATATAATGATGTATATTGGGGGAAATTGGTGAGACCCTACCAAGTTATATCATGGTGATGTTATCTGTTATTATTGGTTGTCTCTTAGCTGCAATTTCTTATGCTTACTCTAATGTTTTATTTTGATTATGTTATTTAAATTTTTTTATTTAGGAGGGTATAGAGAGTATAATATCCCTACAATAATTATAGAATCTCACCACTAGTCTAAATCATATGGTATAAGGGTAGGTTTTCCTGATGTCTTGTGGTGATTTACCAATGATTTTATATGAGCTATTTTATTCAAGGAAACACAACGAGGTTACACTAATTTTTTTTTGGTTGTTTGACTATTTAAGCATGGTAGTTAGAGGCAGGATGTGTTTTTGGAACTTGTAATAGAAC
Source organism: Viscum album (assembly GCA_963277665.1). Taxonomy (NCBI): domain Eukaryota; kingdom Viridiplantae; phylum Streptophyta; class Magnoliopsida; order Santalales; family Viscaceae; genus Viscum; species Viscum album. Next base: position 387,038,903 of record OY728160.1, on the reverse strand, counting down.
TTATACTAGTATGTAACTAACCCATGTATTAGGAAAGTTAAATATACAAGGTGATGAGATTGTTGTTCATTTATTTTTAGTGTTCTAATTGAGATTTTGATTCAAGCATGATGTTTTGGGTGAGTTGTTATTTATTTTTTTACTCTTATCTTGAGGTGGTATGAGAGTGTGGGTTCATGCATCATATAGGTTTGTATAATTAGACATGTTCATGACTCCTTGTGGGTGTGAAATTATTTTTGTAATGAGGATAGTGGGTTTATAAAATTGTTAAAAAAGGAAAAAATTCTTGATAATTGTATGAAATGGGTTTTGATTAATTAATGTGTCAATAATAACATATTAATTGTTTTATAAAATAACTCATTGGAGGCACCTTAATTAATTGGGATGATTGTGGTAATTATTGTGTGATGTTTTATGTGATTATAGTTATTCTCCTACTATTTGACAACCATTTAAAGTGTAGATTTGGGTATGAGGTACCTTATGATGGGATCTAGGTATGAGTGCCCAGGTATGGGTTGTGCATGAGAGGTGTTGTTTGGTTAAATACATTTGAATGAGTCAAGTTGATAGTGGTGTTTCTAATTTGGGATGATATTGTGTTTCTCTCTAGAGTGATTATAAGGCTCTCTAGGTAGGATACTAGTTATTCCCATTAGATTAGAAGGTTATGGTTAGATAATATTGGTTCGTTGATCCTCATTTTTCATGATGGTTATATGATGGATTTTTATTATTGAGATAGGTACATGAATGGAAACATACTATGATGATAGAAGCATGGTTATCTGGTTAGGTTGTTAGAGAAATTCTTGATAGGTGCAAGATTGAGTGCTCAATTTCTTTAGGAATTGCCTTGGGTGTCCTATGAATGAGGGAATCATGATTTCTTTATAAGGGGTAGGTTATCATTATACAATTGGGTAGATTATAATTTTCTTTCAATTTATGTTGGAAAATATGGATTTTTAAAATCAAATTTAAATCCCCCAATTTAAATACTCATCAATGTTAATAAATATACTCAATATATATAATTTGATACTTTTAAGTACAACATGATCTGTGAATGAGACTAGATCAAAAATGGTGTCCCATAATGTAAAGCATCAAAAGATAATGAATCATATAAAGATGCCTAAGAAGTGGTATAATGACAATGAATAAGCTCAAGTTCTTCAGCCAAGAGTTTGAGTGTATGTAAAAATATAATTGTGAAATATATTTGATACCACGTAAAAAGAGAATTCATAGAATCCGATTATAGATAAACAAATAAATATACAAGCATAATGTGACCTACATAATCACACATATATTCAGTCACAAAAAATCAACAAACATCAAATGTCAGTAATATCAGTAAAAAATGTAACAGATCAATTTTTCCCTCATCACTGTCACCGTCACTATCACCACTTTCATCATCAGACTCATCCTCGTCCTCATCCCTACCCCCATCCTCATCCTTTCCCTCCTCCTATACCTCAGCCTCTGCCTCTCCCTTGGACTCAGCCTCGTCCTCAACCACGGTCTTGACATCATCCCCGTCCTCGGCCTCTTCCTCGCCATCATCATCACTAGGAATGAAATCATCTCGAACAACACTATAACTTCCACCTGGTGCACTATATATTGAACGCATCAATGAAATATATTCATTACAAGATATGATGACCTCTGGTGGAAGTGCTGAACATAAAACTTTCATTAGTTTTATAAATTTAGTGTTTGCGCTAGAAAACCATTCTTCCACCCATGTGGCCCTTTTTTCAGACTGTTCTGCCCATGCCTTAACCTGTTCAAACTCGGTGGCACTACAAATAGTACCTGAATAGAGACAACACCTCATTGGGACTATACTATTCCTAGTTTGACAACATACTCTGCCAGGGTGCTCATCTCCCAACACCTGATGTAAGTGATAATTTGGCCAAAAATTATTAGGTTCCTGGACACCAAGGGCCTCTAAAGCACCCTGTTACAAATAAAAATAGATTATTAAGTTAAAAAATAGATATTAAAATTTTAAATCAACAAAGTAAAACTTACAATATGCTACTCTGTTGGTTCATTAATCGAACTTCCATCTTTTTTCCTTCTACTCGAGCAAAATAATTTTGCTCGAGGCATACGTCCTTCAATATTCAATACCTTCCACTACAATGACATTTAATATAGGAAACCATAATTAAAAATAGGTTACCAATAGTTAATTTCATAACTAAAATTATATGAAAACTTTAGAAATTGAATAAATTATGAAGGAAACAATAGAAAGTGAAAGTCCTAAAGAAAAATTATAAATAACCATCATACCTGCTTCCTCTCATGATCTGACATCATAGTACATCCCAATATGTGGAGGTATTTTTTAGCATCAATGTTTTTTTCTAGATTATTCCTAAATAAAATTCAATAATAAAAAATATAATATTAATGCAAAACATGAAAAATTTCATTTATATACCTCAAATGTGATTAATACCTTAAACTTGATAGTCATCCAATGAGTAATCATTTTTCAATACTATTTTATCAGAAAATAATCCACAACAGGTACCACCTCTAACTCTACTATCTCTAGTATGCCATCCAATATACAACTAGTGCTTATAGGCTCTACAAATCTCACCTAACTCCTTTAGACATGATGGCTGTGCACCCTCACCATCAGGGAAATTAAATAGAAGTTGAAACCAAAGTATTAATTCATATAAATAAAAAAATAACATTACATTAAATACAACATAATTTTTTTACCCATATCTGTGCCCAAGAATTATCCGTGACTTTGTTTGGAAACTGACTCTATGAAATCAGACTGATATGAATGATGTCGGAGTATTTGGCAAGCATCGCCAAAAAACTCCGACATTGCTGCCCTGTTTTTTTGATCATTTGATTGTCTTCATTGTAGTCCACCATCAACTACGTGTGGTGGTTCCACACCAAACACATGAATTTATGTCCCCGCCCCCGCCATCTATCAGTAGATGTATCTGTTATGATAGAAAAACAAATATTATATCAATAAATGTTATAATGAAAATAAATTATAGTAATTTTTTTGTTAGGGTTATAAAATATACCTATGGTAGTATGCTCAATGAGAGCCTCTGGATCCACTACCATTGAAGGAACATCACCCTGTACTAGTGGAGTGGATCCTAGTGTATACTTTGTAGGCACAGACTGTGTCAGAGCAGGAGTCGAAGAAGGAATGTAGAAGCTCAGAGAAAAATAAGTAGATGGTAAAGAATATGGAATGGATGATTGACCAACTACATAATATGAATGAGGAGTGGGAATCATCACGGGATACAGTAAATATGAGTGAGGAGGCTCAGATGTGAAGGGTGGTAAAAAAACAAGAGGCCTAAATATCCCATGTGTCCCTAATGATACAACGAGATCAGAATGTGTGGAAGATGATATGTCAATGAGAGGGGTAGGGACTAAATGGGTATGCTGACTGGAGCACCTAGCTCTTGTACCAACCCCTCGTACCACCAACCTGAGTACCAGGACCACTACTAGGATGCTTGTTGAATAACTGGTGCCTCAGTAGTGGATCCTGCATAAAAGTTAAAAAAAATCACATTACATTTTATATTATTGATATATATATTTGAAATAAAATACTCACAACATGCACCAAAGGAGGAATTCCCATCTCATCCATTCTATGATTGTTGTCCGTCATATTTTTTCTTCGCTGCTCCTAATATGGTTTAATTTCCTTCATTTGAAAACAAATATGAAAGTAATTAGAAAAGGATAACTACCATGTAACCAAAAAAACAAAAAATTTGAGACATGGATTATTTGTCTTAGTTCATTTGGTTCATATTTTCGGTTAGGTAATTTATCTATTTTTTGGGTTAGGTCATTATTTTCATTGGTTTTGATTTTCATATCAATTAGTTTAATATGTCTAATTCAATTAATCTAGTTTTTTGTTACAATTTAACTATTTATATTTTTTTTAGTTTGGTAGGTATGAATACAATTCAATTCAATATTATAAAATGAAACTCAAAGAAAACTACAACCAGTAAATATTGAAAATGTAAATGAAGGTCTAGTTGGATACAAAATATTTTTAATCAACAATAAATCAACTTGTATATCACAAACCTAAAAAACTCAAATCGAGCTAAACCAAAAGAACTGAGAACACAGACAAATGCTTCTATATATTTCTCACCACAACTTTAGGTTCACAATCAACTCTAACAATTAAAGTATTAGATTCATCATAAGTAATAAATGGATCAAGACCAATGAGGGCAGGGATGGTGTCAATTCCATCATCACCATCATCAAAAATATGTCTTGGTATTACTTCAATAATTACACCAAATTCAGGTCAAAGATGATCTTTGACATAAAAAACCTGTTTCGCCATTGATGCCAATATATATGGTTCATCGGTAGCAAGAGTGCGAGTGATGTCAATAAACCAAAATCTACAATCATCAATAAAGGTGCCCTGCACATGAGCCTTAACCCAGTTGGTGAGGACTCCTTAATTGCATCCAGGAGACCCAGGATCAAATCCAAGTGGAGGCTAATTTCCCAGTACTGTAGCTGTAATGCCCCGGTTCCGGAAGCCACCCAGAGGCACCCCGTACCCGATTGGTCACATGGCCTCAAGTGCATTTCCCCGAACACCAGAGGCTTCCGACTAGAAGAGAGGGCCTTGGGTGTGATAATGGGGAAACTATGCCCTCATTAGTAGAGTAACACAACAGAATATAAACAATAATACAACAATGGAAGTAGTAAATACCAAATAGCAGTAATAGTGGAAAACTGATAGATAAAAAACTGGAGCAAAATATATAAATGATGCATGATAAAAATGTGTTTAAGAAAGCAACCAAACAAGTCACAATGATGAATAAAGTACTAAACCCAAGTACAAAAGGAAAATATATAAACTCCTCAGCATCCCAAGCCATAGCTTGATCCCATGCTCTCCAGCTCCAGTGCAATCAAGAACCTAAATTATAAGGGAGATTGCCCTTATCTATACCTGCAACAATATAATCTGTTTGGGCCCAAAAGCATGACCCAAATAGGGTGTGAGACAAAAATCCCAGTAGGCAACCACCTGAAGATCTGTGCCTAACATTCAGTGAATATATGGCAGGTAAAAGTACAGAAAACAGTAAACAGTAAAGTACTCAGCAGCAAACAATCCACAGTTTCTAGCATATAGTTTACAAACAAGTAAGCAGTCACTCAATCAAGTAGAACAAACAGGTAACCTCTGGGTAGTTATCATAGAATAACCCCTATGGTTCAACCTATAATCACTAGCAACCCTCTGGGAGGCACAAACAGTCTCACCCCTCTGGTTCAGCTAAAGAATAGACTCTCTAGGGAAGCACTCACCGTCAATTCCTCCTATAGTATCGTATCGTACTAAAGGCGCTCTGGGGAATCACTCAACATCTCATTCCCCCTGTGGCCCGCATCAAGAAACTCAAAACACTCTGAGGAAGCACTCAATGTCAATTCCCCCTATGGTCTCACATCGTATTATAAAGACACTCTGGAGAATCCCTTACGTCTATTCACCCTATGGTCTACTACACTAGGTTCCAACAACCCTGCATAAAGTTAGCAATTATCACATTGCGTAATGACCAAATTAACCTAAATAACTAATTGTCTAGAATTCTACAACATAACATCATGGAAGAATAGTCACACCATCCCACAAACTAGGCATGGAACTGAAAATAGCCTAATAGGCAAAACTAGACCAAAAAATCATAAACAGGAAAAACATGCATGGGAAAAACATCCAAATCACAGTAAATTACCCTATTCACAAACAATATCCTCTACTCAGGCATATAAGCAAAACAGGAAAACAACAAGGGCAAACCAGGAAACACACAATACCCCGTTCATGGGTATTGGTGGAATTTGCACAAATACTCAAAGAATTTCTATAGAAAGGCACAAACCACCTACCTTGATTCTAGGAGATTGATATACGTGAACCACGAAGCTTGAATTGCCTTAGAATGTCAAAGATATATAAAAATGTCTAAAACGTTCAACCCACGATAACCTAGAAAAGAGAAGGAATTGGGAAACGAAGCTCTAGGAGAAGGAAGAGCTTACCGTTGTGGTTCCAACACACTTACCGGTGTTCTAATCAGAAGAAGGATGGAGGTTCGGTGGGTCATCGAAGATCCACGACTCTATGAACTCTCTCAGATGAAGAACACCTAGAAGAATATGGTTCTGTCCATCAGACGTGACCCCGGTGCGTTTAATGAAAAAAAAAGAAAGTACACGGTGTGTACTTTTAGAGTACACGACATGTACTAGGATTTTCCATACTCTGCTTTAAGCGGCCTCCACATCACCCCACATGACCGTGTGTGTGGCCAGGACACGGCCAATACACGACCTCGTGCAGCATCGAAGTACACGGTGTGTACTTCAAAAATTTCCAGAAACTCCTATTTTCTCAAAAACTCCAGAAAAAGGAAAAACATACCTAAAAAGAAGGTCTGATTTCTTACAAACTTCCCCCCTTAAAGAAATTCATCCCTGAATTTCCATAATGAGGCGTAAAAGAAGAAACCCCGAACAGCTCCTACCACTACGATCGTACATCAGCCTCCCTTTCCCAAGTCTCATTATATACTTGCCCGTGCTTCCATAGCACCCATACCAAAGGAATAGACCAGCCACTAAGAACCTTTGTACTGCGATCGACAATCTGGATATGATGCTCCTCAAACGATGCATCCGCCTTGATCCCAACCTCCTTAGTTTGAAAGACATCAGACAGGTCTGAAAAGTAACGTCGAAGCTGAGAAACATGGAAGGTGTCATGCATGGTCCGGTACCTCTAAGGTAACTGCAACCGATAGGAAATCGGCCCAACTCTCTCCAACACCTCAAACGGCCCGACGTACTATGGTGAAATCTTACCCTGCCTCTGAATCCTCTTGTGTTCCAATATCAGTGTGACATGTAGAAAAACCTGATCCCCGACCTCAAACTCCAGAGGTCGCCTCCGCTGATCAGCATACGACTTCTGTCGAGACTTTGCAGTAGTCATCCTATTCCGAATCAACTCTATCTACTCTATGGTCTCCTGAATAAGACGAGGTCCCATAAAAGCTGCCTCTCCTACCTCCAAACAATATAAGGGTGATCAGCATGACCTACCGTACAAAGCCTCATAAGGTACCATATGAATAGTTTCTTGAAAACTATTTTTGTAAGAAAAATCCACAAGAGGTATATGCTTCTCCCAAGAACCTCCAAAGTCCAAAATGCAATCTCGAAGCATATCCTCAAGCACTTGAATCATACGCTCAGACTGGCCATCTGTCTGGGGATGGTATGCTGTACTCAAAAGTACCTGTGTAACCAAAGACTTCTGAATCCCCTGCCAGACCCGAGAAGTAAAACATGCATCCTTGTCTGAAACAATGGAGTGTGTAACTATATGTAGAAGTAAAATCTCTCGGATGTACAAAAATCCCATCTCATCAACACCGTAGGTCTCCTTGATTGGAAAGAAGTGAGAAACCTTCATAAGCTTTTCAATGACAACCCAAACAACATCATTCCCATGAGGTGAATTTGGAAAACCGGTCACGAAGTCCATCATAACATCATTCCACTTTCACTGGGGAATGGGTAACTGCTGCAAAAGACCTGCTGGTCGCTGATGTTCCGCTTTCACCTGATGACAGGTGAAACACCTCATGAAAAAACCAGAACTATATCTCTTTATACCTGGCCACCAATACTGGCAGTGTAGATCATGATACATATTGGTGATTCCAGGATGAACTGCCCAAACTGAGGAATAAAAATCCTGCATCAGCTCCTCGCGTATGTCTGCTGACACCCATACACATATCTGGAAATGAAAGATCTCATCCTCACCTATGGTCCACCCAGGGATAGGTTCCTCTCCTGACATGCTTTCCCATAGGACTAGGCCTTCAGAATCTGATAGATTCCTCATTCAAAATTGATCAAGAAGTGCCGAGGTAATAGCTACAGAAGAAAGAAAAGTCTTCCCCTGTCTATCGTGCACCTCCAAATGCATATTAGAGAACAGAGCCATAAGCTGCCACTCACTGCTGGCCTCCTGAAATGCCTATATTTGAGTCCTCCTACTCAACACATCAGCCACTGCGTTTCCCTTTCCCGGTGTATAGGCAAGCTCAAAGTCAAAGGACTGCAGGTACTCAACCCACCTGTGCTATCTCAGATTCATATCACGCTGAGTGGAGATATAATTGAGACTCTTGTGGTCGGTGAAAACCACAAAGTGCTCTCCTAGAAGATAATGTCTCCAACATCACAAGGTATGAACAAAAACTGCAAACTCTAGATCATATGTTGGGTAATTCCTCTCATGTGGCCTCAACTGCCGAGACCCGTACGCGACGACTCCATCTCCCTGCATAAGCACAACTCCCGGACCGATACCTGAAGAATCATAGTAAATAGTGTAGCTCTTTCTCATCTCTAGAAAGACTAGTATCAGTGCTGAAGTCAACCTCTCCTTCAGCTCTTGAAAGGCTGACTCACAAGAATCTGACCATAAGAACTTCGCACCCTTCTTGGTCAGACCTGTCAGTGGTGCTGTTAAGCATGAAAAGTCCTGTATGAAGTGTCTGTAGTATCCATCCAGCCCTAGGAAACTCCATACCTTAAAGATGTTCTTCGGATGCTTCTAGTAAATTACTGATCTCACTTTCTCTGGGTCTACTGATACTCCTGTCTCTGAGATAACATGACCCAAGAAGTGAATACGATCCATCCAAAAGTGTCATTTTGAGAGCTTAGCATATAACGGATTCTCTCTCAGTGTACTCAGAAGGATCTCAAGATGGGTAGCATGGTCATGTTGAGTGTGAGAGTACACCAAGATATCATCCAAGAATACCACCATGAAAGAGTCTAAGTATGGATGGAACACTCGGTTCATTAGTGATATGAAAACTGTTGATGCGTTTGTGAGACTGAACGACATAACCATATACTCGTATAGACCATACCTACTCCGGAAGGCTGTAAGAGGTATATCAGATGGTATAACGTGCAACTGATGATAACCAGACCTCAAATTGATCTTCAAGAACACCCGAGATCCTCAAAGATGATCAAAGAGGTCATCAAACCTAGGCAAGGGATATCGGTTCTTGACCGTAAACCGGTTCAACTTCCGATAATCCACACAAAGCCTAAGGGTTCCATCTGCCTTATTTGCAAACAGGATAGGAAAACCCCAAGGAGAAGTACTGGGTCTGATGAAACCCTTTTCCTGCAACTCCTCCAACTGCTTCTTGAGCTCTTGAAACTCAGGTGTAGCCATCCTATAAGGAGGAATGGACACCGGTGCCGCTCCTAGCACAAGATCAATTGAAAAGTCTACCTCACGCTCTAGAGGAAAACCTGAAAATTCCTCTAGAAAGACATCTCTGAAATGATCCACCACTAGAGGAAAGTCTAACTGTGAAGTCCCCTGGTCATCCAGATACAGACTGGCAATCTGAGTTGTAACTCCACCTATCCCATAATGCTCGGGTCCTTCTCTACCCACCTAGACATCCCACTCGCCCTTATGAAGAAAATATCCACCCTCTAGTGATATAAAACTCACCCTACAGAGATAACAGTCTACGACTGCCTGGAAGGGAACTAACCAGTCCATTCTGAGAATGACATCATAGCCTGTCATCTCTAGGACATAGAGGTCCCATAATAAGTGACACCCCGCAACCTCAAGAGGGCACTCTATGCACTGACGTACACTAACCACTCTAGTCCCCAATGGTGTGTCTAGATCCAAGGTATCGGTAGAGGAAAAGATGCAGATCCCAAGGATATCCACAATAGAAAGAGAGATAAAGCTATGGGAATCCCCTGTATCGAAAAGAGTAGAAGATAAAACTGAGGATACTAAGATCATACCTCGAACTGTAAAGGGTTCAGGATCCTGCTCCTGCTGGGTCTGCTCCACTACAAAGGCCTGACCTGTACCATGGCCCTGTGACCCTGCCTGACCGCTCTGAGCTGACCCACCCTACTGTCACTGAAATACCGGTGACTGACCGCCACAACCTCGACCTCCACCTCGGCCCGAATGATCGGAAGAACTCCAGTTCCCAGACTGGTGAGAAACTGGTGGTGCTGTTCCTGAACTAGGAGTCATAGAAGAACCCCTTTCACCAGCTGCTGGTGAGAAAACCTGTCAGAAGCGCTGAAGGTGACCCATATTGCCGCAATATCAGCACTCCACTAGATCTCTCTAGCACTGCGGCCTCATATGCCCAGCCCTTCCACACTAGTAGCATGCCACCTAGCTACATGAAGATGTGTCTCACTGCCTCGGATCACCGCACGTAGACTCCCTACGACGCTTCCTGCTATCATCTGGTGAAGCACTAACCCTGGAAGTGGAACCTCCCTGGCTCTCGGCTCCAGAATCTCTCAGATTATGCTCTTCAATTAGTGCCTGGTTGACAATGGAAGCGATGGAAGTCAGCCTAAAGATATTCACTTGTGATCGGATCTCTCGTCTGAGACCATACTCAAACTTCTTTGCTAAGAAAAACCCATCTCCGCCCTAGAGGGGTGTGAAATGCTGAAGCTTAGTGAAATGAGATGAATACTCCATGACTAAAAGATTACCCTTCTCTATTATCATGAAATCCCAGGCTCGGTCGGCCCTCAGGGTCTCCGGATAGAAGTAGTCATAAAAGACATGCTGAAAATCCTCCCACGCCATAACCTATTGATGAACCGCCTGTGAGATCACATCCCACCACCTCTTGGCGGAGTCTCATAGCATGTAGGTAGTGAGCTTGACCCATATTTCTGGAGGAATCTCCAAATGCTCAAAGATCGTCATCATGGATTCTAGCTAGGACTCTGTAGCTTGCAGTCCTCCTCCCCCTGAGAAAGTGGGAGGGTGCTGCTGCTGGAAAACCCGCGTCAAGTCTTCCATAGACGTGGAAGAAGGCAGAGCTCCCTGGAAGATCTGCATCATCCTCAGAAATCCTTCCCTAAACTGCGCATCGGCGCCTATAACCGGTATCACTACTGGTGCCAAGACTGGCACAATAAGAGGATCTGCGGGAAGTCCCCGATCAGCCATATCTAGTGTCTGATCATTGCCTGGAAACTGGTGTGTAATCTGAGGAAATCTCTGTGCCATGACTTTTCAAGGTCAAACGCACACTTTAGATCACATTAGCAGGGACTAAAAACTAGGAATGTAAGAAGGTAACAGGGAAAAGAAAGCATTCCAAATTTACAAAACATAACTAAACAACGTGTATAAATACTACACAACATGTTCCCTTAAGTCATTTACATAGGCATGTAATTCTGCCAAAACTGATCATGTAACACCCCAAACACACAGCGTGTTATCCTAACACACGACATGTAGATGAATCCTCTTCCCCTGCCTGAGTCCTTCTACACGGTTAAGCCACACGGCTCTCCTAAGACAAAACTACACGGCATGTTCAAAGTAGACACAACGTGCACTCAACACGCTTCACCTAGCCCATGTTGTTAGTGACACAGCCTGTATTCCTAGGTTACACTACACGACATGTTCCAGACAGACACAACGTGTACACCGAAGTCCCAACCTCCCCGTGTTGTTAGTTACACGGCCGACTACACAGTTCACTCTACACGACATGCTCCATGTGCACACGATGTGTACTTGAAGGATTTCCCCGAACCGTGTTGTTAGTGACATGACTGGGTACCTAGGTTACACGACACAACATGTGGAATTAGGACACAACATGTATAGTCAAAGTTTCAACCATCCGTGTCGTTAGTCACACGAGTAGAAATACGGTCACTACAACACGGCGTGTACGTACCTTACATGGCGTGTTCTTGAAAGATTTTTCATAACCCCATGTCCCTGCCCACACAGTTAGTGACACAGTTAAAACTACACGGCGTGTATCCATAAAGTACACACTGTGTATTCTGGGTTTTTTGGGGTAGCAGCCTCAGAAATTGATCTGGAGCCCATAAAACATCAAAAACACACGTTAAGGTGCCAAATTCCGATCTGTGAGGGCCCATACTCCCTTCGAATCAAAGTTTGGAATCTTATACAAGTTATAACAAGGAAAACAAGCAATGATCCACCAAATTATGGTCCATGAGGGCCCATAACACCTCAATAACCAAAGTTTGGCATCCATCTAAGCAAAGCACTATAAAAACAAATTACTTATCAAACAACAGGGATTATATCAAAGTATGTATCACAACAGCATGCATAATCTACACAAAGTCTATCACAACAACATGAAATCTCTAATGCATCCTAGATGACATGACAAGAATGTATGACATGTGATTTTTAACAAGTGAATTTATGATGCATGAGATGACATACCCTCATCTCATCGGGTTGCGACAGAAATAGAACCGCAATAACAACAACGATAACAACACAAATCATGTGAATGACCCAATGGTGAAATCAAATCAACTGTAAAATTGCAAACCAGTAAAATTACAATAAATAAGGTAGTATGGATTTTCCCTTTACATGGGTTAGCTACTCCTAGGCACAACTTTTTACCAAGTACCTATTCCATCGTATCCCTGTCTATAGGCTCCAAATAGTAAGTTAAGAGAAAAGAAACCCTCTGATACCACTTTGTAATGCCCCGGTTCCAGAAGAAACCCAGAGGCGCCCCGTACCCGGTTGGTCACATGGCCTCAAGCACATTTCCCCGAATGCTAGAGGCAGCCGACTAGCAGCGAGGGCCTTGGGTGTGATATTGGGAAAACTATGCCCTCATTTGAAGAGTAACACAGTGGAAGATAAACAATCATACAACAATGAAAGCAGTAAATACCAAACAACAATAACAGTGGAAAACTGATAGATAAACAACTAGAGCAAAATATATAAATGATGCATGATACAAATGCATCTAAGAAAACATCCAAACAAGTCACAATACTGAATATAGTACTAAAACCAAGTACAAAAGGAAAACAGATAAACTCCTCATCATCGCAAGCCATAGCTTGATCCCATGCTCTCCAGCTCCAGTGCAATCAAGAACCTGGATCATAAGGGATCTTGCCCTTATCTATACCTGCAACAATATAATCTGTTTGGGCCCAAAAGCATGACCCAAACAAGGTGTGAGACAAAAATCCCAGTAGGAAACCACCTGAAGATCTGTGCCTAACAGTCAGTGAATATATGGCAGGTAAAAGTACAGAAAACAGTAAACAGGAAAGTACTCAGCAGCAAACAATCCACAGTTTCTAGCATATAGTTTACAAACAAGTAAGCAGTCACTCAATCAAGTAAAACAAACAGGTAACCTTTGGGTAGTTCTCACAGACTAACCCTATGGTTCAACCTATAAGAACTAGCAACCCTCTGGGAGGCACACACAGTCTCACCCCTCTGGTTTAGCTAAATAATAGACTCTCTGGGGAAGCACTCACTGTCAATTCCTCCTATAGTCTCGTATCGTACTAAAGGCGCTCTGGGGAAGCACTCAACATCTCATTCCCCCTGTGGCCCGCATCAAGGAACTACACACACTCTAAGGAAGAACTCAATGTCAATTCCCCCTGTGGTCTCGCATCATATTATAAAGACACTCTGGTGAAGCCCTTACATCCATTCTCCCTATGGTCTACTACACTATGTTCCCACAACCCTGGGTAAAATTAGAAAGTATCACATTGCATAACGGCCAAAGTAACCTAAAGAACTACTTGTCTAGCATTCTACATCATAACAACATGGAAGAATAGTCACACTATCCCACAAACTAGGCATGGAACTGACAATATCCTAATAGGAAAAACTAGACCAAACAGTCATAAACAGAAAAAACATGCATGGGAAAAACATCCAAAGCACAGTAAATTACCGTATTCACAAACAATATCCTCTACTCAGGAATATAAGAAAAACAGGAAAACAACAAGGGAAAACCAGGAAACACGCAATACCCTGTTCAAGGGTATTGGTGGTATTTGCACAAATACTCAAATACTTTCTACAAAAAGGCACAAACCACCTACCTTGATGCTAGGAGATAGATATACATGAACCAAGGGGCTATAATTGCCTTAGAATGTCAAAGATCTATAAAAACATCTAAAACGTTCAACCCACGATAACCTAAAAAAGAGAAGGAATTGGGAAACGAAGCTCTAGGAGAAGGAAGAGCTTACTGCTGTGGTTCCAATGCACTTACCGATGTTCTAATTGAAGGACGGATGGAGGTTCAGTGGGTCGTCGAATATACACGACTGTACGGACTCTCTCGGACGAAGAACACCTAGAATAATATGGTTCTGTCCATCAGACGTGACCCCGACGCATTTAATGAAAAAAAAAGAAAGTACACGGCATGTACTTTTGGAGTATATGACATGTACTAGGATTTTCTATACTCCGCTTTAAGTGGCCTCCACATCACCCCACACGACCGTGTGTGTGGCCAGGACACAGCCAATACATGACCTCCTGCGGTATCGAAGTACACGGTGTGTACTTATAAAGTACACAACGTGTACATCAAAAATTTCCAAAACTCCAGAAAAAGGAAAAACATACTTGAAAATAAGGTCCAAGTTCTTACAAACTTCCCCCCTTAAATAAATTCATCCCTGAATTTTCCTAATGAGGCATAGAAGAAGAAACCCCAAACAGCTCTGGCCACTGTGATCGTACATCGGCCTCCCTTTCCCAAGTCTCATTCTGTACTCACTCGTGCTTCCATAGCACCCATAACAGAGGAATAGACCGACCACTATGAACATTTTTACTGTGATCGACAATCCGAATAGGATGCTCCTCAAACGATGCATCCGCCTTGAGCCCAACCTCCTTAGGTTGAAAGACATGAGACAGGTCTGAAAAGTAACGTCGAAGCTGAGAAACGTGGAAGGCGTCATGCATGGCCCAGTACCTCTGAGGTAACTGCAACTGATAAAAAATCGGTCCAACTCTCTCCAACACCTCAAACGGCCCGACATACTGCGGTGAAATCTTACCCTACCTCCGAATCCCCTTGTGTTCCAACAGCGGTGTGACACGTAGAAAAACCTGATCCCCGACCTCGAACTCCAGAGGTCGCCTCCGCTGATCAACATACTAATTCTGCTGAGACTGTGCAGTATTCATCCTATTCCGAATCAACTCTATCTACTCTGTGGTCTCCTGAATAAGATGAGGTCCTAGAAAAACTGCCTCTCCTACCTTCAGCCAACATAAGGGTGATCAACATGGCCTACCGTAAAAATCCTCATAAGGTGACATCTGAATAGTTTCTTGAAAACTATTTTTTTAAGCAAACTCCACAAGAGGTATATGCTTCTCCCAAGAACCTCCAAAGTCCAAAATGAAAGCTCAGAGCATATCCTCAAGCACCTGAATCGTATGCTCAGACTGGCCATCTATATAGGGATGGTATGCTGTACTCAAAAGTACCTGCATAACCAAAGACTTCTGAAGCCCCTTCCAGACCCGAGAAGTAAAACACACATACCTGTCTGAAATAATGGAGTGTGTAACTCCATGTAGATGTAAAATCTCTCAGATGTACAACCATCCCAGCTCATCAACACCGTAGGTATCCTTGATCGGAAAGAAGTGAGCAACCTTCATAAGCTTGTCGATGACAACCCGAACAACATCATTCCCACAAGGTGACCTTGGAAAACCGGTCACGAAGTCCATCGCAACATCATTCCACTTTCACTCGGGAATGGGTAACTGCTGCAAAAGACCTGCTGGTCGCTGATGTTCCAATTTCACCTGCTGACAAGTGAAACACATCATGAAAAAACCAGCACCATCTCTCTTCATACCTGGACACCAATACTGGTGGTGTAGATCACGATACATCTTGGTGATGCCAGTATGAACTGCCCAAACTGAGGAATGAAAATCCCGCATCAGATCCTCGCATATGTCTGCTGACACCCATACACGTCTCTGGAAATGCAAGATCTCATCCTCGCCTATGGTCCACCCAAGGATAGGGTCCTCTCCTGACATGCTTTCCCGTAGGACTAGGCCTTAATAATCTAATAGCTGCCTTATTCAAAATCGACCAAGAAGTATAGAGGTAATAGCTACAGAAGAAAGAAAAGTCTGCCCCTATCTATCGTGCACCTCCAAATGCATCTTAGAGAACAGAGCCATAAGATGCCACTCACTGTTGGCCTCCTGAACTGACTGTATCTAAGTCCTCCTACTCAACACATCAGCCACTGCGTTGCCCTTTCCTAGCGTATAGGCAAGCTCAAAGTCAAAGGACTACAGGTTCTCAACCCACCTGCGCTGTCTCAGATTCATATCATGCTGAGTGGAGATGTACTTGAGACTCTTGTGGTCGGTGAAAACCACAAAGTGCTCTCCCAGAAGATAATGTCTCCAACATCGCAAGGAATTAACAGCAACTACAAACTCCAGATCGTACGTAGGGTAATTCCTCTCATGTGGCCTCAACTGCCGAGACCGGTACACGACGACTCTATCTCCCTGCATAAGTACATCTCCCAGCCCGATACCTGAAGCATCATAGTAAATAGTGTAGCTCTTTCTCATCTTTGGAAAGACTAGTATCAGTGCTGAAGTAAACCTCTCCTTCAGCTCTTGAAAGGCTGACTCACAAGAATCTGACCATAAGAACTTTCTTACCCTTCTTGGTCAGACCTGTCAGCGGTGCTGCTAAGTGTGAAAAGTCCTGTATGAAGTGTCTTTAGTATCCATCCAGCCTTAGGAAACTACGTACCTTGAAGACATTCTTCGGCTGCTCCCAGTAAATTACTGCTCTCACTTTCTCTGGGTCTACTGATACTCCTATCTTTGAGATAACATGACCCAAGAAGTGAATCTGATCCATCCAAAAGTGTCATTTTGAGAGCTTAGCATATAAATGATGCTCTCTCAGTGTACTCAGAACGATATCAAGATGGGTAGCATGGTCATGTCGAGTGTGAGAGTACACCAAGATATCATCCAAGAATAACACCACTAAAGAGTCTAAGTATGGATGGAACACTTGGTTCATCAGTGCCATGAAAACTGCCGATGCGTTTGTGAGACCGAACGACATAAACATATACTCATATAGACCATACCTGCTCCAGAAGGCTGTAAGAGGTATATCAGATGGTCTAACGTGCAATTGATGATAACCGGGCCTTAAATAAATCTTCAAGAACACCTGGGATCCTCAAAGATGATCAAACAAGTTATCAATCCTAGGCAAGTGATATCGGTTCTTGACCATAAACTGGTTCAACTTCAGATAATCCACAAAAAGACTAAGGGTTCCATCTGCCTTATTCACAAACAGGATAGGAGAACCCCAAGGAGAAGTACTGGGTTAGATGAAACCCTTTTCCTGCAACTCCTCCAACTGCTTCTTGAGCTCCTGAAACTCAAGTGTAGCCATCCTATAAGGAAGAATGGACACCGGTTCCACTCCTAGAACGAGATAAATTGAAAAGTCTACCTCACTCTCCAGAGGCAAACCTAAAAAGTCATCTGGAAAGACATCTCCGAAACGATCCACCACTGGAGGAAAGTCTAACTGTGAAGTCCCCTGGTCATCCAGATACAGACAGGAAATCTGAGCTATAACTCCACCTATCCCATGATGCTCGGGTCCTTCTCTACCCGCCTAGACATCCCACTCGCCCTTATGAAGAAAATATCCACCCTCTAGTGATATGAAACTCACCCTACAGAGATAACAGTCGATGACTTCCTGGAAGGGAACTAACCAGTCCATTCTGAGAATGACATCATAGCCTGTCATCTCTAGGACATAGAGGTCCCATAATAAGTGACACCCCGCAACCTCAAGAGGGAACTCTCTGCACTGACGTACACTAACCACTCTATTCCCCAATAGTGTGTCTAGAGTCAAGGTATCGGTAGAGGAAAAGATGCAGAGCCCAAGGCTCTCCACAACAGAAACTGAGATAAAGATATGGGAAGCCTCTGTATTGAAAAGAGTAAAAGATAAAACTGAGGCTACTAAGATAATACCTCGAACTGTAGAGGGTTCTGGATCCTGCTCCTACTGGGTCTGCTCTACTGCAAAGGCCTGACCTGTACCACGACCCTGTGACCCTGCTTGACCGCTTTGACATGACCCACCCTGATGTCACTGAAAGACCGGTGACTAACTGCCACGACCTTGACCTCCACCTCGGCCCGAATGATCCGAAGAACTCCAGCTCCCAGACTGGTGAGAAACTGGTGGTGATTCTCCTGAACGAGGAGTCATAGAAGAACCCCTTTCACCAGTTTCTGGTAAGGAAACCTGTCATAAGCGCTGAAGGTGACCCATATTGCCACAAGATCGGCACTCCACTGGGTCTCACTAGCACTGCAACCTCGTATGCCCAGCCCTTCCACACTAGTAGCATACCACCTGGCTACCTGAATATGTGTCTCACTGCCTCGGATCACCGCACGTAGAATCCCTATGGTGTTTCCTGCTATCAACTGGTGAAGCACTAACCCTGAAAGTGGAACCGCCCTAGCTCTCAGCTCCAGAATCTCTCAGATTGCACTCTGCAATCAGTGCCTGGTTGACGATGTAAGCGATTGAAGTCAGCCTGAAGATATTCACCTGTGAGCGGATCTCCCATCTGAGACCATCCTCAAACTTCCTTGCTAAGAAAAACCCATCTCCGCCCTGGAGGGGTGTGAAATGCTGAAGCTCAGTGAAATGAGAGGAATACTCCATGACCGAAAGAGTAACCTACTCTAGTCTCATGAACTCCCAGGCTCGGTTGGCCCTCAGGGTCTTCAGATAGAAGTAGTCATAAAAGACATGCTGAAACTCCTCCCACGCCATAACCTGTTGATGACCCGCCTATGAGATCACATCCCACCACCTCTTGGCAGAGTCTCATAGCATGTAGGTAGAAATCTTGACCCATCTTTCTGGAGGCGTCTCCAAATGCTCAAATATCTTCATCATGGCTTCTATCCAGGACTCTGCAGCTTACAGTCCTCCTCCCCCTAAGAAAGTGGGAGAGTGCTGCTGCTGGAAAACCCACGTCAAGTCTGCCATAGATGTGGCAGATGGCAGAGCTCCTTGGAAGGTCTGCATCATCCTCAGAAAGCCTTCCCTAAACAGCACATCAGCGCCTGTAACCGGTATCACTGCTGGTGCCAAGACTGGCACAATAGAAGGATCTGCGGGAAGTCCCCGATCAGCCATATCTAGCGTCTGATCATCGCCTGGAAACTAGTGTGTAATCTGAGGACATCTCGGTGCCATGACTCTGCAAGGTCAAATGCACACTTTAGATCACATTAGCAGGGAATGAAAAATAGGAATGTAAGAAGGGAACAGGGGAATGAAAGCATTCCAAATTTACAAAACATGACTAAACAATGTGTATAAAGACTACACGACATGTTCCCTTAAGTCATTTACATGGGCATGTAATTCTGCCAAAACTGATCATGTAACACCCCAAACACACGGCGTGTTATCCTAACACACGACGTGTAGACGAATCCTCTTCCCCTGCCCAAGTCCTTCTACACGGTTAAGACACACAACTCTTCTAAGACAAAACTACACAGCATGTTCAAAGTAGACACAACGTGTACTCAACACGCTTCACCTGGCCCGTGTTGTTAGTGACACAACCTGTATTCCTAGGTTACACTACACAACATGTTCCAGACAGACACGACATGTACACCGAAGTCCCAACCGCCCCGTGTTGTTAGTTACACGACCAACTACATGGTTCACTCTACACGACATGCTCCATGTGCACACGGCGTGTAATTGAAGGATTTCCCCGACCCGTGTTGTTAGTGACACGACTGGGTACCTAGGTTACACGAAACAACATGTGGAATCAGGACACAGTGTGTATAGTTAAAGTTTCAACCATCCGTGTCGTTAGTCACACGAGTAGACATACGGTCACTACAACACGACATGTATGTACTATACACGATGTGTTCTTGAAAGATTTTTCATAACCCCATGTCCCTGCCCACATAGTCAGTGACACGGTTAAAAACTACATGTCATGTATCCATAAAGTACACACCATGTATTCTGGGTTTTTCCGTGTAGTAGCCTCAGAAACTGATCTGGAGCCCAGAAAACACAGAAAACACACGTTAAGGTGCCAAATTCCGATCTGTGAGGGCCCATACTCCCCGCGAATCAAAGTTTGGCATCTTATACAAGTTAAAACAAGGAAAACAAACAATGATGCACCAAATTCCAGTCCATGAGGGCCCATAACACCTCAATAACCAAAGTTTGGAATCCATCTAAGAAAATCACTATAAAAACAAATTCCCTATCAAACAACAGGGATTATATCAAAGTATGTATCAAAAGAGCATGCATAATCTACACAACGTCTATCACAACAACATGAAATCTCTAATGCATCCTAGATGGCACGACAAAAATGCATGACATGTGATTTCTAACAAGTGCCTATATGATGCATGAGATGACATACCCTCATCTAATTGGGTTGCGGCAGAAATAGAACCAAAATAACAACAATGGAAACAACACAAATCATGTGAATGACCCAATGGTGAAATCAAATCAACTGTAAAATTGCAAACCAGTAAAATTACAATAAACAAGGTAGTATGGATTTTCCTTGTACACAAGGTTAGCTAATCCTAGGCACAACTTTTTACCAAGTACCTATTCCATCCTATCCCTGGCTATAGGCTCCAAACAGTAAGTTAAGAGAAAAGAAACCCTCTGATACCACTTTGTAACGCCCCAGTTCCGGAAGCAACCCAGAGGCACCCCGTACCCGGTTGGTCACATGGCCTCAAGCACATTTCCCCGAATGCCAGAGGCAGCCGACTAACAGCGAGGGCCTTGGGTGTGATAATGAGAAAACTATGCCCTCATTGGAAGAGTAACATAGTGGAAGATAAACAATCATGCAACAACGAGATCAGTAAATACCAAACAACAGTAATAGTGGAAAACTGATAGATAAACAAATGGAGAAAAATATATAAATGATGCATGATACAAATGCATCTAAGAAAGCATCCAAACAAGTCACAATACTGAATATAGTACTAAACCCAAGTACAAAAGGAAAATAGATAAACTCCTCAGCATCGCAAGCCATAGCTTGGTTCCATGCTCTCCAGCTCTAGTGCAATCAAGAACCTGAAGTAGAAGGGCGCTTGACCTTATCTATACCTGCAATAATATAATCTGTTTGGGCCCAAAAGCAAGACCCAAAGAGGGTGTGAGACAAAAATCTTAGTAGGAAACCACCCAAAGATCTGTGCCTAACAGTTAGTGAATATATGGCAGGTAAAAGTAGAGAAAACAGTAAACAGGAAAGTACTCAGCAACAAACAATCCACAGTTTCTAGCATATAGTTTACAAAAAAGTAAGCAATCACTCAAGAAAGTAGAACAAATAGGTAACCTATGGGTAGTTCTCACAGCCTAACCCCTATGGTTCAACCTACAAGAACTATCAACCCTATGGGAGGCACACATAGTCTCACCCCTTTGGTTCAGCTAAAGAATAGACTCTCTGGGGAAGCACTCACCGCCAATTCCCCCTATAGTCTCATAACATACTATAGGTGCTCTGGGGAAGCAATCAATGTATCATTCCCCCTGTGGCCCGCGTCGAGGAACTACATACAATCTAAGAAATCACTCAACTTCAATTCCCCCTATGGTCTCGCATCGTATTATAAAGACACTCTGGAGAAGCCCTTATGTCCATTCTCCCTATGGTTTACTACACTAGGTTTCCACAGCCCTGTGTAAAGTCAGCAAGTATCGCATCATATAATGACCAAAGTAACATAAAGAACTACTTGGATAGCATTATACAACATAATAGTATGGAATAATAGTCACACCATCCCACAAACTAGGCATGGAACTGGAAATAGCCTAATAGGAAAAACTAGACCAAACGGTCATAAACAGGCAAAAAATGCATGGGAAAAACATCCAAAGCATAGTAAATTACCCTATTCACAAACAATATCCTCTACTCAGGCATATAAACAAAACAAAAAAACAAAAAGGGAAAAATAGGAAACACGCAATATCCCGTTTAAGGGTATTGGTGGGATTTACACAAACACTCAAAGTCTTTCTATAGAAAGGCACAAACCACCTACCTTGATGCTAGGAGATAGATATACGTGAATCACAGGGCTTGAATCGCCTTAGAACGTTGAAGATCTACAATAACGTCTAAAACATTCAACCCACGATAACCTGGAAAAGAGATGGAATTTGTAAACGAAGCTCTAGGAGAAGGAAGAGCTTACCGCTACGGTTCCAACGCACTTACTGGTGTTTGAATTAGAGGACAAATGGAGGTTCTGTGGCTTGTTGAAGATCCGCAGCCGTACGGACTCTCTCGGATGAAGAACAACTAGAATAAGACGGTTCTGTCTGTCAGACGCGACCCTGATGTGTTTAATGAAAAAAAGAAAGTACACGGTGTTTAATTTTGGAGTACATGGCGTGTACTAGGCTTTTTCGTACTCCGCTTTAAGTGGCCTCCACATCACCCCACACGACCGTGTGTGTGGCCAGGACACGCCCAACACACGGCCTCACGCGACATTGAAGTACACGGCGTGTACTTATAAAGTACACGACGCGCAATTAAAAAATTTCGAGAAACTCCTCTTTTCTCAAAAAATCCAGAAAAAGGAAAAACATACCTGAAAAGAAGGTCTGGGTTCTTATAGTAGCATGCACTGTAGCAGGCACTGTAGCAGCTGGGAATATTCCCTTGTTTGGGCCTTCAGGCCACCGATTTGGTCCCCGAGTCCTTAAAGGCCTTCGATCCACCCAGGCCTTCAGGTTAGTAAGGCCTTCAATCCACCTCAAGACCTTCGGGCCACCTTAAGTGCAGATGCAAACCAGACAACCTACAAAGGAACAAACTTCAGAAGGAGGAGGAGTAAGAAGATTTCACCATAGAAAAAGCTAAAAGAATTGTAAGAATGAGAGGGTATGACACCTACCATCGGGACAAGCCTTTGCATGCATGGGAAAGCCTAACTGAACAACCATGTGAAGGTGGAGAGATAATTTCATGATGAAGATACTAGGGAGGATCAGTTCCAAGTAGTTAGTCTGGTTTTTATGTAATGTTTGAAGCCTACGAGCAATAAATTCATCTAAGGCCTACGACCCATGTAATACTTACACCTATGGGCCTTGTAAGGGTTCCACCTCACCCCTTGAAAGGTGGATTATAAAAATAAATAAAAAATGAAGGCCTTCAATAAAGGTGCCCTGCCTCGTCATCAAATCAAACCACTGACATTTCATTATAGTGACTCGACCATAAAAGTAATAATCCAATATTATTATTTTTTCAATGACTCCATAATAAAATACATTTTCAAAAAGAGTTCTATTATCCAATGCACTGACATAACAGTCTGTTGTGGAAGTTAACATAACACCATCATGTTGTGTTCTCATGTTATTTGCTCGTTCAGTGATAATAAATCTATACTCATCGATCACAATTGATTTACATTCACAAACCACAGTATTAGAACTAAAAGCCAAAGCTCTTATTTCCTCAAAGATAATGTCAGCAGGAAAACTCGATACCTAAAATATAAAAAAATATTAAACTTAATTAAATATTTATTTTATTTATTTATTACATAAATATTTCTACCTTTAATTTCAACCAAATAGAAAACTCTTTTCTATGAAAAGCCTCTCTTCTTCTCAAAGATAAATAATGATGCTTTATAATATCATTTATTTATATTACATATAGATAAAAATAGAAACTATTTAATAGATATGTACAATTACAAGAGTTGAGATAAGATATACATGTTTAATTTACTTACTTGATGTAGTCATCGAACAAATCATAGTCAAACAACACTGTGCGATGTACCATCTACCGCTCTTCAAGTCTTAATGTTGTCAATGTATAAGATCTGTGAATTCCTCCAATTTGAGGAAGTGATGGAAAGATGGATTCAATTTTCTCATACTATTCTTCTTCATTTCTCATTGGTCTGTTCATTCTCATAGTTAGACCAGACAACTATACTGAGTAGAAATCCATACATTCTTGAGAAAAGTAACCATTCATGATAGAACCTTTAGGATTATTTCTCTTCTGAACATAAGATTTCAATGTTTACATATTTCTTTTAGTTGGATACATCCAAAGAAAATCTACAGGTACTCTGAGAAGTATTTTGGTTGGCAGATGGATAGTCAGATATAGCATGCATGTGAAAAATGACGGAGGAAATATTTTCTCTTACTCACACAAAATTAATGGTGTCCCCACTAACATTTTTTTTTCAAGAAAGACTTGGAAAACTTCTTATCACAAATATCTCTAAAAAATG
The DNA here is from genome assembly GCA_963277665.1 of Viscum album. Lineage (NCBI taxonomy): Eukaryota > Viridiplantae > Streptophyta > Magnoliopsida > Santalales > Viscaceae > Viscum > Viscum album. The sequence goes on along the minus strand of OY728160.1, from coordinate 387,014,446 downwards.
GAAAAACTGAATAAATGATACCCTTACATTATTGAACAAAAGATGAAGGATTTCTATTGGAATCAACTCATGTATAAGGACATGATAATCATGAGTCTTTAAATATTTCAACTTTAACTCTATTCCACTGACCTATTTTGATATATTGCTTGAATATATATCAAGAACTTTAATAGTCTCTAGTACTTCCAGAAATTTATTTTTTTCTATAGGTGTCATCACATAAGAAGCACATGGAACTTTCCATTTATTTTCACTAATACACACAAGATGCAATTATAGTCTGATACCCCAATCTACAAAGTCACGCTGAGATCATAAATCATCTTTTAAATTTCCTCTTACATTTAGAATAATCCAAAGAAACATTTCACATATATTATTTTCAACATGAATTACGTCTAAGAAATGATGTAACAAATTGGTTGACCAATAAGGAAACTCAAAGAAGATACTCCTATTATTCCAATTCTAATAGGTATCATTGGAAACATTTTCCTATTTCTATATTTCATTTGACCCTTCTCTAATGAAAAAATTAAATCTTATAATTCATTAATCACATCAGTTCCAAACATACACTGAGTTGGATTGTCGGTATCTATGGTATTGTCAAATATTTAACGATTATTTATATATGGATGATCCACTGGAAATAATATTCTATGTCTCATAAAACTAAAACTACAATGATATTTTAGTCTTATAGATTGAGTATTCTTTATACAAATAGTACATGATGGTTTTCCCTTCATGCTCCATCCAGACATTATTGCATAAGCAGGAAAATCATTGATCGTCCACATAAGCGCAACACGCATCTAAAATATGTCTTTCAAACATGCATTGTATGTGTACACACCTACATCTCAAATAAGTTTCATCTCTTTTATTAAAGGTTTCATTTATATGTCTATATCATTTCCAGGATCATAAGGTCCATATATAAGTATACTCATGAAAGTGAAAGTTTTTTTCATACAAAACCATGGGGGAGGTTATAAATGTGTATGAAATCCAGCCATATGCTATGTGAAGTAAGCATATACCCAAACAGATTAAAACCATCACATGAAAGACCCAATATCACATTATTCTCATCAGCTAAAAAATAAGGATATCGAGCATCAAATATCTACCATGAAAATCCATCTGCAGGGTGAACCGACTCTTCATTATTCTTCTTTCTCTCAGTATCATGCTCTCACATTTTTATTGATATTTTATAAGACATAAAAATATTATGGAGTCTGGGGATTAATGGAAAGTGCCAAATTACATTCTGTGGAAAACATGATGGTGTTCCATTAGCTTTTGGATTCCATCAGGATGTTACACATTTTATACAATCATTTATTTCGGTAGTTTCCACCTAGAATAAGCTGCTATCTTTTGGGAAAGCATGAATTTTGTTTTTAAAAAATACAAGTTCTTCAAATAACTTCTATTCAATATAGTTGTTTTAGGGAATATCTACATCATCTAGAAGTAAGTCCTTATATAAGTTAATAATGTAATAGATTACAATATTATAAATACCTTACATGGTTTACCCATGAAACAATCAGATTAAAAATTCTAGCCTTTTCATTTTACGACATTGCTGATATACTGGATTCGTCGCAACATCATTCAATTTTTTCACCCTGTCAACATCATAATTTTCGTTGGATGCATCATGTGTACTCATATTGAAATATTCTTGGGTCGACGTCCTTTCCTTCTCATGTTGAAGAATAAACAGAAACCGGTTATATATCAAATTATCCAATCCAGTCCTCTCATTTGGATCATTAACATTTTTAGATTCCATTTTCTCCCCATTGTGACACCACATATAATAGTTTTTTTGAAAACCATATTTGGTAATATGGTATCTAACTTCTTCATGGCTCAACCAAGGTCTTCCAACACAATTATAACATGGGAAGTGTATGTGACCACTATCTGAAGCATTGTCAAATGAAAAATCTAAAAATATCTCCAATTTTTTTTGAAAATCGCTTCAGATTCGACTAGTTTCATACATCTAACTTCTATCCATTTTGTAAAACAACTGCAATAAGTCATTTCATGAAATAAATTCAATAATACAGAATTTTAATCGAAAACATATTTAAGTAAATGACAATTTTTCACTTGAGTGATAAATGATATTTTTTATAGGGTGTATTATTTAAAAGGTAGCCATATTGGTGTTATAAACTAAAAACATGTTAGTGATCAATGAAAATGATATAAATCCAACAAGATGAGTTATTAAAGGGTTAAAAAACTTCATGGTATACCCTAATGTTTTATATTTACCTTACTCCAATACATGCCAATATTTTCAAGGGACACCCCACTTTAATATGAGAACATCATTCTAACTCTATGGTAATATAATAGTAATTATTATCTCTTAGGATAAAAAATGGTACTTCTTCAAATTATTCATAAGGTTCAGAAGTTTGGGGTTATATAATAGGCAATATCATGGTATAAAAATATCCAATATCTCATAGAATCATGCATCAAATTATTCATCTAAAATATAAACAGTTTTCTAATCCATTGGAAGCATGGAAGTAGGAATACAAGATTTCATTAGTACCAATGCAATTATTTTAATGTATCATTTAGTAAAGAATATCATGGGTCAAAGTTGGGTTGATTATATCTCAAGTGGGTTGTGTATCCTCGGACATGAATTTGGAAAAGTCACAAATTATTACCAAGTGCCTCTCACATGTCACTTCTCTTAAGTGCATCCCATAAGTCACTTCACTAACAGGCCTCACACATGTCACTTATCCCATGTGACTCACACATATCAATTCACTAAAATTCCATTTGGAACTCACTTCCCATTATGTAATCAATCATTTGAATTCATATACAAAGGATGCATTGAATAATTATAAGAATATTGGATTTACTTTACCCAAAGCTTACAAAATAGTGCAACTATAGGTGGGGACCATTGGGTAGACATAAAAATTTATAGACATGCTAGTGTCCCACGTTTCAAAAATACATAGATAACCTCCAAAATAAAAAAGTGAACAATATATATAGGATAGGTAATATTAGTATTATTAAACCAAATCAAGGGAACTAATTATATTTGTTAATGTGCGGTGACCAATGAAAATGCAAATCAGAAATGTGTGTCAAGACGGTCCCAAAAGGTCAAGTGGTATTAATAATTTAATAATTATTTTCCTATAAGAACATTTGACACATTTTTATGTCATAAATGCCTCATTATATAGGAATATATAAAATGGTATTAGTAAAAAATGTATTTTTCATTAATCTCCTAAAAACCAAACCATTACATAAAAATTTCAAAATGTAATTGTTTGAACTTTCTTTTATAATAAAGCAATTAGTTTCCAAGGTAAAATTCCTCAAAATATGAATGTGAACATGATCGATGGGAGAAAATATAGTACCCCTAAAACACTAATATTTTGTAACATGACTGAAAAAATTAGTGATAGTGGTAGTGGTTTAAGAAGGGAAATTCATTGTCTTTGTGTAGGATGGAGTATTTGGAACATGCCAATTTCACATTGAAGAACAATATAAAACCCTAAATGATGAGAGATTGCAGCATATGATGAAATAAACTAAATGTGGTATATAAAAATACAAAATAAATGTAGGAAAAATATGTAACTCTAACTCACCAATTTGAAGTGGATGAAACTGAATGATTTAAACTAGGATGGATCATTGTAATATGAGTGGTTGCCGGATGGGAAGAGAGCACTTCTATGGTAGGGAAAAATGAATCACAGTTGGAAAAGGGGAGTGGGGGATCGACTGTATTTTGGGGGAAAACTATCCCAACAGTTTAAAAAAATAGTTGGGACATTTAATCTTTCCAAATAGTTTACAAAAAACATTGGGAAACATTATTTTAGACCACTATATCCCACTATTTTAAAAAAACTATTAGGAAAGACTAATATAAATCACTATATCCCAACAGTTTTAGAAAACCATTGGGAAAACCTCTATATCCCAATGATTTAGAAAAACTATTGGGATATGGGCATTGGTATAAATATTATTTCCAGTAGTGGGTGAGAATAATCATTATCATCATAACATAGGCATTGGATCATAATCACGAGATGAAGCATTAAGAAAAGTCTTGAATGTGGCAATGCATAAAAATAAAACATCATGTCTTAGTGGTCAACTACCACACAATGTTGTGTGAAAACATAGAATCATGTTCACACATATTTAATTTTTATAATGAGATACATAACATCACCCAATGAATTGGATTGATATATAATTTCAGGCCCACCCGTCACATCTTGACATTTACATTGCATTATCTAATTCTAGGCGCACCCATCACATCATAATATTTATTATCATGCATGCCACATAGAATGTATATCAAAATCGGACATAAAAAATAAACCATGTAAAGGAATGATTTTAATTTCATAATTCATAAGATCATAAGATTTGGAGTTACTACGAGAAAAAGGGAATAATATGCTTGGTATCAATCTTGATTGAAGAAGAAACAATCACATGAGAAGTAAAAGATGTATCTTTTTTAAAGAAGAGTTATTTTGGAAAAATATTTGCATTTTTGTTAAAAAAAGATTGGTAACATTTATATCCTAGAAAAATAAGATAATTATGAATAAATTATATATAAGGAATGATAAAGGAATATCCATACTGAAAATGGGGCGAAAGAGGGAAAACCCAAAGAAAGAGAGTTGGGTTTGAGAATTCCCCTTACCTTATGTCTAAAATATTTATTCACTTTAATATCCTGTATAATCACATTAGATTCATTAATTAAAAAATAAAAAACCTTTAATTAATGAATTTGATTAATTATGGTTTTATTAAGTTCATTTATGAGTTTTTTTGATTAGTTATGGAGTTTAATTTCATCATTCGGGAGTGTTCATTTTCTTAGTTTTCATGATCAATTCACTTGTATACATGAATGAAAGTTCATGTAAAATATGAATAAATATAAAAAATTTCTATTATATGTTATTAATGATATTATAGAAGTTTAAATGATCTTATAAAGAATTTTTTTATATGGTATGATGATGAATCATTAGATAAAAGTTAATGATGATTATTTTAGGTTAATTTTGGCGGTTTTTCAATTATAATGAACTTGTTTTGTTTTATCATTTAGTATTATGTATATATGTTAGTTCCATAACATAAAGAGGGTTTTAACATAAATTTTAAAATATTTTTCAACCACTATAATTTTTTTATTAACATACTTGAAGGAGTTAAAGGAAAATGAAATTGCATCACCCACGATGTCGGTAAATTGACACATAATGGGTGAAAAATTAATTTTTAGAACAAAAGAGAGAGAGAGAGAATGGAGTTTGATGATGGATCTTTCATTAACATGATATTATTCTATTATATCAAATATAATATAGTTATCATTCCATTTGGATAATATAAGGTGAGGATAAGAGAAGAAAAGAAATGAAATTGAAAAGAAATTAAAAGAAAAAGGAAGAGAATTTACCTCTTGGATTTATCCTCTTTGAGAACATCTTTAGGGAAAAGTTTTTGGTATTTTTATGAGACTAAGAGCTCCTGGATGTGGGATAGGGTCTTAGGGAGAGGTTTGAGTAGAATTTGTTTATGTTTAAAATCTTGAGAGGTGCGAGGAAAAGAGGTGGTGAGGGGTGGTATTTATAGTGTAGGAGAGAAGTGTTTTCTCATTATTATATTCATTAGTTTATTGTTTTGGATCAAGAATATGAATAGTTTGAGTATTATAACTAAATGTATTAAAATAATTAAGGGTAGTTATAGATTATGGTGATTACATCAGTGATAACTCAAATAATAGTGTATTTAACTTATAATGTATATATACTGTAAATTACTGTATTTTACTTTTCATAAAAAATTCAATTATTTTAGAAAAATACCAAAAAATAACCCTAATAATTTTTCAACAAGAAGAATTAAAAAATGAACTAAATTTTATGAAAATAATTTTCTAAATATGAGTAATTTAATTTTTAATTAAAATCACCATTTACTTGGAAAATATAGATTTTAAAATTATAACTGATTTTATAACACTTTAAAAAATTATTTAAGGTCTTATAAAATTATCTTAAAATAATAAGAAATAAAAACATTAATTTCTTAAAACATTTTATGAAAATTAATTTTCTTTTTAATTATTAAATTAATTATAAAACTGTAATTAAATATTTATGATTTACAAAAATTCCAACACTTAATTAATAATTTTTAAAACATTTATTTACTAATACTATGATATAATTATACCATACTTTCATTTATAAGATTCCTAAATTTTATTTTCACTTTCAAAGGTTAGTTTACTATTCTATTAGACAATTTACTATTCATAATGTTTATGTTAAAATTCCAAAGGTCAAGTTACAATTCCTTCAGTATAGGTTCCTTAACTTCTAGAAATACTTCTTATTTCATAAATTATTTATTTATAAAGTTTTATTATGGTCTATAAGTGATTATATGTAATTTATACTATATAAAGGGAGAAATTTCATTGATAAAAGTTTGGGTTGTTACATTCTTCCCCCCTTTTGAAATTTCACCCTTGAAATTTCATTTTACATAAAAAGGTGAGGGTAATTCTCCTTCATCACCTCCTATAGTTCCCAAGTTACTTATTCATACTTATGGTTCCTCTAAAACACTTTGACAAGGTGGGTTTTCTTATTGCGTAGAACTTTATATCTCCGATCGAGAATATTTACTGGTTGCTCCTCATAAGAGAGATTATCTTCTAGCTGTCGCACCTCTAAGTTCAGTACATGTGAGGGATCTGGTATGTAATTTTCCATAAGTGATATGTGGAACACATAATGAACTTGATCCCTATCGGTGGAAGTTCAAGCCGATAGGCCATGACTCCTATGTGATAAAGGATCTCAAAGGGGCCAATGTACGTTGGGCTTAGCTTCCATTTCTTTCCAAAATTCATGACTCTCTTTCATGGTGATAATCAAATGAAGAATTTATCTCCAAAATCGAACTCCAATTCCCTTTGACAATTTTCAGCATAACTCTTTTTCCAAATCTAAGTAGCTTTGATATGTTTCTGTATGGCTTGAACCTTATCTATCATTTCTTGTACAAGATCAGGTCCAATTAGCTTTCTTTCACCAACTTTATCCCAATAGGTTGGAGTTCCACATATCTTTCCATATAGAGCTTCATATAGAGCCATCTGAATAATCAAGTGGAAGATATGGTTGTATGAGAACTCAACCAATGGGATATACTGATCCCATCCACCTTTGAATTCTAATGGGAAGGCTCTTATCATATCATTGAGCGTCTGAATAGTCCTTTTAGTTTTTCCATCAGTTTGGGGGTGATAGGCCTTGCTAAAATTTAATTCAGTACCCAAAGCATGTTGAAGAATCCTGTAGAATTTAGATGTGAACCTGGTATCATGACCAGAGATAATCGAGAGTGTAACCCCAAGTAGTCTCACCACTTCCTTCACATATAACTTTACAAGTTTTTCAAGTGTGAGATCTTCTTGAATAGTGATAAAGTGGACAGTCTTGGTGAGTCATTCAACCACAACCCATATCAATTTATTTCCTTTGTATGTCTTTAGGAGACCCATGGAAAAGTCCATAGTGGCATTCTCCTATTTCCACATGGTTATAGGTAATGGTTTCATCATACCTTTGTACTTTTATCACTCTACCTTAACTTGCTGACATATCAAGAACCTTGAGATGTAATCCACAATCTTCTTTTTTATGTTATACCACCAGAAGTGTTCTTGAAGATCATGGTACATCTTGGTACTCCATGGATGTATAGAGAAAGTGCTATGTACATTATCCAATTAATCATTTTTTATCTCAGGTGATGAAGGCACACAAATCCTGATTCCAAACTGAATCCCACCATCATCATTGATATAAAACTCCTACATATTCCCTTCTTTTACCACATTCAACTTCTTTTGTAACTCCAAATCATCCTTTTGTGCCTCTTTAATATTCTCTTGGATAGATATTTGGGAAATAATTTGGACAAGATATGATGTATTTCATGCCATTATGATTTAAAAATCCATCCATTGAATATCCATGAATATATGGTCTTTCTTAATCCACAACATAGATAGAGTAGCTAGTTATTTTTTTCTAATAACATCATCTTCCTTGTTTTTCTTTATAGGATGATAGTGAATAGATAAATCATAGTCCTTGATTAGCTCTAACCATGTACTTTATTGCATGTTGAGATCCTTTTGTGTGAATATATACTTTAAGCTCTTGTGATCAGTATATATGTCACACTTCTCACCATAGAGGTAGTGCTATTAGATTTTCAAGGAAAAAACCACAACTACTAAATCCAGATCATGGATTGGGTAGTTTTTCTCATGAATCTTCAACTTCTGTGAGGTTTAGGCTATCACATTATCATTTTACATGAGTACAAAACCCAATATTTTATTTTAAGAACCACTATATATCAAAAAAATTTCTCCACTTTTTGGTAATGTGAGTACAGGTGCAGTGATTAGCCTCTTCTTTATCTCCCTAAATATTTCACCACTTTCTTCCATCCAAACACAATTTACCCATTTCCTTGTTAACTTAGTTAGCGGGGTAGAAAATCCTGATAAATTTCTCAAAAAACATTGATAATTCCTTTCTAAGATAATAAAACTACAAATTTTAGTGACACTAAAGGGTCTAGGCCATTCCTCAATTGCCTTTTTTTGAAGGATCCATAGAAATTCCCTCACTTGTGACCACATGTCCCAAGAATATTAATTTTTTCATCCAAAAGCCACAATTTTTGAACTTGGATTATAAATAATACTTCCTTAATGTCATAAACACAAGATTTATATGTTCTTAATGTTTCACTTTGGTCTTGGAGTATATGAGAATATCATCGATAAATACTACCGCAAATTTTTTGAGGTAATATCTATAGAATATATTCATCAAATACATGAATATTGTAGGGGAATTAGTAAGTACATAGGGAATCACCAGAAACTCATAGTGCCCATGACTTATATGAAATGAAGTCTTTTAAATATCTTCCTTCTTCACCTTTAGTTGATGATATTCAAAATGATGATTTACCTTTGAGAAGTACTGAGATCCTTGAAACTGATCGAACAAGTCATCAATCCTTAGAAGAGGATACTTTTTCTTTATGGTGATCTTATTGAGTTCCTGATAATCGATAAAAATCCACATTTATCTATCCTTCTTATTGATAAATATCATTGGAACACCCTAAGTTGATGCACTAGGGCGTACGAACCCTTTATTCAAATGCTCTTACAGCTGCTTATTTAACTCCTCCAGTTCAATAGGATCCATTCTATAGGGACACTTTGAGATAGGAGTAGCTTTAGGTATAAGTTATATTGAGAAATCTACATCATGATCTAGGGGAAGTCCGAGTAACTCTTTAGGAAATACATCACTGTATTCCATCACAATTGGAATCTACCCTAGATCGATACCTTCTTTGACCCAACCATTTGAGTAAGTATTATTCTATATAGGTAATGAATACCTACACTATTAAAGGAATTTTCAAAGGAGATTCACGATCTTCCTTTAATTTTTAGAGGAGCATGGGATGGTTCAGAATATGAAAATATATTTCCATTTCCTGATAGTTTATATGCTCTCTATATAATGAGATCCAATCCATTCCCATTATAGTGTCAAATTACACCAATAGAAGTATCATGAGATTCTATGAAAGAATATTACCATGTATACCAACATTAGAAGATTACAACACTTGGGTTGTAATGATTTCACCACTTGGTGTTTTTATAGATATCTTTACATAAAGGTTTTGGAGCTTCGATTCAATAGTTCAAGAAAAATTGCAAGATATAAAGGAATGTGTAGAACCAGAATCGAATAAGAATTTTTACATTATTGAGTGAATATGAAGTGTACCTTGTACAACTTCATTTTATTGCTCCACTTCTGTAGTAGTGATGGAATAATCCTTTCATTTCTCCTTTGGATTTAGTGGCTACTTAAGTTGATTTCCCTTGAGGACTTGAGGTTCAGTGTGCTAGCTTTCATAGTTCCCTTACTCCCTAAAATTGTAGTATTGGACCACAGGTGGTTCTATCCTTTTCTCCACCACATTTTCATACTTCCTCACATATTTTAGACATTCATGAGCTTGGTATCTTTCTCTCCCACACTTGAATCATTTCCCCATCCCTTTGTGGCAGTTCCCATGATGCTTCTTCCCACATTTTGGACATGTGAGTGGTTGAGTTTTCTTTCCACCTTTCTCATTAGATCCTTTGGGTTGAAACTCCATATTTATTTTCTTATCATCATATCCATGATACCATTATAAAAACTCCATCACTACTTTGAGATCAAATCTAACAACTTATTCATAACTCCTAAAGTATCAAATTTTTAGATCCTTTTGAAGGCGTGTTTTTAATCCACTAAAGAATCTATCAATTTTTCTATCACTTTTGATAAGAAAACCCAAAACACACCTTGAAAGCCTTGTGAAATTTTATTCATAGGCCATGAAATATTCTCCTTCCTTTTTCTTTAGATCTATTAATTCTATCTTCATATTTTTATGAAGATTTTGAGGGTAATACTTGTTAAGAAACATTATCTTAAAGTCTTCCCACTCTATCTATTCAATTTCATCCTTCAGATTAGTGTTCTTAATCAACAAACCCCACTGGTCAACCTCTCTATCTAGATGATAAACAGTAAGAGCGACCTTCTCCATCTCAGAATAGTGAAGTATAGAAAAGATATTATCCATTGAGTTGACCCAATATTCCATGACTAGTGGATCAGAAGATCCACTAAACGTTGGTGGTTGTTTCCGCATAAAGTACTCGATAGCCAGTTTCTCCCTCTTAGGTGAAGGTGAATATTCCACATTATTTTGGTTATTGTTTATAACCTAAGAAAACTAGGTAAGAATCACCATAAAAGTTTGAACTCCACCCCCAAGGAATTGGGGATTTCATTCGGGAAATCACTGTATTATCCCTCACATGGGTTTTTTCCCAGTTTCTCCTGGTTCCCACCATTTTATAAAATAAAAAATGTTAGAACAAAACATAAGTCAACTATTCATGCATAAATAATTTATTCCTTTGTGAAATTAAGTATAAATTAATATCTTATAGGATCTCTATATTTATAATTTTATAAAATAAATCTTATTGTGTGCCTACATATACTTAGTCTCATACTAAGGGTTTTCACTAAGGTTCTCTAATCCTAATTCCCAAATTAACTAAACCATGATTTGATACCAACTATAGAAACCTTTATTTTTCTTACATAACTTATTACATCATTTTATAGAAAAAACATATAATAATTACACAACCAAGATCTAAAGGTTTAGTGTCTTGGGAAAATTAGGTTCATAAATAACATTTAAATAATAAATCATAAACATTTATTTAATTCATTATTATTTAGCTTCATATTGGACCTCATGTTCTCCTTAGTAAAAGTAATCACTTGAGGATATAAATCAAAGAAATGGGTGTGATAAAATCCCAGTAATAGGATAAATAAGAACATGAATCAATATAACATGAGGTGATAATAATCATTATCATCATAACATAGGTATATGATTATAATCATGAGTGGAAGAATTAATAAAAGTCTTAGAATGTGGAAAGGCATAAAAATAAAACATCATGTCTTAGTGGTCAACTACCACACATAGTCGTGAACAAATCTAGAATCATGTTCACACATATTTAACTTTTATAATGAGATACATCACATTAACCAATGAATTTGAGCATTATATAATTCTAGGCTCACCCATCATATCATGACATTTACATTACCCTATATAATTATGGGCGCACCTGTCACATCATAACATTTATTATCATGCATGCCACATAGAACATATATCAACCTTGGAAATAAAAAAATAACTCATAGAAAGGAATGGGTTTAATTTGATAAAGAATATGTTCATAAAATTTATATTTCCCAATATAAAAAGGTAATAATATTCTTGGTATCAATATTTATTGAAGAAGAAACAATCACATGAGAAGTAAAAGATGTATTATTTTGAAATAATGGTTCTTTTGAAAAAATATTTTCATTTTTCATAAAAAAATATTGGTAACATGTATATCCAAAAAAAGATAATATAATTATTAAGAAATCATATATAAGTAACAATAAAGTAATATCCATACTGAAAATGGGGTTAAAGAGGGAAAACCCAAAGAAATAGAGTTGGGTTTGAGAATTCCCCTTACCTTATGTCCAAAAGCTTTATTCACTTTAATATACTATATAATCACATTATATTAATTAATTAACAATTAAAAATCCTTTAACACATTAATTTTATTCATCATGGTTTTATTAAGTTTATTTATGTGTTTTTTATGAGTTATGGAGTTTAATTTCATTATTCGGGAGTGTTCGTTTTCTTAGTTTTTGTGATCGGTTCACTTGTATACATGAATGAAAGTTTATATAAAATGTGGATAAATATATATAATTGTTATTATATGTTATTAATTATATTATATAATTTTAAATGATTTTATAAAGAATTTTTTTATATGGTATGATGATGAATCATTAAATAAAAGTTAACGATGACCGCTTTGGTTAATTTTGGTGGTTTTTCGATGACAACGAACTCCTTTTGTTTTATCATTTAGTATTATGTATATATGTTAGTTAGAGAACATAAAGAGGTTTGTAACATAAATTTTAAAATAGTTATCAACCATTATAATGGTTTTATTAACATCCTTTAAATAGCTAAAGAAAAATGAAAGTGAATCGCCCATGATGTCGGTAAATTGACACATCACGAGCGACAATTTCATTTTTAGAATAAAAGAGAAAGAGAAAGGAGTTAAATGATGTATATTACATTAAAATTATATACTTATAGTATATCAAACATTATGGAGTTATCATTCCATTTTTATAAGATAAGGTGAGGATAATAGAAGAAAAGTAATGAAATTGAAAGAAATTAAATAAAGGAATAGGATTTTACCTCCTGGATTTATCCTCATTGAGAACCTCCTTAGGGAAAAGGTTTTGGAATTTTTATGGGACCAAAATATACTAGAATTGGGATATGGTATTGGGGAGATGTTTTATCAGAATTTGGACATGGATCAAATCTTTATAGGTGTGAGAAAAAGAGGTGGTGAGGCGTGGTATTTATAGTGGAGGAGAGGGGTGTTTTCTCATTATTATATTCATTAGTTTATTATTTTGGATTAAAAATATGAATAATTTGAAAATTATCACTAAATATATTAAAACAATGAAGGTTAATTTGAAATTATGATGATTACATAAGTGTTGGCTCAAGGAATAGTGTATTTATCATATAATGTATATATATATATCGTAAATTACCGTATTTTACTATTCATAAAAATTCAAGTATTTTAGAAAATACCAAAAATTCTACCTAACCATTTTTATATGTTTATAATTCAAAAATGAACTCAATTTTATGAAAATAATTTTCTAAATATGAGTAGTTTTATTTTTATTTAAAATCATCATTTACTTGGAAAATACAATTTTAAAATTATAACTGATTTTATAACACTTTGAAAAATTACTTAAGGTATCATAAAATTATATTAAAATAATCATACGTAGAAATATTAATTTATGAATACATTTTATGAAAATTAATTTTTTTAAAATTATTAAATTAATCATAAAATTTTAATTAAATATTTATGACTTACACAAATGCCAATACTTAATTAATAATTTTAAAACTTTTATTTACTTATAATATGATATAATTATACAATAATTTAATTTATAATATGCCTAAATTTTATTTTTTTACCTTCAAAGCTTAAGTTACTATTCTATTGGACGATTTACTATTCATAAGGGTCATGTTACTATTCTAAAGGTCAAGTTACTATTACTTTGATATAAGTTCTTTAACTTATAGAAATACTTCTTATTTCATTAAATATTCATTTATAAATTTTTTATTATGGTCTATAAGTGATTTTATGTGATTTATACTATATGGCATTACTATAAGATGGGAGAAATTTCATTGATAATATTTTGGGTCATTACATGCGCAAAATGAGCTAACTTCATGATTTTCAATGACAGTGAACCCTCAGATTCTGAGGTGAACCTGACCCACAGGCAACTGAGGACTGAATTGAGGCAATAATGTGAGTCTTCCATCTTGTCAGCACACCTACAGACTAGATGGTGGTCCTAGCATCGAGCCTTCTTTACGGTTCTGAAGGAAGATGGTGGGGCTTAGTGACCCGGTCGTACAGTGAGGAAACTCTTGCATGGTTAGAGTCTGAGTGACTTTTTAGAGAGGAGTTTTCTCTAGCTACATTTAGGGTTATGAACATCTAAGAGATTCTACATCTTTAGTAGGGAAGTACTACTATGGATAAGTATTCATCGAGGTTCACCAACCACTCTTGGTACTTGATGGATATGGTATGTGATAAGTTATTTCAGGATTGGACCTTTGAGTGAGGAGTATGTAGATACATACGATCCATTATGATACCTCTATGCATTACTATATATGACAGGGTGCTAGAGCATGCTTTGGTAGTTGAGATTTTCTTGGTTGAGAAGACATAGACAGTTGGTGCCTTCAGTGGGCATATTGGAGTTGAGACTTTGGTGGCAGGGAGCCGATGACAGACCTAGGGACCTAGATGTATGAGATGTTTTAGGAGGAAATATCAGGATAGAGGTTATTTGGTCTAGGGATGACAAGATATATCTAGCAAGTCGATAGAGAGACGATGCTACTCTTGTGATGGTCGATGACATCTTGCATGAGATTGTACGACCCGTCATGTGACTGATAGAGAGAAAATGGATGTGATGCCTAGGAAGAGGTAGTGGAAGGAGTAGATAGGTCTACAGGGCATAGAATATAGTAGAGTATCTGGGAGATAAACTCTAGGTGGATGATGTTATGACTTATTTTCACCACCACCACCAGGTGGTCCCCAACATGCTCAGGGAACTGATGGTAAGGGGAAATGACATATATAGGAAATCAAGGCTTATGACCTAGAGGATCCAAAGATGATACAAGGTACAATATATGTATTCTCTACTTTATATATAGTATTGATATACATAGGTGTGAGTCATTCATTTCTTTCCACTTCTCTAGCTCGATACTTATAGATTATGGTTGATCCCTTGGCTTTACCCTTGTGCTTGGAGGCACCTAACGAAGGTGATTTAGAGATCACACACTTTTGCCGATGGTGTGACATGACTTATGGAGGTGATAGTTTCTTTTGGGAACTCTTTATAGTAGGTATGAGGCCTTACAATTTCATCTTATGTATGGAATGGTTGTATATAGTTCATGCCTAGATAGACTATTTTAGGCAGAGGATGTGGTGTGTCCACAATGATAGGACTAGGATTTTCTTTGTGGGTGAAAAGGAAACCCAGGAAGATCAGGACTGACTCATGTTTAGGAGGGTGTGGCTAATCACTCATCAGTTGGCTAGCATGACCCTTGGTAGAGTGGATACTTTTTCAGTTTCCTATAGTAGTGATAGAGTACGAGGTCGTCTTTTGTGAGAAAATTTATGGTTTACCTCCCCACTAATAGATAGACTTATACATTGAGATACACCCTATGAAGACCTTAATATTTGTACCAAAATATCATATGGATCCTATAGAGCTTTGTGAGATGAGGGTGTAGTTGGAGGACTTATATAAGAAGGGCTTTGTTAGACCCAGTGATTCACCCTGGGCAGCCCCAATATTGTTCACCAAGAAAGAATATGGGTTTTTGAGGTTATGCGTGGACTACTATCACCTAAACTAGGTGACTATAAAGAAAAAGTATCCAAAAATTATGATCTATGACCTCTTTAATTAGTTGAGAGGGGCATGATGGTTCTTGAAGATTGGTCTCAAATTAGGATATCACTAGTTGTGAGTACAAGATGAGGATATACCGAAGACGACTTTCTAATGTCATTAAGGTCACTGTGAGTACTTGGTGATTCCATTTGTCATAACTAATTATCTTATAGCATTAATGGGACTCATGGAATGGATATTTTATCCTTTCTTAGACCAATTTGTGGTAGTCTTCATCAATGAAATCCTACTTTATTATGCATATGAGGAGGAGTATTCAAGACACTTGAGGATGGTTCCAGGCATACTTCGAGATCACCATATTTACATGAATCTATCAAAGTTCTAGTTCTGTATTTAAGAGGCCCACTTTCTAGGACATGTTATCTCATCAAACAGTGTAGCAGTGGACTCAACAAAGGTCGAGGTAGTGTTAGCTTGGGAGCCACCCAAGAGCATGATGGAGGTGAGGAACTTCCTTGGGTTGGCATGTTACTATTATAGATTCATACCTGATTTCTATAGGATACCATCTCCCTTGAAAAATTTGACCTGAAAGGGTAAGCCTTTCATGTGGATAGAGAGGTGCCAATAGGCTTTACAGGAGTTGTGGTAGAGATTGACGAGCACTCCCATATTGATATTTCCAAAGGAGGGTGTCAAGTATGTAGTGTTTTGTGATGCATCAGGGGCTGATCTTGGTTGTTTTATGATGTAGAGGCAAGAAATGATTGCCTATGGTTCACGTCGGTTGAGACCACATGATAATAACTAAACAACCCCTGATCTTGATCTTAAAGTAGTATTCTTCGCATTAAAGATGCGATGATACTAACTTATGGGTGAGCGGATTATCATCTATTCTGACCATAAGAGTCTAAATTATATCTTCTCTTAGAATAATCTTAACTTGAGATAGAGGTGATGACTAGAGTTCCTCTATGATTATGAATTTTATATTGTCAATACTTTTGGGAAGGGGAACAAGGTAGTAGATACTCTCAGTAAAATATCTTGTTCACAGCTACTGAGCAAGGCATTAGAGGAGTTGGCCTCATTGTAGTTATCCTTTATGGAAGGGAAAAAAAGTAGATTATCTCTAGTCAATGGTTGTTACCCCTCAAATTTTATAGCGATTAATGGAAGCACATATTGGGGATACTGAATGTGAGACCCTACATACTCAGATATCCGTTAGACATGATCCTGATGGATTTTCTAAAGGTGGGGACCATGTCGTTCTTTTCATAGGATGAACTATGGTACCCATTGCACTAAGAGAGGAGGTGCTGAGGGAGTTTCATACTTCACCCTTAGTGGTACGTCCAAGTGTGGCAAAGATGTACTGGTACCTTCAGTGGTAGTTTTGGTGGCTTGCAGAGTTTATCTCTCTATGCCTTACTTTCTAGCAAGTGAAGGCTGAGCACTAGGTTTTAGTTTGTTGAGATCAACCCCTTTAGGTGCTAGAGTAGAAGTGGGATGAGATATACATGAACTTAGTGATGGGGTTACTATGTATTTCTAGAGGACATGATTCTATCTAGGTGATTATAGAATAACTCACCAAGTTTTCCCACTTCCTAGATATTCAAGAGTAGAGTTCAGTTAAGAACTTGGGATGCTTGTATGTACAGAAGATAGTCTGACTCCATGGAGTTCCCTTGATGATTTTTTTAAAAATTATGATCACTTCATATATTAGTTATGAAAGGGATTGCACAAGGAATTTGGGACTCAGTTTCATTTGAGCATGACATTTCACCCTTAGACTGATGGCCAAAATGAGTGGACCATTCAAGTTTTGGATCACATGATATGATATTGCATGTTAGAATTTTTCCATAGTTGGGAGAATCACCTACCATTGGTAGAGTTTGCATAAAAAAATAGCTACCATTCCACCATCGATATGGAACTATTAAATACCTTGTATCTGTGACCCTACAGATCACCACTATGCTAGAAAGACCTAAAAGATTCAGCACTTATGGTCTTAGAGTTGGTGTGAGCCACTATAGAGAAGGTATAGATCATCTAAGAGTGGATAATGACTATACAGAGCCGTCAGAATCCCTATGAGGACCGATGAAAAAGGCATTTGGAGTTTTAGGAGGGAGACCATGTGTTCTTGAGGGTCTCACCTTGATGTGGGTTGTGAATATTTAGTTAGGGCATAAAGATATCTCTGAGATTCATTGTCCCTTTCTAGATATTGTGTAAAGTTATAAAGGTGTCTCACCGATTAGATCTACCACCATAGCTAGAAGAAATACACGATTTCTTCTATGTGTCATAGTTAAGGAGGTACATGCACAACCTATAACATGTTATCAATTAGGGAGATATGAAAGTCGAGGATGGAACTACCCTTGTTGAGTACCTAATAGAGATTGAGGATCAGTAGGAGAGGATCCTCCATGGCCGAGTGATTCCTTTAGTGCATGTCCAGTGACAGTATGAGAATCTTTAGGAGAGTACCTGAGAGTGGGAGACCCATATGGGTGATCAGTACCCACATCTCTTTATGTGGATTTTTTTTCTTTCAAGTAAATAAATCCATAAGGTTGGGAGAACGAAAAAACTATAATTTTTCTATATATTACTTTGTAATATTGTATGGATTAATTTTAGATCTAGGCATTGAGACGATGTGAGATTCTAAGGCCTGATGAGTCTAGAATTTATTTTTGAAATATATTAAATATATTAAATATCACTCATGCATAATTTTCCTGAAAAAGTTTACTAACTATTAAATGGAGTCTCAGATCAGAAATATGAGGCCACCGTTGTGTTCAAATCATGGTTTTTACCCCAGTCATGACTTAAAATTGGAGTGTTTTGTACGTTCAGTTTGAGTGCAGTTATAGGTGGATAATTAAATGAATAAAATAAATTATTTATTTTATTTCATTTATTAACCATGAACTATAATGGTCTATAAATATGTTTTTATGACCAATTTGCAGGGTTAGTCATAAAACACTAAAAATTGAGAGAGAGCATTGGAGGAAAAAGTTATTGGTAGATGGAATTGAATTAGATTGAGATCAAGGATCATCACACCATTAGAATTCAAGGATCTCACTGATGACAATGATGCAGATTCATTCTTCATCATCGATCGATCCAACTTGAGGTAGGATGTTTTTTTATTTGGATTTATCCTTGTTATTTTATTCCTACACCGACCAAGAATCAATAAACTAAAAAATTTATTCATGGATCATGCGTATTGTGGGTATGAGATATATATTATTTGGTATTGAGGATTTATTTATTTATTATTTTTTTATCTATACATTCATTGTTCTAATGGAAAAAAATTGAGTACAACATGAAAATTGGATGAGCTTAATTCCTCACATTTGTGTGTTGTTCATTTCTTCCCCCATTCTTTATTCATCGTGGGTAATTCCTTTGGCCTGTGGTTTGACGAATACTTAGTGACCAATCATTGTGAAAATATTTCTTGGAAAAATGGATTGATACCATAGATTTAGGTTTGGATTGATGATGATATCGATCTATGATGATGGATCAAAACTGTATCAGAGTTCATTGTGTGGGTTTTGGCATACAATGAATGGGAGACACAAAAAAAGGGTTTTACCCATGTGATTTGGTGGCTGGATTCTGGTGAGAGAAAACCACAAGGATCAAATGAAAATATTCTTTGCTTACTGGCGTGATTCGCAACTGGATTAGAGGACAAAGGAGAAGACCATAATGCATGAAATGGCTCCGTGGGTTCTGAAATTTTTTGATATACATGGTGTGTAATCTAGGAATACACTTCATGTGGGCCCCTGGTTGTCTCACATGGTTTTCCAAGGAGGAGATAAGTATCAAAAAACATGTGAAAGCTATTGCACAACATGTGACCTTTACCTGGCGACTCAGCATATACCCAAGGAAGTACACAGACATAGACACAACTAGCTGGACATGGACACGACTAGTTAGAAACAGAAACGACTAGTCGTATACGTACACAATCATGAGTAAATTAGGTAGGACATGCCATGAACTCAAAAAAATGGTAATAATCCATGATACATGGGTAGAACCCAATATCGAAGGGACATTCCTATTATTCTATTATACATTGTGTACTTCTGGTACATGCCATGTACTTCTAGTACACACCATGTACTTCTTCAAAGATGGATTGGATCCCTTGTACTCTTCATCTTGGAAAAGTTTCATTAGGGTGAATTCCCTTAATCCATTCCCTAAGGGTTCAGTATGGAGTTTCATTATATGTAATAGGATGGTGATCCCTCTAAGTAATTTTAGTCTTACAGAGAGTTATGAAATCCCTTAGAGAGTCCCGTAGTGAGATCCTCTATCATCATCATTACCCTAAGTGGGGTTCTTGGTATCGTCATGACCAACACTACATAGAAATTGATTCTATTCTTAGAAGGTTAATCCAGATTGGGTTATTGGTATAACCCCTAGAATTGGGATTGATCCCCATCCATGTATCAATCTCTTTAGACTTCCAGCATGTACTTATTATGGTGAGACCCAATGCGCATGACATCTAGGACAAACACTATCAGTGCTATATGACTTATAGAGTGTGTTCTCCCGGATGAGTGTTATGTGGAACCTTTGATAAGGAATCCTAGGATGGCTATACAGTTGAAATCCTACTTGAGATTTTGTGTCTACTATGAGTATATCTCGATATTATTGTTATATGTTCTATTAACATATCCTTGTGATGATATTACTATTATTGTTATTGGTATATGCTTTTTGATTTTGGAGTGTCCTGCTAGGTATTATTATACTCACCCCTACATGGTCTTTGTTTGCACGTGTCATGTATTATAAAGACAATTGACCTTTTTATGGAGTCCTAGAGGTACTAGGACCAGGCATATCTTAGTGAGCCATAAATACCAAGGTGTTTTCCTATGATTACCTTGATATCAATCCTTTCCCACTTTATAGGTTGGAATTATTTTCAGTTTCTTTTGGTGGTCTTGTATTTCCCCCTTACTTTCTAATACTTGTTGGCATACTCCTATGGTTAGATTTTAAATGCATGAATGCATGGTTATTGGTTTTTTTATATTCCAACATTGTATGGGCTTGTACATGTGTGAATTTCTATAGGTACATTAGGCTAAGGCCTCCCATGTGTGTGATATTCCTACTTGGTGCTGGTCACCAGCCCCTGGCCTATTGGAGGCATGCTTGGGGTAGTCGTGCTTCATGCCCCATTATTTCGGGTTGTGAAAACTTCTTTTGTGAAAACTTGATCATCCTTAAGCGGTGTTTCATGAGGAATGATCAACCATGGAATAATATAAGTTAGGTCCCATGGGAGGTTGGTCATGCAAGTTATCTACCTTTGAGGGTCCATGAGATTCTCATGTTCCATGATGTAATGGAAGAGAGGTTTGCATGAGTGATAGAATCACTTAATATTTCATATATCTCACCTCAATATGTTGGTAGTAGGTTCTATTTATAGCTTAAATCTGTAGTCGATGTAACACAACTTCACTATAGCACATAATAGTGTTTCACACTTCCCAACCATTTGCCGATGGGGCTTGACCGCACAACATGTGGAGTTCAAAGTTTCCTTTCTCATGCAACTAGATTATCACATGATGGTTTTACATAAAAATCTATCCTTTTTCATACACATGACTTCGACATCATTTCCAGCTTCGAGAGTACCTGCAGAAATTTTATTTCCAGCATCGCCTTTGGTACATGTTTCCATTGCACGTGAATCCAAAAATTTATATGAATCACTCTATAGTTGCATGAAACCTAATCCTAAGTACCAGAATGTTCCTTTGGGGTGGGTTTCATACTCATTTTGTGAAAAATTGGCCCTTTAGGTTTGAGACATGTTTTCGGCACCAATAAATGACCCCCTTGGATCCAGAGCTGACATGGGACCAGGAGGTTAGGTTCTGAGGGAAACATCAAAGTGTATGGATGATTTCCACATGGATATGAAACTACCATCTTAGGTCACAAAATTATGTTACACTTTCACAGAAGCCAGTGTAATTGTGCCTATAAATAGGGTGAGGTCCCTTTACACAGTCACCTGAATTATGTGCAAGATAAGCTATCTCTCATGTGAATAACTCATCACCTTTGTGTAAAATCACGATATTTCAACCATGAATTTTGTAGAAACTATTATTTTCATGAAAAAACTTCCATGATTGATTCAAAATTTTCTTTCTCCAAATCATAAGTTGCATACCATGGATAATTTGTGATAAATAAACCCAATATTACACGACTAAGTGTCTAAATCCACTGATTTTGGAGAAATGGACAACCCTATTGATCAAGATGTTATTGAAGCTTCCAATGTGTACCGAAGGGTTGAAATAGTAGGAAATATAAACATTCCCCATGACAGAAGAGTTTTTTATGATAACAGGTAGCTTCTAGGCCTATTGAATGAAGAACAGAGGGAATACTTTCTATGAAATCACTTTCCCCTCTATAACTTCAGAATGATGTATGATGTGGCCATCCCAGCCATTGAAGTGAACACGCCGTGATTCTAGTTTTCTCATCATGATGAGATTACCCATTAGAACATAATTGATTTAGGTCATCCTTATAGGGAACATGAAGACACTACTGTCTAAACTCTAAGTGGATGGCAAGGAATATCAATAGGGAACTTCCATATAATGAGGATTTCCTATCCCATTATGCGAGCATTTCCCAGACCAACATCTAGAATAATTTCATGGGATGTTATAAGGATTGGGACCTATAGGTAGAGGGAACTTTAATGATGAGTGGGCATGGTATTACTAGGTAATATTTACTTTTTTAGGAGTATGGGGATGATATGAATCACATCGGGCTGTATAAAGTAATGTGAACATCCTAGTTCCATGTTTATAGAAAGTAGGAGCTGCTACCAGATCTTCTCAGCTGGTGGTACCCATACACTAACACCTTCCACCTCCATCATGGGGAGGTGGGGATAATCCTGCGGGACCTCCACTATATTAGATAAAACCCACTGATGGGATTCTAATATGAAAAATCCCTTTTAGCGCTAAATACCTAGGGTGATAGGTAGAAGACCCCTATTGCAACATAGATTATTATGGATGTGTTGAACTAGGTACTAAAAAATTATCCCCCCTTTCATCAAGAGATTGTGTTTAAGTCATGTGTATGGATGTTCTTGAATACTCCAAATATGAAGATAATAGGGCAGCCAAAAAAATGTCCAATGACACAATAGAAATAGAAATCTGGATCCTATTGGATGATCCTAGAGGAAGGGTTCTACTAGGAGTGGGGATACAACACGAAGTAAAGCTGGTAGCCAATGGTTCATTATACCACATTTCTAGACTTCTTTATCAGCGAATGGATGCTTCCATTGAGGTACGCGTGCATGGGATTGCATCATAGGATGCTTTTAATGGGAGTGATTATAGACTACATAAATTGGGTGAACCTAGTAGTACCAGTGCTGTCCCACCTCTATAGTCAGTTGGTCCATGTAGAGAGAGGAAGTATGAACAGGTGGATTTGAGAACCATTCTAATTTCTACATGAGTGGATTCCAATTAATTTTGGGGGATAATAATTTCCAAATTCCATTACCCCTCCAAACACTAACCTAGATCCCTCATTGATCAACATCATTAGGGTTCGACCGGTAATTCTCAATGAAGTTGGGCTTATAGTCAGTATCAAAAACACTGAAAACTTCAACCTTCATCGATTCCCAACTTCTTCCAATGATATGGTGGACAATCTTATGAGGATTCTAGAGTTGTAGGAGTACCATCAAACCTTATGAGGCAGAGTGTTGGTCACTATAATAAATGGTAAAACTTATTGTAAACCATATACTCCGTCTCAGTTTTCCTAAAAGTTCAGATGCATCCAACAAACAATGAATTGAGTATACATGGGTATCCATGAGGAAATGAATCTTTATATCCTTCGTCAATTGTGGTGGATGTTCATAGGTGAAGGCATGAGAGAGGTCATCATGTTTCCATGAACCAACGTCAATGATCGTCTCTCCCAGGCTTATTCTAGCAATTGGATAGTGAAATATCCAGGTGCAATCTTGTATCAACATGTGAGGAGAATCATGCTATTAGGAGAGGTGCATAAGTAACATGGCGACATATGGGATGCTTCCCAAAGTACTCATCAAGTGTCAAGGGCTCCAATCAGGTCTTTAGATGGGGTAAATCAAGGTTTTTTTTACCCTAGCCTCCTAAAGGATAGGTAATACCTCAAAAGAGACTGTGGGAGCAGGTGCAGAGATCTCAAGATGGTGCTAGTAGAACCAAGGAGGCCATAAGAAAGAAACTGCCCTGATGCCTCCTTTAAAACTCTTTAGTTGGCATGGGGAATGCTGCTACTGACTCTAATGGAAGAACTGTTGTGGTAGAGGTTGACTCAGGAGGGAATTGAGCTTCCATAGGTTGGTCTTTATAGAATCACTTCTAGGGTGAACTTTCATGAGATATTTTTGCACCTATAGGATATGGATGCCTTTGCACACCAATGTGGGGAAGGCGAGCTTTCCACTATCCAGGTACACATGATGTTAGTTGACAATCCCGAGGGGGCATCATTCACTGAAGAATCAACCTAGGAGGCATCAAACCTCAGTACCGACACATAGGGTACCAGTGATGAGGAATCCTAAGGATCGAACACTGATCAAGAAACTCCCTAGGAGAGAGGAGAGGTCACCCCTAAGGGTGATGACTTGATCGAGCTTTTTTTGGTGAGTTAAGCCTAGTTTTTTGACCTACTTGTCTCTTTCATTGCTTCCCCCTTTTTTCCAAAGGTTTTAAATTAGTATTTTCTCTTATATAGGATCTAAATGAGGAGGACCAAGAAGTCTTAGTTTTAGGGGACAAGGGTGACTCAACGGGTACCAGTGGAAACACATCAAAGTCCATGGCTGAGGCCGCTATAATGGGAGTGTCTAGTAAGGAGGTTAGAAGGGTGGTTTTGGAGCCCCCGATCCTCTTATTCATCTATGGGGAACCACACCCTATAATTCCAACGACAGTGTATGTTGCTAGCGAGATAGACCATTTGGGGAAACTCATCATTAGATCACCATGCCTCATGGTGAGAAAAAACCTAAATCATCCTAGATCTCTTTAAAATTTCACAGAGATATTCAAGTCTATCACATCAATGTATTTGTTTTTTTATTCAAATCCCACCCAACCAGCACTAAGGGGTATGGAACCAGATGTTGTAGTTCCCATTAGCGTTGATAGGTCTCTGATTTTGTAATTCTATTTCAAAACTTAGAGACCATGTTTCATCAAAACTCTTTACCTTTGTAAGTATTTCCCCCTTATGTTATCCACATTTTCTTAATCCTTCATCATTGTTCAAACTATCTGGCATGTATTTTGTTTAAAACAGTGATTGAGAGGGTGTGTTCCCAACAAATGAATATGGTTGGGGAACCCAGGGAACCTCCCTTAATGGGTGTTCCAACTCTTGGGGAGCCAGTCATTCAAGATGATTTGACCGTAATCCCGATATGGAAGCCAATTGCGGACACAGGTGATATCTCCAAAGAGGTGAAGCTTGAGGTTGGTAGAATTGGTGCTGCTAACAAAGTTTCAGATAGAGATAAACTCCCTCTTGACCTAGAGCTCAACCCATATGAGAGGATCCTAAAGGAATATCCCACCATCACTATCCTCATAAACTTCCCGGAGTATAAACCTGATCCACCCAAGGAATTGGAAGATTCTGGGTATGATGTTTTTGTGGAGAATCACATCCTTTGGTGTAGGGCATGGTAGAGCATGAATAAATTTATTACCCACAATCTCGATTCATAACTAATGATTAGGATGGGGTCCCTCCACCACTAGCTACAAAACTTGTACACCATAGGGGCGGAAATTCATGCTCTCCATGCACTGGTTTGTGATTAATTTTCTAAGCATGTGCATATGGAAATTCAATAATTAAATGTTTCCTAGAATTGGTAGAAATTTGATGGCATCAAGAAGCTTCAAGTGGCTGATTAAGAACTTCAATGACTAGAATATAAAATTAATGAGCAAGAGGTCATTGTTAATTTCTAAGTGGAGATCATCAATCAATTGAGGGATTAGATAGCAGTGTCTGAAGCTCGAGAATAAGAGGTGGTAACCCAGATATATAAGTGTCATGATGAGTAGGTCTTGTAGAGACCCAAAGATTGACATACATGGACATTAAATTACTTTTGCAGAATACTTAATACATAACAAAAACAGACACACAAGGACCGTAATAGTTTAGTGTCTTTGGAAACTCAGAATATAAACTTCTAATCATGTTGAAATATCTTCAACATCTCTCATAACGATCTTCCCCTTTTTGTTTCCTTACCTAAAACCTTTATTTATTTCCTGGGGAAAATAAAACATAAAAAGGGTGAGCTCAAATGCTCAGTAAGGGCAAACATAGAGAACATAAAACAATCCATAAACATTTAAAATCAAAAACATGAACATGAAATCTAAACATTAAAACCTTGAGAAAAGACATAAATCTTGGAAGTACGTAAGAAATATATCATAAAGGAACATAAATCACGATAAAATAGGATGGGAATAAAACATGTAATTTTGGAAACCATTCAGCACTTGTTATGATTTCCATAGTAGCCAAGGCATTGCTGCCAAGACCATCTTAGTGGACAAAGTCCCTTTCTGAATCGAGTTCACTCCTCGTTTCAGTCCTGTAACACTCAAACGGATTAACTTACCATTCCAGCCATGTCTGTCTCATGATATATAAATCTTTACCCAATGAATTAGAGGGAGATATAGGTCCCACCCATCTCATAATGAAATCATTATTACTTGTGCCACAAAATAAACATACATCATTCATAATAACCCAATAAATAAAATGGGTTTCATAAACATCATCCCATCATCACATAATCCATATAAAAGAAATGGATATCATTTCATAATAAGAGAAGTGAAACCATGTAAATCATAGATACATTATACTTTAAACATACAAATATGAAATAATTTCATCTTAGATAGAAAATGGTTTTGATAAAACACTTGAAATTAATTCTTGAGGAAAATATCCTTTCTTCTTCAAAATAAATTTCTTTTCACAAAACATCATGAAATTTTAAAAGAAAAGGATTTTGTTGAAAATAGTCATGAAATCTTTTGGAGGAAGCTTCATGAAAATAAGCCTTTATAAAACCGTAAAAATCTTTTCCTGCCGTATACGTTAAAAAAACATTCTTCTCATACTTTTGTCAGAAAAGTCAAAAAGTACCTTATAGGGTAAATAAAAGAAAGATTCCTTCCATACCATGGGGTAAAAGTCAAAATGGGTAAAAAGGACTTTAAACACACATGAATACACTTTTATAAAACATGGACATGGATGATCACAATAACCCTAGTAAATACTTACGAATAAGCAATCTCGGATAAAAATGAGATTTGAAAAATTATCCCTTACCTTAGGTCCGATATGCTTCATATGGATCCGAACCTCCTGTATAATGATTTAAATAATGTCATTGACTTATTAAAAAATCATATTCATTGTTATTATATCATATATGGTTCACTTATGACTTTATATTACCCGTTCATTTGTAAATTCATGTTAAAGTAGCGTTTTGGGTAAAATCGTTTCATTTGTCGTTCGTGTTTTGACTTTTAATTATTCATATGATTAATTAGATCATGATTACTTAATTCCAGAATATAAAACATGATTTATATATAATATATATTCAGAATATACATATATAATAGATCGATAAATGGAAATAAATACACCATTCATGGAGACGGTAGGCCGTACGTATGCATGAACACTGTTTTCGTTTCCTTATTGAGTTGAATGGAATTAAGTAGATGACATACATACATATATATATACATAAATCCAGTAGCTTTATAATTTCATATATTTCATTATTATTTCTTATATATACTTTATAATCATTCCTAAATGGTTGACATGGAGAATGAATCTCATCACGTCGTGGAGACGGTAGTCCGTACGTACGCACGAGCGATGATATCGTTCCCATAATTATTGAATTGAATTGGATAGGATGATAAAATATATCATAATCAGTATGATGTTATAATAACTCTATATAGTTATTCTTTACACCATTATACCCATCCAAGTAAGGTGGTGTTGGAAAAACAGATTACACCACGACGTGGAGACGGTATTCCGTACGTACGCACGCGCGGTGATTTCATTTTCTGTAGGATGGATAAATGGTGAAATAGGGTTGTTTCATAATTATAATAACATATAAGTATATGAGTGATACCGATGTTATTACTTCATAATGAAACAACTAAAGAAGAAGAAGTAGAAGAAGAAATAAAGTTGAAAGAATCGGTAACAGACATTACCTCTTCTTTGAAGTGCCTCTTTGAGACCTCCTCTTAGGGTACTAAAATTGGTCTTTGAAGAAGAAAAGGACCTCTAGGATGTTTCTAGGGAAGTGGAGAAGATAATTTGGCAGGGTTTGGCTGAGCTTGAAGGCTCAAATTGGTGTGAGGAGGGGAGGGAGGAGGTGCCCTTTTATAAGGGAGGAGAGGGGCACCTTTGGAAATATAAGAAATATTAGTTTATATTAAATCCCAACCCCACTTAAAAACTTCCAAAATGACTCATATACAAATATTAGATTATATATGGTTGTAATATAATCAACCAATAAAATTTAGACATGTTAGGAAATTATTTTAAACATTATCAACTTGATTTATCCTTAATCAATTTAATTTTATTTGTGGTAATAACATTCTAAATTTTAAATTATAACAAATAATTACCTTTTTGTTGTGAATTGTACATAATTAAATAATTTATAACATTTTAGACCATATAAATTTAAATTTATAATTTTTATATATTTTTGTGATTTTTAAACAATTTTATAATATGTTATTTTTATAAAATAACAATAGTGTCAATTTTGAAACTATTCTTTTATTTGAATTTAAATAAAATATATACAGAAGATATGTTCGAAATAAAAGATTGAATAGATTAATAAAAGGTCATATTTATCTATAAAATTAGTGGAGAACATTAAATAGTTCATATAATATTTATTTTATTATTTTTAAAACCATTTATTTGGTTTATCTCTTAATAAAATAATTACTACAACATTTTTGTATAATTATTTAATATACTTATTTGTTGCATAAAAATTAAAAATAAAATCCTATAATGAATATAAATCTATTAAGTTTCACAATATTAATTTTACTAGAATTTATAATCTTAAAATCACAATATTTAAATTGTTATATTTATTAAATTGTGAAGGTGACAACTTTGGCATCATTTAAAATAAAATAATATAAGTGTCATAATCACTTTTATAAGACTCCAAACGGTTATGTATTAGGTAATTGGATGATTAAGGTGTATATATAAACTACCAATAAGTTTTGGTCAGGTTTTTGGGCCTTTAATGGGTATTAGTATTTCAATAAAAACTATATTACTGATTTTTCACTTAATAAATAATTTCTGCATCATTAATGTATCACCATTAATGACAATTATTTAATCCCTAAAAATTCTAAATAAATTATCATGATTTAGATAATTTAATTATATTTCTGGATACTATTCATGTTCGAAGTTTTATGATGTTTATCACTAAATTAAAATTATTATACTTATAAGATTTAAGAGAGTGACATGTTGTCACTTTCTTTGGTTTTAATAATAATTAAATTATTTTCATGGTCAAAAGTCCATAAAATGAATCTAATATGACCCTTATGTGATATGGTTCTACTTTTATCCATCCAATAGAATTTTGGCATGTGTTAGGGTAATTTTATAATATTATATTTACCCTTAATTACCCGATTTACCTTTAACTATGGTAAATAAAATTTACCGTAGTTACTATTCATAATTCAAAAAAATAAAAAGTAGCCTATTAACATAATTTGGACCCACTAATTCCAAATATGGAATCCATTTTTTTAAATTAAATACACAGAAGTTTCAAAAATTAAATTAAAATTAATCCCGTTGTCGAATGAAAACGAGTTTTTGTTTAAAACATTGCAAAAGATTGAATTGATTTAACCTACGAATTCAGTGTAAAATCAATGATAATGACATACATTATATTAAATGGTAAAAATATATTCTATTTATACTTTAAAACCATTAAATATTATAATTTAACTATATAAATTATTACGATGAAAAAAAGTTGTTTTTAATTAAAATATAGCGTGTTTTTACTATTCATTAAAATATGAAAGTTATCAGAATAATATGAAAAATTTATCCAAAGTAAATTTTTATATCCTGATTCCAAATAAGAATTTTGTTTTGTAAAATTTAACTTATAGACAAGTCAAAAACAAGATTTAAAGTGGGTGCGCCATCAAAAGGCGACAAAACTACATTTTTTGAAAAATACTTATTTTACTCGAAAAATTGATTTTGTTCTCATAACATGTTATAGAAAATATGTAAGATGAATAATAATGTTATAAAATTCAAAATTTAGTTGATACTATTCATAACGGCTAGTTTATAATAATATTATAACCATATATCGTTGTTTAGTGAAACCTGGTATTGCATACAACACACACTATCGAGGAAAGTCGCGATTGCATGTAATGAAAGCCAAGTCAGGGATGCATGTTGTGCAAGCTCATTTTGGTGTAGCGTACAACACAAGACATTAATGAAATTAAAAAAGAATATTTTTCATAAAATCTTGGGGTGTTACATTCTACCCCCCTTAAAATGAATTTCGCCCTCGAAATTCGTCGGGGTTATAAATCGTTTACTATTTATAGAAACCCACATCGTAAAAAGGAATACTAAAACTTAATTTTAAAAACTAAAGTATGAAATGTAACGATTACCCAAAGAAACTCATCCCTGGGTTTCCATATAGGAGAACATAGGTGAAAATATGGATATGGAAGAAAAATCTAACCATCAAGTTCTGATGGAGAGTGGTAGAGAACATGGATATGAAAAAGCCATCAATCACAAAGCCATAGATTTGTTATGATCTAAGGTACCATCTAATTCATCGGATAAAAGGACACTAGGACAACATTTTTGGTTTTCAAGATCATTTCCCTAAAGTTGATGAAATTTGAATTAGAAGAAATACTTTCGTGATTTTGGTACAGTCTCACCGTTGTTCGTTCCTTGGAAAATTTCCACTTCATCTCTTAAAGAAATGAAGTTGAATTTTTCATTCGTGAAGTGTTAGGAGATCATGTGATAGAATTATGGGTTATTCCATCTGTCTCAAAAAAAATGTTATAAAAGTTATCAAAAATATATAAGTCCATCTATAGTGAGTTTAATCATATATGGTTCCTAAAATGGACTTATACTTATTATATCATACTGATTAATATAATAAAACTAGTTTCTACTAAACAAAGACTTCCTGTAGGCCAGTGGTAGGCGATAAAGGCTAGTCGCACTTCGGTTGTGGGTTCGATTCCCACAGCCTTGTCCGACGCGATGGGTTGTCTCCCGTCCTGCAGGTTGTCCTTTTTCTAAAACTACATTACTATAACATCCCATAAATAATATCGAAAAAAATTTCTATCCTTAAACAATACTAACTTATGTCCAACATAATCTATTCCAATCTTTAGGCTTATCCCTAATACTGCAGTCCACTCTCATATTATAGTGAAAACGATTACCATAGATTTCATATAACAAGCATGTCAATTCCATCGTTGATCCCCATATATCATAAGATATGTCTTGTTGGTCACATTCCAAACATTTGAAGGCCTTAATCATGTATTCTCTTGAAAAATGAATACCCATTGAATCTTAGTGAAAACATGAGTGCTGTCAAAAGTTAACTCTTTCCACATACCAAAACCCCAAAATTCTATATACTCAAACCATGATATAACTATTTCCTTATATCAGTCATGAGCTCATGAATACTGTCAAACATTTCATTTTCTCGTTTTCCCTTCATTATGTGCATATCATCTTTTTTCCAAAAATATCTCAATCACTTTCCATGGTTACCGGAACCATAAAATTATTGAAAACCACAATAGACCAATACATAAATATTCCAATATTCCACGATACTATATACAACATTATTTTGGAATCCCATTACATAAACACTTAATCATTCCACCACATCGTTGTCATATTCAACATCACCAATAGTGATCGCATGTGACTTCCCTTTGTCCTTTTACTTAAGTGGTTGCTCATATCGATCATCACTAACCCTTGGATTAGGGCATTTATTAGCATAATGCCCCATTTCCTTGCACTTGAAGCATTGAATTGTTGGTGGTGTGTTCTCTGCAGTCTTTTCTTTATTCACATCATTAGAAACCCTTTTTCCATTACTTCGACACTCAGCTGCTCGATGACCTTCTTTTCCACACTTAAAACATTTTTTAGTCCCTTTAAGACAATCTCCACCATGCTTCTTTCCACACTTTGAGCATAAGGAAACATTCATCATCTTATCACCATTATTCTGATATTTCTCCTTGAACTCAATCTTTTGTTTCTTGTAAAAACCATGAGATGGATATGTAACACCAACTTCTATTTCTACCTTGATAGCACAACGCACAATTTCTTCATAGCTACTAAAGTCTCTTATAGCTAATGACCTTCGAAGATTTGGTTTTAAGCCACTGAAGAATTAATCAACTTTACTTTCAGGTTGGATGATAAAGCCAGATGCATACCTTTCAAGCCTTGTAAAATTCACTTCGTATACACCAACAGATTCATCATCCTTTTTCTTTAGTTCAAGAAACTCTTTCTCCATCTTTGTTCAAAGAATACGAGGGAAGTAATTATTGAAAAATAAGTTCTTGAACTCATCCCATTCCATGGACTCAATTTCATCTCTTGGCCTCGTATTCTTGATAAGATTCCACCATTGATCAGCTTCACCTTCCAAACGATATACTGCTAAGATGACTTTATCATGTTCAGAACATTGAAGAACTGAAAATATCTTTTCAGTGGTACTGATCCATTGTTCAGCAACAAGTGGATCAGAAGACCCACTGAAAGAAGGTGGACGTTTCCTCATAAAGGACTCAATAGAATATTGTTCCCTTCTCTGCTCATTTGGAAGTCCATAATGATTCATAGCTTGTGTAAGTATAGAAATAAGACTTTGCACTCCATCTCCCATGACATTTGTTTGTTCAGGAGGACAATCATTGCATTGTCCATTTCATTGATCAACACAGTTCCTTCGGGTTCCATCCATCATCTAAAACCCAAAAAGAATAGTGTGAGAGGAAAAAATCATGCTAGGGAAAACAACATAGTAAAGGGGGAGTACCCTCAATATCTAACATCTTAGGTTAAATTCTATGATCGTTACCGTAGTTCTAGGACTATATCCTATATGTATACTTATCCTTAGGGATATCCCTAGACATACCTTAGAAATATCTCTAGGGATCTCACTAACATTTTCGCATCCTAGTTTCCAAAGGTTGACTAAACCTTTCCTCTGATACCAACTGTAGAGACCCGAAGCTTTACGTACATGGAAATTACATTACTTTTACAGAATACTTAATACATAACAAAAACAGACACACAAGGACTGTAATAGTTTAGTGTCTTTGGAAACTCGGAATATAAACTTCTAATCATGTTGAAATATCTTCAACATCTCCCATAATTATCTTCCCCTTTTTGTTTCCTTACCTAAAACCTTTCTTTATTTCCTGGGGAAAATAAAACATAAAAAGGGTGATCTCAAATGCTCAGTAAGGGCAAACATAGAGAACATAAAACAATCCATAAACATTTGAAAGCAAAAACATGAACATGAAATCTAAACATTAAAACCTTGATCAAAGACATAAATCTTGGAAGTATGTAAGGCATATATCATAAAGGAACATCAATCACGATAAAATAGGATGGGAATAAAACATGTAATTGTGGAAACCATTCATCACTTGTTATGATTTCCGTAGTAGCCAAGACATTGTTGCCAAGACCATCTTAGTGGACAAAGTCCCTTTCTGAATCGAGTTCACTCCTCGTTTCAGTCCTGTAACACTGAACCAGATTAACTTACTGTTCCAGCCATGTCTATCTCATGAGATATAAATCTTTACCCAATGCATTGGAGGGAGATATAGGTCCCACCCATCTCATAATTAAATCATTATTACTTGTGCCACAAAATAAACATACATCATTCATAATAACCCAATAAATAAAATGGGTTTCATAAACATCATCCCATCATCACATAATCCATATAAAAGAAATGGATATCATTTCATAATAAGAGAAGTGAAACCATGTAAATCATAGAGACATTATACTTGAAACATACACATATGAAATAATGTCATCTTAGATAGAAAATGGTTTTGATAAAACACTTGAAATGAATTCTTGAGGAAAATATCCTTTCTTCTTCAAAATCAATTTCTTTTCACAAAACATCTTGCAATTTTAAAAGAAAAGGATTTTGTTGAAAATAGTCATGAAATCTTTTGGAGTAAGCTTCATGAAAATAAGTCTTTATAAAACCGTAAAAATCTTTTCCTGCCGTATACGTTAAAAAAACATTCTTCTCTTACTTTTGTTAGAAAAGTCAAAAAGTACCTTATAGGGTAAATAAAAGAAATATTCCTTCCATACCATGGGGTAAAAGTCAAAATGGGTAAAAATGACTTTATACATACACGAATACACTTT
Source organism: Viscum album (assembly GCA_963277665.1). Lineage (NCBI taxonomy): Eukaryota > Viridiplantae > Streptophyta > Magnoliopsida > Santalales > Viscaceae > Viscum > Viscum album. The sequence goes on along the minus strand of OY728160.1, from coordinate 386,979,725 downwards.
TATAAAACATAGACATGGATGATCGCAATAACCCCAGTAAATACTTACGAATAAACAATCTCGGATAAAAATGAGATTTGCAAAATTACCCCTTAACTTAGGTCTGATATGCTTCGTATGGATCCGAACATCCTGTATAATGATTTAAATAATGTCATTGACTTATTACAAAATCATATTCATTGTTATTATATCATATATGGTTCACTTATGAATTTATATTACCCGTTCCTTTGTAAATTCATGTTAAAGTAGCGTTTTGGGTAAAATCGTTTCATTTGTCGTTCATGTTTTGACTTTTAATTATTCATATGATTAATTAGATCATGATTACTTAATTCCAGAATATAAAACATGATTTATATATAATATATATTCAGAATATACATATATAATAGATCGATAAATGGAAAGAAATACACCGTTCATGGAGACGGTAGACCGTACGTACGCAAGAACGCTATGTTCGTTTCCTTATTGAGTTAAATTGAATTAAGTAGATGACATACATATATATATATATACATAAATCCAGTAGCTTTATAATGTCATATATTTCATTATTATTTATTATATATACTTTATAATCATTCTTAAATGGTTAACATGGAGAATGAATCTCATCACGTCGTGGAGACGGTAGTCCGTACATACGCACAAGCGATGATATCATTCCCATAATTATTGAATTGAATTGGATATGATGATACAATATATCATAATCAGTATGATATTATAATAACTATTTATAGTTATTCTTTACACCATTATACCCATCCAAGTAAGGTGGTGTTGGAAAAATAGATTACACCACGGCGTGGAGACGGTATTCCGTACGTACGCACGCGCGGTGATTTCGTTTTCCATAGGATGGATAGATAGTGAAATAGGGTTGTTTTATAATTATAATAACATATAAGTATATTAGTGATACTGATGTTATTACTTCATAATGAATCAACTAAATAATAAGAATTAGAAGAAGAAATAAAGCTAAAAGAATCGGTAACGGACATTACCTCTTCTTTAAGGCGCCTCTTTGAGACCTCCTCTTAGGGCACTAAAATTAGTCTTTAAAGAAAACCAGGACCTCTAGGATGTTTATAGGAAAGTGGAGAAGATAATTTTTCAGGGGTTGGCCGAGCTTGAAGGCTCAAATTGGTGTGAGGATGGGAGGGAGGAGGTGCCCTTTTATAAGGGAGGAGAGGGGCACCTTTGGAAATATAAGAAATATTAGTTTATATTAAATCCCAACCCCACTTAAAAACTTCCAAAATGACTCATATCAGAAGATTAGATGATATAGGGTTGTAATATAATCAAAAAATAAAATTTATACATGTTAGGAAATTATTTTAAACATTATCAACTTGATTTATCCTTACTTAATCAATTTAATTTTATTTGTGGTAATAACATTATAAATTTTAAATTATAACAAATAATTACTTATTTGTTGTGAATTGTCCATAATTAAATAATTTATAACATTTTAGACCATATAAATTTAAATTTATAATTTTTATATATTTTTGTGATTTTTAAACAATTTTATAATATGTTATTTTTATAAAATAACAATAGTGTCAATTTTGACACTATTCCTTTATTTGAATTTAAATAAAATATATACAGAAGATATGTTTGAACTAAAACTTTAATAGATTAATAAAAGGTCATATGTATCTAGAAAATTAGTTTATAACATTAAATAGTTCATATAATATTTATTTTATTATTTTTAAAACCATTTATTTGGTTTATCTCTTAATAAAATAATTACTACAACATTTTTGTATAATTATTTAATATACTTATTTTTTGTATAAAAATTAAAAATAAAATCCTATGATAAAGATAAATCTATTAAAGTTCACAATAGTACTTTTACTCGAATTTATCATCTTAAAAACAAAATATTTAAATTGTTATATTTATTAAATTGTGAAGGTGACAACTTTGGCATCATTTAAAATAAAATAATATAAGTGTCACAATCACTTTTATAAGACTCCAAACGGTTATTTATTAGGTAATTGTATGATTAAGGTGTATATATACACTACCAATAAGTTTTGGTCAGGTTTTTGGGCCTTTTAATGGGTATTAGTATTTCAATAAAAACTATATTACTGATTTTTCACTTAATAAATAATTTCTGCATCATTAATGTATCACCATTAATGACAATAATTTAATCCCTAAAAATTATAAATAAATTATCATGATGTAGATAATTTTATTATATTTCTGGAGACAATTCATGTTTTATGTTTTATGACGTTTATCACTAAATTAAAATTATTATACTTATAAGATTTAAGAGAGTGACATGTTGTCACTTTCTTTGGTTTTAATAATAATTAAATTATTTTCATGGTCAAAACTCCATAAAATGAATCTAATCCGACCCTTAGGTGATATGGGTCTACGTTTATCCATCTAATAGAATTTTGGCATGTTTTAGGGTAATTTTATAATATTATATTTACCCTTAATTACCCGATTTACCTTTAACTATGGTAAATAAAATTTACCGTAGTTACTATTCATAATTCCCAAAAATAAAAAGTAACCTATTAAAAAAATTTGGACCCACTGATTCCAAATATGGAATCCATTTTTTCAAATTCAATACACATAATTTGTATAAATTAAATTAAAATTAATCCCGTTGTCGAATGAAAACAGGTTTTTGTTTAAAACATTGCAAAAGATTGAATTGATTTAACCTATGAATTCAATGTAAAATCAATGATAATGACATACATTATATTAAATGGTAAAAATATATTCTATTTATACTTTAAAACCATTCAATATTATAATTTAACTATATAAATTATTACGATGAAAAAAAGTTGTTTTTAATTAAAATATAGCGTGTTTTTACTATTCATTAAAATATGAAAGTTATCAGAATAATATGAAAATTTTATCCAAAGTAAATTTTAATATCATGATTCCAAATAAGAATTTTATTTTGTAAAATTGAACTTATAAACAAGTCAAAAACAAGATTTAATGTGGGTACGCCATCAAAAGGCCGCAAAACTACATTTTTTGAAAAATACTTAATTTACTCAAAAAATTGATTTTGTTCTCATACCATGTTCTAGAAAATGTGTAAGATGAATAATAATGTTATAAAATTCAAAATTTAGTTGATACTATTCATAACATCTAGTTCATAAAAATATTATAACCATATATCGTTGTTTAGTGAAACCTGGTATTGTGTACAACACACGCTATCAAGGAAAGTCGCGATTGAGTATAATGAAAGCCAAGTCAGGGATGCATGTTGTGCAAGATCATTTTGGTGTATCATACAACACAAGACATTAATGAAATTAAAAAATAATATTTTTCATAAAATCTCTGGGTGTTACAGGTCTAGGTGAGAATTGAGGTCTATAAGCTTCACCTCATGTTTGAGGAGGAAGATACACAGATCATTAGGATACAATAAGTTTTAGATTACACAAGCCATAGGCTAGATGGTATGGAGCATTCAATTGCTGATGCAGAGCCCAAGTGAGAATTATTTTCACTGGAATAAAAGGGAGGCTCTGGTGTGTGGATGACCCTCACAAACTTTTAAAGCTTATTTGTTTTAAACTCCTTGTATACATGAACATGTTTCTTTTTACATACTTCACTACCACAATTAAATCACATTAATGATACAACCAACAATCAATCCCTAATCCCATGTGAGTCATGCTCAGTGTGAGAAAAAAGGGATGATCATATGATTACCCATTTATATATATGAGAGTTTTATACAATGGTAAAAAAATAGGGGTCTAAACTTGTTTATTTACCACTGGTAGTGTCCTGAATAGGAAAGTTTTAGTAGGAGAGTAGGACTCTCTGCACAACCTACTTTCTTTCTCAATGTGTGCTAGTTCACGAATGGGGTAACGCCATGGGAATTTAACTCTACCCAAACAAAGGGGGATGAAGAGTGTGAATCAATATTCCCAAGATCTGGAACACAAAGGGGGTGGTGTGAAAATATAGGATAACTACTGAACATGTTCAAAACAGATAATCAATTATTTTTTTCCAAGTAGAGGGAAAAAATGAGGGTCAACCGCTGACCATATTTGAAACACAATATTTATCTCAAAATGCAATTATAAGTCCTTTAGAGCAAGTGCCCAAGACGGTAGATGAGCCAATGTGGCTAGGAACTATGCTGTTAAGGGAAGGTCCTATTCAGACATTGAATATGACGAGGATCCAAATCAAGGGATACATGAAGTATAAGGATGAACTGATGGAATGTTTGAATGGGTTTCAACACTTTTGGAATTATGCCACCATGCCTTTGAGAACATTGGGTAGGTGTATCAGTCTGAACAATGGTTAGAATCATATTCTAAGGGGATAATTGTCTCAGATGATGAGAAATAGTCAAGAAACATGAACGATGCAGTAGGTGACTGACACTAAAGGTGGAAAGATGATTCTTAGAAGATGGATTAAGATGCTTCATAGTTTTATGTCATGAAATGAGGAATATGAACACACCATTTAACATCATATGGTAAGGATGACATACAAACCATTTAATTTTATATGATGATGATGATGTATCTCACAATTTAATATCATGTGATTAGGATGTTTAGTCATATAGTTTAACATCATGTGATTAATATGTGTGAACCGATGTGAATAACACTCACCCAACTAAGGTGGAAGGAGACATAGGAGGTTAAAAAATGGGGATACCCTCTAGAGGGAATTTTTAGGAAAAGGGAGATTAATATTTGGCTCTAACTTTTTCTTGAACTAATAGGTTCAATGAGCACGACCAGGTTTTTTATGGGGTCCATAGTGGGTCCCTTATAGCTTGTAACCTCTTTCTTTTTATCCCCTTATTTTTCCCAAGTTGTGGGAACAACCTAGAGGAAAGGAGTATGAATTTTTCTTAGGTTTACCTTATGGATTTTCAACATGAAATATGTATTTTCTTATTTATATTGTAAGTTTAAGGTCATACCAATCATACCACAATGTTTAAAATAGTTTAGGGTCATAATGCTCAGACCACAGGGTTACAGATAGTTTAATTTCATAATGTTCAAACCATGACTCCTAGTTTATGGTCATAGATCTTTGACCATGGTGATACAATAGTTTAAGTCCATAATTCTTGGACCTAAGGGGATCCACTTAGAAAGGTTCTTATGATTCCAAAATGTTTAAAACCAACTGAAATGGTGTGCCTTGGAGGCCCTGCACCAAGTCAAAATAATTTGGGGCATGTCACATACAATTTAAAGTTGTTATGATTGGACCAAAAAGTTTTGTGTCTCAAAAGTATGTTTGTGGCATAAGGGAGAGGTAATCTGACATGAATGATAATCCTAGGGGTACCTTCCACATGGAACATCTCTGATAAAACTTTCACATAGTTTAAGGTCGCGATTCTTAGACCAGGGCTCTTAGTTTAAGGCCATAGAGTTTAGACCAAAGGGTCACAAATAGTTTAAGTTCATAATGATTAGACCACATGGGAGTGCATCTCAGAGGAGTGTTCATGGAACAAATAGGGAGGTGACCTAATGTGATTTGAGGTATAATAAGGCTTGACACCACATGAAACATTCCTAGGACGAATTACACACTATTTAAAGTCATGATGCTTGGACTTTAGCTCATAGTTTAAGGTCATAGAGTTCATACCAAAATATGGATGAATGACACAAAATAACATGTGTGGAATGGAAGAGACAACCCAATTTGAATTTAGGTCTAAGGAAGCCCGAAGCCACATGACACATTACCAGGGTGGCTTGCACACAGTTTAATGTCATGATGATTGGACTTGGGATCCTAGTTTAAGGCTATATAGTTCAAACCAAAAGAGGGGTGGATGAACCAAAAGAACATGCATGGAATGGAAGAGTGACAAATCGACATTAATTTAGGGAAAAGGAGGCCTGATGTCACATGAAACATTCACAAGGTGACTTGAAAATAGTTTAAATTCATGATTATTGGACTTGAAATATTAGTTTAAGGTTGTAGAGTTTAGAACAAAGGGGTGGGGGCACCCACACATCACAAACTTTCTTGAGGAAAAATACCTCTTAACTCCTAAGCCCATTTGATCCATGTTTGATTTGAGAAACAAGGAGCGGTATAGAGTTATCATTGTTTTAGGGGAGTACTACATGGGAGAACACAACTAGGGGAAAAAGTGACTAACTTAAGAAATCCCACAAGGGTAGATCATGACTTTCAAAACTGGGGTAATAGAAGGGGAATGACCAATAGGCAGGGAAAAACCATTGACTGTGTTCGAAACATAGGTTCTATACCCACTTCAGTTTAAGATGGGGTGAATAAATTTTGGATCAACCATTGACGAAGTTTGAAACACTAGATCCACCATTTGTTATTAAGGATCCTTCAAGGTGTGAATTTAGGATGGTAGGTGATTTGGTGTGGCTAGGAAACATTTTCATTAGGGATCCAGTTCAAATCAGGAGGATAATGGATAACCAAATTAGAGGAAGTGTGAAGCACACAAGTGGAAGTGGGGAATATCCTGGAGGAAATATCAAGTTCCCTGGGAGCTATTTTGTCACATGCTCAAATGCACTAGATGAACATGTTGGTAGGTGATAATCAAGCCTAGATTGGAGGGGGAAATTCCCCTAAATAAGTCAATGTTAGGGCTAGGACCAGGATAAGATTTCTAGGCATCACTATGTATCCTATGAGAATGGAAATCAAGCTACACATAGTTTTAGAATGTGATGTGGTAGGAGATTGACATCAGAAGTGTGGTTTCCTTTCTAGTGAGGATATAAAATCATCTCATTTTGTTCATATGAATCATCCTATATTTTTTGATTAGGGTAAAACTATAGCTTAACATCATGCACTGAGGATGTTGATTTGTTCATCCCATACTTGTCATATGAGGCATCCCAGTTTCATACAGGGTAAGGATAATGTTTAATGTCACATGATAAGGTTGTTGGTTTGGTTCATCTTATATTTATCATATGATACATACCAATTTTATATGGGGTAAGGCTATAGTTTAACATCTTGTGCTGAGGATGTTGGTTTCATTCATCTCATATTTATCATATGAGGCATCCTGGTTTCATACAGGGTAAGGCTATAGATTAATTTCTTGTTTGGAGGATGTTGGGTTGGTTCATATCATATTCATCATATGAGGCATCCCAGTTTTATATGCGATGAGGTTATAATTTAATGTTGTATGATGAGGATGTTAGTTTGGTTCATCTCATATTCATCATATGAGGTGTCCCTGGAACCAGTTGTACACAGTTTAAGGTCTTAAGGTTTAGACCAGCAGGAGACCCCAAGATAGTTTGGTTATAAGGCCAGGCCTGAAGATGATAGGTCTAAGAGTCACTACGTATCCCATGGGGAATGATAATCAATCCAAACATAGTTCTAGAAGGCAATGCGGTATGAGACTGACATTGGTAAGGTAGTATCCTCTATGGAAATGACACTAAATCATCTCATAATTTTAATATAAGGCATCCCAAATTTATATAGGGTAAGGATATAGTTTAATTTCATGTGATTAGGATCATTGAGATTATCATTCCTTTCTTACTTATTTTGGATCATGAGGGCATCACAATTCACTAGTGAGCCGAGAAATATGATTGAAACTTATACTTGAAAAGGAGGCCCATATGGGTATTTGGGGGTGATAATTCCATGGGTAATGGGTGTTTATATAATGAATTAATGGATGAGACAAAATAAAGAAGGTCTGGGAATCACTAAGTATCACATGAGAATGGGAATCAATCCACACATTATTTTGTATAAAGGTGGGATAATTGGTTTGCTGAAAAATCAGGGATGAAGCAAACCATGTAAATGAGGGGGTAGATTCATATATTTTAAAGTAATAATTATTGGAATATTATTAGGTACTTTGAGGATTTTTAGTTGGTTCCTAAGAGTTTAAACCCAACATGAAGGAGGTAAAAAAGTCCCTGCACCACACAAAGCAATCTTGGAACTAATTGGGCATAGTTTTACTTTATATGGCTTGGACCAGGGGAATTTAGAAAATAGTTTAAAGTAATTATACTTGGAAGAGGGATTTTTTGTTTCAAGTATGTTTATATGGAATTAATGAGGTAAAAATTTATGTGAAAGTAGGGAGATTCAATCCCATGTTCCACATAAATATCCTAAAACAAACTACACATAGTTTAATTTCACATTGCTTGGACCATAAGTGTAGACAAGGAGATGAATTTTTGGTAAATGTAATTTATCTCCCCTTGGGGGAAGGGTTCATGATGAATTACATATAATCCCAAATACAAGGGGTATATAAGTCACAATGTATCCTAGGTGAATGGGAATAAATCCCCACATAGTTTTGGGACATGGTGTGGTAGGATACGAATGTCAGAAGTGGGGGACTATCCTATTTGATGAGGGAATTGAGGCATCCCATAGTTTACATGGGGAAACCTGTGTTTATAACATGGGGTAATAATATAGTTTATCATCATGTTATAAGGAAGTTCAATTTTCGATCATACCACAATTGGTATGTGAGGCATCCCATTTTTATTTCATAGGTAAAGGCTATAGTTTTACATTGTATACTGAGGACATGGATGCTACTAGTTTAAGGTTATAGAGCTCAGACCAAAGGGTATGAAAATAGTTTAAGGTCATAATTCTTGGACTAAATGTGATTCTATTTATTTAAGGTCATATATCTTGGACCCTAGTTACAACAGTTTAAGGTCACATAGCTTTGACCATGGATCCTATATTAAGGTCACAGAGTTTGAACCATGATTTAATGGAAAATAATTCTTGAGAAACTTGTATTTAGTGGGAGGTGTGATATGATTTCCATCCATGATTATCAAAGAGTACGATCTATTTGAATACACCTTATAAACAAGTAAAGACCTTCCCATTTAGGATCCAACTTCATCGGATGTTTTCTGGGTTTCATCGGTGTTTTTGAGAGCTAGTACCATGTCACCCTAGAGGAAGGAGCAAAGACAAACCTTCTTGTTGAATGCCCTATATATCTTGTTTCATGGCCTCTATAAGTTATGTAAGGTCTGAAGCCTATTTTCCTCAAGGTGTTCCAACTCAGATAGATAAAATTATTCCATTACATCTAACATATTCTAGTTATAAATATCCATTCAGAGTGATGAAAACTGAACCTCAATGGGTAAGACTCTCTCTGTTTCATACACTAGGTAGTATAGGGCCACCTGAGTGGAATTTCAAATCATCACTCAATAATACCAAAGGGAATTGGGGAGCTTATCGGGCCAACTCTTTTTATTCTAACCTACCATGTTATACAATTTGTTAGAGTGGGTCTTGTTAAAAACCCAAATCTTCCCATTTTCTTGTTCATGGTATTGAGAAATATGGTTGGACCAGATGTTGTACTTATCATAAAATTTGTTCATATCAGCAGCCTAAAAGTTAGTGCCATTTTCCATAAGATTAGTGTGAAACATTCCAAATTGATTGATGATATGGGAGGTCACAAACTCAATCATGGATCAAGTTTTTAATTCTTTGAGGGGAAATGCTTCTACCTACTTGGAAAAAAAGTCTGTTTCAGTCAAAATGAACCTGCACTGTCAAGTTGTTGCTGGTGGGTATGGCCCCACAATGTCGAGTCCCCATACTCCAAAGGGATAAGAGTAATTGGTAGTTTAGAGAAGCTCTGATAGTTGATGCACAAAGTTAGCATGAATTTGATACGTATGAAACCTCTTGGAGAACTCAATGAAGTCATAAACTATGGTAGGATAGAAATAGCCCAACCACTAAATTTGGAAGAAGATATTAAATATTTCTTGATGGGAACCATAGGATCCGACATGGACATCCTACATAACCTAAGGTATCTCATTACCTTGGATTCAATAAAGTGAAATTCTATCAAACCCATTCCTATATAGGGTTTTATCAAGGTTAGGCCCACTCTGGTGGGTAAACTATGCTACATACCAGCAGATTCGCTCACTCTTGGATCATTCTAGTAAGATAATTCCACACTGAAGATACCCGACATATGGAATTTTCCAATCTGTCATTTCCTTGTATGTAAAGGGATCCGAGTGTCCCAACATAGAAGTACTGGTAGCCAGCTCATATACATGTTGATTTTCATCACATAGGGTGGTGGAAGATATGACCCTCTAGTGAACCACATAAATGAAAAGGTCATCCTAATTGGGTTCTATAGAAGATGAGAATAAAATTTACAAAGAATCATATTAACCATTATGTGGATGAGGAATAAGGGTCACCTTATCCTGGGAAGGGAAATGGTCCCTCAGTCGACATGTGCATTCTAGTATTGGTAATATGTCTTTCTTTCTAATGATGTAGTCACCCTTAATCTATTTGATGACTAGATCAGACTCTCCCTTCATGCATAAATATGGGACATCAATATCTAGGGAAAACTTGAGACCAATAATAAGGGTTTGGTACTCTACCTCATTATTGGTGAAGCCTTATGATAATAGAAAATAGTAATAAAAGACATCCTATGCCAGAGTGATGAAAATGAGCCCCATGCCTACCCTATTAAGATTGGGGTCATTGAGCCTTATAAAAGTCGAGCTCTAGGAGGCACTATCAAAATACATCTGCCAACATGATATAGTATGATCCAATAATAGAATATCTTCATCTAGGAAATCAAAATCCAAGGGTAGTTCTTTGGGGTCTGGATGTGTGGCTTGGAAGTCTAATAATGCTTGGACTTTGATGAACTTTTACAAGAAAAACCTGATATTGAACTGCTGGAGGATTACCACCCAACATCCCAATTGTCCTACTAGCATGGGATGATTTATGATATACTTTAGTAGGTATACTTGGGATACCAGATGTACCTCATGGTGTTGTAAATAATGTCACAACTTCTGCACCGCAAATACTAGTGTGAGGAAACTCTTCTTAATAAGGGATTGTCTAGTATCCATGTTTAGAAGTATACAGTTGAGATAATATAGGTTATTTTCTATTCCATCATTGTTTTTATGGGATAAAAGGTCACTGAGGTACTGTTCCATAAAATTCATGTAGAGTAATAAATTATTTCCTAAGATGGGTGGCAATAGAACTGAAGGCTATAGTAGGTACTACTTGATATCCTCAAAGGTAGTCTAGCACACCTCATCCCACTGTAAAATGGTTCCTTTTTTCATGATCTTCAAGAAGGGATTAAAATTTCCAACCATATTTTTAATAAATCAATGTATGTGGGCTAAGTGACATTAGAGAGCTCAAAAATATTATAGATTTATTGGGGGATCCATTGGATTGATCACCTTGATTTTCTATAGGTTGATCTCAATACCTCTATATCTTATGAAAAAGTTGAGAAATTTCCTAGAGGTAACTCCAAATGTGAACTTCAGGGGGTTCATCTTCAAGTTTTGGGAGTAGAGGGATTCAAACAATTTCTCTCAAATTCCTTGAGATGGTCCTGAAGATGGTGGTATTTTACCACAATATCACCCACATAACACTCCACCGATTTCCATATAATTGGTTTAATGATGTGGTACATGACCCATTGGTAAGTGGATTCAGCATTATTCAAACTGAAAGGAAACACCTAATAGCAGAAAGTCCCTTAGGGATCCCTAAATTTGGTTGACTCCTATTCCTTTAGGGACATTCATATCTGATTGTACCTAGAGTATTATTCCATAAAGGAGTGGTTCTAGAACCCATCCGTAACATCAATCAATAGATTTGTCACCGGAAGGGAAAAATAATCCTCCAGATAATGGTATTTAAGGTCCTATAAGTCAATGTAGACTCTAATATGACCATTTTTATTAATTATTGGGAAAATTTTGGCTAGTCATCTAGAGTAATGGACCTCCCTAACAAACTTGTCTTTAATAATCTTGTCAACTTTGAACTCAACCATAGAATTGTGAGAGGGGTGCATCTTTCTGGGAGGATGTTTGAATCCGTGATGACCCACTGGGAGGCCAAGATGATGAATGAAGACCTGAGGGTCTAGCCTTGGAATCTCATCATAGATCCAAGCGAATTCATCAATGTGCTATTTCAGGAAGTCAATATACTGTTTTTGCTAATTTCGATACATGGATGCATTGATTAGTGTCAGATTCAGGTCTTCCTTAGTATTAGGGTTCACTCAGGTTAACTCATCAATAGCGGTGGATATACCCTCTTCAAATACAAGTGTGGAATCTTCCAAATCCTCTTTTTCATATGATACAAGGGAATCAAATGGAGGGGGTATATCTTCTAAGACATTTGACCTAGAGGTAGCACTAGTGTCTACTTTGGTGGATATAGAATCCTCAACAAGGGGTTCCCGCTATGCTGAGACTATGGTGACAGAAGTTTTCAAGCCAATTTCATTTAGTTTTTAGCTGTGAGGTCCACTCTCGATATCAAAAAAATGGTGAACAATTGACCTTCATCGAGTCAGCCCTGATTTTTGGAACATGTGGGAATTTCGTGGATTAGCGGTCATGGGGATAACTTATCACTACTTTATAGGAGTAGGTTCTTTCAGTATCAGCTAATTCTACCCACTATAGAAGCTATATAAGTATGTGGTAATATATAAGCACTCATTTTTCTTGGAGATAATAAAAAAACTACCTAGGTCTAGTGTCGTGGTCTCTAACCAATGAATTGGGAGGAAAAATATATTTTTTAAGTCTACCCATGGATTGACTGTAGTGGATTTTAGATCATTGGGTTCATTGATGCACTCAAACCAGTCAGTATGGACTTGATTTCCTCCCCTTTGGTAGTAACCAACATCTAGATAGCAGGACTCACAATATTCAAAGGGGGACACATTTCCCTGGAGTACCCCTAATCAACCATCATGGGAGTATTTAAGGCACTGGTGGTATGAATAGAATATTGATTCATGCAAATGAAACTAGGGTCTTCCCAACAGCGTTTCTTAGGTAGTATAATGTGAGACTACCATGAATTTAGTTCTTGATACTAGAACACAAAATTTATTCTTCATCAAAAATTTTCCACATGGTAGGTTGGAGGGAGTCATATCTTCTTCTATAAGTCCCAAATTATAGAGCATCTATGTCAGGATGAGGTTGATCCTATAGCTAGTATCTAATAGGAAGTGGGAGATTTCTACATCATTAAAATAAAATATGATATATAGTGGGAATATGTGAACCTGAATGATGACATCCTTTTCTTATCCAGAAAACAAGATAATGGATCTACATTCCTCTTGATCAGCCTCCACTACATAGTAGGCCTCAGTGGAAGCCACCTCCACCTCAAACTAAAGTGGGATTTTTAAGGCTTCAAAAAGAGACTCACACATTTAATTTTACATGAGGAGTGCCTCAAGAATCAAATTCCTCACGAGTATACTGTAAATGTGATTTATCACATCATATTTCCATTCTAGGGAATATTTATGCCTATAGAGGGTCACACTTTAGTAGAGGGTGTAGTGGTTCCCATCAGCTGAACCGCTAGGGCCTGGTTAGTACTGGAAGTATTTTTTTGTTAGCTAATTGGTATGATCTGAACAACTGAAGGATGGGTACCGGTCAGTTGAGGTTATCCCCTGGTTGGATGCAGATGATTATAGCGCAATCAAGGTTGAGATGTATGGTCAACTAATACAATTAGTTACAGAGGCATAACTGATGGTGCAGACTAGGAAGGATGTGCTTTCTAATCCTTTTGAAAGTCTTTCTACCTAGTATTAGTATCATGAAAATCCTGGTTTAAAGAACTAACATGAGCATTCCATCTTCTATCGTTTAATACACCTATCCTTTGATGATGTCAAACAAAATCATTTGAGGGGTTTGAATAACATTTATCATTGTTGGGCATTGTGAAGCAGTTTACTAGTTCAATAGAATTCAATGAGGTGTACTATTTTTCATCATTAGTGGAATAATATAGGGTGGGGTTAACCATGGGTGCATCTTCTAACTCGAGAGACATAAAACCACCAAGGGTGTGCGTTGAATTTAGTACTGATGAAGGAATATGATTTCCCTTGCACCATTAATTCCCATTATTCTGATACTTAGGTCATAATCTAGATATGAAGGCAGTTTATGTAGGAGGTGCTGCAACCACAAGATGTTTTGGTTTTCTCAAGAGATCATAGATGATACCATGGTCATGAAAGACTGTCTTGAGAGCCAACCATTCATCATAATTCGATGTCCCATGGCTAGGAACCTATTTCCATTTTCCAAAGTCTTCACTGTCACTATTAGGGTGAACAACAATACATGCTACCTATGATGGGACATCACCTAATTTGACTAAGACACTATCTACTTGGTCCTAGAGACAATATTTTAATATAAAGTATTCTTTTATTGTGTTTCCAAGGATCCTGTGATATGGGAAGTGGTTGGAGCGGCCAGTGATTCCAGCCTCCTGGGGTATCTTGCATTTTCTAAACTTTAGGATTCCATTATCTAGGTAACATATGAAATATCCCTAGAACTTCACATCTTTGAAGGAATAAGTCTTATTTATCCTTTTAGTAAAAGGAATCATAGGATCCTGGCCCTGATGTGGGGCTGGGGATACATTTTCTCATTGAGGTGGCTACACTTGGTGAGGCTGTACCTAATAGGGCTATGTAGTGAATGGTCATGCTTGGCGAGGCCCATCCGAAAAAGGGGCTAGTAAGTGTATCAGATCAGGGACCTTTGCATGCATAGTGGAAACTATCTCTGCTTTTATGAGCCTTCTCGTGGGAGATAGAAGGGGAAATGGGCATGACTATTGCTTAGTCTTCTATAAGGTTTCTTTAATATGCTGAGCCTTTTCAGTGAACTCCTAAAATCTTCCCAGGTAGTTTAGGGAGATGAGGGAAGGGACTAGATCATTATTGAAATTATCTATGCACATTGTAAGCATATTTTTCTAGGATAGTGGCATGTCGAGTGAGTATGTGAGTCCCTTCCATCAGGTAAATAAGTCAGTGAATTGATCATCAGGCTTCTAATTACATTTAAAGAGGCCAGTGATGCTCTTCTTTCATGAGGAAGAGTTGAACTAGTAGAGAAACTATCTACAGAGGTCCTTCCAACTAGTAACAGACCCTGTGGGAAGCTGATTATATGATATGAAAATAGGTAATCCAAGATCTCTAAAAATCATATGACCTTGGAGGATTCATGCGATTATGGAGTCCCCAAATTAGATCACATATTGTGGTGAATTTGTCCAAATGCTGTATAGGGTCACCCATCCCATTAAATGAGGTGAATCTAGGATTAACAATCTCTAGGGGTGCTCGAACATGGTCCACCCATGTTGGGTATGAATTTAATTCTAGTATAATTTCCACATGCTTTATTTTTAGATCCTCAAGATGAGCAATGAGAGAAGCTATCATGTCATCTTAATGAGGGTTTTTTTTTCCACCAATGCATTTATTAGCTCATAAAATTTATGATAGACATGAACATGATCTTAAGGTGGATAATCATGCTACTCAGGTGGGGTGGGAGACTCATACCTTAGTATTTTACCGTATCCCCTTAAATCTACCCTGACCGGGTGAATGGGGCCACTAAGTTCAAATAGGGATATCTGATCAAGGAGTACTGAGCACCCAACTAGAGGATATAATATTTCCCTTATGAAATTTTTAGGGTATGGGCACTGCTCGATAATAAGTTCAGTAGTGATCCTTTTTTATTCCTCAAGCTCCTAAAGAAAGGCAGCTATCCTGGGGTCTAAATCAACTTTGGGAACAACCTAGGATGGGTATCCAGGCTCATAATATCCATTTAATTTTTCAATGTACTAATAGGAAGATGATAATGATTCATTGGGGGGACTTTTTAGGAAAAGTTCTAATCTCTGTTGATAAGTATGGGCACTTTCCTAGGGGTATTCCGGGTACTGTGTCACCCCTTGAGGTGGGTTTTCCCTATCACACCCTATATTTATGGCCTTATTCCTCTAATACTCTTGAAATTTTGTGGTGAAAATATTCATCATGGTGGTAGTTAGAGAGGAACCTTAATTTTCAACATTTGGTCCGTATTGAAGATCATTTTTCTACCGCAAGATAGGGATAAAATGGAGGGAAACATAATGCCCCCATCCTTTGATTTTCACATATGGAGATGCCTCTTTCTTGACCTGGTGGAGTATAACAAGGCACTTAATTTTGGTTTTCTAGAGATTCTATCGGTAGTCGTAAGATCCAAGATGATGAGATACTAGGAGCACCACGATCTCAACCCAATTACACTATTGGTGGATGACATCGAGGTTCTCATGGCTCCCTGGGTAGGTCAGCTACCGACCCCAAATGTAGTGGAATGTTTCCTAGAAAATATGGTGAAAAAAACTTCCTGGTCCTCTATTAGGGACTCTGGGATGACAAAATATGGATCTACGGGTGGCCAAAACGTGATTGATATCTAGTTGGTGTCCAAAATCTCCCACAATTCCTTCTATTGGATTCTAGGGTGAGGGTCCTACTCCTAGTCAAACTAATAACTGATTGGTTTGGGCTGAGATAAGGGAGGTGGAACCGATGCAGACCTGCTTTATTACTGATCTACCAAGAGTGGGTGCTCCACATGTGTCAAATATTCTCTATATGCCGAGATATCTCTTGGAGGTGAATCCAAATTCATGATAATATTCATATAGGATGAGGTGTTGACCACTTATTCATGTGTGAGGGAGACATAATTCCTTTTAGGCTCACTATAGTGCTCTCCATCATTTTAGCGAGCTAACCAAAACCTTAAAAACTCTCAAACTTCTTTCATGGAGGTAGAAAGGAGGAAAACTGATAGTGATAGAGACGACTGCACTGTGAGTACTTGGAAGGAGGCCAGAATATCCTCCACCTATATGTATATATGAAGGGATATGGGTATCTTGTGGGCCTTATATTTTGATATTATGAACCTCAATTGATGAGTTTCTACCCCAGATGGTATTGGAGGTAAAGGTTCTCTCATTAATTTATCCATCACTTTGGAATCCGAGAGGGCGATGATGAAATTATGTTTCCCAGGGTCCCACCTATGATCGTGTAGGAATTATCCAAGATTGGTTTGTTGATAGACTCTTAGGTTTCTCCCATGTGTTTTGTGGCCTATGCCACATCATAGACCCCATGACAGGTGTTCACCCTCCTTTGGGATGGTTATTTAGAGTAGGTCATGTCTTCATCATGGGGAGAACCTCTATGCTAGTTCATGATGGAGTGGGGAGGACCTCTATATTGGTTGGTGATGGTGTGGGGATGACTTATACATTGGTTCATGATTGTGCAGAGAGTACCTCCGTATTTCTTAGTGATGGTGCATGGAGGACCTTCATATTGGTTGGAGACGGTGTGGGGAGGACCTATGCATTGGTATTCCTCATCATGATATGGATTTTAAAAACTAATGGTGGTTCCAGTGATTGAGAGAGTCGACCTAGCCTACCTTTGAGGCAGTTGGGGTCTCAATCCTAGGTGAGTGAAGATGGATCCCCATTGAGTAGTCGTAGGGATCTAATGGGATACGCTGGTAGTGGAAGGGGACACTAGAGCTGTAGAAGATGATTCTTATTGTGAAATGTTTTGGTTCTTCCCCTAACATCAATGCCATGTGTTCTATATTGGGGATGATGAAGTGGGGATGGAGTCAATCTGCTCATCAACCTATGGGACCATTCAGTGTTGATGCTAATGCGGCCTGGTGGGAGCCCTCCTAGGTAGCTCTTGAGTGGTGACCATGATCGGTATGACTCAAAAATTCCTTACCACCTTATCATAGGGGAGTGAGATGTCATAGCACTCTGGGAGAGGCTCCCAAAGCAGTTAATCATTGAAATGGGGGGTGGTTTCCCCTTGTATGGCCCTAAGGGGTGATAGTGTTAGCAAGACACTGATGCCTTGAGATCTTGGAAGGTCATATCCCTGGTGATAATGAACCTATCCTACTTGTATTTGTGAATACGGGTGTTAATAACCCTCCTTTGGATGAGGCTGGATGGTGAAATTGGGCATGGGTGCCTAGTAGCTGAAGGCTCAGTGACTATCATGGTAGGAGTATAGTCATTCAGGATTGAAACACCAACATTTCCTCTACCCCTATGCTTGTTAGTGTTAGGTCACTGGTTTCATATATCTTGAGTCTTATAAGTCATGTGGATTCAGCCATTAGTATAGATAAAATGAAAGTGATGCCCAATACCACAACATTGCCCATTATTCCTGAGATAGAGGAGAGATCCACACTAATGGTTTCACAAACCAAGTATACCCAATGTTATCTTCTCCAACTTGTAGGAGAGTTTCATGTTGGTCCCACTATTTACTCTATGGTACCTGGCACCAAATATCTAGATCTAGGAATATGAAAATTTTATGGTTTCTAAATTATATTAGTCCCTAGAGTTTAAGGAGAATATTTTCATATCAGGTTCACCACTTTTGTTTTAATTCTTTCCATAGGGGCTAGTGTGTGGTGTTTCTTTATTTCTCCACATTCCCACTTTCCAAAGGTGAGTGACTTCCATCACTTTAATTGTTTATGTTGGATGCTTGATTGAAATGGGATGATGGGATGTCGGTTCCTCCTTCCATGGATTCCTCCATGGAGCTCATCACCTAGTCCGAGTACCCCTCATAGATTCAAGTAATGTTTTTGAAACTCATTCCCATCTCCATCTCAAGGTGGAAACTAGTTAATAAAGTTTCTTCTATCTCAATAGGGTAGAAAACTTTGGTTAGAGAAGGTAGTAACGTTGGGAATGTTTAGGAATTTCTAGATACTGGGTAGGTTGGGAACCAGTAAAGTCAAATACTTTTGAAGTTGAGGAATCTCATGTGTGAGGCATCTTATGCGTGGAGCCTAAGGCATCCTATGTTGTTCATAAGGTAGTTGACTCTAGGGGAATAAGTCTTATAAGAATTTTTACCTCAGGAATCCCATGTTTATTACATGGGGTAGGGATTCTAAATTAGTTTACAAGTTTAACATCCTGTGGAGATGGATGGGTCATAGGTTTAATTTCTTGCGGGGATAGATGAATCACATGTTTAACATCTTTCGAGGACAGATGGGTCATAGTTTTAACATATTGTAGAGAGAAATGGATCCAAGGTTTAACATCTTGTGGGGACAAATGAGTTACATTCTTAACATCTTGCAGGGTAAGATGGATCATAGGTTTAACATCTTACAAGGATGGATAGATCATAGGTTTAAATCTTGCAGGGACATATGGGTCGCAGGTTTAACATCTTTCGGGGACAGATGGATTGCAGGTTTAATATATTGTGGGGATAGATGGGTCACATGTTTAATGTCTTATGGAGATAGATGGATCACAGGTTTAATGCCTTTCAGGGACAAATGGATCATCGATTTAACATATTTTAGGGAAAGATGGGTGGTCAAGTATGTTCTTAAGGGGGACGATTTGACACCTGGGATTTGGTGGAGTGTTTCCCCAGGGGGATTTTTCACACTCAGATTTGGTGGAGTGTGTCACTAAGGGGGAAGATTTTACACTCAAGGGTTGTCGGTATTGAACCTCAGGGAGGTGTTTTATGATTCTTATTAGTAAATAGGGATCAAAAACCATGTAGTTTAATGCTATAATTTAAGATCATATGAATGGAACTATCCATGTAGTTTAATTTTGTGCGGTAAGGACACTCATGTTGTGTAAGGATCATCGATGAGGGATTGTGTGTGGTTTATGCATGGAAGTTTATCAGGGTAGGAGGTTCATCCCATAGTTGGGGAGGATGGTGTGGGGCTTATGCATGGAATATTCCCAATGCAGAATTTTCATCCCATGGTGGGGAGGATGGTGAGAAACTTATGCATGGATATTTTCCAATGTAGGAGTTTCATCCCATAGTGGGGGAGGAGGTGGCATCCCATGATGATCATACATGGGGAATCCCATGTTCATCACATAGGGTAAGGCTGGCGTTTAATGTCATGTGTTGAGGATGTTGTTATGCGGTTTAATGTCATATGACTAGGACGTGTAGCTAGGAAGTTTAATGTATTGCAACTTGGACATGGATAGGGTTACACCCTGATGGGGACCATGTCATGGTGAGAGGAAGGTCTAGACAAAGGACTCTCTACCAAGATAGGTAATCCTTTTCCCTTGATGATTCCACCTTTAGGTCTTATGCGTCCACTGTTCATGCGCCTCTGGGTTGGGCATGGCATAAACATTGTTGTGGAGGAGTGGCAATTAGAAGACCTAATGTTAGGGTGCCTATTCTTAGGGGAAAAAGGAATTAGGGAACCTATTCTTAAGTGAAAAAGTTAGGGCAATGTCTATGATTCAAGCATAAGGGGCGTTGGTTTAGGGAATATAAATTCATTACACAAAACTTTATTATATTTCATGAAAATTGGGTTACATGAGCCATGGGATCTAGTACAAGTATAGAAAATGGATTTGGGAGGCATAACTGAATGCAAGATTTGGTGTTGTGCACAGATCAGGGTTGCGCAAAGGCTGCTTCTCTTACGTAAACCTAATCATCCTTAAGAGGTGTTGTGTGAGGAACTCTCAACTATAGTCCAAGACATGTTGGGGCCCATGGGAGGTCAGTTGCATAAGTTCTCTACCTTTGAGGGTCCATGGGATTCTATTATTACGTGATGTTGTAGAAGATATGTTTTCATGAATGAGAGCATCACTTTGTCTTCCAAAGATCCATCCTCAATGTGTTGGGGGGAGGTTCCATTTATAGCCAAAATTTGTGGTCAATTTCATGCAACTTCTCTGTAGTGTGTAACAGGGTTTCACACTTCACAACCCTTTATTGATGGGTCTTGATCGTGTTACATGTGGAGTTTGACGTTTACTTTCTCATGCAACTAGATTCTCATGTGATGGTTTTTCATGCACATGCCTTGGGACATCATTTCAGGCTTTGAGAGTATCCATAATACTTTTATCTCTAGCGTTTCCTTTTCAATACAATTCCTTTGTGCGTGAATTTGAAAATTTGCATGCATCACTCCATAGTTTCACGCAACGTGCTCCTCAAAATTGGAATGCTCCTTTAGGGTGGGTTGCATACTTAATTTATTAAAAAATGGATTTTCAGGGAGTGAGACACATTTTCAGAACCAACAAAGAGAAAGAGAATATAATTATTCTAACATAAATTTAAATACGAACAATACTGAATAAGTGTGATATTATAAAATTATTCTTTATGGATTTAATAAATTTTTAATTAAAAACCCCTTTAAAGAGAAAACCTAAATAGATACTTTAAATACCATAAAGAAAGAGGAATTCATGATATAATATATCAATGGGGTATTATATACCCCATATATATATATCACCAAGTGATATTAAATTATATATTCCTTTAAGACATGATATGTTCAATAGCATATGATAAATGAACACCGAATCATAATGAAATGTGAAACAATATATAACCATTAAAATTTGTCCATATAATTCATGGTAAAAAATATATGTAACTGAATTATGAAATATATGTAGAAATAAAAATAAAGTTTATTTTCCATGCTAAGGCATTGATAAATTAAATTAGTTTAGCTAAATTACTAATAAGAGTGATTTATTCTTTAAAATGTAATATTTCTAAAAATTGAATTTTCATGTGTTTTTTAGATGAAATATTTTTTATATGAATAATATATTAACACCAATTTTATTAGTAATTGATACATAATAAGAATTAGAATAGTTAATATTTTTAAAAAAATGTTATTTTCATATGAAAAAATATTTCATTATATTTTTATATTATTTTTTAAAATTTAAATTCCTATACTTTATAATTTTAAATTGAAAAAATCAACTACATTTTTGGATTTATAATAATAATGTTATCTCGGGATAAACATTTTTTATTTTTTTGAAATGGTCAATTTTTGGTTAATAATGAAAATTCTATTTTACCAAAACTGTAGCTTTATAATTATATAAGCAGGACCTATAAATATAAAAAACCATTTAACAGTTCAAATAGGTATTTAATATATAAATATATATATTTCATATATACTATAATGAATTAAGAAAACCCGTGATTAACATTTTATGAATTTAAGTAATATTTTCAAATAAAAAATGTTTTGGTCTTTTCTTTTAATTAAATATTATTTTCACAATGTTTGGTTTTTATTTCCATTGAAAGATGCATAAATTTTGTTTTTTTATAATAAATTTATTTATATCATGAAAATAAAAAACAATTATAATTTTATCCTACACATATATTTTAATCATAAAAATATACTTTTTTTAAAAGGGGTTTTTACATGTCACATGCGCTAATGTCAAAATTTATTTTCTTACAAATGGAAATTTTATCTAATAAATCGTAATCAATATTTTTAAACTTTAGGTAAAAATTATTTATTAGGTTCCATTTTATGTTTAGTCATTAAAATTCAATTACTTGGGTAACAATTAGTTACCACGGTAAAAAAAAATGGTAAAAGTGAAAATCCTAATAGTAAAGGACTTAAAAAAAGTTTAAAGCATGTTTTAAAATTAATGGTTAAGGTTTTATCAACCTTATCTAATACCCCATTTCATTATTTTCAATTTTAGAGTCTTCTTTACATGTAAAACATGTTCTCTCTTTATATTAAGTTGAAATATTTCAAAAAATTCTATTCTCACCACTTATAAAAGGGGACTCTCACCACCCATTCAAGAACACTAAAAAATTTTAGTTTCCTTGTAAAAAACTACCATATTTAATTACCATAGAATCATGTTTTACTTACATAAGATTATGGTCACATGAATTTATCTTAATCCCTCCATTTCTGAGGAGTCCTCCAAAGGAAAACTCAAGTCCTCAATGTGAGTACTAATTTTTTCTAAACTCTTTTATTTTCATTCTTATTATCACAAATATAACATTATAATTACTATATAATGAAACCAATAATGTTTTAATACTAAATTTTATTATTCGAAGGGAGTAAATATACAGCACCTTCCCCCTTTTCCATTAAAAAAACAAAAGCTTCATTTGTACATGTGCAGACTATCGCCTCCACAAAGTAACATATCTCATTTTCCATATAACATAACTGTTATATATTAAAATATCTTAAATAAATCTCCAATCCTTAAAAAATTCTAAATAATTTCATTTTGTTTCTTTATTAATGATATTATTCTAAAATAAACCACTTTTATAATCATAATCATCCATTAATTATGGTATGTTGAGGTTTGGGATGGTATAACCCCTTATTTGAAAAATGCTATAAAATAATTTCATGGATGACAATGAAAAATAAATTACTGATAATATATTATATAAATAATTAAATATTTATTTTATTTGGGTTCTGGAATATTAAAATTAATATTGTAATCATTAATTAAGACACCATTTTTTTAAAGATCACCAAAACATGCTTGTCGCTAATTTCATTTACAAGAATTGTAACTATATAATTTATAGAATTAAATTATAACCTTATAAAATATCATGAAAAATCAATTCCACTACTTTTTATTATCTAGTAATGATAAACTTTGGGATAAAAATAAATAATAATACCAATATTATGAAACTAGTTCAAAATGATCAAGATAAATTGAACCCTATATTGAGAATATATAATAAATAAATAATATAACTTTAGAGAATAATTATAAATGAATATTATAAAATGTTATATATATTAATCAGGTTCTAAAATAGGTGATAAATATAGATATATTTTATAATAGAGATTCAAACACCTTTTTGAAAATCAAGAATTAAGGTAATAGTTTCTTGCCTTAAATTTTCAATTCTTGAGACATATTTCTTATTATACACCATGTTTTATTTAGAATGGTTTATATATTTCCCATTTAATATTTTTTATCATGATCTAATAATTATTTTTGGTATTTAATTTTTCATTTTAAATCATATCCTTCAAGTGGTTTTGACTCAAAATTTTATAAGGTTGTAAGGGTTTCTTGTCTCAAAATTTCACCCCTTGAGACATATTTATTATTAAATACCTTGTTTTTTTAATAGTGTTTCTACTAAACATTTAATATTCTTTATCATGATAATATAATTATTCATCATATGTAATATTTCATTTGTTATCATATCCTTTAAGGGGGTTTGAATCAAATGTTTATAAGGTTGTAAGGGTTTATTATCTAAATTTTTACCGCTAGAGAATTATTTATTATCATCGAACTTATTTTATTTTGAATTGTATATTTATTTAACATTTAATATTTCTATAATTATCCTCTAATTATTTATAGTATTTAATTTTTATTTTAAATCATATCCTTTAATTTTTTTGACTCAAATGTTTCTAAGTTTTTGAGGGTTTATTGTCTCAAATTGTTGCCCCTTAAGGAATATTGCTTATTATACATCATATTTTCTTTATAATGGTGCATCCACCAACCCTTTAATATTTTATATCATGATCATATCATTATTCATGTTATTTAATTATTAATTTTATATCATATCCTTCGATTGGGTTTTACTCTAAAGTTTATAAGGTTGTAATGGTTTCTTGACTCAAATTTTTACCCCTTTTAACATATATAATATTATACACCATGTTTTATTTGGAATGTTTTATTTATCAAAAAATTTATATTTATTATTATTATATTCTCATTATTCATGGTATTTAATTTATCATTTTAAATCATATCCTTTAAGGTTCTTGATTCAAAAGTTTCTAAAGTCGTAAGTGTTATTTGTCTCCATTTTCAATTCAATGAGACAAACGTGATATTATGAACCATATATTATTTTATATGGTGTTTCCAATTGCCTATTACCTCAATGTATAATTAATATAATTAATTTCATTGTATTTTAATTTCATAGTATCCTCCTCATGTTCTATTGATTCTTACATTACCATTATTGTAAGTGTTTTTTCATCTCATTTTTTCTCATTGAGATATGATTCATATTCACCAAATTTTTCCCCTTTCATGGTGTGTATATTATTTATATATTAACTTATAGAACCTATAATAATATTTTTATTTGGTGGATTATACTTTTGTAAATCCATCACTACCTTTGTCTTTCCAAAATCATTTTATGTTATAGGTATAATTTTTATTCTAATACCTTTACTTTTTCAACACTATATATTTCATTCCTTTAATGGAAGGGTGTTAACCTATATGCCAAAAATTGATTTATTAGGGATATTATTGACCTAACCATATTCCCATTACTATATAATGTGTTTATTTGAGGAATGGTTTTATAAAAATCCATTCCATTTATTGATTAGGGAAATAACAACAATCATTATACTTGTTATTTCAATATAGATATTAATTGATTAATAAGTAATATTGGTTATGTATTTTATAGTTTATTAATTCATTCATAATATGAATTCATTAGATATAATTTGAAATGGATGGGGACCAATTATAGATATCCTCTCGATGAATCGATAAGTATCATAAGACAAACTAGCTCGAGTATTTTGGTGTATTCCAACCCAAAACAAAATATTTACTAGACATAGGGCCATGATGATAAGATCATGATTTATAAGATAATTATGTCTTGGTTTAGGGAATGGAATTAAGTTTATGAGATTATTAATTTAATCACTAAGGAACTAGTTATTATTATTCATGTGAACTTCTCATTTCCATTTTTATCCATGGATAGATTATGATTTTAGTTTTATTCTATCTTGACATTATTTTTAGTTATATATTATGACTATATTATTTATTCTCATATTATTCATAGTTACTATCTTTTATTTCTATCACTTAAATTTAGCCCTACTAAGAATTTTATCTCACCCTTCTAATGTTTCCATTTCCCTAGGTTATGAAGAAACGTATTACACATGATATGTATAGAAGTGTAGCATGTGTGGGGAATTTTGTGGGAGATATTGAAAACTTATTTTAGATTAAATAATTTATTATATAGTGAATAAAATGTTCATTTGATGAGAAATACCACTACTATTGTCGGGCAAAAATCCCTCAAGGTATTATTGAATCATTTTTGAGGTGATTGTGTTTGTTGACAAAGTGGACATCTGTGTGGTGATTGTTGAAAAAGAAAAACAATGACATACAAATTTGTTGACAAAGGGAATTTCATGATGGAATGCCGAGTTCAAGAGCTGTGGTCAACGATCCATGTTTTTTTCAAGAATGTCGACAAATGTAATGGATGATCTGGAGGCAGTACAAAAAGAAAAGATACAAGGTGGTGCCGTTTTCCAGTGTTTGCCAAATTTTTGGGCCTGAAAATCAATGAAAGGAGAAAAGTGGTTTTGGCAAAGAGACTTGCGTGCCGTGTACTTGCATGAGAGGAAACCTGTGCGCCTAGTGTTTTTAAAGATCAGAACATAGAAAAATGGAAAAGGGATAAGGGTTGCGCAAGTGTTGGGTTGGTCGCGCAAGTGACCTGCGCGCCGTGAATTGACTTGCGCGCCAGTACCTAGGAGGATTGGAAACTTCTGCGCCATATTTTTTTCAAGATCAGAACTTCAAAATATGGAAAAGTAAAGAGAATCGCGCAAGTTTGGAAGTGGGTCACGCAAGTGACTTGCAAGGGAAGAGACCTGCGTGCCGAGACTTGCGCGCCGAGAGGAGACTTGCGCGGCGTCGCGCAGGGTGTTCAAAATGCCTATAAATACTGGACCACCCCTACTCATTTCTCAACGGAGTTCAACACTTTGAAAAATCATATCTCCCGTCGCGCAGGTGTGGTGGTCGTGCAAGTGGTGGTGGGTCACGCAAGTGGGACTTACATGCCTGATTTGAAGAAGCACGGTTGTTGTTAGTTGCACGCCAATATTGGTTTGGGCGTAAAGGGAAGTGAGTCGTGCAAGTTTGGAGTTTCAGAAGCTTGTGTTGCGCAAGTGTCTAAGGTGGACTTGCGCACCAGTTGTGACTTGCACGCTGATACTTGCGCACCAGATTAGACTTGCATGCAAAGTAAGGTTGATTCCCCGACAGTGTTTTCGGGTTGCGTGGAAGTTGTAAGTTTGCCGGATACCTTCGGTGCAAAGAGAGGTTCATCTACGGGTGAAAGTTGGACTTCAACAGAGCATCCACATACAACAGAGGATGAATTCATTAGTGATAATGAAGAGACCTACAAGTCTATAAACTGTGAGTGGATCCTTTCTAGAGTAGTGAGAAAAGGAAGAGGAATGAGGTGATCCTCTCCACCGGCAGTGAGCCAGAGAGAGAGAGAAACAGGGAGTGACCCTTGGGAAAGCAGTGAGCTGACCCTAAACCTTGTAAAGGTAGTGAGCCTGGGATAGAGTGACTGTGCCCAAAACTTGTAATCCACAGCTAGTGAAGTTTAGTAAAATTTGGTATGATCGAAAACCTGTCGGCGTATGCTCCTTGGACGTAGCCCTTAGCGGTGAACCGAGTAAAAATTGCTATGTCCTGTGCTTGCTTTACTTTCTGTTTATATTGTGCAACATGAAAGAGAGAGAAGATTGTTTTTCTTAACAGTGAAACAAGATCATAACGGGTGTTAATTTTAAATTAGTCATACCCTGATTCACCCCCTCTCTCAGTGTATTCAGCCTTGTGGACCTTAAAACTATAAATACCCCTTTTATCAGCACTAAAAATGGCCTTTAATAATTCTAGAAAAGCGTTGTTAAAGCTGACGAAGATAAAGGGGGGGGGGGGTGGGTCCCTTTTATCAGTGCTGATAAAAGGGTCCTTTATCAGCGCTTTCTTTTTAGCACTGATAAAAGACCCCTTTTATCAGCGTTTGTTTTTAGCACTGATAAAAGTAAAAAAAATTAAGAAAAATTAAAAAAATAAAAAAAAATAAAAAAATTAAAAAAAATTAAAAAAAATTAAAAAATTTCTGCCAATAGGGGGGATTTTATAGCACTTGAGCCCCCTTTTAACAATGCTTTCCAGCCCCTCCAGTGCCCCCGCACACACCCCCTCCACCATTTATCAGCGCTAGACCCCCAAATTCACCCCCATGCGCACGCCACTGCCTCCACCAGGTTTTGAACTCAAGACCTCCCCCTTGCACGTCTAAGCCCTTACCACTCCTCTATTTTGATTTGTTTTCCATTTTATGATATCTCTATATATATATATATTTAGTTTATTTATTAATATAGTAATATATATTTATATTAATATATATATAGTTATATTAATATATATATATAGTTATATTAATATATATATTTATAGTGATATTAGTATATATATTTATAGTTATATGAATATATATATGTAGTTATATTAATATATATACAGTTAGATTAATATATAGGTATATAAATATTCATATATTTGTATTTTAAATAAAATGGATATTAGTTATTATTTAGATAAAGCTAATATATTTTATATGTAAATATATTTTATTATTTATATTTATAATTAAATTTTTATGTGCGAATATATAAAAAATATGTATATATTATTATATATTTGATTATAAATAGAAGTGAATTATAAAAAACGATAAAATTTCAAAGTCATAATATCATTATGAATGTAATACCTTGGAATAAATTCAGTCCCCACCAAAAAAATCCAATAATACCCCCTTAAACAAGGCTGAAAATCCACGAAATGTTAAAAAATCGGGGTATCCCGACTAAAAACTCAGTTTTAGAGGACTTATGGGCCTTTATTGGCCTCTAAAAATGTGACAAAGGATTTTCCTAGGTCACCAGCGCATAGAGCTCGTCGCAGGCTTCGATTTGATATGCTGTGTAGCTCAAACGGACACCCGGATCAAAAGTTATGGTCGTTTTGAAGTTTGAGTTGGGTTTTCAACATATTTTGGATCTTTTTTTTATTTTTTTATTCTTCAAATTATTATGAAATGACTATTACTCCATAATAATTAGCAAATTATTTATTAAAAATATTTTTTAAAATTTTTTATAAGCCATTTTCACTAAATATCTTATATATTAAGTGTAACTATATATTTATACTTATCTAAAATATATTTAAAATTATATTTAAAAAATATATATTATATTTATATCAATATAACTATATCTATATATTTAAATATTAATATATATTTTTAATGAAGTTTTTTTGGAAGTATACCCTTTATCAGCACTTTTAAAAAAAGCGCTGATAAAGACCCCCCTTTATCAGCGCTACTAAAAAAGCACTGATAAAGGGGTACCCTTTAACAGCGCTAAAAAAAGCGATGTTAAAGGGGGTAACTTTATCACTGCTAAAAAAAGTGATGATAAAGGGGTACGTTTATCAGCGCTGATAAAGGTACCCTTTCTCAGCGCTGATAAAAGTACCCCCCTTTGTTAGCGCTTTTTCGTTAGCGCTGATAAAGGCTAGCACTGGCCTTGCCCAGTTTTTTGGTAGTGTACATGGGATCTATTAGTTAAAAGTTATTCTTATCTCTCTAAAACTCTAAACCTAAAAGGCCAATCAAATCCACATGACTTAGTATTTTTTTGTGATATTGTATTTTTTATTGTTAAAATTGGGTGAATTCATAAATTTTAAATATGATATGTAATGAAGGTGTTTATTCAAATTGGATTATAGGGTATGGGTATGAGGTTTCACTGTTGGAATCATAGGAGGGTTTATATAACATTAGAGATTATGATGTTAGTTGAGGAAAATTTTAGGGTTGATAAGTTAATATTGATCATAATTTCAAAGGTAAATATAACACTTCAGGTTGGATGAGGTAATATTGAATATTTTATGGATTATGATAAGATAAAATTAGCGAATACCCTAGGATAAGAATATAGGTTAAGTCAAAGTATTGGATAACATACTAAAATATTTTTAAAGTAGATATCGTATGGTTCACCTAGAAATTACATCATTGTACGAATATTACAAATAAATGTTGGATATGTCATAACTAAGGGTAATATCCTAAAAATATTGGATTATGTATTAAATTTATCACCACATGGTGTAAAAAAAATAGGCATAATTTCACACCTGGTTTGACACTCTTGGGGTATATAATTTGGTTAATAATTTTATCTTTATAAAATATTATGATGTACTTGAGTATGCTGTTAACTAGCTAGGTTAGAGAACCTAATAGAAAAATGACCCTGGATAATCAAGTATTACACAAAGAGAGTCATATATTGAACCGAACAAATCCCATGTTAAAAATGAAGGATTCATAGGGGAAGTTATATTTAGATTGATTTTTTCATATTCATATTTTTGATATTATCATAACTATTTTTTTTGTATTTGGTTGAAATAAGATCATGAAGATTAATTTAAGAAAGGTATATATCTAGAAACCATTATGTGTTATAATAAAATAAGGGAGAATACTTAAATTATTGAGAATATTAGTATAATCTTATTATGGTGGAAAATGTGAATTTCCTAGTCTTGCCTTAGGTAGTGAGGTTGATATATTAATAGATATAAATATTTATACTTATGGATATTTTCATTAGAGAGTTATATTTATTGATTATATTATAGTATATTATAAAAGTAATGAGGATTATGTGAAACATATAAGGATTTTTCATGATCAGTTTTTCTTCAAAGGTTTGGAAACATATATTAAATGGCATCAATAACCTTGAAAGGTGATTTTGTGATAATATTTCATTTTTTGGAGATAAATATTGAAGAAAACATTATTGAGGTATAGATAACTCTTAGGTATAATATACACTTGATATTGAGATAATAAAGGTTTGATTTATTTTGGAAAATTATGTTAGATAGTATTGGTAACCTCAGAATTGATAATTTAATCATGATATTTTTGGTGAAGTTTATTTCATTTTTTGAATTGTGGTAAATATTAGTTAGCATATGATCTTATTTCCTAGTGATTAATACCATTTTTGAGATAAATATACAGTTAATTTTTGGAATAATATATTATTTCACAATGGTTTAATGTCTTAGAGATTTAGATAGTTTCAAGAAAGGTATTTTTTTTGAGAATGTATGATTAAGGTATATACACACTTGAGTATATGATTGTATGAAAGATTAATGTAGTTGAGGAATGATAAGTTACTTAATCTATCCTAAGTATATGTCATATTAGAAGTTATTTCCAAAATGATAAATATGTTAAAGATACCCTCACCTACATTCATCAATGAGTAATATTTAAAATTATTGGGATACAATTTGTTTAAGGGGGAATAGTGTAGCACCCATGAATTTTAAATTATATATTCCTTTAAGAAATAATATGTTTGATAACATGTGATATACGCATCACCAAAACAAAAGAAACCACAAAAAATATATACTATTTAAAATGTATCTATAGAATTGGTGAGTAAAAATAGATGTAACTTAATTATGAAATATATGTAGAAATTAAAATAAAGGTACTTATTGATGGTAAGAAATTGATAAATTAAATTAGTGAATCTAAATAAATAGTAAGACTGAATTATAATTTAAAATGAAACCTTCATAAAAATTGAAATTTTATGTGTTTTTAGGGATAAAATATATTTCTGATATGAATTATATGTTAATATCAATTTGATTAGTATTTTATTGGAAGTAAGATTAAGAATAGTTAATTTTTTTAAAAAAGTTATTTTCCTATGAAAATAATTATCATTATATTTTTATATATTTATTTAAAATATAAATTAATAATTTTATAATTTGAAATTTAAAATATTTACTTCATTTTTAGATTTATAATATATATATTAACTTACGATAAATTTTTGATATATTTATGAAATAGTCAATTTTTATGTTAACAGTGAAAATACCATTTTTACCAAAATAGTAATTTATAATTATATAAAAAATACATATAAGTGAATAAATCCTTTTAATTGGTAATATATTTATTTAATATGTAAAACTACACCCTTCAAAAATACTATGTATAATTTATAAATCCTATGATTAACATATTGAGGACTTAAGTAATATTTTCCAATAAAAACTATTTCTAGTTTTTTCTTTAAATTAAATATTATTTTGGTAAAGTGTGGTTTTGGATTAATTTTAAATAATAATAAATTTTATTTTATTTATAATATACCAATTTATATAATTAAAATAAAATACATTGATAATTTTATCTTACACATAAAATTTAATCTTAAAAATACACTTTTTCTATATCGTGTTTTTTACACATTACATATAATTATGTAAATATTTATTGTATTAAACATGTAAATTTTATATGATAAACTGTATTTCATGTATATAATTAGTAGTTATAAATTATTTAATAATGGAAAATTTAGTTTTAGCAATAAAAAGTAAATACTTTGGTAAAAAATAGTTACCCAAGTAAAACCAAAATTGGAATATGTGAAATTTATAAGAGTGAAGGACTTAAATAAATGTTTTAAACATGTGTTAAAATGAACTATTAACAGAATATTCACCTTATATCACCCCACAATATATCATTTTATGATATAAATTATATATTAACATCAATTTGATTAGTAATTTATTGGAAATAATATTAATAATAGTTAATATTTTAAAAAAGTTATTTTCCTATGAAAACAATTATCATTATATTTTTATATATTTATTTAAAATATAAATTAATAATTTTAGAATTTTAAATTTAAAATATTTAGTTAAATTTTGGATTTATGATATCAATATTAAATTAGGATAAATTGTTGATATATTTCTAAAATGGTCAATTTTTAGGTTAACAGTGAAAATACCATTTTTACCAAAACTGTAATATATAATTATATAAAAAATACATAGAAGTGTATAAATCCTTTTAATTGGTAATATATTTATTTAATATGTAAAACTAAACACTTAAAAAAATACTATTTATAATTTAGAAATCCTATGATTAACATTTTGAGGACTTAAGTAATATTTTCCAATAAAAACTATTTCTAGTTTTTTCTTTAAATTAAATATTATTTTGGTAAAGTGTGGTTTTGGATTAATTTTAAATAATAATAAATTTTATTTTATTTATAATATACCAATTTATATAATTAAAATAAAATACATTAATAATTTTATCTTACACATAAAATTTAATCTTAAAAATACACCTTTTCCAAATCGTGTTTTTACACATTACATGTGATTGTGTAAAATTTTATTGTATTAAACATGTAAATTTTATATGATAAAATGTATTTCATGTCTAGAATCAGTAGTTATAAATTATTTAATAATGGAAAATTTAGTTTTAGCCATCAAAAGTAAATACTTAGGTAAAAAATAGTTACCCAAGTAAACCAAAAATTGGAATATGTGAAATTTATAAGAGTGAAGGACTTAAAAAAATATTTTAAACATGTTTTAAAATGAAATATTAAGTAAATATTGACCTTATATCATCCCAAACTCCATAATTTTCTATTTTGGAGTCTTATTGATGTGTTAAACAAGTTCTCTCTTTATATTAAGTTGAAATATTTAAGAAAATACCATTCATACCACTTATAAAAGGGGCCTCTCACTATACCTACCTGAACACTACCAAAAATAGAATTCATTTTGAAAATATTCCCTATATTCTTCCCTTGGATCCCTCTTTCACTTCCTTTATCTTCTGGTCATAGGAATTGACCCAAAACCATCCATTTTTAAGGATTTCTCTAAATGAAAAATCAAGTCTATAACATGAGTACTTAGTTTTCCTAACTTATTTTGTTTTCATTATTACTTTCAAAAATCTAAAAATATAATTCCTATGTAATTGAATTAGTATTTTCTATGTACTAAATTTTAATATGTTAATATAATAACTATTAATAACCTTTTACCTTTTCCGTTAATAAAAACGAATACGTATTTTGTGTATCTACTATACCTTTAATTATTTATATCATGATCCTATAAGTATTTATGGTATTATTGTTTCATTTTAAATTATATCTATAAATAGGTTATTACTTGAAAGTTAAAATGGTTTTAAGGGGTTCTTATCTCAAATTTTCACCCATATATACACATCTATTATTATACACTATGTTTTCTTTGGAATGGTGTATTTAATACCCCTTTAATATTTTGTATCATGATATTCTCATTAATAATTGTATTTAATGTTTCAATTGAAATAATATCCTTCAATGGGATATGATTCAAAAGTTTCTAAAGTCTTAAGTATTATTTGTTTCTATTTTCAATTCCATGAGAAATGTTTGATATTGCACACCATATTTTCTTTTATATGGTGCATTAACATACCCATTTCCTCCAAGTATAATTAATATATTTTAGTTTATGATATTTGAATTTATTTATGTCCCCATCATGTTATTTTGATTCTTACATTACCACTACCATAAGTTTTTTTACATCATAATTTTTCTTCATCGAGTCATGATTCATATTCACCACTTATTTACTTTTTGTGGTGTATATATTATTCATGTATTACCTTATAAATCCCCCATCCTATTTTATTTTCGGAAATGAAAATCATGGATATCCATCAATACCTTTTTCATTACAAAATCATTTTTTATTATAGGAATAATTTTCATCCAATGTATTTCTTCAGGTAACATAATATATTTGATTCCTTTTATTGAATGATGGTTACCTAGATTCTATACATCAATTGATTGGTGAAATTGTTTACTTAACCATATATCCATTACTATATATGGTGTTAGTATTAGGGATTATTACATAGAAAGATATTCTATTTATTAACTATGGAAATATTTACAACCCTATACTTGTTATTTCAACAGGGATTCTTATTGATTACTAATGAATGTTGGTTATTTATTTTATAGATTATTCATTCCTCAATATTATTAATTCATTAGACTTAATTAGAAATGGGTGGGGATAATCATAGATAGACAATCGATGCATTGATAGGTCTCATGAGACAAACTATCTTGGGTATTTTGGTGTATTCTAGCCCATAACAAAAATATTTCCTAGACACATGTCCTTAATGGTAAGATCATGATGTCTAAGATCATGATGCCTTGGATTAATTCATGTAATTAACTATCTGAAATTATTCATTTCAACACTAAAGAACCTGTTATTATTATCTATGTCATCTTTTTCATTTTCATTGTTATATATAGATATATTATTCCTTTAATTTCATTCCATTTTGAAATTATATTTTTTTTTATCTATTCCTACCATATTATTTATTCTCATGCTATTACTTTTTATGATCTTTGATTTCTATCACTTATATTTAAACTTAAGGAGAATTTGATCTCACCCTACATATGTTTCAATTTCTACAGATTATGAAGAAAAGTATTACACAGGATATATCTATAAGAGTATCATGTATGGAGAATGTTTTGGGAGATATTGAAGTCTTTTTATGGATTATATAGTTTCTTATATAGTTTAAAAAATGTCTATTTGATGATAAATACATGAGATTTTATAGTTAATAGTTTTTCCTAACTCTCTTAAAAACCAAACCAAAATATTCCTTTGAATTAATATGACTATATTTTGTAGTGATATTGTATTTTTGATGGTTAAAATTGGGTTGATTTGTTCATTTAAAATTCAGTATGTAATGAAATTCTTTATTCACACTAGATTCTAGGAGTGCAGGTCTTAGGCATCATAGTTAGAATCAGTAGAGAGTTTAGATACTTTTAGAGGTTAGGATGTTAGTTGATGATAATATAAGGATTGATATGTTAAGGTTTATAATAATTTCAAAGGTATATATAACCCTATAGTCTAGTTGAGATAATATTGAATATTTTTGGTATTTGGATAACAAAAAATTAGTGAAAAACATAGGATAAGACTAATGGATAAGTATTAGTATAGGATACATCTTGAAATTTTGATAAATTAAATATTATGGGTTTCTCTTGGAAATTACATACTGGTGTAGTTACTATAAGTGGATGTAGGATTTTTTTACAGATATACCTAGGTGTAATAGAAAGTGTGGATTCATTATTAACTTGATTATAAACTAGTTCATGATAAAGAGACCTAACTACACTCC
Organism: Viscum album; assembly: GCA_963277665.1. Lineage (NCBI taxonomy): Eukaryota > Viridiplantae > Streptophyta > Magnoliopsida > Santalales > Viscaceae > Viscum > Viscum album. The sequence continues at coordinate 386,943,718 of OY728160.1, read as the reverse complement.
TGGTTTGACACACCCAATGGATATGATTTAGTTAATCACATTATGTTTATTAACCATTATGGAGGATTTGAGTACGATGATAACTAATTATGTTAGAGAACCTAATAGAAAAATGACCATAGATAACCAAGGATTGAGAAAAGAGAGTCATAGGTTGAAACAAAATTATCATATGTTAAAAATGAAGGTTTCAAAGGTGAATACATATTTGTATTGATTTATTTATATTCATATTTTGGATATTATTATAACTATATTGGTTTTATTATTTGGTTGAAACAAAATCATAAAGATGAAGCTAAGAAATGTATGTATCTAAAAACCCTTATGTATTATAATTGTATAAGGGATCATAATTAAATGGTTGATAATATTATTATATACTTGTTATGTTATAAAATGTTAGTTTATAAGTCTTACCTAATATAGTGAGGTTGACATATTTATAGAAATTAAAACTTGATACTCTTATCTATTTTTATTAGTGAGTGATATTAATGATATTTTGGTATATTCTATAATTTGTGAGGATTATGTGAAATATCTACAGATTTTTATTCATTCGTTTTTCATAAAAGGTTTGGAAACATATATTAAATGTTATCAATAAATTTAAAAAGTGATTTTATGGCATAGTTATATTTTTGTGGGGATAAATATTGAAGAACACATGGTTGAGGGATGAATAACTTTGAGGATTAACATATGATAAATATTGAGATTACAATGGGTTTATTGATTTTTAAAAAATTAACTAAGTTAGTATTGATTAAAATGATATTGATAACTGATTCATGATATTTTTTTGGTGAATTTCATCACATTTTTGGGATTGTGGTATATATTGGCTAGTGTGTGATCTTATGACTTAGTGATTAATATCATTTGAGGGTAAATTATAATATTTATTTCTAAAAGAATATATGGTTTCACTATGGATTAATGTATTAGAGATTCAGATGGTTTTGAGAAGGTATATTTTATATAATGTATGATTAGGTTATATAAATACCTAAGTATATTATTGTATGAAAGATTAATGTTATTGATGAAATATAAGTAACTTAATATATCCTAAGAGAGTAGGGTGGATTTAATGTTATAATTTATATCCCGAATGATAAATATTTTAATAATACACTCACCTAATTTTATTAGTGAGCAATAATTAAAATTATTAGGATGTAATTTATTTTTGGGGGTTGTAATGTGACACCTAGAGATTTTAAATTCTATATTCCTTGAAGTCATAATAAGTTCAATAAAATGTGATACACACAACACTAAACCAAAACAAACCAGGGTATAATATATAACCGTTAAAATGTAGCTATATAATTTTTGGGAAAAAATAGATGTAACAAAATTATGAAATATATATAGAAATCAAGGTAAAGGTATATATCCATGCTAATAAATCTATTAATTAAATTAGCGTAGCTAAAAAAACTAATAAGATTGATTTATGATTTAAAATGTAACAATTATAAAAATTTACTTCTTATTTGGTTTTGTATATAAAAAATATATTGTTTATATGAATAATATATTAACACTAATTTTATTGGTAAATGATAGGAAATATTACTACAAATAGTTAATATTTATTTATTTTTAATTTCTTATGAAAACAATTTTCATTAGATTGTTATGTTTTTTTAAATTAAAATTACTAAATTTTAGAATTTTAATTTTAAAAATTGAACTTTATGTCTGGATTTAGAATAAAAATATTATATTTGGATAAATTTTTGGGATTTTTCTAAAATAGTTTATTTTTAGGTGAGAGGAGAAAATATAATTTTACCAAAACCACAACATAATAATTATATAAGAAAAAATATAAGTTTATAAAAAATTTTAATTGGTAAAATATGTATTTAATATGTAAAACCATAAATTTCAAAAATATTATATTTAATTTATAAAACCTATGATTAATATTTTAAGTACTTATGTAATATTTTCCAATAGAAAATGTTTTTTTTGTATTTTATCTTAATTAAATATCATTTTGGTATTGGTTGGTTTTTGATTTATTTTAAATATACATAATATTTATTTATAATAAAACTATTTATATCATGAAAATTAAATACATTTATATTTTTACCCTGCACATAAATTTTAATCTTAAAAATGCACTTTTTCTAAAAACGGGCTTATACGTGTTACATGTGATGATGTAAAAAATTTATTTTCAAACACATGAAAATTTTATCTAATAAAATTTATTTAATATTTGGAATCAATAGCTCCATATTATGTAATATGGTCCATTTTATTTTTCATCATTATAAGAAAATTTATTAGGTATAAGTTAGTTACCACGGTAAAACCAAAAATGGTAAAATTGAAAATTATAAGAGTAAAAGACTTAAAAACATATTTAAAACATGTGAGGAAATGAATGGTTGAGGTTTTATCAACTTTATATCATCCCCAAAAACATTATTTCCCATTTTTGACTCTTCTTAACTTGTGAAACATGTTATATCTATATATTAAGTTGAAATATTTATAAAAATAAAAATATCACCATTTATAAAAGGGGATAATCAACAATATTGGAGTTGGTGTCCTAGGACAAACTATTTGTACTTTTATTACATGTATATTTTATTTATCTAATATTAACAAAAATTATTATTATATATTTTTCATTATTCTTCATGACTCTAATGTAATAATGTCATAGATTATACATCACATTGATAAGGTCATAGCAGTTCCCCGCTATAATGAGAACCTTGAAGTGATATGAAGATATTATTAAATATATTTATGTATTCAGATAACACACTATGATGGGAAACATAGTATATAGAATATCAGGTACGAGTACTCATAAGTGGATGATGCTCCTTCTTATGATTTTTTTACTTGGTAATCTCCAAGATGAGAGATTATGAGAATAGACTTGCCAGTAGGAATTCCACATGTTTTTGTGTCATCAGATATTCCTATCTGTGAGCATGTGTAATGGTTCTTAGACATTAATATTATCATTAATTAATTTCATGACTCATGTATTTATATTTTTTTGATGAAAATAATGATTCCATATGTTCACGGTGAGGTAGGGTACGTTGGGAAAATCAGGATTGGCATGTAATTAATGGATAAGTCAAGGAAGGGTTTTTCCCTTCCATATTTATGGAAGTTGATATATTATACCTTTAACTAGAATATAATAGTAACATTAAATTCCATTTCCATGGTAAAATTATGTGTTTATTTCAGATAGTCAAATAAATAAGTATCAGGCATATAGGTTGGTGAGACAGATGTGCAACCTTCTTGATGAGATATTAAGACAAAGGGATTATATTACATAGTGAGCATTCATATGTGGTTGTTTTCATTGTGACATTAAGTTATTTTTCTTGGGTTACTTGACCTATTTATATATAGTAATCTTTTAATTTATAGACAAATAATGGTTGGAATATAACTTTTAGTTGATCGTTGATGTCGTTCAACTCCATTACAGGAGTTATGCCTATGAAAACTAGTGGATCTAAATGTTTCAACACATGTGGGAGAAGTTGTATGAATATATGGAATTTATGAATTTTTTTGAACAACACATTGTGTAGTACAGGGGGACACATTCCATAAATTCCCCTCTATTTGGTGGATAGGGTTTCCAGTAGATTTAACCATAACATTCTATGTGGTTGTTCCACACACCATGTGACTCTTAGAAGGCCAACACAAACTGTACAGGGAGTATGTAACTTGAAGAGATTGTGGCCCCACATGCCATGTGTGGTGGGTCACACATCGTGTACTTCATAGTGTACATGGTCTTGGGTAGATGAAACATGTTGAGTGTTGGATTGGGCCCCTGCACATCGTGTGACATGGAGTACACTCCATGTGCTTTATAAATACTTGGACATAACCAACATACATGAGAATACCCTAAGTACAAGGGAATTGGCCATAGTACACAGGATAGACCAGACAACACGCCGAGTGCCAAACCAACCTCTACATGCCATGTACCCCTAGTAGACATTCCATGTATTTCGAGAAAGAATACCATGTGATACCATGATATACAGGTAGATCTGGGATCAGTGAGAAATACCATGTACTCGATGGGACATATTGTGTTCTCTTTAGTTAATCTTTGGTGTGATATTGGGTTAGTTCCCACAAATCATTTCAGTATAAAACTATCTATATAGGGTACATTCCCTTGTTACATCCCCATGAGGGTACTATGAGTCATCACATCCTGGGTAGAGGATTTGATGCCATCTACAGTTTTAGTCTTGGATAGAGTTATGGAATACCTCCATGAGGCCTGGAATATGATCCTATATAATTATCTTCTTCCCTAGGTGGGGTTTTAGGTATCATTATGACCAATATACATGGGCATATGATCCCCTAGTTATTTGGTTATTCCAGTTCAGGTTAGGTATACCCCATAGGTCCTAGGTGTGATCCCATATATATGTATCAACATATGTTGTCTTCCAATGAGGTGTAGTTTGATCGAATGTGTATCTTAGATGAGCGCTCTTAGTTTCATTAACGATTCTTCATGGAAAGACTCATTGATCATGTGATATCATATGAGTTACATTATTATAGTTATACCTGATGAGTGATTCCTCTCAGATGAGTTCCAACAAGGATGAAAAGGCTCATGGAGTGAGTTCTCCTAGACTAGTGTTACCTTTTAGGCTCTAGTGGAATCCTAGGATGGTAGTGAGGTCATGACCTTACCTTGATACTTAGTGTCCATCTTGATAATATATGGGTTATTATTATACATTTTTATATATTATATTTTAATTGAAATACCTTCACGGAGATGTGATTAATTATTTCTTTATGCTTTATGTTTGGTGATTTCAGGGTGTCCTACTGGGCATGTATATACTCACCCATGCATGGGATCTTCTCACACATGTCATGTCTTATGAATAAAAAATTTCTTTTATTGGAATCCTAGGTGGACCAAGAGTAAGTTGATCTTAGTTGGAGGTTATTTATTCTAGAAATACCTCATATGGATCCAAGAGTTTCTTTTGGGTTACTATTTACTGTATTGTACTATGATGTGGGATATATGTTATGAATGCATTTATAGTATGATTTTTGTACCTATCTGCATTATACTAGTGTATAGATATGCATGTGTCTGTATAAGTACTTTAACCCAAGGATTCACATGTGCATGATATTCCTACTTGGTGTTATTCTCTAGCCCTTGGGATATTGGAGGTGGGCTTGGGGTATCATTCTCAGCTTATTACCGGCTAGATGGTCCCTAGTGGGTTGGGTTGTGACAAATCCATTCCATTTATTGATTGTGAAAATATTAACAATCTCTATACTTATTATTTCAATAAGTATGTGTATTTATTACCTAAGTAATATTGTTTATGTATTTTATATATTATTTACTACTTTATATGATAAATGAATTGGATATAATTACCAATGGGTGGGGGCCGATTATAGATCACCCCTCGATGCATTGATAGTTCTCATAAGACATACTAGATTGGGTATTTTGGTGTATGTCTACTAAGAAAAAAAATATTTCCTAGACACGAGGCCTAGATATCATGATCATGATGTCTAAGATCATGATGTACTATATTAGGGCATAAAATTATCTATTTGGAATTATAAATTTAATCTCTAAGGAAACAATTATTTTTATCTATGCGATCATTTCATTTCCATTTTAATACATATATACATCATGCTTACAATTTCCTTATATTATGGAATTAATTTTTATTATTTATTCTTACCATAATATTTATGATCATATTATGTCTAGTTATGATCTTTTATTACCATCATTTATATTCACCCATAGTAATCATTTTAGATCACCCTTCATATGTTTCAATTTCCCTAGGTTATGAAGAAAATTATTACACATGATATGTTTAAAAGATTACATGTATGAAGAATTTTTTGTGAGATAATGAAGAATTATTATTAATTATTTAGTTTTTATATAATAAAAAATAACAATTTGATGAGAAATTAATATTTTTTATAATTTAAATATTTTTCCTAACTCTCCTCTAAACATAAATGGTATTTCAAATGAATGCGACTCCATATTTTTTGGCGACATTGTAATTTTTAATGGAAATTTTTTGGATTCTTAGATTCATTTAAAATATGGTATGTAAAAAGGTGTTTAATCAAACTAGATTATGAAAGTGTGGGTCTGGGAATCCCAATATAAAATAAATTAGTTACATAATATAAAAAATTTCTTAATAGAGTGGAATTGGGATAAAAAACCCTACCTTGGATTCCTTCTTGGTAGAATTCATTATCTACTCCTAAATAAAAAAAATTAAATTTATAAAATACATTATTAGAAACCTTTTCCATCTATATTAAATTTTTTAAATTTTTTTAATAATCCATTTTAATTGATTCATTGTATAGTTCTTTATTACATTGACCACTTATGGTTGTTCAGTCAATTTTTCCAAAAATAATTTGGTGTGTTGACTATGGTAAAAGGTGTAACATAATGGCCAAATAACCTATAAAATGTTAATAATGTATTGAATATAATTTTTATTCATTATATACAATTTTAAAACCATCCAATGAAGACAGTTAATGAAAAAAATAAATACATCGTTCATGGGGAGGTAGTCTGCACATACGCGTGATGAAATTTTCATTTTCTTAATGGTTAGAAAAAAATTATTAATATTTTTATAATCATATTTATATCATAAATGTCATATATATTAAGTAAATATATACTTATGATTATATGGAATTTATGAATTTTTTTGAACAACACATTGTGTAGTACAGGGGGACACATTCCATAAATTCCCCTCTATTTGGTGGATAGGGTTTCCAGTAGATTTAACCATAACATTCTATGTGGTTGTTCCACACACCATGTGACTCTTAGAAGGCCAACACAAACTGTACAGGGAGTATGCAACTTGAAGAGATTGTGGCCCCACATGCCATGTGTGGTGGGTCACACATCGTGTACTTCATAGTGTACATGGTCTTGGGTAGATGAAACATGTTGAGTGTTGGATTGGGCCCCTGCACATCGTGTGACATGGAGTACACTCCATGTGCTTTATAAATACTTGGACATAACCAACATACATGAGAATACCCTAAGTACAAGGGAATTGGCCATAGTACACAGGATAGACCAGACAACACGCCGAGTGCCAAACCAACCTCTACATGCCATGTACCCCTAGTAGACATTCCATGTATTTCGAGAAAGAATACCATGTGATACCATGATATACAGGTAGATCTGGGATCAGTGAGAAATACCATGTACTCGATGGGACATATTGTGTTCTCTTTAGTTAATCTTTGGTGTGATATTGGGTTAGTTCCCACAAATCATTTCAGTATAAAACTATCTATATAGGGTACATTCCCTTGTTACATCCCCATGAGGGTACTATGAGTCATCACATCCTGGGTAGAGGATTTGATGCCATCTACAGTTTTAGTCTTGGATAGAGTTATGGAATACCTCCATGAGGCCTGGAATATGATCCTATATAATTATCTTCTTCCCTAGGTGGGGTTTTAGGTATCATTATGACCAATATACATGGGCATATGATCTCCTAGTTATTTGGTTATTTCAGTTCAGGTTAGGTATACCCCATAGGTCCTAGGTGTGATCCCATATATATGTATCAACATATGTTGTCTTCCAATGAGGTGTAGTTTGATCGAATGTTTATCTTAGATGAGCGCTCTTAGTTTCATTAACGATTCTTCATGGAAAGACTCATTGATCATGTGATATCATATGAGTTACATTATTATAGTTATACCTGATGAGTGATTCCTCTCAGATGAGTTCCAACAATGATGAAAAGGCTCATGGAGTGAGTTCTCCTAGACTAGTGTTACCTTTTAGGCTCTAGTGGAATCCTAGGATGGTAGTGAGGTCATGACCTTACCTTGAGACTTAGTGTCCATCTTGATAATATATGGGTTATTATTATACATTTTTATATATTATATTTTAATTGAAATACCTTCACGGAGATGTGATTAATTATTTCTTTATGCTTTATGTTTGGTGATTTCAGGGTGTCCTACTGGGCATGTATATACTCACCCATGCATGGGATCTTCTCACACATGTCATGTCTTATGAATAAAAAATTTCTTTTATTGGAATCCTAGGTGGACCAAGAGTAAGTTGATCTTAGTTGGAGGTTATTTATTCTAGAAATACCTCATATGGATCCAAGAGTTTCTTTTGGGTTACTATTTACTGTATTGTACTATGATGTGGGATATATGTTATGAATGCATTTATAGTATGATTTTTGTACCTATCTGCATTATACTAGTGTATAGATATGCATGTGTCTGTATAAGTACTTTAACCCAAGGATTCACATGTGCATGATATTCCTACTTGGTGTTATTCTCTAGCCCTTGGGATATTGGAGGTGGGCTTGGGGTATCATTCTCAGCTTATTACCGGCTAGATGGTCCCTAGTGGGTTGGGTTGTGACAAATCCATTCCATTTATTGATTGTGAAAATATTAACAATCTCTATAATTATTATTTCAATAAGTATGTGTATTTATTACCTAAGTAATATTGTTTATGTATTTTATATATTATTTACTACTTTATATGATAAATGAATTGGATATAATTACCAATGGGTGGGGGCCGATTATAGATCACCCCTCGATGCATTGATAGTTCTCATAAGACATACTAGATTGGGTATTTTGGTGTATGTCTACTAAGAAAAAAAATATTTCCTAGACACGAGGCCTAGATATCATGATCATGATGTCTAAGATCATGATGTCCTATATTAGGGCATAAAATTATCTATTTGGAATTATAAATTTAATCTCTAAGGAAACAATTATTTTTATCTATGCGATCATTTCATTTCCATTTTAATACATATATACATCATGCTTACAATTTCCTTATATTATGGAATTAATTTTTATTATTTATTCTTACCATAATATTTATGATCATATTATGTCTAGTTATGATCTTTTATTACCATCATTTATATTCACCCATAGTAATCATTTTAGATCACCCTTCATATGTTTCAATTTCCCTAGGTTATGAAGAAAATTATTACACGTGATATGTTTAAAAGATTACATGTATGAAGAATTTTTTGTGAGATAATGAAGAATTATTATTAATTATTTAGTTTTTATATAATAAAAAATAACAATTTGATGAGAAATTAATATTTTTTATAATTTAAATATTTTTCCTAACTCTCCTCTAAACATAAATGGTATTTCAAATGAATGCGACTCCATATTTTTTGGCGACATTGTAATTTTTAATGGAAATTTTTTGGATTCTTAGATTCATTTAAAATATGGTATGTAAAAAGGTGTTTAATCAAACTAGATTATGAAAGTGTGGGTCTGGGAATCCCAATATAAAATAAATTAGTTACATAATATAAAAAATTTCTTAATAGAGTGGAATTGGGATAAAAAACCCTACCTTGGATTCCTTCTTGGTAGAATTCATTATCTACTCCTAAATAAAAAAAATTAAATTTATAAAATACATTATTAGAAACCTTTTCCATCTATATTAAATTTTTTAAATTTTTTTAATAATCCATTTTAATTGATTCATTGTATAGTTCTTTATTACATTGACCACTTATGGTTGTTCAGTCAATTTTTCCAAAAATAATTTGGTGTGTTGACTATGGTAAAAGGTGTAACATAATGGCCAAATAACCTATAAAATGTTAATAATGTATTGAATATAATTTTTATTCATTATATACAATTTTAAAACCATCCAATGAAGACAGTTAATGAAAAAAATAAATACATCGTTCATGGGGAGGTAGTCTGCACATACGCGTGATGAAATTTTCATTTTCTTAATGGTTAGAAAAAAATTATTAATATTTTTATAATCATATTTATATCATAAATGTCATATATATTAAGTAAATATATACTTATGATTATTTATGTAAAGTATAAATGAAAAATTAATCACATCACTTTGTGGTGGTTGTAGTCCAAAAGTACACACAAGTGATACTATCATTTTCCAATGGATAGAAGGGTAAATATATATATATATATATAATATTTTATCTTTAAAAAATCAAAATAATTTAATAATAATATTATAATTTACTTAAATTCATCATTATATCCTTCCATGTGATCTGATGATGAAAAATTATACACATCGCTTTGTGGAGAAGGTAGTATGTATGTACACATGAGCGATGTTTTCATTTCTCATTGGATTGAAAAAGAGATGAAACATATTATAACATAGACATAATAACTTTTTATTATAATTTATATACTTATGTTATTATATAATAATGGTTATTATAGGTTTGAAGGAGGTAGAATAAGAAATAAACACGAAAGAACTCGGTTAAGAGTTATACCACTTCTTTGGAAAACCTGCTTTGTCTTATATATTAAGTATTATTAGGATGATTTTTTTTGTAGGACAAGGAAATATAGTATATGGTTAAGGATGTTATAAATATATTTGGTTAGGAATTGTCTTATCCAGAGTTCTCAATGTTTGTGAATAAGTGAAGAGAGGAGGTTCTTTTGTATAAGTGCGGTGGGTGGCAAACCTATAAATATTTGAAACTTTATTATATAATATGTGTCTTAATCATGTAATGTGGATCCAAATATTAATTTTTTAATAGATTATAAGGGAAAGGTTTAAATTCAACCATCTTATGATATTTATGCATTTGTTTTTTGTTATCTTAAATCCTTATCCCTTTATTTTAACCCTTTTAACCCATTTTACTCTTAACTATGGTGATAAAATTTTACCATGGTTACAATTTATTATGAAAAAAATGAAGCTAAAATCATTACCAAATTAAAATATTATAATCCAAAATATTTAATAAATTTTATATTATTCATTTTTTTATGTGGTAAAAATTAATTTTAACATAAGTTATCAAAACGTAATGAAAACCATTTTTAAAAAAATATCATTTTTAAGCCTAAAATATGATTTTACACCAAAATCAAGTATATAGTTAATTAAAATGGAATTTATTTGAATTATTATTGATTTAAGTAGAAAATTTTGACTTTAAAATCTAAAAAATTGAATATAAACTTGTGAATACTTGATTAAAGTAGATAAACCATAAATAGTTTATATTTTAATAAAAACATTACTTAGATTTCCAAAATGTCAAAAATTGATTTCAAAGTTCAAAATTATATTTTTAAATGCACTATATAACTTTATAAATATATTTTTATATTATAAAAAAGTTTCTATAAACTTTTATTTTATTATTATATCCTAATAATGTCTTTAAAGTGATTGTATTTATAAAACCGGTATTTTTCACTATTGACAAAAAAATTAACTATTTTGAAAAGCATCAAAAAATTCACCATAAGATAATTTAGATATATTGAAACCATAAATTAAATATTTTTTTCCCAAATTCAATTTCTAAAATTTACAAATTTATCTTTTAAATGATGATTTAAAATATACAAGAATGCGTTTTATTGAAAAATAACCCCTTTAAGCATTAATTATTCTTAAACTTATGTGATTTCATTCTTATCATTCAAAATTGAGTGCTTATTTCCTATTAATTAATAAATATATTTTTATTAGGAATTATTTTAAACATATATTTCATAAAATTTTTACTGGTATTCATACCAATCAATCCAATGATAAGGTTATAATAGTCATATTTAAATAATATTATATCTATGAAATATCATAGTTCATTGAAGATCAATGTTGCATGTATTAGAAAATATTTTCCATATTATTCATAATCTAAATTTTTGGGGTTGTATTACATTATTCCCTTCTTAAATAAATTTTATCCTCACAATTTTAATTCATTTTGAACATATTATAACATAATAATATATTTTTTCAGGAATTTTAATTTCCTTTTTAAGAATAGAGAAATAATTATTTAATAAATACATATTTTTTAAATAATATGTGTACCTTTATAAGTCTTAAAAATTGATTAGACAATGAAAAAAACATATTTTAATTACATTTTAATGGTATTAAATGTTCATTTTTGATCTTATGGTCTTGAGTTAGTGGATTTTAATTTTGAACATCCATTCTAATCATTTGTTCTCTTCATGCCTAATGTACACCAATTTAGGTTCAATGATTCATATAATTTTAAGGAATGTAATTACCCATATTTTAATTTTATATTTTGGGAAATGAATATACACATCAATATGAACATTTTTCATTCAGGGATCAATGGAGGATTCATAAAGGATGATGGTGATATTTAGCGATAAAAGGAAACAATTCTGAAGAAGGCAGATTTGACACCAACTCACTGATGAGAATGTGAGGCCCACAATAAAATCCCAATAAATCCAAATTTTTTTGGGACTCTATAAGAAATTTATAGTAACAAATAATTTTTCATAATCCAGTGCTAATTCGGCCTCCATGGTGATTATTAAGGAGGCCCAAATAGAATATCAAAATCTGGGATAGAATCTGCGGCCCATATTTTTTTTTCAATAAATAGTTCATAACTCCCTATAAAAAAATCAAAATGGGACCAAATTTTACAAAAGGTTAGGAGACATCCGGGGATCCATTTTCTTCTTCTATATACCACTATAATTCATCCATCTATAAGGTCCTTTAGATTCGTCTGTTCGATGGATGCAAGCTGGCTTCCACTTTGGGTCAAAGGAGGGAATCAATTTTTATCCACTACTTTCCACCACCCTGAGGCCTAAATTAATTTAATAACTGGGAATAAATTTATTGAGGCTCGTCCTAAGGCTTCCAAATTTCCTATTTAATGAAGTTTTGGTGATGGAGAATACATCTCTTGTTTTTTGTAATGTTATTATGCCAAAGTTTCGTTGTAATGCTTTCAATTGCCATGTAAGTTTATTTTTTTTGTATTTCTATGTTCTTAATAAAAATATTTCTCTTATAATCTTACCATTTCTTTTATTAAAGATATATAATAACAAATCATAGTGATATCTCTGTTTTGTGGTGAATTAGTTCACACATGTGTGTGAATTTCATTCACACACACAGAGGAGTGGTCGTTATTTTCGCGGTTTAATTTTCTTCAATAAAATTCTTATAAGCCATATTCTGCCAACCATTGAGAGTATACCGTCAATGGAGGGAAAAAACTTTAATGGTTTGATCATAGGAAGTTTAAAAGGCTGGATTTAATGTTATTTTATGAACTAATTGTTGTTAATTGGATAATTAATTCAAGACTTCCATTCTTCAGTTATTTCCACTCTTCATCTTCACTGTGTTTGAGGAAGATAAATCCAAGTACTAAAATGACCATATAACTTGGAGAGATCATGAATTTTGTTCTATAAGTGTGTATGGGATTAGTAATTTAGTTTAGTTAACATAAAACTAGAAAATTATGAAGGTAGTGTTATTTTGAATAATGTATTCACCAAGAATTAATAAAACCAAAAATTTTTAAAGTAAAATTCATTCAATTCATCCCAAGCATAATCCTAAGATCAACCAATTTTCATTAAATTGAATTCACTTAGGTTTATTAGTTTTATTAAAAACCATCTAAAATTAAAACCAATTTGGTCACTTCATAGACAAAAATCCATCTCACAGGTTTTGAATCTTAGGTATCTTCTTAGGTCTCAGTGGATTCGACAACCCAAGCTAGACTACAAGAACCGTTCTACCTTTTTCTCTTGGGTAAATTTAAGCATGAATCAAATTTTGGTGCCGTTTCCAGGGACCAAGTAATTAACTTAGACCAAAAACTTATTTCCTCACCCCATTCTTCTATTCTCACCCAAGATCTCTTGTCTTGTCCCTTTATCACTTTTTTTCCTTTTGGAACATGTCCGGCTACACCCGAGATAATTCAAACAGACTAATTAGGGTGGAAATTACTAGGATAGGGGAGTCAAGTGAACATAGGGGATTGTTTCCATTAGATCCTAATATTATTGATACTCCAGAATCAAAAAATGAATCAATTCTAATGGAGTGTCTTCCAAGAAATCAAATTGTAAATCATGGGGGAAATCAAATGATAAACCAAAATCAAGAAGCTCCAAACCTAGGGAATGTAGTCGATCAAACCATGAATGACTACCTCACTCCAACTTGGACCAATTACCCCCCATAAATTAGACAAAATTCTCTTCTAGATACCAATTAAATCTTTATACCCCATGTTCTAAACCACCTTCCCTCATTTCATGGAATGGAGTCCGAGATGTCCTACCTTCACATTAAGGAGTTCAATGACATTATAGAAACCATGTGTCCCACACATCAACTAGAATCAGCTAAGACGAGACTATTTACTTTTTCTTTAAAGTATCGAGCTAAAAATTGGCTAAAAAATTTGATACCATCATCCATCAACTATTGGGACCAATTACAAAGATAATTCTACAAAAAAATACTTTCCCCACTACAAAACAATTGCAATTAAAAAGATCATCCAATTTTTTTTTTAAAAAGAGGGAGAATCATTCTATGAAACATGGGAGAGGTTCAAAGACACCCTAAACATGGTTCCACATCATGGTTTTTCTATACCTGAATAAGTGATAATTTTTTATGAAGGGTTGGGCCTAGGGAATAAACAATTCATTGACATGATGTGTAATGGAACTTTTAAAAACAAAGCCCCAAATGATGCTTATGAGTATCTGGAAAGCCTTGCTGAAAAAAACCAAACATGGGGAACTTCACCTTATTTTTAAAAGCCACAAAGAACTACTAGAATTCATACACTTATATAAGAGGAAATCCTTAGGGATAAACTCGCAGCTCTCTCTAGGAAGGTTGAAGAGATAGATCTTAGGAAAGTCCATGAAATCCAAACTGTAGACCCTGTTTTCAAAATTTGTGACATACATGACCATAAGATAGACAACTTCCCAACCATTACATCCATCAAGGAGGTTATTTTAGGAGGACCCCCATCGGAAGTAAATGCTTTGAACTTTAAAAAGACTCAATACCAAAACACCTTCAACCCAAGGTATAATGACCACCCAGGATTCTACTGGAAAGATAACCAACAACCTAGCCAACCACAGGGAAAAAATTCATACCATTATCAGAACTACCAAACCCATAACCAGTTCCAAACCCAACCTATCCAATACCAACAACCACTAGTCAATTTTCAACACCTCCAAAATATCCCCCTAGGTTAAACCAATCTTCTCAAGCACCAACCCAAACTATTCCACAAAGCCTACTAGAACAACTGTGCAAACAAATGGAAAGGATGAACTCAATAGTATCTTCCCTAAAACAAGAAATTCAAACCATCAAAACTAGAAAGGCACCCATGCTAACACAAGCCATTCCACAACAGACAGTAAGGGGAGAGTCAAGTTGCACTCAAACAACTCATGAACAACTAAAGGCTGTGACTATTTTAAGAAGTGGGAAATCAATTGAGAAACCTAAACAACTAATTCAAAACCAATCTGAAGATTCAAACTTGGATGAAAATTCAAATGAACCAAATGATCAAATTGAAAAACACGATAACATTTTCAAAGAAACAACTATTCAACAAACAACCCCACAACCTATACCATTTCCTTAATGCATGAGGGGAAAAAGTAAGCCTAAATTGAGTGAAACATTGAGGGAAATCTTATCACAAGTCAAGTTGAAAATTCCTCTTTTCAATGCAATCCAAACCATACCTAATTACTCAAAGTACCTTAAGGACCTATGCACTTTTAAAAGAAAATTTTCACATAAAAACCAAGTCCTTTTGGCTACTAATGTGAGTGCCACCATTCAAGGGACCATTCCTCCTAAGTTGAAAGACCCATGTTGCCCTTACATCAATGTTGGACTAAGAGAGAGAAAAGTTGTCAAGGCCTTGTGTGACTTAGAGGCTAGTGTCAATCTCATTCCCTATGCTGTGTACTTCCAGTTAGGCCTAGAAGAACTCCAACCCACATTTGTCACACTTGAACTTGCTGATCATAGCATTATGGTTCCAAATGGGATTTTAAAGGATGTTCTGGTAACGGTTGAAAACTTCATCTACCCCACTGACTTCATTGTCCTTAACAACCGTCTAAACTTAGGAAACAAGGAACAAACCCCAATCATCCTTGGTCATCCTTTTCTTACAACAATCAACTCTGTTATCCGAGTTTGAAATGGGAACATGACCATCACCTTTGGAAACATGAGTCTAGACCTGAACATCTATAATACAAGCTCACAAATAGGGGATGATGAGGACATTCATGAAGTAAACATGATAGGAAGCATTGATAATGAATCCATAGAACATCAAGGAATATTTGATGGATGTTTAAGTTATGATGAGATTGATTTTATTTGTTCACATGAAGGAAGTTTATCTCCTTGGCTTGAATAATTTTCAAATTTCTCTAATGATGAATTATTAGGCCCAACAACCAGTGAAACCTTTCAAGAAACCACTTTCATAGAGACCACTCCAACTTCCTTCCCTAAATCTGATCAAGCTAATCTAGTAGCTAAAACTTCTACATGTGGGGAATCAATCCTATATAAAACTCTAGGAAAAAAAATTGATCTTGATCCAATGTCCCAATATTCTTCTGAAATTATGAACCAACCAGATCTTGACTTAAAGGAACTTCCCGCTTCACTCAAGTATGCCTTCCTAGGGGACAATAAAACACATCCTATTATCATTTCTTCTTATCTTGAAGCCAATAATGAGAGGATGCTTCTAGATTTCCTTCAAAAACATAAGAAATCCATTGGTTAGACCCTATTTGATATTAATGGGATTATCCCACTTATTGAGACTCATAGAATTATTCTAGAATCTGATTCAAAGCCATGTCATCAACCTAAATAGCGACTCAATCCTAATCTCATGGAGGTAGTATGGAAGGAACTTATGAAATTATTAAAAGATCGTATCATCTATCCCATTCCTGAGAGTGGGTTGGTGAGCCCAATCTAAGTGGTTCCCAAGAAGGCAGGAATTACAGTGATAAAAAATAAGGATGGAGAGATTCTTCCAACTAGGGTGAGTAGTGGCTGGATATTCTGCATCGACTATTGGAAGCTAAACTCATTTACCAAGAAAGACCATTTCCCCTTACCATTCATTGACCAAGTCCTTGATAGAGTGGAAGGTAATGCCTTCTACTATTTCTTAGATGGGTACTTAGGGTACAATCAGATTGAGGTATCCCTAGAGGATCAAGTGAAGACTAAATTCACCTATCCATTCAGAACCTTTGCCTTCAAACGCATGACCTTTGGGTTATGCAATGCCCCTGTAACCTTCCAGCGGTGCATGATGGGAATCTTCTCAGACATGGTAGGGTATTTTCTTGAGGTCTTCATGGATGAATTATTTGTGTTTGGGGATACATTTGAGGGATGTTTGAGGAATGTGGATAGAGTCTTTCCAAGATGTGAAGAAAAGAATCTGGTCCTAAACTTGAAAAAATGCCATTTCATGGTTAAAGAGGGACTAGTTCTAGGCTATATGATCTCAGGTAGGGGGATTGAAGTTGATAAATCCAAGGTTTAAATCATTTTTCACCTTCCATCACCAAAAACTGTCAAGGAAGTGAGGTATTTATTAAGACATGCAGGTTTCTATAGAAGATTCATCAAGGAATTTAGTTCAATCTCCCATCCACTTTGTGCTCTCCTAGTAAAGGATTCTCCATTTGTTTGGACAGAAAGCTGTGATGGTTCATTCTCAACCCTCAAATCCTCTCTCACCTCTCCTCCCATTATGAAATCTCCAAATTAGAACCTCCCTTTTGAACTTATGTGTGATGTCGGTGACTTTGTTGTAGGAGCTGTATTAGGACAACGTTGCAATAAAACTCCTTATGTCATTATTTATGAAAGAAAATCCTTAAATGATGCCCAAATCAACTACACCACCACTGAAAAAGAGTTTCTTGATGTTGTCTTTTCCTTGGAGAAATTTAGGTCCTATCTCTTAGGATCACCCATCATTATCTTCACTGACCATTCAACCCTAAAATAACTTTTCCAAAAACAAGATTCCAAGGCTAGACTAATTAGGTGGGTACTTATCTTACAAGAATTTGACCTCACAATCAAGGACAGAAAGGGTGTTGAAAATGTTGTAGCTAATCACCTCTATAGGATGGAATTAAAAGACAACTCAAATCACATTTCTGTGTTTGATTCATTCCCTAATGAACACCTATACTCTATGAGTGGATGCCCTTGGTATGCCAACATAGCCAACTTCTTAGTTACAGGAGTCATTAAAAACTTCTTAGGGACTCAAGCTCAAAGGAAATTCATTTCTAATGTTAGGAACTATGTGTTTGATGATCCATACCACTATAAGTTCAGACCTGACCAAGTCATTAGGAGTTGTGACCTATAATTTGAACAAGGGTCCATCCTTAAATTCTGTCATAGTGAGGCATGTGGATTTCAATTTTTCTCTAAGAAAACTTCTACTAAGGTTCTTCAGTGTTGTCTCTTCTGGACCACCATCTCAAGGTAATTCTACACATTTTGTCAAAGCTGTCCTAAGTGTCAAAAAGTAGGGTCCATCACAAAAAGGAATCAAATTCCACTCACTCCCATCTTAGTGATTGAAATCTTTGACTGTTGGGGAATTGATTTCATGGGTTCCTTCCCAAAATACAGGGGATATCTGTACATCCTTTTAGCTATTGATTATTTCTCCAAATAGGTTGAGTACATTCCTAAAAAATCCAATGATCATCAAACTATGATTAGATTTCTCAAGGAAAACATCCTCTCTAGATTTTGAATTCCTAGGGCTATCATTAGTGATCATGGAACTCATTTCTGTAATATTCCTTTCTCAGCACTCATGGAAAAGTATGGAATTTATCACAAAGTGTCCATTGCTTACCACCCACAGACCTATGGTCAAGATGAATTTGGAAATCGATAAATAAAAAAAATTCTTAAGAAAACTGTTAATCCATCTAGGAAGGATTGGTCAAGAAAAATCTTAGATGCTCTTTGGGCCTGTCAAACTACATTTAAAACCATTTTAGGAATGTCCCCATATAGGTTGGTTTATGGAAAAACATTCCATTTGCCAATGAAAATTGAACATAAGGATATTTTGGGCAATTAAGAAAATGAATTATGACCTCTCATTGGCCGGAACAAAAAGGAAATTAGATCTCAATGAACTTGAGTAAATAAAGATGGAGGCTTATGAAAATTTAAGGATCAATAAAGAAAAAGTACAAGCCTACCAATATAAAAACCTTAAAACCAAACATGTTGAACCGGGAAAACATATTCTTTTGTATAATTCTAAACTTCACTTACACTCGGGAAAATTGAGGTCTAGATGGTCAGGTCCATACATAGTGCATAAGGTGTACCCCCATAGGGCTGTTGAAATCAAAGATCCCACCAATGGTCAAACATTTAAAGTTAATAGTCATAGAGTCAAACCATTCATATAATCATTCCAAAAACATGAAGTTGATGAAGAATTGTGTGAAACTACCTTAGATAACAAAAATAATTAATTGATTAGGGGTCCAAGTCATGATAATGACGTTAAAAAAAGTGCTGCATAGGAGGCAACCCATGTTTTTCAAGTTTCCAATCATTTTGTTACTTTAATCAACTTTATATTTCAAATAGAATTAGTGGATCATTTTTATATATATTTTTTCTCTACCTCATACTATTGATCTATTCTTCTCTTATGAATATGGTTGAGTATGAAAGGGGAGAACCATATTCATCCTTGTCACGTGATGTGATCCCTGAGTACTACCTTACCCAGAAATTAAAAAGAATACAATGTATCATCAGTTGATTTAAAAAAAAGGAAAACCATAAAAATTATGAGACTTGGTATTAAATAAATTGTTGTGTTGTTTGTTTTTTCTGGTTTTTTTTGTTTATATAGTTCAGGGACTATTTTTGGGTGATACATATTCAATCAAGGAGGTGCCTAAATCTCCCATGAGAACAAATAGTGATTTGGGAGCACCTCAATCATCATTATGAAGCCACCAAGTGAACTTGTTCCATGCCCTTTCCAACTCATTCCCCCCCACCCGCTTTCTCCTCTATTTTCTTTTTACGAAACAAGGGACAATTTCATTCTAAGTTGGGGGTGTGGAAATAAAATGTTTGTTAAAAAAACAATGAGAAAAAAAGAAGTAAAATTCCTTTATCATTAATATAATTATATCTTTGCTCACATTAAAACTACATAGCAAATAATTTTTATTTCCTTGACTCTTAATTTAATTCATTATTAAGTTTACAAGCATTGATTTTGGAAGTTTGGTTGTCCAATGAGAATTTTCATCATTTTTATTTTCATCTATTAAATAAAAATTCCACAATGCACATCCTCTAGACTGTGGGGTACTAATTTGAATTCTTGGGGTCCCATAATAAATAGCATAGGATGGTTTAATTTTTTATGAATAATATGAGTATTCAAAAAAATAAATAAATAAATAATAAAATAAAAATTTGCATGTAGAGCAATGGACTGATAAAATGTGAGGCTTTCGGAACTTGGGGATCGTGACTCAAGAGTTCTATAGCCCTAGGTTTTTCACTCTATCTCTATTTATGGTAATATTACTTTGTTTTTGATCAAGTTAACTCAAGATGATTCCCAAGTATGTGGGATTCACTTGGTCCCCTAAGGCCTTTGAGCCTGGGAGTCATCAGGAAAGTCTTGCTACATGGGTTAATTTGATTAACTGTAATCTCAATTACTATGGCAACATTGCAAAAAAAAAAAATTAAAAAAAAATCAAAAAAAAAAATGATGAATATTCATATTTGTATTAAATTTGATTCTACCTAGAACTTCCATTATTTCCACCTTGAATGAAAATGAACCCCCATGTCTATTGTGATTCACAACACATCATTTCACCTAATTGAGTTGGATAAAGTATGATGATGGATTTGATCAAAGGAATGTGATTGGGATTGGGATCTGCTTTTAAATTTATCTTGTTTTAAATTATTTTTATATCTTATAAAGATATATTTGTATGTAGTTTACATTGTGAGCACTGTTTGTTATAATATGTTTGAAAAAAGAATTCAAATATAATCTTCAAATTATTTGCTCGGGACTAGAAAATCTCAAGTTGGGGGGTGTGATTAGAAATTAAAAACAAATATGTTAATTACATTTTAATGGTATTAAATTTTCATTTTTGATCTTATGGTCCTGAGTTAGTGGATTTTAATTTTGAACATCCATTCTAATCATTTGTGCACTTCATGCCCAATGTACACCAATTTAGGCCCAATGATTCATCTGATTTTAAAAAATTTAATTACCCATATTTTAATTTGATATTTTGGTAAATGAATATACACATAAATATGAACATTTTTCATTCAGATATCAATGGAGGATTCATAAAGTATTATGGTGATATTTGGTGATAAAAGGAAACAATTATGAAGAAGGCAGATTGGACACCAACCCAATAATGAGAATGTGGGGCCCACAATACAAGCCCAATTAAGCCAAAATTTCATGGGACTATATAAGAAATGTAGAGTAAGAAATAATTATTCAGAAGCCAGTGCTAATTCAGCCTCCATGGTGGTTATTAAGGCGACCCAAATAGAATATCAAAATCTGGGCCAGAATCTTTAGTCCAGAATGTTTTACCACTAAATCGTCCATAACTACCGATACACAACTCCAAATGGGACCAAATATTACAGGATATTAGGAGACATACGGGGATCCATTTTCTTTTTCTATGGCCCACTCTAATTAGGCCATCTAGAAGGTCCTTTAGACGCGTCTGTTCGGTGAATGCAAGATGGATTCCACTTCGGGTCAAAGGAGGGAATCAATTTTTATCCACTAATTTCCACCACCCTAAGGCCTAAATTAATTTAATAATTGGGAATAAATTTATTGAGGATTGAATTAATGCTTCCCAATTTTCTATTTAAGGAAGTGATAGTGATGGGGAAGACATCTCTTGTTTTTTGTAATGTTATTATGCCAAAGCTTCATTGTAATTCTTTCAATTACCATGTAAGTTTCTTTTTTTATATTTCTATGTTCTTAATCAACATATTTCTATTCTACTCTTCCCATTTGTTTCATTAAATCTCTATAATCACAAATCATAGTGATATCTCTTTTTTTGTGGTGAATTAGTTCACACATAAGTGTGAATTTCATTCACACATACGGAGGAGTGCTCGTTATTTTCGCGGTTTAATTTTCTTCAATACAATTCTTGTAAGTCATATTCTACCCACCACTGAGAGTATAACATAAATGTAGGGATAAAACTTTAATGGGTTGATCATAAGAAGATGAAAATGCTGAATTGAATGTTATTTTATGAATGAATTATTATTAATTGACTAATTAATTCAAGACTTCCATTCTTCAGTTATTTCCACTCTTTACCTTCACTCTATTTGAGGAAGCTAAATCCAAGTACTAAAATGACCATATACGTTGGAGAGATCATGAATTTGGTTCTCTAAGTGTGTAGGGGATTATTAATTGATTTTAGTTAGAATCAAACCAAAAAATTATGAAGGCAGTGTTATTTTGAAGAATGTATTCACCAAGAATTAATAAAACCAAAGAAGTAAAATTCATTCAATTAATCCAGAGAATAATCCTAAGATAAACAAATTTTCATTAAATTGAATTCGCTTAGTTTTATTAGTGTTATTAAAAACCATCTAAAATCAAAACCAAGTTGGCCACTTCATAGCCAAAAATCCATCTCATAGGTTGTGCATCTTAGGTATCTTCTTAGGTCTTAGTGGATTCGACAACCCAAGATAGACTACAAGGACCGTTCTACCTTCATCTCTTGGGTAAATTTGAGAATTAATCACACATATTAAGCTGTTTCTATAATCATATATTTATATTTAAGTGATACTTACCACAAAAAACATAAAATTTTAATCTTCTATTTCTTGAGTTTGAGGAAATATTCTTCCTTGATTTAATTTCATTCAATAAGAGGTATTTCATTCCTTGATGTGTTTTGATCTATTTTATACCTATGATTCATATAATTTTTATTATTATGTATGAAAACCATGATTTTTTCATGACTAGAGAACTAAAATAAACTCATAAGGTACTACAAGATCTATTAAAGGATAATGTTCTTTATTGTATAGAATATTCTCTGACTAGTAATGTCTCCTATTTCTACCCATTTAATAAAAATTGTTTTCAAAATTAAAAAATAATACTCAAAAAATTAAAACCTCAAATAAATGATTAATGTCTCAAAAACCTCAATAATAACACCCATATTTCAGAATCAATAATTAAACACTAAAACTCTTCAAAATATGCTAGACAAAATTTAAATATATCCTAGTCATATATTCACACAAATTTACTATAATAAATCTTAATTTAAAAAACATACTAACCCTAAAGGTTATATATGTAAGTTAAGATCTTCATTTTTTATGAAACACCAAAAAATAATTTATCCTTGGATATAATATTCCCAAGAATATAATGATTCTAAAACTAAAATTCACACTTGTAAATCTTATCAAATAACCCATTTCCTTTAAGGGAATCAAGAATGATTCACAAGTGATTATCAATATATTTATCCATTTTATAGTATACTAAGACAAACATATAATAATTAAATTATCAAATTAATCCTTGACACTTCATAAATTTATTTTAATTGTTCCCCATATCCTTATAGTTGAAGCATTGGATATCATTTTTTTATTTCTCACATTTACTTTCATGAGACTTATGTACTTTATATCTACACTCTTAACAAACTCCAATTACCTTTAAACATGTATTGAAATGTTTATTTCAAAAAAATTCACATGTTATAAGTTTTAATCTTCCTCTCTTCTTTATTATTAAATTTTCCTTTTAATGGTGCTTAATCATCCTTTTATTCTTTGGATTTCCTTTGAAAATATAAGACTTGGATAATTTTTTTCTATTTTAATGGATGATGATTCCATATAATCATATGATAATTATGTTTGTGAAACTAAGTCCCTTAAAAGTCTCACCTTAATACCATAAAATAATTTATTAATCTTACATTCTGAATTATGTATATAGTCTGCATAATGCATGGATAATCTAATAAAGTTATCCTTATAATAAAAAACCCTTTCCTCTTACTTGTTCTTTAAATTCAAAAATTCCCTTTCCATATCAGCTCATTATTCTTGGGTAAAATATTTCTCATTAGATAAATACCTACATTTACTATGGGTGTTGATTTGATTTCCCTTTTCCTCTTCTAGGCACTATTTCTAAATAATAGAACACACATAATTAGCTATTAATAATCAATAATCTTGCAACATGGAATAAAAAACCATAAGAAGAAAAATGTTTTCAAATATTCTAAGATATTTATCATAATTATTGTACCATCTAGGTTCTTTTAAAATCTAGTTCCCAAGGGTCCTACAAAACTTCCTTTGATACCAATTATAGAAACACTGATTATAGTAACCCAGATCCAGTGTTTACTTTATTACATTTGTATGAGATATAAGGGATAATAACTCCAATGATCAATATATTTAGTATCCTTAAAAAACTAGATAAATATAGGGAATTCATATTACATTAGTAGATAAAAACTTTTCATATATATCATTCTTGAATCCTTTAAAATCAATCAAAAATTATTCTTAATATCTCAAGGAAGGGGAAAAAATAAAGGGAGATCTCAAATGATCTATAAGGTTAGTGTACATAGGAATATATCATGGGTAAATAAAGCATAATTAATTTGTAAATGTGGATAAAAAACACAATCCATTTAATTAATATATTGGGATTAAAAAAATATACATGGAAAATATCAACATAATAGTCACTGGGATAATAATTACTAAATTATTAATGATTAAAATGAATAATGTTGGATTTAATGATCATTAAATCTTATCCTTAGGTCAATAAATCATAAACCATACCACCAGGAACTTATGCCAAGACATTTTACCTATAATAAAGGCCTTATACAAAGACATTGTCATTATATAGGCAAGAACACACCAAGTAATACCCATTCAATTGATTCTCATGAGAACTGTCGATGCATTAAGGGAATATCAATAACAAGGCCCCATACATCACTTACATATTACCAATTTATTCCTTATATATTGAATCAATAATATAATACAGAATCAATATACCTTATCTATAAATAAATATATGTATTTAATCAAGAATAAGGAACATTAATATTACCTCATAAAATAAAATAACATTCTTAATAAGATTCCTTCAAATGACACTGTATATTAAAATGGTATAAACTTATAAAAATATCAAAGTAGTAAAAATGATACTGAATATATCCATGATAATAAAAGTATAGATATGAAGTATAAAATTAATTTCCAATGAATAGTGGAGAGTGATAGAGAACATGATTACAGGAAAGTGAATAATCTCAAAAAAATTTATAATACACATATCCATAAAAGATGATGGAAGACCAAAAATTAATTATAAATTAAGGTTTGAAATAAAGGAAAGTCTATGAGAATTAGAGAGGAAAATTGAAGTGGAAATTTAAAAGGAATATTCAATAAATCATTTCCAAAAATTATTTTCAACATTTTTAAAATAATGTTTTTTATATTAATATAAAAATTAAAAAATTTCAAAATAATGGAAAATTATTTTATTTAAAAAACATTATATACTTTTGTAGGAATCTAAATAGATAATTACAGTCACGGAGTTGGGAAAATCTATTCACACTGCATATGTTAAAAAGAATATTCCTTTCATACTTTTATAAAAGGTCAATATATATTTTCTTAGAAGACATTAAAAAGGTTCCTTTTAAACCATTGAAAATAAATTTAAAGTTAGTATAAAAGTAACTTTACAAATAATTTAATAATATATAAAAACTTTAATGAAATAATTTAAAAAATATGGATATGGATGAAAAATATTCCCAGCCTAAAAGAGAACATAAATTCAGTTTTTTATAAAAAGATTCTTACGACCTTTGAGTACAAAAGAGAGAAAAGGTTAAATAGAAACTTGGAAACCCATGAAATAACTATAATAGAGGAATATATATGGTTTTTAATAAGATAAATAGTATATAATCCATTCAATTTAAATATAAATATGAACAATCCCAAATAATAGTGAAATTGTAAAATAAACCTTTAAGACTTTAATAAAATTTGAATGAAAGAATATTAAAAGATAAAAATGGAATTGAAAAATTAAATACCTAGATTAAAGATTAATTAATTAATGAATATGTCAAAGTGGAAGTATATAAACCATATAAAATGAATTAGGTGCATAATAAAAAATATTTCTCAATGAAGTGAAATTGAGATGAAAAACACTTACCTTGGATTCCTACCTGGTCAGATATGGTATATATTCATGAATATTGAATTTAATTTTTTTTAAAATACTTTATAAAGAACATTTTTCATATATATTTAATTTATTAAGGTCCTTTTATAATCATTTTCATCCATTCATCACATAGTTCTTGATTACGTCAACCACTTAAGGTTGTTTAATCATTTTTCCAAAAACTATTTCAGTATGTTGACCATGGTAAAAGATTTTATGAAATAGTTAAATCACATATAGAATGTTAATAATTTCATGAATATAATTTTTATTCCTTATATACAATTTTTGAACCATCTACGTAAGGTGGTAATAGAAAAATGAAATATGTCATTCATAAAGGCGGTTGACCACATATACACCTGATGATGTTTTAAATTTTCTAATGGTTGGAGAGGAATGAAAATATATAATGATTAATATTTCTAGAATAATATTTATATAATAAATATAATATATATTTAGTCAATTTATCCTTATGATGAACCATTTAAAGTGGAAATGAAAAACAAATCACATAGATTCATGGAGGTGGTAGTCCACATGTATGTTTGACTGATATTATCACTTTTTAATAGATTGGAGGTAAGAAGGTGGATAATATTTTTTCATTAAAAAATTATAATTATTTCATAATAATCAAATAAATTTATTAAACACATTATTATAACTGTCCGTATGAGCTAGTGATGAAAAATGTTACACATTACTTTATAGAGATGGTATCCCATACTTACACACAAGCGATGCTTTCATTTTTCATTGGATGGAAAAGGATTTGAAAAACGGTTATAAAATAAAAATAATAAAAATTTAGTATATTTTTCATACTTTAATTATTATATTATAATGGTTATGATAGCTTTGATGTAGGTAGAAGAAGAAATAAATAAGGAAAAAATTAGTTAAGAGTTGTGCCTCTTCTTTTGAAAACTTCTTTTAGATGAAACATTAAGCCTTATTAGGTTGGATTTTTTTGAGATCAGGGAATCTAGAATATGAAGAAGGAATTTATTAATGGATTTGAATAGGTAATGTTTGAGATAGAGTTCTCAGTGTTTGTGAATAAGCATGGAGATGAGGTACCCATATATAAGTGAGGTGGGTGGAAAACTTGTAAATACTTGAAAATTTATCATATAATATATTTCTTACTAAAGTAAAGTGTATAAAAATTGTCATAGTTTATAATATGATAAAGTTAATTTCAAAATAAAATAAAAAAATTTAGATTTAAGAAATTTTATTGTGTTATTATGAAGCCTTATCTATTTATTTTAACCCTTTCAGCCCATTTTATCTTTAACTGTGGTGATAAATTTTTATCATCGTTACTATTAATTATGACAAAAAATGAAATTTAAATTAATAAAAAAATATAATATGATGATACCAAATGTGAAATCTATTTTATAATATTCAATTTCAATATTTGGAAAAAACTACTTTTAACATAAGTCCGTAATATTTTACACAAAAATAAAGTATAATGTTGAAACATATGGAATTAATTAGATTATAATAAATAAAAGGAGAAATATTTTACTTATAAAAATTAAAAATTAAAATAAAATTATGAATTCTTGGTTAAAATTTAAGAACCAAAAATATTTTTTATTTGAATGAAAACATTAATTTGATTTCCAAAATGTCAAATATTTATTTATAAGTTTAAAATTATATTTTTAAATGATTTATATGACATATTAAATATATATTTTGAATATATAAAATGTTTCATAAACATTCAATTCATTATTATATCTTGATAATGTCATAAAATTTAGAGTCTTTGTAAAATCCATATTTATCAATATTCATTGAAAAATAAATTATTTCTGAAAAAACTGAAAAATTCACCCTAAGATAATTTTGATATTATGAAACAAAAAAGAATTTTTTTTATCAAATTAAATTTATAAAATTAGATTTTTTATTTTATTTTAAATAAAAAACAAAATATACAACAAAAACACTTTTATAGAAAATATGCCTTTTAAACATTAACTTTTCTTAACCATATATAACTTAATTATTATCATTAAAAATTGAAGACATATTTAGTAGGTATTAATAAATATATTCATATTTGGAAAATATTTCTATATATATATATTATAATTTGGTTACTCATATTTGTAATTTCTCGACCCAGATCACTTTATAAATAGTAACCACACCAGTTCACCACATGACCTAAGACACACCACCCCGAACATAAGAGGCTACCCACTAAAAGTGGGGGTCTAAGGGGTATCATGGGGAGGATATACCCCATGAATCTGAGTTCATAATAGAATATAAAATAACTAAATATCATTAATCAAATATGAAATGATTGTGGAAGTAGATAAATATAAAAAATTAATGAAGTGAAGTAAAATCCCAAAAAAAATTCCATACATACAACTAACAACCCACTGGGTTGGTTATATATACCAACCAGAATAAAAGGAAATAAAGATACTAGCTCCATGAAAAATCTGAGCCATACCTCATACCGATCTCTAATATCTTTCAAGATGTCCCCCTTGACCATTCTAACCTGATCCTAGGCATCAACTCCACATGTTCTTATAATAATAGTTTGAGCGCTACTTGGGTACTAAAGTAAAGGGGTGGCCAAATCAGGGTGAAAGTATAAAACTCAGTAGGGAACCACCATCATGGTCCCATACTAACCAGAATAATCTATGATATGTACATGTGACATGCTCAGATAAATAGATAATTTTTGAACATAACAAATAAATAAAACCCATGATACCATCTTCTTCCTAATGCCATAGTGTCTCTGAGCATGTTTCATAGACCATACCTACACATGTACAAATTAACAAGTATTTTCGATCCTTAGATCCATGACCCCAATCAACCGTACCTATTTTGGCTAGTGTCGGGGTGTCTTTAAGCACATATTGATGAACACACTTCCCAATATAACAAATTTGAGTCTCCTTAGTATATGTATCAAGTAATAAGAACCTCCCCTATGATAGTTTTCCCAGCTAGGGAATAAGACCATAAGTTACACAGACCTAGGGAATGATCTTAGAAAGAAAAATCCTAGTATATCAGATCAACCCTAGCCCCATATCCATGATATACCCCCTAATAGTAATATAGACCTACCTTATAAGAGTTTTCTCAACCAAGGTAATAAATCACAAGTATCATGGACCTCCCTAATGAGAGTTTTCATAGCCAGGAGTATCGCATACATATAAAAATTAAGTGCCTCCCCATGGGAATTTTCCACATATAATCAAAATATTTCATAAGGTCATATACTAAATAAATAAATGAATGAAAGGATAGGGTTGGTTGACCACCTAAATCCGATATCTCTATCCATAGCCTACTGTACCTATTCACGGTCGGTCTGTCATCAAGGAACCTACCAAGTTCCCCTAGGTCAACACATATATGGAGGAACTCTACCAAGGTACAAAAATACCATAAAAGACCATAACCTATGGTCTATCCACCAAGGATAAGCACATAGCAAGGCCCCCCACATGACCTAATGGGGTCATCAATATTAATTCTTATCATTAATTCACATTGAGGTGGACAAATGATCTCCTACACAAGGTCCATTAAGTCACACAAGTATGGTCACACACCTCAAGGGGTAAAAAATCCACACAGACTTACCACGACCACCATGGACTTAACCATCAGTGGCCGAGGTAGGCAAGATAGTGTCCAAGGGTCTTTTGTGTCCCCTGTAACTTCACTCTATCTAAGGGATTCAATTTTAAATTAAACAATTCAATACAATTTTAATTAGCAGACTATTTATTTTTAGATGGTTAATTTCACTGGTGGCATGATGACATGTAACATGCACCATAAATAAAAGCATAAAATGATAGGTCAAGTACTAAGGACTATTTACCTCATTTTAGAAGCTTTTACAATTTATTTCCAAGGGGTGAAATCTCTTCTAAGGCCCACCGAGGTCCATCGAAGCCCAGTCCTTCCGTACATCACTAACTGAGCTCCTAACCCATGATAAGAAGATAAAAATAATTAAGTAAAACATTTATAATTAATTAAATAATTTAATTAAAAAGGTTAATAATTTTTCATTTCCATCATTGGTGACCCCTTAATGTTGGAACCATGACCAATACCTCATAGGAGGCTTGCTGAGGACCCTCAGTACTAACTTAGGATAAAGACCTAACACACACACACACACACACCGGTTCCACAATTAATTCAAAGGAAAAATAATGACAAAATTAAGAAACTTCACTATGGAATTATTAAACAAAACACCAAGACACTAAAGTTAATCACCACTTCAAGATATACTCTATAATAGATGATTTAAAGGACCATGATAATTAGAATATTTAACCATTCCCTAATTGAATCGCCAATAAAATATTAAAACAAAGAAATGGAAATCATAAATAAATAAAGTGGGTATCAATAAAGGATAGTATAGGATAATAAATATCTAGGATTTATGTTTAATTCCACTAAAACCCCTCCATTTAGGGTGTATGGAGGGAACAAGAGAGGGGAAGAGGCCCCTACCATGTGCACCATAAGTGGATAAGGGAGGGAGTATACCATACTTCAACTCAAGGGGGTGGGGGTGGGAAGCATCATTTGACCCTTTAATACCCCCACTAACTAAAAATTGGATAGGTGGTGGCTCACTCATGGATCTCTAGTGGCTGTAATAGTTTTTTAAGCCACCCAGTCAGCTACCCAGCTGGCCCTACTACTCACTCGAGCCTCCCTGTCACCTTCTATATTCCAAAACAGGTCTAATTATACACATTTTAAGGGTTATCACTCTTAGAATTTTATTTTGTGTCCTAATTAAAAATTCACCCAGTATAACAAATGGAAATTCAAAATTCCTATGAATTCCAAATTCCAGTATGATCAAGAGGCATTATAGAGTCCCCAAAATAACACTTCTCATCTCCAATAAGTCTCATTGAGTACCCCATCATTAGTTATGACCTACTCGATTCATCAATTCCTGCTTAAACAACCTCGTTCTATTCCTAATCCCTTAAATTCATGTCCAAAACACCATCATCAACTTCAGGCACATAACTAAAAAAAAACAATCCACCACCATTACCAAAATACTTAGATGAAGCTTATCTAAGATCACCCACCTTGATACATAAGTGAATTTGTTTTCCAAATATCCATTCAGACCATGGTTTGACCCACTATAAGATTCCTCTTACAACCACTAATTTGGATTCTTTAGGGCCTCTTCCCAATAAATTTCTTATAAAAACCCTATTATCACATTACAAAGACATGAGAACACTAATCAAATACTTGTACAAAATCCAAATTCTTATTTACAATCAAAATGGATGTTCCTCCACCATCCAAGCATAACACAACAACACTAGATTTTGTTTTAAAATCCTCATCCAATTCCTAAAACACAACAATCATATCCAAAATAACACACTTAATGTAGTTTTAGGTGAACCACATCCAAATTATCATAAAACTATCAGATGGACCTCCTTTGGATAACCCTTTATGAAAATTCTTGACTCCAAATGATAGTGAATCAATAATTCCTAGATCATGATGTCCTCATACCCAAAGGCATCTTGTGATCATCCAAACATGCATAGTAAAGTCCATTTTTTAATTTTGGTGCAATTTCATGGTTTAGTCCTCAACTATCCAAAACCACTATCATGCCCTACCAAAATTACTAATGCACCTCTAATTGAAACTCATCTAGTTCACTTTACTCTATCCAAAGGATTATTCCACCCTCATTCACAATCCATAATCACCTTTAATCTTTATAATGATGTCCTTGAAGAATATATACACAAATATAATTCATTTATTTCCAATAAGAAAATTCCCCCATGATCACTCCATGGTTGACTCCACATGCCCATAACCCTTCCAACATGAGTTTCATGCCTTTATGGCTCATGCTCCATCCATTACTGAATGTAATTTTTGGATGTGGATATCCCTATCTCACCTAAGTTCCAACAAAAAACATATATTAACACTTATTCCTGGATAATAGGAATGTAATCCTTGGAAACCACCAAGATTCCAATAATAATGAGGGAGACACCCTTAAAAAACCAATGATACACTCCCCATAATATGATTTTCCACATACCAGTCATAGAGATCCACCTAAACAAGTCCTATCATTACATGTGTGTTTCTCCTATATATCCACACCCATCCACTATCAACCTACAACACTACAAAAAACCCATGTTCTGTGTCAAGTACTGTACTCTGGTTTCCATACCGACAAACATTTCATCAATATTCACCATACCTTGGCTTGCACCCAGTCATAAACTATTTTAATTCAATATGTACCACGTGTAAACAATGTGTGTTACCCTAAATCTCCCTAAAACATAACGAAAGTACGATATCATACCATCCAGTCCCCAAAAGGTCTTTAATATCCATTTAGTTTCACACCACATAATTAGGATGACCATGTTCCATGGAATGTCAATTCCATAACCATAGTTCCCAAAAAATCTCCTATTAAAAATTAGTCACTTTACCTATGACATGGAATATCTCATGATCACTCTCTACATAGGTTTCATTCCTAATCCATAGGTTCCTATCCTAAAACAAGGCATCTCAGTCTCATCCACATTCTTTTCCACAACTCTATGGAGTACTAAAACCAAAAGTTTCTTCCCACACTCTCACCACACTAAAATACATCCATGGTCCATAGGGTCAAGTCCTTGAATAGGCCTGCCCCTCAAATTCAGCCTTACTACTAAAACACTCAATGTGATTTCTAATTAACCAAAGGAATCATAATCCTTATACCATATGATCAATAGAACCTTCCATAAATCTATCTCAAACCCAATGAATCTACCCATTATTCTTGTCTCTTAGGAAAGCATAGAACTAGGATAAACCCTCACTCGATTTTCCCTTCAAGTAACACCAAGCACCAGATCAAAAAAAAACGTCAGGCCACATATCAAGGCCTTTAGACCTTCCACCTATTCCCAAAATAAAGATCCCACCAGGGTCATATCTTTTAGGACAATCCTCATTGCACCCATCCCAAAATTTTATGGAAACACACGTGACAACCACCCACTCACGGGTCCACATAACCATAAATATTAGGGATTATATGCCAAAATATCTACCTTAAGACACTAATTCTCAAGTGAATATATATATATATATATAGGAATTCCCCTTGTGGAATAACACACCTACTAGTCATCACTTTCATAACCAACGACATCATCCTAGATGATCTATACCAAGGAAAACACAAATACTAAATCAGTTAAGTGGAATTCCATTCCATGATATATGGGAAAACAATATATAGGTTATAACTAGAACTTTAAATAATATATACCCAAATAATAACCACCCACTAGGGTTCCCCACTAAGGAACCATGTGCCTTACTGATCTACCATGTTCACTGCACCTTTTATGCACATAGGTCGGTACGTTCATCATCATCAATGATCATCTCACTATAGATCCACATGACCTTCCATCAAAAGGTGATACATATACAATTTGGCCCATATGAGTATAATTACACAATATATTACATTGGGAAACATCATATGAGAAGTTTATGAATATTTAAATAGTGGATCCTTAGTTTTTAGTGATAAAAATTACACTAGTAGGCCCCTACATGTCATGTGATCTCTATATGATGAGATTGATACATGTGACGCCTATTTCCTATACATGAAAAAACTTAACGTTCTATAACTAGTATCTTTAAAATGGTCCAAGAAAAAATGTATATAAACCATAAATCATTAATATAAAACATTATGTGCATCAAAATTTGTAAAAATCATAATAACCATAACATCCCAATCCAATAACATCAATCCAATACCATTGGTGACCTGGACTTCTACCAAAATATGTGTTCAGGATGCACCAATTTAGGTTCAATCAAAATATACTACACATTAAAATATCTCCAGTCTACCAAATCATGAAGTAGTAATAAATAAATAAAATAAAGATCTGATAGAACTTTGTAACATAAAGTCATGGCTCACTCTATAAACATTAACCGAATCAGTACACAACATGACCTCAGGTGCAGATCCATGAACTCTAGAGGCTCCCGACTTGGAGTGGGGGTGTAAGGAGGTATCATGGGGAGGTTATTACCCATGAATAAAATCACTCAACAAAATATAAAATAATAAAATATAATTCATTATAAACATACTGAAAGTATATGCATATTAATATAAATAAGGCTATAATAAATGAAATGCAGTAAAGGCCCAAAAAACCATTCTATATATACAACTAACCACCCACTAGGTCGATCCCATATAACAACTAAAATAATAGGATATAATGATTCTATATACATGAAAATTACAATCCATACATCATCCCAATCCCTAATCTCATTTAATATGTCCCACTCAACCATGCTAACCTAATCCTGGAACTCATCCCCACTTATGACTATAGTAATCTTGTGTGATGTGCTTAGATACCAAAGTACAATAGTATCTTAAGCAGGGTGTGCATAAAAAACTAAGTAGGTAACCACCAAAGTGGTTCTATAGCAACTAAAATATACTATGATATGTATCTGTGACATGATAAAATAAATAAAAAAATTGATAAACATAATAAATAAATAAATAAAACCCGCAATACCTACTTTTTCCTAATGTTAGAGTATCACTGAGAATGTTGTATGGATCATGCCATCCCATATGTCATGATAACCACTACTATCAATATAATAGAACCGAGTCTCCCTGATATACATATCAAGTAACACATACCTCTACTATGGGAGTTTTCTCAGTTATGATATAATACCATAAGTAACACATACTCGGGGAAAGATCCTAGAAATATCCATACCAATATACCTAATAAACCTCGACACCATTTCTATGGAATCCACACTAATAATAACATAGACCTACCCTGTAGAAGTTTTCTAGGGAAAGGGTATAACCCACAAGTATCACAGACCTCCCCTATGGGAGTTTTCTCAACCTTTAGTATCACATGCATATAAAAATAAAGCACCACCCCTAGGAGTTTTCTATAGATAATAAAATTATCAACCCTAGGGTATATACCAACATAATATAAATAAAATAAAGGAAATGGTTATCTGAATTCCTAAACCTTCCATCATTATACATAGGAAACTATATCTTCTTAGGGTTGGTTTATCATTGTTTCACATACCGCAACCCCTTAGGACAATACATAGATGAATCCGACCTACTAGGTTCTTCAATACCA
The DNA here is from genome assembly GCA_963277665.1 of Viscum album. Taxonomy (NCBI): domain Eukaryota; kingdom Viridiplantae; phylum Streptophyta; class Magnoliopsida; order Santalales; family Viscaceae; genus Viscum; species Viscum album. The sequence goes on along the minus strand of OY728160.1, from coordinate 386,907,978 downwards.
TCCATTCCATAGACTATGGTCCATCCACTAAGGATAATAATGTCTCAAGGTTCACCACTCGGCCTACTAGGGCCATCCATATCAGGTCTTACCATGCATCAAAATAGAGGTGAAAAAAGGGTGTATGCACATGGTCCACTAATACATGAATGTCTAGTTAAACCCCTCAATGTGTCTAAAATAAAAAGTTTCTTACCAAAGTCATCACAAAATTGGTGATTTATAGACGAGGTAGACAAGATAGTTTCAAGGGGTCTGATGTGGCCTTTAGTACATCACCCGGTCCATGGGATTCCATTTTAAATTAAATAGTTATATATATTTTTAATTATAAACCAATTTAATTTCAGCTGGACAACACCCCCAAAGGTTAGAACACATGTCACATGCACCATAAAAAAGTATAAAACCATATGGAAAGTACTAAGGACCACCTACTTCATTTTAGAAACTTTGATAATTTATTTCCAAGAGTCAAAAGCTTTTTCAAGGCCCATTGAGGTCATCCTATGCTCGGTCATATCTCACATCACCAACCAAGATCCTATCCCATACCACAAATCTCAAAATAGTCAAATAAAACATTTATAAATAATTAAAATATTTAATTAAAAAGGGTAATAATTTCTGTTTCACTCACCGTGACCCTGTCATGTTGAAACCATGACCAAAACCTCACAGAGAGTCCGTTAAGGACCCCCAACACCAAAAATGGCTAAATATGTAGTACATGACCCTAATTAAATAACGAATTAAAGAAAAAATTATTGAATAACCCATGAAAATTATTTATTGTGTCATACCGTAGTGAAATGTTGAGCCACCATAGGCAATCAACACCTCGAGACATCCTTTATCAATGTTGAATGAAATCCCCATGAGAATAAAGATATTCCACCATGCACTATTGGAATCAGCAATAAAAACCTAAAACAGAGAAACCAAAATAAGAAATAAAAGAAGTGGGGTTCAATGAAGGATGATAGAGGACAAGATATACTTAGGATCGATATTTAAACCAACCAAAAACCCATCCCTTGAGGGTGTTTAAAAAATATAAGAGGGGGAGAGACCCTCGATGCATGCCCCATAGAAAGAGAAGTGGGGGAGGAAACTACCTTAAAATTGGGGGGGGGGGTCATTTGATCATTTAATTCCCCCACTAGCTAGCCGGTATAGTTACACTAGTGAGTTTACATCACCCCTGCTTTGATGGGGTGTTTTCGGCCAGCCACCGGCTAGACGGTGGCTAATATAGCTTTCAGTAGTATCCCAACCAACCCCTCAGCTGGCCTGTTTCTCACCTCAACCTCCCATATCACCATATAGACCAAAAAATGCCTAATTAATCATTTTTAGGGGTAACCCCATTCGTAATTTCATTCCGAGTCCTGATTTAAAATTCATCCCTACCAATAAATAAAAATTAAAAAATACTCTAATTATGAATGCTCATATAGTCAATATATATTACAATATTCATACATTCCAATATAATGGATTGATAATAATAATAATATTTAAATAATAATATATTTATAGTATATCATGGTTTGTTTAATCTCAATGTTGCATGTATCACAAACCGTTGTTTATAGAATTCATATACTAAAATCATAGGGTGTTATTAAAAAAAAATTGAAAAATTAAGGGATAACTTATATAATTACATATTGAATTCACTTCTTCTCAATATGGGTTCCTTAATAATAAAGGATTTAGGTTTCCTTCTTAGAATTAAAAGCTATTAAATGTCTAAGAAGTCATTGGGAGTGGGAAAATGGGAATTGATTCAAGAGATAAATGAATAATTTTAGTGGTTTGGTTGGGGTATAAGAGTGGTCCATTTTTATATGGGGTTTGAGTATAATTTCAAGAAATATTCAATTTCAAATTGTATGTTTTGTTATTTTAGAAATAAAGTAGATAAAAAGTGTACAATAATGAATGTGTGATATGTTTTGGCTGAGAAATCCCTCATCCACACATTTATAGATAAAATTTTATGATATTTTATTCCTTTACCCCATACTTCAAAAAAATTTACCTCATTTTAAGTTTACATTGATAACTCAATTTTTATCTTGATAAAATCCTTTTTATGATTAAAAATAAAATTGAACTCCATACCTATTTTCAAAATTTTGATTAAAAATTTGGACTCTTTATAATACAACTCAATTTCTATATATTAGAAATTTATATTTTAAATTAAATCATAATATATATATATATATATATAATTTTTATAGAAAAATATTTTTTAAAACATTATGTGTTTTTATTGTTGAATTTTATAGAGGATTACAGCCTGGGGGGGTGAATTAGTATATAGAAGTTTAAAACAATTATTCCCTATTGTAACATCCCAGATCCGGGTGCCACTCAACGGGTTCCCTGAACCCGGTTGGTCACAGGAACTCAAGCACATTTCCCCAAATGCCAGATGCTTCCGACTAGCAGCGAGAGAATAGGTATGATAGTGGGGAAACTATGCCCTTATTTTTCAAAGTGCAGCGCAGCGGAACTAAATACAAGAATATAAAAGTGGAAGTGGTAAACAATACCAATGCTGAAATGGACACAGTACTAAAGTAAAGAAAAGACCAACGATCATATATAATGATGCAATATATCCCTAAGTCTAAGAAAGAATAAAAAACTAGATACACTTCAATCTTAGTCAACATAATACAAGGGACAAATACAGCAAGAAAAAAAAACAGCGCAGTAGGATCTCAGTAGCATCACAAGCCTATGATCGGTCCCATGCTCTCCTACTCCTCTACAAAAATCGAGTACCTGTATAGGAACCCTTTCCCTTATCTCCACATGCAGCAATATAATCTGTTTGGGCCCAAGACATGACCCAAACAGGGTGTGAGAAATAAATCTCAGTAGACAACCACCAAAGGCCCGTGCCCAACTGTCAGTGAGTTTGTGCAACAACAGTGTGCAGTAATAAAATGCAGTAAACCAGGAAGTACTAAAAAGTAAACATTTCTACAAGTTCCATTTATATTTAATTATTATTTAAAAATTCAATATAATTGAATTATAAGTTTCTGAGACCTAGCCTCAGCCAAAAATCTTCTATATAGTGCCGCAGCAAAAACCACAACAAGCTATCTAACAAGTACAAGGTAAAACAATACCAATCCTATGCTTTATCTTGGCAGGTATAACATGTGAAATCAGCAAAGTGAATATACAAGTAAAAAAAGTCCTCAGACATGCAAAACCTTACCCTAAGGTAATAAAAATCGAAACCCTCAGGTGATTACCCTCATGAATAATGAATATTTCCCTCAGGCGTACAAGATAATGCCCTTAGGCACAGAAGAAACTGCACATAGGAATAAGAAAAGTTGCCCTCAGGATAAACAAAACACTTTAACTCAGGAATGAGAAACACTTCCCTCAGGCTAAACAAGCAACTAGGCTGAGCCCAACACATAATCAAGAAATTATATACATTTTCTCTCAAGAAAACTCAAAGTATTCTAAATCACGGCATACCCTCAGGGTATCCTGACCAAACGGCTAAACAAGGGAACCACACCCACGGGGTGGCCCTGGATCCAAGAAATGACCCCGAACAAAATTTTATACATATTAACTAAATTATCTATGCAATTCTAGGTGTTTAATTAGTCATGGCCTCAGCCATACGACACCCCAAACATGGGCACATTGCACAACAGTACACAAAAACAACATGACAGTTGGAATTAAACATCAAACCACCTACCTTGATCTCCTATGATCAATATACATGAAAGACGCCTTCTGAAACATCCAAGAATAATGTAGATCTGGGATAAATGAAAACGCGTTCAACCCCAAATAACTTCCCCTCAGGAAATAATTGGAAGGAAGTGTATAAGAAGAGTGAATAAATCACCCACGTGGTTCAATCAAGACCGTCAACGAAGGAATCCGAGTTCTGGTGTGTGGTCAGGAGCTCCTCCATGCTCCAGCCTTCCCTCCCAGTGCTCCAAACGCGTCCACTGCCTCCTTTGCTGAATGAGGAGGATATTTCCCATTTTAAGCAAAATAAAACTACACGGTGTGTACTCTCAATTACACAGCATGTACTTTTCATTTTTTAACTGTTCCACTGGCAGATACTTTTCACTGCCTCACTGTTCATCTATCGACATGAGTACATGGTGTGTATTTCTAAGTACACGGTGTGTACTGTTGCTCCACTGGTGGATACTCCCAGCGCCTCACTGTTCACTTGCCGACTGATTACACGACATGTAAATAATAAGTACACGGCGTGTAGTCAGTTTTTACACCCTTCATTGCCGACAGGCATACGTACCCTCTGTACCCATCCCACACGGCCAAAGTACACGGCATGTACCCACAAAATTTGATATTTCCCCCATTTTCCTTATTTTCTCAAAAACCTTAAAGGAAAAAGGAAAAGAAGAAACCCATACCTCAAGAATAAGAACTAGGTTCTTTCAAACTTCCCCCCTTAAAGCAATTCGTCCTTAAATTTCCCTTCCAAGGGTGGTGAAGATAAAGCTGAGAACAAATCCGGCCACTGAGCATGTACGTCGGTCTCCCGCTCCCAGGTTTCGTCCTGCACTCTGCCATGCTGCCATAGCACCCGTACGAGAGTAACTGACTGGCCTCAAAGAACCTTTGTGCTCCTATCAAAAATACGAATCAGATGCTCCTCAAAGGATGCATCGGCCTAAAGCTCAACCTCCTCAGGCTGAAAAACATGAGATGGGTCTGAGTGATAATGGCGTAGCTGAGATACATGGAAGACGTCATGCATGGATGGGTACCTCTATGGTAACTACAACCGATAGGCAACTGGCCTGACTCTCTCTAGAATATCAAATGGCCCCACGTACCTCATTGAAATTTTACCTTGTCTCTTGATTCGACTGTGTCCCAACCTCGGTGAAACATGCAAGAAAACCTGATCCCCGACCATGAACTCCAAGGGTCTTCTGCGGAGATCAACATAAGATTTCTAACGAGAATATGCAGTAGCCATCCGCTTCTGTATCAACTAGACCTGCTATGAAGTCTCCTACACGAGACGTGGTCCCAGTAAAGCTGCCTCACCTTCCTCCAACCAGCACAATGGTGATTTTCATGGCCTACCATATAAATCCTCGTAATGTGCCATCTCAATAGTTTCCTAAAAACTATTATTTTAGGAAAACTTGACCAGGGGTATGTGCTTCTCCCAAGAGCCCCCAAAGTCTAGGACGCATGCATGTAGCATGTCCTAAAGAACCTGTATCGTACGCTCTGACTGGCCATCGGTCTGAGGGTTGTAATCTGTGCTCAGAAGCACATGTGTACCCAGTGCCCTCTGAAAACTCTTCCAGAAACGAGATGTAAAACAAGCATCCCTATCTGAAACGATAGAACGAGGAACCCAATGAATACGTACCACCTCTTGGATATACAACTTTCCGATATCATCCACAACAAAGTTATCCTTGATTGGAAAAAAGTGAGTTACCTTCGTAAGTCTGTCCACAACAAACCACATGACATCATTGCCTCGAGGTGACCTCGACAACCCAGTCACGAAGTCCATTGTGACATCATCCCATTTCCACTCCTAAATGGGTAACTGCTATAATAGTCTGTCTGGACTCTGATGCTCCGCCTTCACCTCCTGGCAGGTGGAAAATCTCGCAACAAAACCAGCTACTTCTTGTTTCATACCCGGCCACCAATACTAACATCTCAAGTCACGATACATTTTGGTAACTCCGGGATGCACTGACCAAGATAAATCATTAAACTCCCGCATTATCTCCTCACGTATATCCCCTGGAACCCACACTCATCCATGGACACACAGTACCTTATCATCACCTATCGTCCAACCAGGAGGAGGGTGCTCACTTGCCACTGACTCCCATAGAACTAGGTATTCCGAATCTGATAGCTGTCTCATCATCACTCTATCCATGAGGGTATAAGTATAAGGACCCGACCTTAAAACATTACTTAATCTTGAATTAAATTGAATAATTCACATTGAGGATATTTTTAGGTTTAGAGTTTTATAGAATTAGGAAATAACTATTATATCTCACAAGATAACAAAGTAGACACTTCTACTCAGTTTCCATCATAAAACAAAAACTCTTAAAAGAAATATGTCTAGTTCCATGTTTTAGATAGCTTGTCTTCCCTTGATCCCTTACTTGACCCTATTCATCTCTAAGTCCTGTAGAAAACATTTTAAAAAAACTTGGGATGAGCATAAAAAGCTCAGTAAGGGTTATAACAATACAGAGAGAAAACATTAGTCCATGTATACATAAGAATCAATGAAATCATACTTTACTCATAAAACATAAGCAATTTAATATACCTCATGAAATCATAAAATTTATGCATAACTCAATAGATATCATAAGACATAAAGGTAACTTGAGGCATTCATAACATTTTTACGTAGGGAGTAACCCTCATGGTTAAGTTTGGAATACCCATCGCAGTATATTCCCTAAATATCTTTGGAGAAACCTTAACATTTAACTCCTTCGCGTTACCCAATGCATTGGAGAGCTATATCGGGCCCACCTGCCCTTAGTTTATCACGGAACCACCCATCTTCATAAACAATGCCCAAGAACCATAACATAACCATATAACATAACTTAAGTATAAAGGAAAGATATCATTCCCACATATAACATTTTAAGATATTGAAATAATGAATCCATTCTAAAAACCATTTTCAAAACCATTTAAATCATTTAATAAAGATATTTTTGAATCAAAGTGTCCCATACCACTTTGAATCTTTTAACATTTTAAAACATTAATATCCACATAAATAAATCCTTAAAACCATTTTGAAAACATGGATATTAATGAGAAATATTTATAAGAATAAATCATTAAAACATTTAAAATGATATTTTAGTTAAGGGTTTTTAACAAAATGAGAGACACTTGAATACAATAATTGATGAATAACATTTAATCAGAACTTTATAATATCATGAGAATAAAGGGATTCATGATATAATATTCCAAAGGATAGTATATACACCATATAAGAGTGAATTGGTGCATAACAACAATGAAGTCTCAATAGAAATGTAAAATGAGATGAAATCCCTTATAAAGAAGGTATCCTTAAATTAAGGATAAATCAATCTCATAATTATGTGTGAAAAATATAAATACACCCAATATAAGTGGATATTAAGTGTAAAACAATAAAAGTTCATTCACACATATTCAAAGGATGGCATATTCAATAACTACATGTTGAACCCAAAGTAATCGAAATTGGGTTAAGAAGTTCCCTTGGTAAAATTCGACAGCCTAACAACGCCACTTTAAAATTCATAAAATTAGTTGATGAGATAGAAAAAGGTATCTCATCACCTGGGTATAAAATTTACATCAATAAGGATATATAAGAACATATCCCAACATAAATAGATGTAAATTAAAAGACATAACAAAATAAGTCTTTAAAAAAGAGGAATGTGAAAGGTTCCCTTATCGATTTGGGAAACTTTCGAAACGTACAACCCATAAAAGAAGGGTCATATAATGAAGATTTAAATACCCATAAATGATAGTATATTATAAAAATAGTAAAATAGTGGGAAGTAAATACACCACACAAAAGGAAATAGTGGCAAATGTAGCATGAATCTCACAGGAATAAAAAGTGAGATGAAAATCCCCTTATGGAAATTCGGCAGCCTGACGGCGCCACATAAAACTTCCAAAAAGAGATTTATGAGATCAAATAGGGTCTCTCATAATATGAACATAAAAATTAAAGTATGAGAAATAAAAAAGAACATCCCCAAACATAATAAAGATGAGATTAAAATAAATTACATAAAAGAGAGTACTTAAAAATAAAGAGAGAGGTAGGATCCCTTACCTCAAGTCCGACTTGTCTTGTTCGTTTCTTTATATCCCTGAATAATAAACTTTTGTAAATTTATAATTTATTAAGGAACTCATTTAAATTTTATTATTCAATTCATATCATATATTATAATGTTATAATAATTTTTTAATTATTTGAGTTCATATCATATTTTTTTGTCGATGTTTGGTACATGAGTCAAAAATGAACTTGTTTGAAAAGAATTGTCCATGTAGTTATAATTACATCATCTCCAGAATAGTATTAATGATTAAAATATCATATATATCCAGTACATATTTATTTTATAGTATTCCATAACATTTGGAGATAAAAAGAAATGAAATTCACCGTTCATAGAGACGGTAGGCCGTACGTATGCATGAACGCTACTTTCATTTCTTTGTCATATTAATGGAATTAAAAATAATTGAGAGATATATATATTATAATTACAGTATAATATATATGTTATATAGGTCACATAAGTTCATTAATTTCATTCTTTATACATTCCATGTATTGCATGAACGAGTCAAATCACTTGAGGGGGCGGTAGTCCACACTTCCTCATATGAAATTATCACATTTTCACAACATGAAAAGATTAAAGGTATGTTTTAAATATAAAATAAAGAAGCATATAGAAAACATAAATACCATATCTATCATATATAAAATACAGTTACATCATAATGGCCACCTTTAAATGTGTTAAAAGAATATTGAACAATCATCATTTCGTGATGCAATAATTCACCATCCACAGAAACAATATGTTCTTTAACCATTAGATGGTTTTGTGTGTAAGTGTAGATCTAATACTTCTTATAACAACATACTAGTATATTGAATATACTTGTGTTGTTACAAAAGAAAGGAATAAAAAGAGTTTATGGGGTTGGAGAAGCAAAATAAAACAAAAGAACATAAGAGAAGACATTACCTTTAAATCGGGTAACTCCCTTTGGTTTGAACCAAAAGGATTTCTTGAAGATCTTTCTGCCTAAGGTGAGGCTTAAATAATGAAGATAGGGATGTGGATATATTAAATGGTTAGGGGTTGTCTGAGCCAATGGCTTGAGAGGTGTGGGTAAGGAGGTAGAGGTGGGGGCCTTTTATAAGAGGGAGGAGGGGCACTCTTGGAAAGTCAAGAAATGTTACTTTATTTTAAAATAAGTTTCAGATTTTAAAGGTCCCAAATTGATATATTTCGAGGATAAGGTGATAAGGGTTCTAAATATACTCATCCAATATGTTTTTTCTAGGTGTAAGTCTTAGATTTTACATTATATTTTCATTTTATTTAAATCGTTCATTAATGAGATAATCGCTGCATCATCATGGTGTCATAAATAAATTAATTTATTTAATGTCTAAAAATTATAAAAAAATACTAGTATGTAGGAAATATTTTTATATTTCTAACGAATATTTATAGTAAAAAATATAACTTGTATAACACCATGTAAAAATTGTTTTAGTAAAACAATACATGTTTGTGACATTTTTATTTTAACTTTAAATAAAAAGTTATTAATGTCATTTTCCTACCAAAGTGGATCCATGGGGTCCCAAAGTTGACCCATGGATTTTCTTGGTCATACATGACTCATAAAATAAGGTTATAACATGTGTTAAGGTCATTTCATATTATTATAACATTATCTTTACCTTAAATTACACTAATGACCTTTAATCATGATTAATAAAACTTATAAGTTACTATTCACCAAAAAATTATTTTAATCCCATTGAACCAAATTTTACATCCTAATGAAAACCATGTATGTCGGATTTTTGAAATTCAAAACACAGAAGTGGTAAAGTTTCATTTAAACGAAAAATCAGTTTTTTTTAACTAGCACTTAGTGGTTTCACTATTCATAAAAAATGTAGTTTTTCAGAAAAATACCAAAAATTCACCCTAAGATATATTTGATATTCCAAATTCAAAAATGAAGTATATTTTACAAAATTCAAAATGTATAAGTTTCATTAATTATTTTAATAATTAATTCCCACTGTCAAAACAAATAGCATGTTTTTAAGAAACAATATCTATTAAAAGATTGACACTAGTTTATGTCCAATTTAAAAGTGAAATTAATCCCAATGACCAAAATTTAATTAAATGGTAAAAATATATTATAATTACACTTTAAAACCAATTAAAAATATAATCTAACCATATATTTAAATTATATGTAAAAACAGTTTTGATGTAAAATGTAGTATTTTTCACTATTCATTAAAAAAAGAACAATGTCAGAAAAATACCAAAAATTTAACCAAAGTAAATTTTAATGTACCAATCATAAATAATAAGTTTATTTTGACAAATAGATCTTATAAAATTGTAAAAAGTTATATTTTTAAAAGGTTCGCCATAAAAAGGCGGTAAACAATCTTTTAAAAATATTAGAGTATTTATTCTTAAAATTGGATTCATTTGGATTTTAAGCCTATAAAATTTGTTGGATAAATGTAGAAATATTGAACAAACATATGTAATCATTTTGTAGTTATTTCTGTTCATTCTCGGCATTACAACGGCTAGGCGTTAACTATTATAATATTATTATATTATTAGTGTGCAACGTAAGATTTCAAAGAAACTCGTTGTTGCGTATTGGGTACGCCATCGAGCATAATATTACCTTTAAAGTAATATTAACATTTTATTCACAAATATTGATAAACATTAGAATGTAATATTATTTATTTACCTGGGATGTTACAAGAAGTCACAGCTAAGGAAGAAAGATAGGCTCACCCCTGACTATCGTGCACCTACAAATGCATCTCAGAGAACAAAGCCATGAGCTGCCACTCACCACTAGCCTCCTGCACTGCCTGTAACTGAGTCCTCCTACTCAGTGCATAAGTAACTGCGTTACCCTTACCAGGTGTATAGGCAAGCTCGAAGTCGAAGGACTGAAGGTATTCAACCCACCTTCGCTATCTCATATTCAGGTCATGCTGGGTAATGATATATTTGAGACTTTTGTGGTCCGTGAACACCACAAAATGTTCTCCCAAGAGATAATGTCTCCAATAGCATAATTCATGAACAACTGTAGCCAACTCAAGATCATGCATCGGGTAATTACTCTCATGTGGCCTCAACTGCCAAGACCCGTATGGAACTACTCGATCTCCCTGCATCAACACTGATCCCAGCCCAATACCTGATGCATCATAGTAAACTGTATAGCTCTTCCCTTGTTCTGGAAGTATCAGGACTGGTGCTGATGTCAACCTTCCCTTCAGCTCCTGAAAGGCTATCTCACAAGCTTCTGACCAAACAAACATCACACCCTTCTTAGTCAAACCCATCAACGGAACTGCTAAGCGGGAGAAGTCCTATATAAAGCATCTGTAGTAACCAACTAGCCCTAAGAAACTACACATTTCAAATATGTTCTTAGGATTCTCCCAGGAAACTACCGCTCTCGCCTTCTTTGGGTCTACCGTAACTCCTGCCTTTTAGATAATATGACCCATGAAGTGTATCTAGTCCATCCAAAAGTTTCACTTTGAGAGGTTAGCATATAGCTGATTCTCTCTCAGTGTACTCAGAATGATCTCAAGATGGGTAGCATGGACATGTAGAGTGTGAGAGTACACCAAGATATCGTCCATGAAGACTACCAAAAAATAATCCAGATATGGATAGAACACATGATTCATTAGAGCCATGAAAACTGCTGGCGCGTTCGTGAGTCCGAACGACATGACCAAGTACTCGTATAGATTGTATCTGCTCTGAAAAGCTATAAGCAGTATTTTAAATGTTTTAACGTGTAATTGATGATATTCAGATCTCAAGTAAATCTTAGAGAACACTCGTGATCCCCAAAGTTGATAAAAAATATCATCAATCCTTGGAAAGGGATATCAGTTCTTGACCGTCAACTGGTGAATCTTTTGATAATCCACATAAAGTCTAAGGGTATCATCCTCATTCTTAGAAAACAGGATAGGAGAACCCGAATGAGAAGTACTGGGTTGGATGAAACCATTTTCCGGTAAATCTTCCAACTGCCTCTTGAGCTCCTGCAACTCTGTTGTAGACATCCTATAAGGAGGAATGGACACCGGTGCTGCTCCTGGCACAAGATCAATAGAAAAATACACCTCTCACTCAGGAGGTAGACCTGAAAAGTCATCCGGAAAGACATCCCTGAAACGATAAACTAAAGGAGGTAAATCCTTCTGAAAAGTTCCCTGATCATCCAGATATAAACTCGCAATCTGGACCATCACACCACCTCACCCACAATGCTCGGGTCCATCTCGGCTTGCCTGGATGTCCCATTCGCCCTTGTATAGAAAATCTCCACCCTATGGTGATGTAAAACTCACCCTGCGATGATAGCAATCCATAAAGGCTCGAAAGGGTACCAAACAGTCCATCCTGAGAATGAAGTCATAACTCATCATCTCTAAGACATATAGGTACCATAGAAAGTGACACCCACTAACCTCTCGGGGGAAATCCCTAAACTAACATACACCTGCTGTTCTAATTCCCAACAGAGTGTCTAGCGTCATAATATTAGAAGAAGAAGGAAAAAAAATTCCAAGGCTCTTCATAAAAGGAACATATATAAAGTTATGTGTTGCACCAGTATAAAAAATCACTGAAGACAAAACAGAAGCAACTAGAATAGTTTCTCTAACAATGGAAGGTCCAGGATCCTACTCCTGTTGGGTCTGTTGCACTGCATATGCCAGTCCAGTGCCGCGACCCTATGACATAGCCTGGCTACCCTGAGCTGACCCGCCCTGTTGTCTCTGAGATCCTGGTGTCTGGCTACCACGACCACAACCACCACCTCGTCCTGAACGTCCCGACGTATCTCAATTCTCTGACTGGTAAGAAGCTGCTGGCCCTGCTCCCACACGCATAGTCTGCACAGAACCCCTCTCACTAGCCACTGGTTGAAATTCCCTGTAAAAGCGCTACAGATGACCCATCTTTCCGCAAGATTGACACTCCACTGGGCCGTGTGGACACTGAGGTCTCTTATGCCCTTCTTTACCGCACTGATAACACATCACCTGGCCACCTGAAGAATTCCTATGGCTAGTACTACAACCTTGAGATAAATCCATCTACTTATTCCTCTTACTGGTAGGAATAGTACCATAAACTGGTGCTGAACCGCCCTGGCCTACACCACTAGCTTCCCATAGGTTCTGATCCGTAATCAGTGCCCGGTTCACAATAGCATGCACTATAGACAACATAAAAACATTCACCAGTGCTCAGATGTCATATCTAAGACCATCTTTAAAGTGTATAGCCCTTAACATCTCTTCACCCACCATAACAGGTGCAAAATGTTGTAGCTCGGTGAAGCGGGTAGAATAGTCCATCACTAACATGGCGCCCTGCTGCAGATTCATAAACTATCGAGATCTATCTTCCCTCAGTTCTCTGGGAAGAAGAAGTCATAGAATACTGCCTAGAAATCTTCGCACACCATGTCTCTATGATGCTCAGTCTGGGTGGTAACATCCCACCATCTCTTGGCCGAACCACACAACATGTATGTAGCGAGCTTGACCCTCCGCCCTGGAGTTGTCTCTAGATGCTCGAAGAGAGTCTACATAGAACCCAGCCAAGACTCTGTGGCCTGTGGTTTGTCATCCTATGAAAATGTAGGCAGATTCTATTGCTAAAATATAAGATTCATATCTTCCATAGATGTGGTAGCCGGTGGTGCTCCCTGAAAGGTCTACATAAACCGCATGAAGCCTTCACGGAACTGCACCTCTGCACCTGTGTCCGGTATAACGGCTGGCACCGCATCTGGCTTTGCTGTAGGATCCATCGGTAGCCCGTGGCCTACCGTTTCTGGAGTATAATCGTTGCCGCTCTCCTGGAGAACAGCATGAGGTTGTCTCGGTGGCATGAATCTACATGGTCAAACAAACGCCTTATATTAAGTTTATCAAGGACTGAAAACAATGAGTGTAATAAGGGAACAAGGAAAATAAAACATTCAAGTTTTACATACAAGACTAAACGGCGTGTATAATAACTACATGGTGTGTTCCCTCAAGTCTTTCACATGGGCGTGTACTTCTGCCAAAAATGGTTATGTAACACCCCAAACACATGGTGTGTTGTCCACACACATAGCATGTACTTGAATTTTATTCCCCTGCCCGAGTCCTTCTACACGGCTTAGCCACACGATCTCCTTTAAACGCGACTAAACGGCGTGTATAAGGTCTAAACGGTGAGTAATAGATGAGATTCACCGACCCATGTTGTCTGTTACACGGCCGGGTACACATCTCACTCTAAACGGTGTGTTCCAGATAGACACAGCATGTACGACTTAATTCCCAACTGCCTGTGTTGTTAGTGAAATGGCAGGCTACTCAGCTGACACTACACGTCATGTTACACCCGCACACGGCATGTACACCACCCCGTTTCCCCAGCCACATGGCCAAGTCCACATGGCCTCTCACCAGTCAAGACTACACGGCGTGTCCCTCAGGTGCACGACGTGTACTAGACGAGCTTCGCCGACCCGTGTTGTTAGAGACACAGCTAGACACACGGCGCACACTACATGGTGTGTTCGGCATTGACATGGCATGTATAAATGAACATTCCTCCATCCATGTTGTTAGTTACATGAGCGGAAACAGGGTCAACATGACATGATGTGTACAATCAGTACACATCATGTTCCCTCTAGAACTTCCCCATCCCGTGTCTCTTCCCACATGGCCTATAACATGGTTAGAGTCTACACGGTGTGTACTTAAAAAAAATTTCTTTTCTTCCCGAACAGAAGATTACATGGCATGTAGTCAAAACTACATGGTGTTTATTCTGGTTTTTTCGGATAGTAAGCCTTAGAAACTACTCCAGAGCCCAGAAAAAAACTGAAACCAACACCTAAGTTCCAAATTCTAATCTGTGAGGGCCCATACTCCCCGAAAATCAAAGCTTGGAATCTTATGCGTGTTATAACAAAGTAAACAAGTCGATGATCCACCAAATTCTGGTTGATGAGGGCCCATACTCATAAAAACCAAAGTTTGGCATTCATTTACAGAACCTCTCATAATAATACCTTATCAAATAGTAGGTATTTATCAATGTATCTACCACAACAACATGCATTTTCCAGCACAACATCTATCACATCAACATGCAATTTTTAATTCACCTACATGGCATGGAAACTATGCATGAAATGTGATTCTAACATGTGACTAAATGATGCATGAAATGGAATTCCCTCATCTCATCAGGTTGTAACTAAATAGAACCCAGATATAAAAACATAAACAACACAACACAAGTGTGTCACCCAATGGTGAAAATCAAATCAATTGTAATTATCATAAACAAAAAACCACAATTGAATTCAAGGTAATCCGGCTTTTACCTATACAAGAGGTAGCTACTCCTGAGAACAGTTATTACCGAAACCCTTAATAATATATCTCTTTATGTTGCCACCAAATAATAAAATAACAAAGATTAAAGAAACCTCTGATACCACTTTGTAACATCCCGGATCCGGGTGCCACTCAACGGGTGCCCCAAACCGGGTTGGTCACATGACCTCAAGCACATTTCCCCAAACACCAGAGGCTGCTGACTAGCAGCGAGGGCCTAGGTCTGATGGTGGGAAAACTATGCCCACATTTGTCAAAGTGTAGTGAATTGGAACAAAATACAAGCATACAAAAGCAGAAGCGGTAAAAAATACCAATGCTGAAATGGACACAGTACTGAAGTAAAGAAAAGACCAACAATCATATATAATGATGCAATATGTCCCTAAATATAATAAAGTAACCAAAACTGGATACACTGCAATCTAAATAAATATAATACAATGGAAAAATACATCAATAAAAAAAACAAAACAAAACAAAACAACGCAGAAGGAACTCAGCAGCATCGCAGGCCTAAGCTCGATCCCATGCTCTCCTACTCCTCTGAAACAATCAAGTACCTGTATAGGGACCCTTTCCCTTATCTCCACCTGCAGCAATATAATCTATTTAGGACCAAGACCTGACCCAAACAGGGTGTGAGAAATAACTCCTAGTAGGCAACCACCAAAGGCCCATTCCCAACTGTCAGTGAGTTTGTGCAATATCAGTGTGCAGTAATGAAATGCAGTAAACCAGGAAGTACTAAAAATTAAACAATCCTACTAATTCCATTTCCATTTAATAATTATTTAACAATTAAATATAATTGAATTATAAGTTTTTGAGACCCATCCTCAGCTGACAATATTCTATACAGTGCCGTAGCGAAAACCACAACAAGATATCTAACAAGTACAAGGTAAAAAAATACCAAGCCTGTGCTTAAGCTTGGCATGTATAACATGTGAAATCACCATAGTGAATATACAAGTAAACAGAGTCCTAAGACATGTAAAACCTTACCCTCAGGTAATCAGAATCAAAACCCTCAGGTGATTGCCTATAGGTATAATGAATATTGCCCTCAGGCGTACGAGATAATGCCCTCAGGCACAGAAGCAACTGCCCACAGGCATAAGAAAAGTTTCCCTCAGGCTAAACAAAACACTTGCCCTCAGGCATGAGAAACACTGCCCTCAGGCTAAACAAGAAACCAGGCTGATCCCAACACATAAGAAAACAATTATATACATTTTCTCTCAAGAAAACTCAAAGCATGCTAAATCACATCATACCCTCAGGTATCCTGGCCAAACGACAAATAAGGGAACCACACCCATAGTGTGACCCTAGATCCAAGAAATAATCCCAAAAAGCAGTTTATACATTTTCACTAAATTACCTATGAAATTCTAGGTATTTAATTAGTCAAGGCCTCAGCCATATGACACCCCAAACATGGGCGCGTGGCACAATGGTACACAAAAACCACATGACCATTGGAATTAAACATCAGACTACATACCTTGATCTCCTCTGATCAATATACATGAACTACTCCTTTTGAAACATTCAAGAATGACATAGATTTGGGATAAATGAAACCGCATTCAAACCCAAATAACTTCCCCTCAGCAAATAATTTTAAGGAAGGGTTCAAGAAGAGTGAAGAACTCACCCGCGTGGTTCAATCGAGACCATCAGCGAAGGAATCTGAGTTCCGATGTGCGGTTGGGAGCTCCTCCAAGCTCCATCCTTCTCTCCCAGTGCTCCAAACGCGTCCACTACCTCCTCAACCGAATGAGGAGGCTACTGCCTGTTTTAAGTGAAAAAAACAAACTACACGGTGTGTACTCTCAAGTACACGACATGTACTTTTCATTTTTTAACTGTTCCACTGGCGGCTACTTTTCACCACCACACTATTCATCTGTCGACTTGAGTACACGACATGTATTTCTGAGTACACGACGTGTACTGTTGCTCCGCTGGTGGTTACTACCACCACCTTACTATTCACCTGCCGATTGATTACACAACATGTAAATACTAAGTACACAACATGTAGTCAGTTTTTACACCCTTCATCGCCAATTGGCTTACACGCCCTGTGTACCCATCCCACATGGCCAAAGTACACGGCGTGCGGAAAAGTACATGACACGTACCCACAAAATTTGGGATTTTTTCTTATGTTTCTTATTTTCTCAAAAACCTTAAAGGAAAAAAGGAAAAGAAGAAACTCGTACCTCAAGAATAAGAACTGGGTTCTTACACCTATTATGAGGATCTCATTCTCTAACCTTAAGGAAGAATTTAATTTCTCACCATATTTTATCTCAAAGAGTGATGAGATCAGTAAATAACACAAGGAATTTTACTTGGTTTACCCATACTGGGTACATCCAAGGAGAATGCATGATAATGTTTATATGTACCAAATTCACTAAAGCTCACTGCTTTATAAGTAAAATTTAGAGCAGTATCAATGACACTCCTAGTTCACTACCATGAACAATTGGAGAACTCACTACTATCCTTAAATAATTATCTCATTGATAGATCTATTAGATCTTTTATTTTTCACATGAAGATGTTGAAAACATACATCAATGATGGGGTTTCTCTTCAAGTCAATTTTTTTTACTTCTAGTGAGAATAAGACTCATAGAAAAACACCTCATTCAACCTTTAACCTTTCAGATAAGATATGGAAAACCCTCTAAAATTTTTTTAGATATCATTTTGTATATATTTTTTCCTCTATTATAAACAACATGTATCTCCATGTTTTTATTTCAATCCAATAGTTAGGATCTACTGTACTTTCTATGATATTGTTCTAAGTGTCCCCTATAATTACTAGGGTAATCATGCACCATTTAATATGAATTTAACATCAAGATATTCAAACCATAACTCCCAATCATTATGTTTCTAGTTGAAAATTATAGCAGATAGAAATTACCTAGTTATGGAATGGTCATATATGATATGGTGTAGTATTACCCATTTTTCATATACCACATCACACTCAACAACATTGTGGTGTGGAGTCTTGTAGTTGACCATATCCACTTCTCACATAGTAGTAACTCCTCCAATAACTATACATGATTTCTAGCATGATCTCCTCTAACCACTTCTCACATAGAACTAACTATGGTCTTGAAACATTAATATGGAGTGACCTCATGTAGGGTTAGATATCTTTAATTCTTTAATTCTTTTGAATTCATACTCTCCATGCTATAATGAATAGTTATATCATGGAACCATTATCTTTAAAAAATAACATGTCATGGACTTATCTCTATGGTGTGGAAATCATGAAATATCCAATGGATGATACCCTTACATGATCATGGGCCAACCCTTATATGATAACCACTTTACCATTATGAAAAAAGGGCTCGGTCTGTATACCCTTATGTAGTTGGTGATCTACCCTTACCTATAGGTTTCTATACAATGGTTTACCTACCTATAGTATGGAAAAACCTCAATGACATGCCTTAATGGGATTATTTGTAGGACTCTCAAGTTCCAAAAATTCTACAGTGCTGATCACGATCTTCGAATTAGGCTCTGTCTTTAAGATTTAACTCCTCTTCAACTACATACTTCTTCACTTTTTCAAAAAACACAACCCATAAAAAATTAAAAATGGTTTTTTGAAAACAACATACCCCTTTGGTTTTTTGAAAATACTCCAAATTCTCCAAGAGTTACTGAATTTATCTTTTAAAAACACCACTTTCAAGATGCGAATCAATGGGCCACTAATAACTAATTATAAGACCACATGAGACATTATAATTTTGAAAACAATAATTGGATTAAAAGTATTTCATAACAAACTTTTAATCCTTTCAATAAAAACATCACTCTCATTGACCAATCATTAGAATACTCTCCCATTTCAAACACTTCTCCCCCTTTCAAACACACTTAGAAATTTATCCTCCTTTGGAAGCAAACCCAAGGAGATCATTTCTTTAAAAAGTTCATATGTGAGGTTTGGAAATATAATAAATTGAGAAAATAAAACATAAATTTTTTATGAATGAAACTTTGGGGAGTGGGGGTTCCCACCTTGATCCAATCAAGTGGATGTATATGGTTAGACTCGAAGAGGCAAATTATAGTTATCAAAAACTACTTTGGGTAGTGCCTTATGTTAACATACGTAAATTCCAAGATCAACATCTAAAAACATGCCTAGACACCCATTAAGAAATAAGTTAATGTCAAAATGAAAATTCCTATAAATTTTATTGTGTAATATAATCAAATTTTCTCAATATATCATCAAGGAGGATGCATAATGTTTTCATTACCATATACATTTGTTTTATACTTATTTGAAATTTCAAAATGAACTTATTGATGAACTACCATGGTCATTCATTTAACCAGATAGATCTATTTCAATCAAAGGTCTTCAGATATATTCCTCCATTAACTCAAAAGGGATAAATCCTTTCATGACTTATTTAGTTAATGTTATATCACTTATGATTCACTAAACATATGATACCTAACCACATGCATATGAATTTAAAGTTTTCATATATACATCAAAGTAAATGATTCAAGGTATAAATTAATACTAATCTCACGACAAAGGACCAATACCGACATTAATATATAGGAATATCAATTGAAACATAAACATATAGAATTCCTATTTCAGGTCAATATCCATTACCTATTAATTATAGATATTACTAAGTGAAAAAATTATTAGTATAATTCCAAATGTATTATAATCCTCTAGAACATGATAATAAAACATCATTTTTGTACCATTAGATAGATGTTATCTATACTATAGAATAGATATTTAAATTTATTGTTATATCATTTATAGTTTTTCCATATAGCAGGGAATTACTATAACCTTTAAATGAGATATATACTCTAACAACATTATCACATTAATATTTCATAAAAGAACAAAGATTATGTAATTATATAATTAGAAATATTATGGTAATTGAAAGTATAATATCAATTGTTTCTAGGGAATCAGGTTCAAAATTATCATCATATCCTTAGTTAGATCAGGAATAACCATTGATGAAATCTATTAAGATATCCTTTCATTACCACATATGAACATATAATGTTTGTAACAGTACTCGAAGGATACAATGAACCACCATCACCCACTTATAGAGAAAAAATCATGATAGAAACTCAACTATTGACCACCTCATCCTTGGATTCCAAAATTAAATCTCGAAGGAATGATATATCTTAAAAACACTAGGATTTATAACCAAGGATGAGTTATGAAAATAAAGAAAAAAAATACTCAAGCATCATCGATAAGAGTAAAATCACCACTCAAAGCTACACATGATACTGATCATTCCATAGAAACCTCTCTAGTGAGTTTATATAAATGATATGATCATGCCAAACCACTATATAAATATCTATAAACTAAAAATCCTCAAATTTTTGAATCAAGGATAAATACATGACCATATGATAAATGAAACCTATATCATCAGCTTCTACTATATCATGATGAAAGGTTTCAAGCTCTTCTATCACTATCCATGCATATACAGACTCCCAAACTTCATATCTTTATGAATTATTAATTAGTGAATCAAAAACAACATTAAAATTTCGTAGTGCATAAGAGATCTAGATCTCATAATCTAGAAAGAGCTACTTCCACATCTGCTAATGAAGATTCCAATTTGAATAAGAAAAGATAAAACTCAAACATTTGTGATTTTTGAAAATCACTAATTCTTCCCTGATGAATTAATGTAGTGAAAAATTCCATTCAAACATTAGTTTTTTCTAAAAATATTTCTTGGGTTTCATAGTTATACTCATGTGGGCATAAGTACTGACACCCATATGGAATCATTACCCTAGATACTTCAAGATACAACCCAAAATGAGTCAATAAGAAGAAAAAAATACAATTAACACAACTCCATACTCATGTAAAATAAGGATACAAGTTCTAATCAACTTCTCTTTTAGGTAGTATAAATTAATTTGACACTGATCTGTCCATACGAAGACCCAATCCTTCCTAATGAAGGTTATTAAGGAGGATACCATAGAATATAAATAAAAAAACCCTCAAATAATATTAAGAAATACCAATTAATATTTATACCTCTATGAATTTTTTTATTGCCTCCTATTAAAAAACCTCTCTAATCATTTAAGGATCCAACACTAATTATTACCAAGGAAACACATTCCCAAATAAATTCAACTCATAGTTAATTGGATAGCCTCCCATTGATCCAATGGTGATGGAAAACTTACAGAACAACCCTAAGATACTATGTATAACTCCCCATATGATTTTAGGTAAACAAGGATGTCGTTGTTGAACACTACCCTAAGCATATAGAGGAACTAAAAAGAAAAATCATTAGTCTCCTGAAAACATATAGTAAATTTATGACACTGAATAAAAAATAGGGACTGATGTTACTATAATAAAACTTTAAAGTCATTCATTAGAATATATTCCTATTTCACCCTTATATGATAATATCCTATCCCTATATGAATATTTAACAATAATTTTTATCTCATTAAATAAAAAATAAATAAAATATTCTATAATGAGGGAAACATTCTTCATCCTTTTATATTTCATATTTCAATAATCTATACACAAACTCATACTAACATCTACTCTAAAGGAAAATAACACTAGATCACACCAAAGTGGCAATATATTACTGATGAAACCCTTCAACATCATATCATCAATATAAATCCTCAACAAAAAAATATATATAATTTTATTATACAGGGATCCAAAACAATTAGTGTGACACCAGGTTACAATTCTATTCCAAACATGATGTTACACACTTGGGGTAGTATCACTACCTCTTTAGGGAATGAATCCATAAAATCCTCAATAACACCTAGAAAAAATATCCTCTACACTTATATCAAATACAGAAATAATGTTTCCAACTAAGGAAAAATATGTTCCAAAAACTTATTATATATTTGGAAATATCTCTCACCGATGAAAACTACACACTAGCCTACTATATAAGAAGGAAAAATTTCTTCAGAAGTAATGGATAATAAAATTCATAGAATATAAAACCCCTATGTCATGACTGATATAATATGTCTATATATACATAAATAATAAACCCCCATGACTAATGTTTTCCCATTATTAACTCATTACCTCATAACATGTTAAATAGATAAGATTGAACTCTAACTAAGATGGGAAACACCAAATTCATGGGAATTATCTCTACTAGGAATCCTAGAGTTTAGAAAATGGTAAGAGATTTTATGGATTCTGATGATTCTAAATCAAATATTTCCTATGAAATAATGAAGATAAACACATGGTACCTCAAATGATCCTCAGAACACCCAGTCCTGACATCTCCCTGACTTCCAATTGAGAATTCCTTACTCATCTACCTAACTAACACTACTAACAAGGACCTCCATAAACAAAATATGACATATGCCTATGTTTATTAGGGACATTATTGGTATTTATTTTGGATACTCTGTATCCACTATGTGAGGTAGGTTTCTATTTTGATTCCTAGTGATAAGGCCTTAGTGGAGACTATGAAGGATGAAACACTAAGTGTTGACCACCTATCTAACACTGACCACAAATAATGGTCAAGAATTGAAACTATTGATGGTCAAAAACCACACAAGAGTAATACAATAGGCCATAATCCCTATAGAGGATGAATACCAAATATCTCCATAGAAGTGTTATGTGAGCTGAGGCCAACTCCCAACTGACTGAAGACTTGGTGTCTAAGAACCTCCATCTTTGACTACACATTTCAGAAAGATCTAATGACTTTCATATCTAGATTAACTAGAATATGAATGAATATTTTCAATTGAATATTATTTATCTATCACCTCCAGATATGTTGGTAACATAAATTATGTGACATGATACTATATAGATAGATCCAACCCCTCTTCAAAATACTACACTTTAGCCTCCTCATATAGAAATAGGTTAGGGTATTTTCAAAGAATATTACTTAATCAAACCCTAAGAACATAAACACATACTCTTAGCTTATAAGGAGATAGAAAATCATACTAACTATCCAAATTTGGATACAAATAATGAAACTCTATATGAAATTGGTTTTTAAAATCATCATAGGATACCTATGACTCATTATGATCACCAATAATTAAAAAACACCCCTGAAATGCAGCATCTCAGAATTGACTTAATTCCAATGAATTCAAATGAACCTTCCATTCAAAGATCAAGCTAAAGGAAATATAAAACTCTTTCCACCATAACTATGTCTCAAAATTGGATACTATCCCTTCATACTTAATCAAACTTAGAAAATGGAACTCATATATAGTCTCCCTAAAATACCCACCCTCATTTTTTCTTTTTGATCCTCATATTTTTTGATCAAAGAATCATTTTTAACCTCTTCAACCTAAACCACACATATAAGACACCCACCGATCATCTCTAAAATAAAAAGGGGAACTTATAATCCTAGAAACATGGTATTCATTTAAGTAAATTTAATTAAATTCTATTAATTTTCCTATAATTTCTGCAATTCAAACATAGTCTAAAAAAACATGGTGCATTTACCACACCTTGGTCTCTACTAAAAAATCATCATTATATTACCTAGAATATTCCTTAAGCTTAGGGTCCCTGCATTAGAATAAATGGGGCCCTAAACACCTATATCCTATATAGAATCCCTTATTACATTACATGTAATGTTAGACTAATACCATTTTTATAGAAAACCCATGCAATACTTAACCTATTCCTCATGGTTATATCCATCCTAACTATCAACCATAGCTTTAATACTAATATATAAAAACCCTACCCACTAGTACCCCTCATGGGATAACAATGAATATGGAAGTAACCCTCGGAGCCTTCTTCTAATAGGCTATGAGTTGGTGGAAATAATTTAGGGTGCTAAATTACACTTATAGGAGGAATTAACCTCATAATACCAAGAATATAACAAAACCACCAATAAAATTCATATAAAATAAAACCAATATCCCATAATACATGTAATTTTATATATAAAAATAAACCCTAAAATACTAAAATAAACTCTTATGGTAGCAACTCAAAAACACTATCCATAAACTCAATGTGCTGCTAATGTATATCTCGATCATCGAATCCCTCCCAAAATTATGATATATATATACATATATAAAAAGGGGTGATAATACATGTATACTCAGTAGTATCTTCCCTAAAACCTATCATAAAAATATAGAAGAAGAATACTAATACCTTATTGAATAAATACTAAAAACAACTTGTTATCTATACTAGGTGAACTACCTCAAATCCATAAAAATCCACACTCTCCCCATAATGAATCAAATTATAATAACAAAATATAAAAAAATATCATATAGGTACCTTGAAACCACTTCCCTACTAATCTGGTCACTCTCACACCCAACAAATCATGTCATGTACTTTAATCCCTTCCATATATACATATCTACATAACCACATATGACCTCATAACCATATAAAAATATCCACCACCACATACCACATATTAACCTCACATCACATCCTCATATAAGTAAGGTGATAATAAAATAAAGGATACTAACCTTTAAACTTATCCAAATTTTCAGTATGCTGAAGATGTATCAACTAATGATGTATGGTTTGACAGTGTATGCTCGGTTGATGTCTCATAATTAGAAAAGTTTTCAGTGCTTGTGGTACGATTTTGACGGTGTGATATTGATGGTGTATCATCTAGTGGTATCTCATACTTTTCCACATTTTTTTTCTGACAGCATGACATCTCGGTGGTATGTTGATCAACGGGGTCTCATACTTTGTTAAATCTTTAGTCTAGAAGTATGATAATATGATGGTGTGATGTCTTGATAGTATATCAAACTTAGATATTTTTATGCTAACAATGTGTCATGGAAAACGGTTTCTATCTCAACAGTTTCTGTGTCAATTTTGTCTTATACTTAGACAAAATTACTACCTATTCTTAGAAAATATATTGCTTATAGGAAAATATGACATGCATTAGTATTTTTATAATCATGATTTTGTGATCATTAAAACTAGGAGTTCAACAACCTTGAATACAATCATCCTTATCTGCTTGGTCCTAAAAATCTCCCCTTTTGGATTTTGTTGTAAACCAAGAATCATAAATCAATGAACTTTGTATCCTCAATAAATTGATTACTTATCAATAATTCTAAGCATATGTGATCTAACTAATTATATAAAATAATAATTATTGACAAAAAAACCATGATTTCCAAAAGTAGTGATCATGATACCTATTCAACTTTTCTTCACAAATTTCTTCCCTCAAATTTCTTCACGTTTTCAATCTCCCTAGAAAATAAAAAATTATTTCTTACAACTACTCTAAAAAATAGTTGGAATAGTTCATACACACACGCACTACTAGATTCACAGCTTACCAAAAAATCCACCTTTTTACATGCTTTCATAAGGATAGATTTATGAAATAATTCTTCCCCCTCGACAACACTATCCAAACTTAAGATGAGAGAGAGGAAATAAACACATACCTCAACCTTGATGAGAAAGAGGTTGGATTCCCATGTTCAACCTCAATTTAGAAAATTATTCTTCTGCTAAAGGTTTAATGAAAATGTCTGCAACTTGTTTCAATGTTGGAAAATACTAATGCTTTAATTTATTCTTCTCTACATGCTATTTGATGAAATGATATTTGATATTAATATGTTTGGAATGATAATGTTCAACTAGATTCCTGGTGATATTAATTGTACTTTGATTTTCATAACCCAAGAGAAAGGGTAACTTCACTTTAACAAGTCTTATAATTGAGTTTTCATCCACATAAGTTGAGTAATGGCTTGAGTGGCAGCAACATACTCGGATCCAGCCGTACTAAGAGTTTCCGAATTCTATTTCTTTGAATGAAAACTAACAAAATTATTTCCTAGAAAGAATGATCCACCAGTTTTGGATCTTCTATCATCAACATTTTCTACCCAATAAACATCTAAATACCCAAACTAATCAATACTATCTGAGCTTCCATAACTAATTCCACAAATTTTTATGCCTTTGATGTATCTAATAATTCTTTTTTCCAACAAGTAAATGTGATTCTTTTGGAGCACTTTGAAATATTTCATATAAGGTAACAACATAAATAATGTTAGGTGTTGAGGTAGTCAGATACAAAAGAATTACAATCATCTTCTGAAATTCTTTCTTATCAACTTCTTTTCACTATCAATCTTTAAACAACTTTTTTCCCACATAAATTGGTGTGGAAATAGGTTTTGAGTTTTCCATGATAAACTTTTAAATAATTTCCTTAGCATACATTTCTTGAGAAAGAAAAATGTGACTCTCTTTTTTTAAAAACTATAACCCAAGAAAGTATTTCATTTCCCCTACCATGGACATTTTGAAATACTTTTTCATCTCTTCATAAAATCTTTCACAACTTCTCTCATCATTCCCAACAAATATAATTTCATCAAAATAAACAATTATGATGAGGGAATACTCTTTACTTTCTCTGACATAAATATTTCTATCAAATCTTCCTTTCTTGAAACTCATCTTCCTTAAGCAAGTATCCAATTTGGATTACCATGATATTAGAGCTTATTTTAGCCCATACAAGGCCTTCTTCAATCTACAAAAATATCTTTCATCTTTCCTAACAAAAAATCCACAAGGTTGTTCAATGTAAACTTCCTCATCAAGATCACCATTCAAAAAATTAGGATTTAACATCCATTTGAAAGATCTTGTAAGCTTGTTGTAAAGAAATAACAAGAAAGATTCTAATAGTTTATAATATTACCACCAGAGAAAAGGATTCATCAAAATATATACCTTCAATTTGTGAATACCCTTTTCACACCAATCTTTCTTTGTTTCTCATCACTTCACATTATTCATTCAACTTGTTCCAAAAATCCCACTTTGTGGAAATAATGTTTTTGTTTTCTATCTTGGGTAAAAGTTACCATGTATAATTATTTTAAATTTGATCCAACTCTAAATTCATGTACTTAAACCATTACGGATACTTAAAATATTCTTTTATATCATTCATATCAAATTTTTAGAACAAAGAAGTTTGTGTAATATCATTTTTTGTTCTTATTGTTTGAACCTTCTGATGCTGATCACTAATAATATTATGAGATTCCACTTGTTTCCTCAGTCTAGGATGAGATTTTAGAGTATCTTACTAATCAATATAAATAGATGACTCTGATTATTCTTCTTGAGTAGGATTAAAATTGTATGTATCCTTATCAGAATTGTTTTCCTTATCCTGCTCGACTTTTTTATCTGCCTGAGTATGTTTGTATTATTAAACCCTTTCAATAACATTCATATCAATAGAATAAAAAATTCTTCCTATTTATTTATTGAAAAATTTATATCCTCTTCCTTTTAGAACATATTTAAGAAAAATTCCATCTTCACCTTTCTTCTCAATCTTTCCCAAGTTTCCACATTTCTTCTTTATAATGCTTAAACTCCCAAAAACTCATAAGTGTTTCAAGATTGAAGTTTTTGCATAAAAAAATTCATATGGATTGATATTAGAACTTGGAATATAGAAAAATTGGTTTTGAATATAAAAAATAGTGCACATGGCTTGCCTCCAATAGTAATGAGAAAGCCCATGTTCAAGTAACATAGTTCTTACCATTTCTACAAAGATTCTATTATTTATTTCAGAAACCCCATTTTGTTGAGGTGTGTATATGAAACTATAATCATGATAAATTCCATGATTCTCTAGATAACTTTCAAAATCTTGAATTATGTATTCACCTCCATTGTCAGTTCTCAAATTCTTCACTAAATACTCACATTCTTTCTCATCTTTCCTTCTGAAACTTTTAAACATTTTCAAATAATTTGATTTATGTTTCATATAAACAAAACAAGTAATTTGAGTAAAATAATAAATGAATTTAATGAAGTAATTATATCCATTTTTCTATTGTTTTTCTCATTCGCCCACAAATATCATAATGAATCAGCTCTAGGGGTTGTTTTGAACAAATATCAACTTTTTTATGAACTGAGTCTGTAATATTTCCATTAAAAAAATAGTGCAACACCAGTCTATTCTTCTTAGAATATCAGGAATTTCTTGGACAATATCTCACTTTTATAAAATTATCATGTTTCTTTGATACATGTGTGCTAACCTTTTATTATATAATTGAATATCTTCCACCGTAATCATGTAACAAGAGTTCCAAATTTCACCAACTTGAAACAAATTCCCTTTTATACGTTGGACTCTTACAATAATATTTCAATGTTCTTCACTTTTCAAAAAAATCATCCTTTCTGAAGATAAATTTTTTACCCTCATCACAAAATTTTGAAACAATCAATAAATTGTATTTCATCCCATCAACTTACAAAGCTTTCTTGGATATCAACTTTTCTTTTTCCAATGATGGATAAACTAACACCTTTGATTATTAGAGATTCATCATTGCCAAACGTCACTATTACTTCTTTAAATTATTCCACATTCTTAAACAACTTCAAATACCTTGACATGTGAGAAGAAAACCCACTATCAATAATCCATGATCATTATCCTTTTGTAGCTTTTAGGGAAGTTTCAAAAATAAGAGATTATTTTTCTTCCTCTTCTTTCTTCACATTCATATTATGAGAATTTTTAACTATATTTTATTGTGATGGTAACAATAAAATAAATCCTTTTACAAGTTTTATAGGTTTTTTACATGATTCATAGATATTTTCCAAATGTTGGAACCTATTTTAAATTTTCACACCAACCTTCTCATGTTTCCTTAAAACAATCTTTTCTAAATTCTTCTTTTGAGGGAACTGACTCCCCCTAAATATTTTATTTTCATATGGAATAATAGTAATGTTTTTGGTTGAAAAAACACATATTTTCTATATTTTTGAATCCATGACAATACCAGCAATAACCATAGAAAGATTATTTGCCTTTGAAACTTCCTTATTAACCAGAATTGTAAATTAGTTTCTCAGAAACCTTCTTGTCTTTATTTTCTGAGCCACAAAACTTTCTATTATCAATTATAATCTTCTTTTTATTTTCATATTTATCAAAACTAGAAGTATTAAAAACTTTTCTAGATTCATAATTTTTATATTTTTATTTTTTAAAGACTTATGAATTCTCAAATTTATTGGTTTTGTCTATATACATAACTTTCCTAGATTTATTATTTTTAGAAACAATTCTATATTTATTCTCAAACTTTGAAGATAAGTTTTTTATTCCTTATAAGGTTTCTCTTTTTTGGAACTATCACCAAATTCATAGATAGAGTTTTTGAAACTTTTATTTCTTTGGTCAGATTTAGAATGTTTTTATTAGAAAATTTCCAACTCTTATTCATTTTCCTTCATCTCACCTTTAGATTCTAATTAATATTATTTTATTCCTAAATAAATTTCTTTAGATCATCAATTTTTTTAATAGCTTCACTTTCTCATCAGAAAAACATTCTTGATTTCTTGTTGAGGCACATTCATCTTACAAATTTTTGTTTTTATTTTCATGCCTTATGATCTTTTTAAGACATTCTTTCAACTCTTCTTTCAAATAAAATTCAAGTTAAGTTTCTTCTTCTTAGAAACTACTTGTTATGAATTCTTCATCATTCACTATTGCAATAGACATATTATCAATACTATACTCAATATATTTATCAGATTCAGCATCACTACCTTATTCTTCTTCATATTTAGATAATAAACTTCTTCTTTTGAATTTAAATAATTTTCTATCTTTCCCTATGGAATTATATTTTCCTTTATCTCCATGTTTCTTCTACGATATTTTGGACTTCCTTCTTCTTTATTACGATGCACTTATTTATTTATTTGAGGAAAATTCACCAAATAATTCCCCACAACTTCACATTCAAAACATTTCAATTGAAGTTTCCCATTGTATTTCCTTATACCTCTTTTCACATTTTTAGAAAACAAGGATAAAATATCATCAAGATTTTTACATACCTAATTTTAAAATCAGAATCACTAGATTCATATTTGATAAGAATCTTATTTGAATTATCCTTTTTAGAAGCCTTAAAATACATTTATCTATTAATTTTTTTCTTTTCATATATTTTCTCATTCTGATTTCATAAGTAACGAAAGTCCTATGTAAATAATATAGAGAAAATATTTCAGGATCTCTGTATTCCAATGATGATACTTTAGCATCAAACTTGTTGAGAATAATTCTCAAAATATCTTCAATAATTGTTGAATCTTTAAAATTTTCACCAATACATATGATAGTACTGATAAATTCATTAACCTTGGTAAATAAGTTTCTAATAGATTCATGCTCACCCATTTTCAAATCTTCATACTTCAACCTCCAAATTTGCAACTTTTCATTCTTCACTTTTATATTACCTTTGTATATGTTTTTAAATTTATCCCATATACCTTTGGCTGTCGAAACACCTTTCACCCTTAAGAGTTAATTTTCAGAAAGTGATGATAATATAGAATTATTGGACCTTCCATCATTTTAAGATTTTTCTTATCAATAAATGTAATAAGAAATTTATAATCAATAGGAGGAAACCCATCTATTGTAGCTTAAATAACATCATATTCAATAGAAATAATATAAGGAAACATTATATATTTCTAGATATGATAATTCTTTCCATCAAAAACTAGAATACCATTACTGTTCATGCAATTCAAATTCTCCATCAATAAAGAATAAGAGAAGTCAACCTACATCTCATATTAGTTGAAAGTTCCCAGTCAGGATAATTGTGTCACTGAGTGGGGGATGGAATGAATCAACGATACTTATTCTTTTATGTATCCTTGAAACAACCTTCTACTCCTATTAAATATTTTACCCCATACTGAAAACTATTCAAACACACATCCATATGAACACAAGTATTTACAAGGTTCACTATTCAATAAGAATAGTTACGTCCTTGGTATGGTTTGAAAATATTACAATACCACAAAATTCACTAGAAAACAATAATTTGTGTGGAATAAAATGATTAGGATATACTCTTTAACTCGTGTTGGACTATGTAAACGATACAATAGTGTGTGTGCTTCCTCTTAGCACAAAAAAGGTAATACAATATTTATGTAACAACATATGTTACCTTTTATTATTTTTAATTTCCAAAAAATGTATTATTTGGAAAAAAAACTTTAATTTATTACATAGAAGTTGGGAAGAACTTCAAGGACTTTGATATAGAATTAAATCTGATTTTCTAAATCTGATTGACCCAGCTTGATTCTTTTACTTTTATTCTTCCAATCTAATTGACCAAAATGATGGATATAACTTTGATAGAATATGATTGAGATAATTTAGAATTAATTATTCATTATGAAAATCCCAATACATAAATCCCAATCTAATTATCCATCCTGATATGATGAACAACCAAATATGATGAAAAATAGATTACAATAGTCAACTGAATATGATGATCACTGAATATGATGATTATATTAACAATGTTGTAATATTGTCTCTTCTTCTTCTACTTCAATCCATAAAAACTTCTCCAACTCAGCATAAAACAAAAACTTATTTCTCTCTATTAAACTTCAGAGATTCTCTCTCTTCTCATGAACATCACACCCTCATCAGTCATCATAAAAGTACGATGTACTTATCCCCTTTTATATGTGACCCATGAATGGTTTTGGTAAGAATCTCCAAAAATTTTCCACTCAAAAAAATTCAAAAAATCCAAATTTACCTTGAATTTTGGGTGAATTTATGAATTCGTAAACTCTTCTCGATTATTATCAAATCTTCTCCATGAATTCAACTTTTTATTCAGAATTTCTTTTCAAATGATAGTTCAGTCCTAATTCTCTACTTCGATTGCTGATATGATTACATTTCTTTTAACCCATTGAATTTTTTTTCAATATGATCAGCAATATGAATTGGTATTAACTTAAATATATTGAGTCTTGATCCAATTGAGGAAATACAAAAATCTTCTTTGAATTTCATGATCCACCTTGACAATACATTAAACCATCTCCTTTAACTCTACTATTGATCCACTTGATAAAATAATTTGAAAAAAAATCAGAGTTCATCTATATATTCTAAAACCCATCATCTTTAATCACTGAGGTTTTATATCTTTTAGATTTTGATCTAACTGAAAACCAGTACCTTTGGTTTCTCAAATTTGTCAAAAATCTCCCCAGACTTCAAATTCCAAACTCTTCCTTCAACAATTCATTAAACCATATTAAATGGTTGACTAAATTATTGATCAATCACTATCATTATTATTTTCATCGAATTCAACTCAATTCCTTTACCATCAGTCTTTGAATACAATTTTTCCTTAGATGAATAAAATGATAGTCTAAATACGATGAACCAGGGTTAGTAGCTTCAACTTCAGCAAATTTATTAAATTCCAAACTTGTGCTTGTATCATGAATTAATTAATGAATTTGAATAAATTTGAGAATATATTTAGCATCGTTAATAATTTATTAGAAAGTATTGTAACTTCCCAATCAATTATTTCCTTTCCTTCTTATCCTGAATACGATTAACATGAATATAATTAGCATGAATATGATCAACATGATTACAATAGGATGAATATGATATCTTCAACACCCTTTTTCTTTTTCTATCTAGATCCAATAAATCTGAATATGATTAGCAACCTCTCTTTTAGTCACCCTTTCTTTCATCAAGCTTGCATCAAAAGTTTTCCAAATACTTGTGATTTTGGAGAACTCCAAGATCCAAAAATCATTGTCACATTTATATTGTAGTTATGTAGACTCCAATTCTTCTCATTATGATCAAACCATTCATACTATATTCAGAGTGAATCCGATGACTATTTACTTCTAACAAGATTCTTCCTCAATATGATCAACCTTTTCAAGTAATGTAATTATGATTCCCTGAATACGATGGCTAGTCTGATTAAAATACAAAGTGAGGTGATTTACCTTTCTTCTTAAACTTCCATTTATTCATAAACAACATTTACAACAAAAGAAAACACCTTGAATACAATGATCCTTATCATCTTGGTCCTAAAAATTAGAGAAGACGTATTTGTATTATTTTTTTCATATTCATATGTTCATTTAATCAGATTTTAGTGAATATCATCATAAACATTTTAGTTTTATTATTTTTTGGTAATAAGATATTGAAAATGATTTTGTGAAAGGTATTACCATATAAAATACTATAACCAAATAAGGAATCATATTTGGAACAAATTTTATAGATAAAAGGAAAATCTCAATACATTCCTATTATGTGAGATATGATGAGTTTCCTAGTGTCTAGGATTATGAGGTTTCTATATCAGTATAAAATATATTAGAAATTTTTATGGATATATTAGATTATTTCATTGGTGAAAGATAATTGAAATTGTGATGATGCAATTTTTAAAGGAGGAATAATGGAATTCCCCAAGATTTTATAATATTTTAAATCAACACTATGTTCGATTGTTTGTTCCACACAGAACACCAAACTAAAATGAGTTAGAAAATACTAGATGAATATTATTATGAATATTATAAGAATAATAAAACCTATAGTAATTAAAAATACATTATTAAATAAAAAATTATTAAATTAAAATGTTAATTAATTAATATGAGTTAATATTAAAAAAGATTATTATTTCTCAAATAAATTTCTTTTTAAAGTGTTATATATTTTATAATAGTAAATTAAATTGATCAATTTTAAAATATTATTATATATGATCTAATAAATTTAAATTATTTAAATTATAAATTTATATGAAATAATATTAAGAACACATAATTTTTAAAATCAACATTTTTCAATAAATACACTTTTTCTTTAAATAACGAATTTTCATATAATAGATAAATATTATAATATTATAATTATATTTTATTAAAATGAAATTATTATTTTTTGAATCTAGAATTTCAAAAATTATATTATGATTAATTTTTGAGTTTCTTCTTAAAACGTTGAATTTCTAAGTGAATAGTGAAAAATAATGATTTTGAAAATAAATTCACTTTTATGATGTTTTAAAAATAAAAGATTGATTTGAATGTTTATGAATTTTTTTTATAAATTAAAATAAATCATTTAACAATACAATTTTTAATTTATGAAATTATTGTTTATCATTTTAGAAACTTAACTAATATTTTATTCTAATAAAAAGTATTTATGGTCTGTTTCTTTAAAAAATGTATCCTCAAGAAGGAATTTAGTTTTTTATTATTTTGAAAGTTAAATAAATAATATTTGGTTAATATTAAACCAATTAATTACAAAATTATCAACAATATTGACAATTTTATCTTATTTATAATATTTAAGCAAAAAATACACCTTTTCAATAAATAGTTCTTATGCGTTATGTCTGCTAATATTAAAATAAATTTTTATCTCCCTATAAAATTTTATTTGAAAAAAATGTACTTCATATTTGGAATTATTAGTTACAAATTTTTAATACTAAATATTTTATTTTTAGGAACTAAAATCAATTTCTTAGGTAAAAAGTAGTTATCATGCTAAAAACAAAAAAATGGTAAAAGTAAAAAATATATGAGTAAAATACATAAAAAATGTTAAAAAAATATATGAAAAATTTATGGTTGAGGATTTATCAACCTTAAATAACCCTCACTCCATTATTTACCATTGTTAGATCCATTTAACCTTTTAATAGTGACTTTTTCTTTTATATATTACAAAAATTCCATACCACTCCAATATAAAAGGGTCCATCACCACCCCACATATCATCAAAATCTATTACACTAGGATTAAACCAAAATATACCCAAATAACTCCCCAAAACTTATGGAAAATTTTATATGTTTTATTATTCTCTAAATACCACCTCTAAAATCCTTTATCCTTTTTGCAAAGGTATTTTCCAAGGAGTAAGGTAAACATTTCTAAATACTCCTTTTACATTTCAATTAATTTCATTATTATTTATAA
Source organism: Viscum album (assembly GCA_963277665.1). Taxonomy (NCBI): domain Eukaryota; kingdom Viridiplantae; phylum Streptophyta; class Magnoliopsida; order Santalales; family Viscaceae; genus Viscum; species Viscum album. The sequence continues at coordinate 386,872,572 of OY728160.1, read as the reverse complement.
TACTTAAGATATATTTTATATGTTACACTATAATAAAGTTATTATTATTAATATACTAACATTTTATTATGATTATGTAATAACCATTAACTAAAATTTCCCATTTACTATGAAAATCTAAAATGTCACCATGCGTACGTGCAAACTACTGCCTACAAGAATGACATGTTTAGTTTTTCATAACCACCTTACAAGTATTGTAATATGATAATTATGTCATTAATAATATTATAAAATTAAAAACCATTCCATATCTTCCTTCAAATCGATGGAAAATTAACGTGTCACCTGTGTGTATCTGTGGACTACATCTCCCACAAAAGTAATACATATAATTTTTCACTATACTCTTTTCTTATGTGTCCAAATATTTTAAAATTAGGTTCAAAACTTTAATAACTTCTTAATAATATACTAATGAATATATAATAATTATATTATTCCAAAATAATCACTTCTATAACCGTACTGACCTATATATTATGGCTTGATCTTGTTTGATTCAGTTTAACCACTTACTTGAACAATGATATAAATTTTTATCATGGATGACTATGAAAAATGGATTCTAGTGTTATTATAAATTAGTGAGAAAATAATTTTTGGTTTATTTTTCTTGAAATATTATATTATTATTTCTCTTATTATTATTTAAACAACCTTATTTTTATTAAAAATTACCAAAACAAGTTCATCACCAACATTATCATCATGAAAAATAAATAAAATAATTATCTAACAAAATTATAACACTATAAATAATTATAAAAAATCTATTCCAGTGCATAAAATGATATCTTATTTATTAAAAGTGAATATATAAATAATAATCACACCTCCATTATGAAACTAGTACCAAACAAACGATGAAATTTAATAACTTCTGATGATGAAAATAAAATATAATTAACTAATATATTTGTAATAAATTATTATAAATGAAATTTATAAAATTAAATATATATGAATAAGGCTCTAAAATATGTGATTATGATAGATAATTTTGTAATATAGGAGTTTAGAGCATGTCAGACTAAGTGGTATTAAAGGTAAGGGTGTTTCATCTCATTCACATTTATTAGAGGCTTTCTTTGTTTTATTTACTTAATTTTATTTAATTTATGTGTATAATACCTATTGGATATATAATATCATGAATTATATTTTATTCATTTTAATTGAAGTTCAATTTCAAGCACTCTATTTCAATGGGAATCGATTAAACATTTCTTCAGCTTTAAGGGTGTATCATCACTCAATACACTTTCATTGAGTTATAATGGTTCTTCATGAACATAATTATTATCTTATGGGTAAATACTTTTATATGATTGTGTTATGATTTTTTCTACTATTTTTTTCTGGGGAATTAAATTTAATTCTTAGAAAATACTTTTAAAAGTATTCTTACTTAAAAATATGATGTTTGTAAGGGTTTTTTTATAAAACTTCTTTTAATGAGTCATAATGATTCATATTTGACTATGATTTTAAAATATTATTTTCCTCTTTTATATGATTATATTATAATGGCTTTACACCATAATTTATATGTAATTACATTCATTAATTAATTTATTCATAAAATTGAACGATGTTAAGAGTAAAAATCATCCTTTCCAAATAACCTTTCCAAACACCCTTTCTCTCACATGTCTATATTTTCTATTTACGTCAATGTTATACTTTGGAAGTATAATTATGTTTTACCACATACGACCTTTATATTTAACTTTTAATCTTTTAAAAATGAAGTTTTATTATACCTTTTTGTGAATTGGGTTTTAAATAAATGTATTTTAAAATATTAAACATGTTTCCCTTTAATGGATGTATGTTTTATCTTCCACTTGACATTTCCTAAAGATAACCATTATGTATTTTTCAAGGATCCATTATTGAAAATTATTTTTAAAAGTAACATTTTTTAAAATGTTTTCAATTAAACTTTTTGAATCCTTTATGTATTTTTCAAGGATCGATTATTGAAGATTCATTTTTAAAGTAAAAATTTTCAAAATGTTTTCAATTAGAATTTCTAAAACCTATATTTATTTTTCATGGATTAATTATTAATTATTATTTTTAAATGTATTCTAAAGACCGTTTTAAGTTTTTATTTTATTTTACTCTCAAAATATAATTTTTCATCACATATAGAGTTATGTTTTGTGAATCACCTTAAAAATTCCTATGATAAATACTCTTTTTAGGTTAATGAGTTTTTGGTATCAATCAATATACTATTGATGTCACATTATACAATGAATTTGGAAATTATTTGAAATAAATTTTATTTCCATGGGTTTTCATGATATAATTATTGATTAATATCTTATATAAAACATACATATTGATGATGATGGGTGGGACCCTATTTGTCCCTAAAATGCATTTGTTATGTTTTTATGTCAAATGATATGATCAATGATTGTGTGAACTTGATACATGCACCTTTGTTCAAAATTTTGTCATGTGAACATGATATGGGTAGATTTTATCATATGTTTTTTGTGTCAAAGTTATGTCTATATCTTTTTTACAATTTATTATGTAAACATGATGTGAGTTTATTTGGTCACATGTTTTTGTATGAACATGATGTGGATATATTTATTCCAAGGTTTGTTGTGTGGAAATGATGTGGGTAGAATTATTCACAAGATTTTTTATGGTTATGCTTGTCCTATAGTACCTTATTATACTTTTCCACATCTTTATGAATAGTTTATATTATTAATACACATGGATAATATTTATTATCTCATGTTTCCTAACCCTTATGCCACGATATATGATTATTAATTTGAGATTACATGTCCATCTATCATCACTTATAAAAAAACTTATTATCCAATATTATTTTTAATAATATATTTATCCCATGCTCATGTTTTCTTAAATTTTTATAATTTATCCCTTGATAACATGTTTTCCCTTACAGGGTGTTTCATATCAGCCCTCTATTTTATTTAAATTCCATATGTTATGAGATGAGTATAACCTACATGAAGTCTATAAGGTTATATATTATAGTTCGATGATGAAGAATTTTTCCGAATTATCCTAAAATAAGTTTCCTATTTAGTTGATACACAAAGACACTAAACCTTTAATTCTAAGGATTTTGTTAATATTTTGAACTTTAATATTTAACTTATGAAAATTATGTAAAATAAAAATATGTTTCGCTTGGTTCATCTCATTTGGTATCAAATGTAATGGGTAAAGTATTTTATTTAGCACTAGACTCTAGAGTGTGGGTTTGGGGTGTCTGAAATGGTCTTGGAAGTCTTATTTCCTTTTTTCTTCTAATCATAGGTAGTCTCACCCTCATACCCTTTGAACAAATAAAGGGATAAGAATCATCCCATCTAGTTTCTCCCGAGTATAGGCTAGGCATCACAATATATATGTAATCCCAACCATGTGTCCTTACTACTCCCGAGCACCACTATAGAAAGACCAATGTGTAAGCCCCTTATACCCCTTTATGTAACCTATTTCATGATATTGGCATCCTTACCACTGGATGATAAGCTTCATGTAATGGTCCTATCACATGACCTAAAATATTTCACCTCAAACAATGTGGGTTTTGATAACTTTTCCAATAAGATATATAGGATTCCTCTTTAAGTTTCAATCCTGAAATCACCATCGTTATATCTCCCACTTATTAAGCAGTATCTATGAATTTAGATTATCTTTTTGGATTATAAAAAAATCTCACCAAAACTTCTAAAAGTATCCTGAGGACTTCAATTCATAGGGTTTCCCCATTGGATGCTAAAAATTTGGTTTCCCTTACATGATGTACATATACGAATAAACCCCATAGGTGATGAACCTAACTATAATCCTTCCTTCCATGATGATCATGAGGAGTTATATGTGATGATAATAGAAAAACACCCCACTAGATGCATCATACACCCATACCTAGGTGAATAGACTTGTGAGACTTAGTATATGGGCCTGAGATTCCATATGTAATGAAAATAGAAAGAATATTTGGCAAGCATGGTATCTCTTCATGCTTCCATTAGGTTACAAGAATATGATTCTATCATTCCTTAGGTGATGATCCTAGGATGTTTTAGGTGAATTTCCTAATATGTATTATGTTAAAAGCACATGAATCCTATTTTATGAGCACATAGTCCCTTTATTCTCTCCTTAGATAATGAGTTATGTATTCTATCTTTCCTTATGTTATGAGTATATGATTCATTATGTGATGAGAATAGGATGGATCATGTGATGAGAATGGGATGCCTTATGTGACCATACAATGTTCCCATATGTGATGATCATAGGATTCCCCATGTGATAAGATTGGGATTCCCTAGGTGATAATCCCAGAATGGATTGAATTATGATCTTAGTACACCTTGTGTGATAAGTATAAGTTTTCTTCATGGTCATACATGAGGAAGATATTTTTAGATACACAAAAAGTCTAATGAAATCATCAAATCCAAATATAAGACGGTCAACCTACTATGGAATCAAAATGAATAATTAACCAATATTCACATGAATTTTGAATTGAGAAGTTGATTCATAAGAAATTATTAAATCTATAAGGAATACCCATACAAAGAAGAGAATGACACTGAGGAATCCATGGAGGTAAGGACTGAAATCCCATTACCCTTTTATGATTCTAGATATGACATTATCAATAAGATGGAGAAATTCCGCTCACCTTTGGAAAGTGAGAATATAGGAATTAGATTGCAAACATCCTAGAAAAAATTTGACATGATAACAGTCCTAGTGGAAAGCATCTACAAATTGAATAGACAACCTGAGATGAATCCCATATCATTCAACATGGAGAGTATGAGTAACTATGGGTGTCTTGGATTCACTATAAATAGACATGTAATAATTTTTTGATTCAAATGTTTGTATTATAATACCAACCACTAGAAATTCTTAGTGATCCCCCCAACCACTATCAGTATGCTTGTGGGTAGGAGAACCTCCTCGATAGAAATTTTTCACACCCACACCCAACCAGTGACAACTACTTCTCCCATGGATTGTAGACACCATATCTGTATTTCTCTACCAGTGATTATAAATTATAGTGTCATAATTTATCTTTTCAATATTAGTGAGCATAAAGGAGAACTCCCCACTTGAGAGATGTCTCATGAGGACCCACAAGCTATGGTGATATACTGATGCCACTAATAATGGAAGTATCTCATGGGAAAACTCCCACTATTACCAATTATAACCATTATATGAGTCGTTCCCAAGAACAAACTGATGACACATATCCCTAAACAAATGTTTTATGAGATTTCAATATAAGGGAAACCATAGCTTCAACTAGGAAGTGGCCGAGGATGGATCTATTCACCCATATTCACTAATATTGGGGTCACCCAATTGGAGGATGAGTATGATGATCTCAACCTTCCACCATTTACCATAGTGTAGGATTTGTGACACTATAATTGGTGGAATATAGTCACTCCATTCCCACAAAGATACTTTTAAACAGATCATGCAACCCTTTAAACTATTGTCACATCCCCTACCGTTCTCACCACTATATAAGGAGATGTCTTTTCCAGTATGGCATCAATAACCTCACCAACCACCTGAAGTGGTGGTTCAACTCTCCCAGACTCTAGCCCCATTACAAATAGACATAAATTTAATTCTATTTTAAAGTAGTTCATCTCCCTAAAGGTCCACCCTATGATAGAGGTTCCATTCATGACATCCCAACCCGAGTTCCACTCAGAGGTTCCCTGATCTTGTAGGACAGTTGGCCTTAACTGCGCCTCCCTATACACCATAGGCTATAGAATAGAAGCAAGGCCCTAGGGTGTGTTAATGGGGAGAATATTCCTTCATGTCATAGTGGATCACAATAGTATGATATAAAAATAAATAAATATATGAATCAATATAATAAAAGATAAGTAGTAGAAGTAGGCATAAACATCCACAATAATAATCAACTCAAAAGATAAATAGTATCATATAAAAAAGATGACGATGTAATGTCATGTCTATATAAAAAATAATTTAGGTTTACATGGAAGTAGGAAGACGAAACAATACATGTTTTACAAAAGGAAAAAATTCCAAAAACTATCCATGAATCCCGATCATTAGACCAATCATCTACTACCAAGATCTCATCCTAATAAAGTAAGCAAGTCAGGTGTCTAATGGAGGATGCTCCCCCTTTTCCATGCCTATGATCATATAATATTCCTAGGTACAAACGATGTATTGGATATAATGTGAGATAAATATCAGTATTCCACCACCAATGATATCTATAAAAATTCAGTCTATGAATATAAACTGAGTAGTGTGCATGTATATATAAATGTAAATCAATTCCAAAATAACAATTGATACCTACTTTTGCCTCATCTGGTAATGTCTCTGAATATGAGATCATTTAAATAATTCACTTAAGTTCAGTTTATATAGATAGAACATGTAGAATTTTCAATAGCACTATAATAGGTCATAACAATGATTAAATAGGATTCAAGGTGTAACCAAGGCATCCTTAACCTCAGGGTTTGGTCAAATCATAATCACAACTCATGAATTCTTAAAATAAGGAGTCTATAATCCAAGGGGAAAAGACCAAGGCATTCCATTATAAAAGATTCTAACCATGTCTAAGGATCTCATCCAAGGTAATCACAGGCTAAGCACGACTAGGCCTAATGGGGTGAATCCATGGAACCACATGTCCAAAGACACTAGGTTGGATCCAAGGAGTGTATCCGAGGCATCCTAATATCTGGAAAGCTAGTGAAGGGATCCTAAAACACCATTTAAATAATCAACTAGTAGATAAGGACCATGTTCCAAGGTAGGTATCTTCCTTGTAAATTTACTCCTTGAATCAAAATGGCATCCTATGAGTGCTCAAGTAATTCCCTCAGGAATACAAGGCTATCTTAAGTATGGAAATTACTATAAAGATAAAAAGGTCCATATGAAATAGAAACCTTATACATATATCATTATTTAAATCAAGTCCATGCAATAATAATTCCATTTAATAATCCATTTAGTTTATTCCATTACCTTTCATTAACATGATAAGGTATACTAAGAACATGTAACCATTTATCAATTTATTTACTTAATAATTTATTAGTTTCATTCCTCCACCTTTCATAGTCATGAAAAGGCATTCTAAGGACATAAAATCAATTACTATTCAATTTAATTTAATTAGTTCAAGTGATATATATATATAAATTTACTTTCAATTAAACAATTAAATACTCATTTATTAAATTGAAACAATTACCTTAGAATATTAAAGTAATATATATATAATATACATGTTCTAACCATTATAAAATCATAATTCATTTTAATTAAGAGGAATTAATATTATCGGGGTCAAGACAACACACTTGAACAACGCCTCAAAGAATTATATCATGGTTCATGAAGACATAAAATAGGAATTACCCAAATTGGGGTGCATGTAATTAAGGTCACAACCACCAATGATATGAAGAAAATGTATAAAAGGTCTCTAGAATATGAGCACACCGATTATAATTAAGGAATATAAATTTTAGGGGCAACACCCTATGAAACCTACACGTGAACAAAAAAATTATAATCAAAGAAAATTTTAGGTAAAAGTCATATACCACCTACCGTATACCCAAAATACTCTCCTCATCTAGTATCCACCCTTAGTTTTTCCTGGATTAGATGAAAATGAAAGAAAGGGTCAACAACATGAAAATAGGGAATATGAGCCTGCATCAAAATAACATCATCAAGAGAAATAAAAATGATGAGAGGTGAAAGATGAATAGAGATATTACCAACACACATCCAACAAGATGAATGAAGATAAAATTAGATTCTGGACAAATGATTTATCCACGAACTTAGGTTGATTCCAAGGTGGGAGCTCCAACAGGACTAGAGAAACATATGTATGTTGGAAATAGAAAATTGGAGGAGGGGTGATTCAATTAGAAAATTAAATTAATAAATGGTATTTTTACCCAAAATTTCTAGGTCACATGGTTTGGCCACACAGTTGGACAAACCATTATCCAACCATGCATGGATCAATATCTAAGGAGGGTACCCACATTGTTTGGCCATATGGTTTGAGAAATAATGTGCCAACCATGCCATTCAACTCTGCTAAAAACTATAGAAATTCTGTAGGGGTTTGTGGCCCTAGGTGCATGATTAGGGAAATCCATGCTCACTTATTTTCTCTATGAAAATCCCCACACAATTAGGAAAAACCATGTGAGACGAGATGCATGGTTTCTACTAACCATGCGTGCAACGACCCAAAGTTTTTCAATGGAAATTCCCTTCTTATAAATATGTCATAAAATAACATGAAAACACAACATAATGAACTACTAAGTGCTAAGTGACCTTTAAACATAAGTTTGTCACTTCTGTGTTTGGAATTTAAAAAATCAGACATACACAGTTGTGTTCAAGATGATTTTTGGAGTCTAATAAAACCAACACAATTTTTAGTGAATAGTAACATACCCTTATAAATAGTAACCTACCCTTATGAGTAGTAATATGCCCATTATTAATAGTAAATCACCCAAAATAATAGTAACCTCACCCATGAATAATTAAATAAAATTTAGGCATCTTATAAGCAATAGTATTTTTGTAAGCCATAAATAATTAATTATAATTAATTAATTAATTCAAAAGAAAATTTATTTTATTAAAAAGTTTTCATAAATTAAAAAATCTATCTATTCTTGATTTAAGATAATTTTATAAGACCTCAAGTAATTTTTGAAAGCATTATAAAATCAATTTTAATATTAAAAACTTTTTTTCAAGTAAATTATAATTATAATTAAATATTAAATTAATAATATTTAGATATTTATTTTTGAAAAATGGAAATCCTTTTTCGATTCTACATGTCAAAAAATAGTTGGAGTGAATTTTTGGGATTTTTCTGAAATACTTGAATTTGTTATGAATAGTGAAATACCATAATTTACAAAATAAGGTAAATAAGCTAATTATAGAGTCATGTAGAATGTTCTGCTAATGTAAGCCCACTTTTTTTGGGATACCATGATAAAATTACTATTCTTAGTCATGTAAGACTCACTATTTTTTGTCTTGTGGGGAAATAATAAACCAATGAATTTTATATTGAGAAAACCCCTCTCCCCTCCACTATAAATACCACCCATGACACCCTCATTTCCTCACACCTCTCAAGCTTCAAGAATTGTCTAAAATCTGCCCAATAATCTTACTTATCCCCTCCCCCACGTCCAATAGCTTCTGATATCATCAAAATACCAAGCCTAGGCCCCTTAAGTAGGATCTCAAGAGGAGGATTCAAGAGGCAATTTCTCTCCCTCTTCTCCTTTTATTCCCTTTCAATTTCAAGTTCTTTTCTTTTTCTCTACCCACCTATATTTGTCCAAATGATATGGTAACTCCAGTATCATAAATATAATGCAATTTTATGATACTAATGGGATATTATACCATCCAACCCCCTTCTCCTCTTCCTTTTATTTTATTAAAAAAAAACGTTGTTCATGAGGTGTTAATCTATCACCTTCAAGAATGACATGTTTTATTTTTTCATTTCTACCTTCAGATCTGGTCATGAAAATAAATTTATGGTTGAACCAGAATATTTTATATGTATTATTTCCTATTTAAATTTATGGAACTAACTTATGTACATATTACTAAATGATTAATCAAAACAAGTTCGTTGTGGTCGAAAAACCGCCCAAATTAACTCAAACAATCATCATTTAATTCTTATCTAATGATTCATCCACATAGAATAAAATGTAATTAATTATAAGATAATTTTAACTTCTAAAATATCATTAATAACATGGAATATATGTCCTGGATGTTTATCTATGTTCTACATGAACTTCAATTCATGAATACATGTGAAACGCTCAAGAAAACCATAAAAATGAACATTCCCGAACAATGTTTTTAAAATCTATAACTCTTCAAAAGTCCCATAAAATAACATAATGATACCAAAATGAATCCTATTAAGGTATAAAATGTTCTTTAATTTCTAATTAATGAATATAACGTCATTATATAGGACATTAAAGTGAAGGAAGTGTCCAGATATAAGGTAAGGGGAAATTCTCGAACCCAACTTTCATCCTTCGGGTTCTCCATATTTCACTCCTTTTTGATACGGTTACTCCTTAAAAATCTTTTGTTCATAATTGTCTTTCCTTTTCTAGTATATAAATGTTTGTCAGTAGAATTTATGTCAAACCAAATGTTTTCCAAAAGAACTCTTCTTTTAAGAACACACATTTTACTTCTCATTCAAGATTGACGGTTCTTATAACATATACGTTATTCCCTCTTTCTTTTGGGAACCCAATGTTTATGAATGTGTTATTATGATATGAAAAACATTCTGTTTCATGGGTTATTTATGTTCATTTTTTTATATTTTCATTATGGCATGCATGATAAATGATAATGTTATGATGTGACAGGTGCACCTAGAATTATATAGCGCAATATGAATGTTTCAATGTGACGGGTGCACCCAGAATTATACAGGGATCCAATGCATTGGGTAAAGTGATGAATCTCATAAGTAAATGTGAAATGATGTGTGAAAAAGATTCTAGCTTTGTTCACAAGTATGTGTGGTAGTTAACCACTAAGACATGATGTTTCATTTTTTTATGCATTGCCACATTTCAAGTCTTTTATTAATGATTCCCTCATGCTCATGATTCTTTGCCTATGTTATGATTATGCTCACCCCATGATATATTGTTTATATTTTTCCCCTTAATGGGATTCTAGATAACCCCTTTTGATGTATATCCTCAGGTGGCTACATGTACTAAGGAGAGGTCAAGTGCCGGTAATAATCTAGAGAAGAAGAAATTGAATAAATGTTTGTGCTTGATGTTGTAATTGTTATGTATGGTCCTAATTTTCCCATGACACTAAACCTTTGGATCCTCTATGTGTAATAATATTATGTTATTTATCTTTAAAATTATGTAATAGTAATGGAATAAATGGTCGAGTTTCTATAATGCGACCCGATTCTTTCTTCCACCGATCGGGGTTTCGAGCTATGAGTAAGATACAAACACCCTCAAAACATCTATGAACTCAATATGAATTCATATTAGGCCCAAGATAAATAATTAGAATGAAATTTAAAAGATCTATACCTCATAGAAAAATAGGGTTCTTATAGTCTTCCCTCCTAAACGAACTCACTCATGAGTTACGCTTCCAAGGGAGGTGAAACATTGTCAGAGAAAAACTTTGGCCACTGAGCACGTACATCAATCTCCCACCCCTAGTCTAGCCCTATACCTAGGTTTGATACCATAGAACCAATATTAAAGGGATAGAATAACCTCATAGGTCCTTCATGCTCTGGTCAATGATGCATATGGGATACTCCTCAAAAGAAGCATCAAAATATAACTCAACATCCTCAGGATCAAAATTATGAGGAAGTTCAATATGATAATGGTAAATCTATGAAATATATAATACTTCATGCCTAGAATGGAATCTTTGAGTTAATAGTAACCGATAGGCTGTTGGCTCAACTCTATCCATGATCTCAAATGACTCAAAAAAAAAGAGATGATAGCTTCCCTTACCTCTGTACTGGACTATGCCCAAACTTGGGTGATACCCATAGGAAAACACGATTCGCAACCTCAAACTCCAGAGGTTGCTGATGGAGATCAACATAAGATATCTATTTAGAATAAGTAATAGACATACACTTTCTGATCAACTTCACATGCTCCAAAGTCTTCTATATGAGATGAGGACCTAGTAGTGATGCCTCTCTTACCTCTAACCAACATAGGGGGTGAACAACATGGCTTACCATACAAGGACTCATACAATTCCATCTGAATCATCACTTGATAAATATTATTATAGAATAACTCAATGAGAGGAATATTATTCTCTAAAAAACCACCAAAATCAATTAATCATACTCATATAATTTCTTCTAATACCTATATCATTCGTTCTGACTGGCCATCAGTCTGAGGGTGAAAGGATCTACTCAAGAGAACCTATATACCCATAACCTTCTATAACCACTGCCATAACTTCGATGTGAAATGAGAATACCTATCTAAAATTATAATATAAGAGACCCCATGTAGTGGTACGATATCATGGACATATAGTCTTCCTAGCTAATTAACTGATAAAGTCTCCCAAATAGGAAGGAAATGGTCTACCTTTTTCAGTCGATCAATGAATACCCAAACCGTGTAACTATCTTTAGGTGAACTTGGTAATCAAACAAAAAAATCCAATGAAATTTATTCCCATTTTAATTCTAGGATCGATAATGGATGTAACAATCTATCAAGCCACTAGTGCTCCGCCTTCACCTATTGATAGTTGGGACACCTAGTGATAAAACCTGCTATCTAGCTTTTCATCCTTGTCCATAAATACTAGAGACGCATATCACGATACATCTTGGAGATTTCTAGATGAAATTCCCACTATGAAGTTTGGGACTATCACATCAGTTCCTCTCTGATGTTTTTAAAAATCTAGACACTCCTTTTTATACGTAGGATGTCGTCTCTATAAATAGATCAATCCAGAAGTGGGTCCTCACCATAAATACTCTCCCGAAGAACCAACCCTTCGGATCCGAAAATTGCCTTCTCTTAGCCCTATGAAGAGGTGAAGAGGTAAAGGTAAAGGTTATCAGACTAGTCTTATCATGATTCTCATAAAACTCAAAATGAAGCTCAAAAAAGGCAACCATCAATTTCTTTTCATCATTGGCTTCCTATGAAGCTTGTGCCTGAGTTTTTCAACCCAACATACCATCCATCACATTGACATTTCTAGGCATATAGGCAAGCTAAAATTCAAAAGGCTGAAGCTACTTGACTCATATTTGCTATCTGAGATTCAATTAATGCTACATAAAGATATATTTTAGGCTCTTTTGGTCCTTATACACCACAAAGAGATCTCCCATCCGATAGTGTATCTAGAAATACAAAGCATGGACTATTTCTATAAGCTCTAGGTCATGAGTCAGGTAATTAGACTCATTAGATATTAGCTGTAGAGACCTGTACATAAATAATATATCCTCCTGCATCATTATTGCACCCATCCCGATGCCCGATGTTTCAAAAAACACTATATATCCTATAACAGGCTCAAGAAAAATCAGAATCGGTGCCGAGTTAATCCCTCCTTACAGCTACTGAAAGGCTTTCTCGTATGATTCAGATCATAAGAACTTCAAAACCTTCTTAGTAAGACCAGTAAGAGGTGAAACAATGTGTGATAAGTCCTATATGGAATAATGATAATATCCATCCATCCCCAAGAAACTTTGTATATAAAATAAATTCTTGGGATGCTCTTAAGAAATCATAGCACTCACCTTCTTTGGGTCAACTGATACCCTTGATTATGAAATTATATGAACTAATAATTGATCTTTTTCTATCCAAAACTTTCACTTATCAAGCTTAGAATATATCTAATTATCTCTCAACGTATTCAAAAAAATATCAAGATGTTTAGTATGGTTGTTCTGAGTATGATAATACACCAAGATTTCATTCACAAAAACCACGATGAAGAAATATAGATAGGGGTGGAAAACCCTATTCATCAAATACATGAAAATGAAAGGTGTGTTCATAATACCTAATGTCATAATTGGATACTCATATAAACCATAATGACTTCGGAAATCTATACATGGTATATCTAAAGTCCTGACTCACACATGATGATAGCCCAATCTCAGGGTGATCTTTGAGAACACCATAGCTAATAAAAGCTAATTAAATATATTATCTATTAAAGGTAGTGGATACTAGTTCTTAACCTTGATCTAGTTCAATCATTGATAATACACACATAAATGAAGGGTCTCATCTGCCTTCTTAGTAAAAAACATGGGTGAACCCCAAGAATAAGTTCTAGTTTGGATAAAACCATTTGATTATAAATCCCCCAACTGTTTCTTGAGATCCTAGAGCTCAGTAGGTTACATCATGTATGGAGGAATAAATATTGGATATTCTTCTAGAACAATCTCAATCATAAACTCTAACTCTCTCTCAAGAGGTAAGACAAAAAAACATCTAAAAAAAATATCCCTAAAATGATCTACCATAGAATGAAAATATGTCAGATGTATTAACTTCTACTTCATAAAATACTACAAATTTGGGTGGTTAATCTACTAATAACATGATGCTATGGTACATCTCTACTGACCTAGACATACCAATCACCCTTATGAAGAAAACGTCTTCCCTTTGGTGATGTAAACAATACCCTGTGGTGATAATAATCCACATAGTCATGATATGGAAACAAAAAATCCATTATGAGAATGTCATCGAAACCTATCATCTCGAGTATGAAGAGGTTACATAAGAATAGATAACTATCTACATCAAGGGGGACGTTCTTACATTGGCGTATTCCCTCAGACCGCATTCCCAACAATGTTTCCAGGTTCATTACACCACATAAGTACTGAATTTATAGCCCAATACTTTCCATAGTCAATAAAGAGATGAAGGAGTGATAAGAACCTATATCTAATAAAGTATATATATAATAGGAAAAGATACTAGAATAATACTTCATATTATAGATGGTCATGTACTCTAATCCTTGGTTATCAACTGTAAATCATGAAAATAACCTAATCCATGGCCATGTACTACAACTAGATTACCATGAGCAGGTCTGCTCTGTTGGAGCTTATAATTAGAAGTCTAGATACCACAACCATAACCTCCTCCTCTGCATTTTGTTCTAGTACTACTCCAACTTCCTGCCTGGCATGGTGCAATTGAACCTACCCCTTAATGTGGAGCTAGTGAAGATCCTATTCCACTAGAAGAAGGTGTAAAGTCCTGAAAGAATCTCTGAAGATGAACCATGAGGTTGAAAGAATGACACTCAAGAGGTTCTCTATCACATTGAGGATTCAGATTCTCCTTCTGTCCACACCAAGAGAATATAATAGATATTCCAATGTGGATACTCTATTCTCCACTACTTTGATGAGAAACCACAAGGATATGATTCCTACTACTAGAATAACTACTGACCTACTTCGGCACTGAACCTCTGTGTGCAGTACTATAAAATTATCTTAGGTTGTGCTCAGTGATAAGAGCCCGATTAATAATTTCATAAAATGTAGTTAGGTGAAATAAATTCACCTACGAGCAGATGAAATACTTGATCCCATCCTTGAAACATCTCATTCATGATATCTCATCACCAGCTAGAAGTGGTGAAAAGAACTACAACACCATAAAAAACACTAATTATTCCATAACAAACATACCAACCTACTCTAGATGCATGAAATCCTTGACTTAGTAAGCTCTTAGAATTTTAGGGAAGAAGTAATCATAGATGGAAGTTTTGAAGTCCACCCAGACCATACCCTGATGATGACTAACCTGAGTAATCACATCCCACTAGCACTTGGGAGAATCACACAAAATATAGGTGGAGAGATTGAACCTGTTATTGGGAGGAATCTACAAATTCTTTAAGATAGATAAGATGTACTTTATCCCAAACTCAACATCTTGAGGAATTCAATACCCCAAAAAGATGGGAGGATTCTACTGATGGAACTCATGAGTTAGATCAACCATAGTAGGTACAGGTCATAGAGCACCCAACATGGACTACATAAGGCAAATGAATTTTTTTTTAAATGAGTGTTATTTACCAATTCGGGTATAACAGGTTGTGCCTTAGGTGGAACTACTGGTGTTAATATTGGCAGATCAAGGCCCACCATCTCTAGAGTGTGTTTTCACCACCCTCTTAGTGCACGACACAAGGAAGTCATGGTGAAATATATATAAAAATTCCAAGAAAACACCTTATAACATGATTTGAATAAAATAGGTAGAAGAAATAGTGGAAGTAGATCACAAGAATAAGGGATAACTTCCCATGGTACTACCACAAATAATCTCTTAGAAGGAAATGGTATTGGTAAGTGTTAAAATTTTATTTACAAAGGTTCTAGTATGTGAAGGGTCAATTGCAATTTTCCTATTCATTTAATAGAAACCATTTCATTTTATTAGTCAAATTTTACATTTAAAGATTTTATTTTCTCATATACTTATAACAAGGTTCAATTAAATGGATCATCATTCCCATTAAATAATGTCTCATACACTTTATAACTAAAATCAACACCCATATAATTTTTAAATCCGCTACCTTATATTTGATCTTAGAATGTAAAGGGTCAAATACAATAGATCAAATTGTTTAATTACCTATTCTAATTCATTAATTCCTATAAAACTCATACATTGAAATTGGTACTCACTCAATCATAGCCAAATACTAGCTCATGTAACCAATGGTACATATATGACATGGGTATAAACTAGCTATTTAAGATGCCATCATCAACCTATACAAGAAAACAATATTTAGTTTGATACTGGCACTTTAAATAACTAATTACCTTACCCTGTAGAAGATGTTATAAGAATAGTCATATATAACAACCATGGATCACTCAATAATCATAGGAAGCACAAGCAATGAATATAGGGAAATTCACCAATATGGAATGGCATATGCATGACATGTGAATTCTAGGGGCCTATAATGATGCATGTTACAATGCTCCTGACCATACAAGGCCAAGTTAAAATATCCATAAATAATATCAAAGATCACAATTCAGGTGCATCTCCCAATGGTGAAAGTATATCAATAGTAATAGGTAAAATATAGAACAACATTTACACATTCCCAAGAAACTTGATATTTACACAAACATGGGTTAAATAATCCTAGGCATGTCTTATAACCAAGTTCCAACATGTTCCTAATATACTTTCTAAATTTCACAAATAATAAGGAAAAATAAAGGAAATATGCTCTAACACCACTTTGTGATGTCCCGACTTGGGTGAAACTCAGAGGTTCCTTGGTACAATAGACCACATGGCTTCAACCGCACCTCCCTATATGACATAAGCTACTGATTAGCATCAAGGTCCTAGGGTGTGTTTGTAGCGACTTCGGTTTTTGGCCCTATCAGACTTTGGAATATTTCTTGAAGAATTCCAGAGCTAGGCGCGAAGACGGCGTGCGATTCCAAGGCCCGGTGTGCCCGGAATTAATTTTATAAAAATATTAAGTATTTTTATACTATGCACGTGGCGGGGGTGTGATATCTCCTAAACAGTAGCTCAAATAGGGAATCTGAGGTCATAGATGCGTCCGGAACGTGCCGTTTACCCTAGGAGAGGTGTAAACTTTGCGGGCGCGGGCCTGCGGTGAGAAACGCCACTAGGGGCGTTTTCGTAATAAAGTGGAGAAGTTAGTGTGCGAGCGTCGACTCGAATAAATTCTGAACGGAGTCTCAGATTGAAAATATGAGTCCTCCGTTGTGTTTAGAACGGCGCGTTTACCCTAGGGGTGACCTTACCTTTGTTCGCATCGAGCGTCGGGTCCGAGGCGGGTTTGGCGCCGGCGGGTGGCTGATATAAATATCAGCACCCCCCCTTTATCGTTCCTCTCGGCGTTCTTCGTCGTTCTTCGCCGCCGATCTGCCGAATCGAGCAAACGAAGCACCCACGAGCTTGGAATTCGACGACAGACGTTCCAGGAGCACGCAACGGAAGCTCTGGGGCACGGATCTAAGGCAGAACATCGGCGTTTCACCCGCGAGGTAGGCGGATTTGAGTTTTAACTCCCGATACCATTTTTGCTGCGTTTTTCTGCAAATTGAAGTCGTGGCAGTGTAGATTGGGTCCTCAGGGTCGTGTAGACGCCTCCAGATCGTAAAACGGACCACCGGGGTGCCCCCGGCGGTCCACGGAAGATCTGCCGGCGTGGCTGCGCCGGTGGACCGCGGCGGCCCGTGGCGGCCGGCCGCCCAGCGCGGCGGCGCGCCGGGGAGCGCGGCGGAGGGCCACCGGCCGGTCGAGGCCAGTCCGGCCTCTTTTGTCATAAGGGGGTCTTTAAACCCCCATATCTTGCAATCCGGGAGCCGGATTCACGTGCCGTTTGCGGCGACGTGACCCTGACGAAGAGGCGAACCCTTTGGTGTGGGTTTGAGGGTTTAAAGGTTCGAGATCGTGGCCCGGGATCTAGGAACGTCATATAAAATAATAATATTTTATTATTTTACGACTTCGGGCCGTTGTAACCTCCACCCGGAGCGTCCGAATGACGTGTCGTCAGTGGCGTTGAGACCCTGATGGTACGATGAACTTTTTTGTGTTGGTTTCTAGGTGTTGGGACTGAGAACGGGGTGCGGGCCCCACGAGGCCGGGTTTTGGCGTTTGCGGAGAAACACAACTTTTGCACCAGGAGTCCGATTTTGGCGGTTGATTAGTCGATCCTGTGTGTTTTTCCGAGAGGATCGCAATGGTGCGATCCGTTCGATGTGTTTCGGGATCGAAGCGTGGGCCCCACCCGGGCTGGCCTTCGGTGAATAATACCTTTTTCACCGGGTGTCCGTTTTGGACGAGCGAGTAGTCGATTCCGCTTGTTTTTCTGAGGGGATCGCCGTGGTATGATCCGCTCGATGTGTTTTGGGATCGTTGTTTGGGCCCCGCATGAGCTAGCTACGGTGAATAGTTCCTTTTTCACCGGTGCTCCGTTTCGGGCGAGTAAACAACCTATCCTGCGTGTTTTTCCGCGTGGAACGCGACGGTGGCCTCGGTTTTGGCCTTGGAGGTGCGCAGTGTGGCGCTGTTGTGGGTCGCTCGGGTTAGCGACGTTTTGGACCAGCAGTGGTTGAGGGTACTCCCTTGGTTCATTCCCACGAGGGTTCGTGTGGAAGCACAACCTTCGTATAGGTTTGTGATCCTCTCGATGAGATGTTTAAACTATTAGAGTTGTGGCATCCCTTCGGTGGGCCCGGAGCGGGATCCTCTAGCATCTTTTCCCTAGATCGGGTTCTTGGTATCGCTGTGACTGATTATTCACGGGCGGCAATCCACTATCTAGCAGGTTAACCCCGTAGGGTTTGTGGCATCATCGGGATTATGATCCCCTACGCGGTGGGCCGTACTTAGTAGGGTTGTGGCATCATCGGGTATACAATCCCCTACTCAGCATGAGGTGTATAGTAGGGTTGTGGTATTGTTGGTTATGCGATCCCCTACTCAGCGGGTGGTTTCTGTAGGGTTTCAGTATCGTCGATTCGATCCCCTACACCGCGAGTTATACCAGATTGGGTTCCGGTATCGTCATGACCACCTTTATATGGGCGATGATCCTCTATCTGAGTGATGTGTTTCTATCGAGCGCCAGATCGGGTTGTGGTATCCCCCAGCGGATCCTGGGTGTGATCCCCTATCTGTGAGAACTACGTATGCCAGATCGGGTCATGGTATCCCCCAACAGACCCTGGGAGTGATCCCCTATCTGTGGGTTCTTCGTATACCGGAGTGGGTTTTTGGTATCCCCTAGCGGACCCTAGAGGGGATCCCCTATCTGAGGAGTTTGGTGGTTCTGTTGTTTCAGCGAGTTACCCTCAGTGATGCTATCCGACAAGTGTGATCTCTCG
This sequence comes from Viscum album, assembly GCA_963277665.1. Taxonomy (NCBI): domain Eukaryota; kingdom Viridiplantae; phylum Streptophyta; class Magnoliopsida; order Santalales; family Viscaceae; genus Viscum; species Viscum album. The sequence continues at coordinate 386,852,954 of OY728160.1, read as the reverse complement.
GGTGAGGGTCTGAGAGGTTTGAGAGAAACCCGATGGAGTGTATCTCTCGGATGAGTGTCATCTGGGATGATAGTGATCGTGGGGTGTACTCTCCTGGTTGTGGACAGTTGCTGGTGATGAGGTCGGTACCTCTTGTGGCTTGGTGTGTGAGCTGAGTATATTTGGATTGTTCAAGGTGTATGTATGGGTATAAACCTGAGCTGAGCTGACTAGTTGTGTTTAGATGAGGATGGTCATGAGGTGGAGTTTCTCTCTCATCTGGGTTCCCTTTGGCTGGGATGAGCAAACTGTTGCCTTTCAGTTTCTCTCTTTGGTTTTGGGTTTTTGGGGTGCCTACCGAGTATGTTTATACTCACCCCTGCACGGGATTTGCCCGCACATGTTTGTGTCTTGTGCAGACCACATGCCTTTCGACGGAGTCCCAAGAGGACCCGGAGCAGGCAGAGCTTAGTGAGCGTGTTTGACCAGGGTGTTTACCGGAGCTGTGCCGAGGAGCTTTCCGGCGGGTGTTTGTGGCGGCGTTCCCTCTCTTCAGAGCAGGTTGGACGTGCTTTGTAGTTTTCTTTTGGTGGGCCCTGTTTTTTCCTTTTTTACTTTTGTTATTGCACTCTGGTTTGGGATAGTTTATATGAATGCATTCCCATTTCAGTTTTCTATGTCTCTGCACTGTTGCATGGTGGTGTTTGCGGGTGCGTGTGTATAGGTACCTTAGGCTAATGTCTCTCATGTGTGTGATAGCCTACTCGGCGCTGGTCTCCAGCCCCTGGCCTATTGGAGACGGGATTGAGGAGTCGTGACTCAAGCCCCGTTGGGTCGGGTCATGGCAGAGTGGTATTAGAGGAGGTTCTACCTTTGGGATCTCAGAGCGTATCTGGTTTAGCTGTGAGTTTGGTTTGGGTTGCATAGAGGCAGTGTTAGGATGTTTCGAGTTTGGCTTTCAGGACAGGGACTCTAGTATTGGTGCGACGACCGATGTATCCATACACCAGGACTCTGATAACTTGCCTTTCGACTCGAGACATTCATACACTGGTCGTAGGGACATAATGGTAATGAATCATATAGGACTGGGTTTTGGGTTTTCCTTGTCCTTCTTGAGTCAGCTCTCCATATATACTCTTTGACTGTGGTGTGTCTTGAATGTATTTCATGATGCCTTCATGATGAAAGTCAGCGAGGGTTCCGTAGCAGGATTGTGACGACGACCCACCCCATGTAGAGGCTGTGGATCAGGGCACAGGTGCTGAGGTTGCACCTCCAGGTGGTCTGCCAGATAAGCCACCACCTGTCGAGTAGCTGGTTGTGCCGACAGTGCAGGACGAGGTTGCGCGCAGGCTGAGTGCGCTGCACAAGTTCCAGAGGCAGCGACCTCTGAGGTTTCGGGGTGATCCAGACCCCCAGGCAGCTGATGACTGGCTTGAGGCAGTCACCCGAGTTTTCTGCCTAGTGAGGACACCCCCAGATCAGATGGTGGTCCTAGCGGCGAGCCTTCTGCATGGTTCAGCTGGGCGATGGTGGAGCCTGGTGACGCAGTCCCATGACGAGGAGACGCTCACGTGGGTAGAGTTTGAGCGGCTCTTCAAGGAGGAGTTCTATCCCGTGACACTGAGATCAGTGCGGATCCAGGAGCTTCTGCAGCTTCGGCAGGAGGGCCAGACTGTGTCGGAGTACTCAGCGAGGTTTACAGACCTTTCACGCTACTCACTGGATATGGTTCGAGACCCTTTCTTTAGGGCTCAGACCTTCGAGCAGGGCTTACGTAGGGACATCAGAGCAAGTGTGGTCTCCCTGTGACTTACCACCTATGCTGGAGTGCCGAAGCGAGCATTGGTGGTTAAGATATTTCTGGCTGAGCAGATTCCTCCTGTTAGTGCTGGGCACGCGAGAGTGGAAACATCGGCATCTGGTAGCCGACGGCAGACACAGGGGACTGGGCGTGGGCGCCGTTTCAGGAGGCGACCCTAGGATGGAGGATCTGAGGCCCAGGGCTCGTAGGCCAGTTTTGGTCAGCCGCAAGAGAGGCGGTGTTACGCTTGCGGTGGTCGGGGACATCTTGCTAGATATTGTCCGACCCGACGTGCTGCTGAGAGGGATCCGGTCGATGGACCGCCTTGGCAGAGGCAGCGTCTCGAGCAAGGAGGTCCGCAGGGCGGCAGACATGGAGGTGGAGCAGGTGCAGAGGGAGGAGGTGGTAGGCGGTACCAGTTTCCACCACCCCCACCCCCAGGTGGTCCACACCAAGCTCAGGGAGCTGGTGGCCGAGGGCAAGGCCAGCTGCACGCCCTAGAAGATTTTGACCCAGAGGCTCCACGGATGGATAGAGGTACGCCTTGTGTATTTTCTACTTACTACAGTAGTTTGATAGGCATTGTTTAGAGGTACCCTTCTTTCCTGTTGCTTTCTCGAGTTTTGTTCAGGGTGTTGGTAAGACCCTGTGTGTGTGTTGTTCGGTGTGCTTCGAATGCGTGAGGAAGAGGGATCCTTCCCCCACCGAGACGCGTTTTTGGGACGCGATTAAAACCGTGCGGGTGAGTCAGTGCCACCCAAAGCGGATAGTGTTGAGGTGTGGTGGATGAGTCTCTCTGACTTATGCGTTCAGGCAGGGGTGTTTGTTGGTGAGCTCGCTGGTGTGTGAGACCCATTTGAGAGTCCAGTAGCTTTCCTTGTGCTTAGGGATTTTCGGGGACAAAAAGTTCTAAGGGGGGGTGGGGGGAGGATGTAACGAATCATGTTTTTGGCCCCGTCAGACATTGGAAAATTTATCGAAGAATTCCAGAGCTAGGCACGAAGAGGGCGTGTGATTCCGAGGCCCGGTGTGCCTGGAATTAATTTTATAAAAATATTAAGTATTTTTATACTATGCACGTGGCGGTGGTGTGATATCGCCTAAACGGTAGATCATATCGGGAATCTGAGGGCACGGTTGCGTTTGTAACATGCCTTTTACCCAAGGTGAGGTGTAAACTTTGCGGGTGCGGGCCTGCGGTGAGAAACGCCACTAGGGGCGTTTTCGTAAATAAGTGGAGAAGTTAGTGTGCGAGCGTCGGCTCGAATAACTTCTGAACTGAGTCTCGGATTGAAAATATGAGTCCTCCTTTGTGTTCAGAACGACGCGTTTACCCTAGAGGTGACCTTACCTTTGTTCGCATCGGGTGTCGGGTCTGAGGGGGTTTGGCGCCGGCGGGTGGCTGATATAAATATCAGCACCCCCCCTTTATCGTTCCTCTCGGCGTTCTTCATCGTTCTTTGCCGCCGATCCGCCGAATCGAGCAAACGAAGCACCCACGAGCTCGGAATTCAACGACAGACGTTCTAGGATCATGAAACGGAAGCGATAGAGCGCAAATCTAAGGCAGAACGTCGGCGTTTCTCCCGTGAGGTAGGCAGATTTGAGTTTTAACTCTCGATCCCATTTTTGCTGCGTTTTTCTGCAAATTGAAGCCGTAGCAGTGTAGATCGGGTCCCGAGGGTCGTGTAGACGCCTCCATATCCTAAAACGGACCACGGGGGTGCCCCTAGCAGTCCGTGGAAGATTTACCGGCGCATCGGGGAGCGCGACGGCGCTGTGCGTTGCGCGGCGGAGGGCCGCCGGCCAGTCCGACCTCTTTTGTCATACGGGGGTCTTTAAACCCCCGTATCTTGCAATCTGGGAGCCGGATTCGTGTGCCGTTTGCTGCGATGCAACCCTGATGACGAGGCAAACCCTCCGGTGTGGGTTTGAGGGTTTAAAGGTTCGGGATCGTGGCCCGGGAGGTAGGAAAGTCGTATAAAATAATATTATTTTATTATTTTACGACTTCCGGCCGTTGTAACTTCCACCCGGAGCGTCCGAATGACGTGTCGTCAGTGGCGTTGAGACCCTGATGGCACAACAGAATTTTTGTGTTGGTTTTCGGGTGTTGGGACTGAGAACATGGTGTGGGCCCCACAAGGTCATGTTTTGGCGTTTGCGGAGAAACACAGCTTTTGCACCAGGAGTCCGATTTTGGCGGTTGATTAGTCGATCCTGTGTGTTTTTACGAGAGGATCGCAATGGTGGGATCCGTTCGATGTGTTTCGGGATTGAGGCGTGGGCCCCACCCGGGCTGGCCTTCGGCGAATAGCACCTTTTTCACTGGGTGTCCGTTTTGGACGAGCGAGTAGTCGATTCCGCTTGTTTTTCCGAGGGGATCGCCATGGTATGATCTACTCGACGGGTTTCAGGATCGTTGTGTGGGCCCCGCACGAGCTAGCTATGATGAATAGTTCCTTTTTCACCGGTGCTCCATTTCGGGCGAGTAAACAGCCTATCCTGTGTGTTTTTCCGCGTGGAACGCGATGGTGGCCTCGATTTTGGCCTTGGAGGTGTGCAGTGTGGCGTTGTTGTGGGTTGCTCGAGTTAGCGATGTTTTGGACCAGCAGTGGTTGAGGGTACTCCCTTGGTTTGTTCCCACGAGGGTTCGTGTGGCATCACAACCTTCGTATAGGTTTATGATCCTCTCGATGGGATGTTTAAACTGTTAGAGTTGTGTCATCCCTCCGGTGGGCCCGGAGCGGGATCCTCTAGCATCTTTTTCCTAGATCGGGTTCTTGGTATCGCTGTAACCGCTTATTCATGGGCGGCGATCCCCTATCTAGAAGGTTAACCCCATAGGGTTTGTGGAATCATCGGGATTATGATCCCCTACGCGGTGGGCCGTACTTAGTAGGGTTGTGGCATCGTCAGGTATACGATCCCCTACTCAGCATGAGGTGTATAGTAGGGTTGTGGTATCGTTGGTTATGCGATCCCCTACTCAGCGCGTGGTTTCTGTAGGGTTGCGGCATCGTCGGTTTGATCCCCTACACCGCGAGGTATACCAGATAGGGTTCCGTTATCATCGTGACCACCTTTATATGGGTGATGATCCTCTATCTGAGTGATGTGCTTCTGTCAAGTGCCAGATCAGGTTGTGGTATCCCCCAGCAGATCCTGGGTGTGATCCCCTATCTGTGAGAACTACGTATGCCAGATCGGGTTGTGGTATCCCCCAGCGGACCTTGGGAGTGATCCCCTATCTGTGGGTTCTTCGTATACCGGAGTGGGTTTTGGTATCCCCTAGAGGACCCCAGCGTAGATCCCCTATCCAAGGAGTTTGGTGGTTCTATTGTTTCAGCGAGTTACCCTCAGTGATGCTATCCGACGAGCGTGATCTCTCGGGTGAGCGTCTGAGAGGTTTGAGAGAAACCCGATGGAGTGTATCTCTCGAATGAGTGTCATCTAGGATGACAGTGATTGTGGGGTGTACTCTTCTGGTTGTGGATAGTTGCTGGTGATGAGGTCGGTACCTCTTGTGGCTTGGTGCGAGAGATGAGTATATCTGAATTGTTCAATGTGTATGTATGGGCATACACCTGAGCTGATCTGACTAGTTGTGTTTAGCCGAGGATGGTCACGAGGTGGAGTTTCTCTCTCGTCTGGGTTCCCTATGACTGGGATGAGCGGACTATTTCCTTTCAGTTTCTCTCTTTGGTTTTGGGTTTTGGGGTGCCTACTGAGTATGTTTATACTCACCCCTACACGGGCTTTGCCCGCACATGTTTGTGTTTTATACAGACCACAGGCCATTTGACGGAGTCCTAGGAGGACCCGAAGCAGGCGGAGCTTAGTGAGCGTGTTTGACCGGGGTGTTTACCAGAGCTGCGCCGAGGAGCTTTCCGGCGGGTGTTTGTGGCGGCGTTCCCCTTATTCAGAGCAAGTTGGACGCGATTTGTAGTTTTCTTTTGGTGGGCCCTATTTTTCCCTTTTGTACTTTTTCTGTTGCACTCTGGTTTGGGATAGTTTGTATGCATGCATTTCCTTTTCAGTTTTCTATATCTCTGCACTGTTGCATGGAGGTGTTTGCGGGTGCGTATGTACAGGTTCCTTAGGCTAATGCCTCCCATGTGTGTGATAGCCTACTCGGCGCTGGTCGCCAGCCCCTGGCCTATTGGAGGCGGGCTTGGGGAGTCGCGGCTCGACCCCCGTTGGGTTGGGTCATGACAGTGTTCGTGGGGAGACTATGACCTCATGTTAGAGTATTGTATTGTGGTATAATAAATGGATAAATAAATAATAGAAGCTATATAATAAAGGATAAGGAGCATAAATAGTCATAAATATCCATAACAATAATCAACTGAATATCTGAATAGTATCATATACAAAATTTTATGATGTAATTTCATGTATTTATAAAATAGTAAAAAATGTATACATGGAACTAGGAAAAAATAAAGTACATTCTATACAAAAGGGAAAAAATACCAAAAACTATCCAATTATCTAGAGCACTAGCCCAATCATATGCTACCAATATCCCATCCAAAGAAAGCAAGAAAGTTAGGTGTTTATGGAAGGATGCTTCCCCTTTTCCATATCTACAATCATATAATCTGCATAGGTACCAACAGAGGCCTGGATAGGGTGAGAGATAAATCTCAGTAGGCCACCACCAACGATTTTTATAAAAATCTAGTCTGTGAATATAAAATGAGTTGTGTGAAGGCATATATAAATGTAAAGAAATTCCAAAATAATAACTGATACCTACTTCAGATTTGGATGGTAATGTCTATGAACACAAGATCATTTAATTAATTCATTTAAGTTCAGTTTATATAGATAAAACATGTGTAAGTTTCAATAGCACTATAATAGATCATAATAATCATTAAAGAGGATCCAATTTGTAACTAAGGCATCCTTGACCTCAGGGGTCATCCAAATCATATTCATAACTCATATAGTCTATAAATAAGGGTTCAGAGTATAATCTAAGGGGAAACAAGCAAGGAATTCCACTTTAAAAGATTCTAACTGCATTCAAGGATCTTGTCCAAGGAAATCACATGCTAAGCATGACTAATCCCAATGGGGTAAATCCATGGCGCCACATGTCCAAAGACATCAAGCTCGATCCAAGGATTATATCTGAAGAATCCTAATATTTATAAAGATGGTGAAGGGATCTTACAGTGTCATGAAGAGAATCCGATAGTAGACAAGTACCATGTTCTAAGGTGGGTGTCTCCCTTGGAAACTAGATCCTTGAATTGAAATGGTGTCCTCTGAGCACTCAAGGTATTACCTCAGGAATCCATAGTTGACTCAAGTCTAACCATTCCTATAAAGATAAAAAGGTACATATACAATAGTCACCTTATACATATATCATTATTTAAAATCAATATCATGTAATACTCATTCCATTTAATAATCTATTTGGTTCATTCCATTAGCTTTTTATTTACTCGACAAGGTATATTAGAAACATGAAACTATTTATCAATTTAATTTCTTAATCATTTATTAGGTTCATTCCTTTACATTTCATAATCATAACATGGTGTTCTAAGGACATGCAACCAATTACAATTCAATTGAATTTAACTAGTCCACATGATATATATATAATTTCCATTAAACAATTAAATATTCATTTATTAAATTGAGACACTTACCTTAGAAGAGTCAAGTGATATATATATACTATACATGTGCTAACCATTGTTAAATCATAATTCATTTTAATTAATAGGAATTTCCATTACCAGGGTCAAGACAACACACCCGAATAATGTCTCAAATAATTATATCAAAGGTCATAAAGACATAACATAGGAATCACCGTACTTGGAGTGGATGACGTTGAGGTCACAACCTCTAATGGTATGAAGAACAAGTATACAAATGGATCTAGAATACAACTAAAATGATTATAATTAAGGTATATGAATTTTAGGGGAAATTTCTGGTGAAACTAGAATGTGCACAATAATTTCAATTTATAAATGATGATAATTTTAGGGAAAAGTAACAAACCTCATATCGTATACCCATAGTACTCTCCTCGTTTTGTATCGACCCTTATTTTGGCCAAGATCAAAAGAAAATGGAAGAACATATAAATGCCCTGAAAATAGGGCATTTGATTCTATATCAAAATAGCTTCATCGAGAGAAAGGAAAATAAAAAAAGTCACAATATGAATAGAGTTCTTACCAGCTCTCATCCAAAGAGACAAACAAAGATGAAATTAGATTCCATATGGATGATTTATGTATGAACCTAGGTTGATTCCAAGGTGAGAGATCCAATGGTAGAAGAGAACCCTCTATACGTTGGAAATAGAAAATGGGAGGAGGGGTGAGTTAATTAGAAAACTTAATGAAAAAATGGTCTTTTTACCCAAAATTTATAGGTCACATGATTTAGCCTCATAGTTGAAAAAACCATGCACCAAACTTGTGTAGATCACTGTATAAAGAGGGTACCTACATGGTCTGTCTGTCCAATTTGAGAAACTATGTGCCAACTATTACATTCATCTCTACAAAAAAATTGTATACATTCTGCATGTGTGTGTGGTCATGTTCACACATTTAGGGAAAGATGTGTTACCTTCTTTTCCCTCTAAAATTCCTTGAAAGGTTACGAGAAACAATGCGGGTTGGGAGGCATAATTTCTACTAACCATGCGACCCAGTTCTTTCTTTCATTATTTGGGGTTTTGAGTTATGAAAAAGCCCCAAACACCCCCAAAACATCCATGAACTAATTAGGAATCCATATTAGGTCCAATATAAAGAATTAGACTAAAATTTTAAGGATCTATACCTCATAGAAAAACTAGGTTCGTAAAACATTATTCATAATGGAGGTCCTGTATACAATATAAAAACAACACATGTGCGATGTATTTTCATGAATATTAGAATATAATGCTTTAAAATATTCCATGATGAAACCATAGGCTGAACAAGGTTCAACAAATATAATTCACCCCATGTATTTTAGAATAAGATACCTATAAACATTCAAGGTATATGTTCATGACTCTACCTCCATGACTCTAGACATGCTCTTATCAATCGAGGGTGACCTTTCCCAAGGTCTAATTACAAAAAAATTGTTATTTTCCCCTAAAAATATATTTATGTGAAGATTTATTGTCTTCCTTTAGAGGAGTAGATGTGTAGTCAATCCTAGAAACATTATCACCCTACTATCTACTTCTATAATTTAAGCAGGAGAGATTTCAAATATTTCCTAGCACTCTTAGATGATAATAAATATCCAACCATGTCCCAATAACCCAATTAGTTTCCTCAACAATATGACACATGATCTTCTCCCAACATGGGAATCCTGTTTAATCCCAAACTACCTTAATAGAAAAACCCCTCAGATAGGGTAAGAGTGTGTCTACTAATAACACTCCCAACTGGGTATCTATAATAATGTAAGTCTTAATTGATCCCTCCTATATAGTCCCACTAATTTACTACTTTGGTGTATGATTTCCACTCTGTGTGAGGTGTAGAGGAAGAAGAGAATGATTTGGAGGCCCTGGACATTGAATATATTTATGTCAAGTTTTGGATGCATGGAATCCCAAATTTCCCCATCCTAGAGACTCTAAATGAAAATAACACAAAAAATATCTTGAATAACATATAGGTGATTCTCAACCATCATCAAAGTCATTGGATGAGCTATCTAGAAGTTCTAATCACATTCAATCCCTCAAAAATTATGATGCTCTATAGTTCAGTATTCTCTTGTGGAAATGAACAATTCCTCATGAATTCCCACATGATGATGCCGATGAATTTCCACTACTATCAATACCCAAAATAGTCCAAATAATGATACCAGTGATGTTTCATGTGATGAGGATCTACCCAATTTGAATCAATAAACAAATGTTATTCGTCTTACAATTGTACACACCCATTAGAAAAGACAGTATATGAGCCTCATAATTCCTACTAAAATACCACATTTAAATCCAATATAACATATCAAAAACAGTAATAGTTTGGCCAAATATTCTAGAGCTCTCAAAACTACTCCAGAAACTAAAGTGGAATCTATAATTACTATTTTTGTATAAGAGTTTGAGGGGTAAAAGAATCTGAAGTTTGACATGATATGAGTATATAATCTTGACCATAGGCTTGTTTATGATGACAATATCATGTTCCCTGAGGAACCCTATAAATCAATAGTTCTCATCCAAATAATCATGGATGAATTTTATGGTTCTTCCCATCCATATGGGACCGAATCTAGTGGGTATACCCACCCAAGACATAGTTTGATCATCCCAGTGAATCCATCTATAGTGGTTCAATATGACTTATCATCAATGTATCAAGTATATCCTAATTCATTATCCAATATAGCAGTTAGGGGGTATAAATATTTCTATTTTGCTTGGGATGACTTGATTAGTTCTCTCACTACTCTCCTAGAATCCATAGAGATGTAACAATATTTAGTTGAGTCTAAGAGGAATTCATATACAACATAAGTGGACCTTGTTCCCAATACACTATATTTCAAAATCCGTGATTCACCTCAGTCATAGGTATTGTGGACCTAGAAAAACACCTTTCTTACCATGCCTCACATTGTGGATTAATACTAGGAACCCTATAGCAGTAGAAAGTTTCCAAACTACATTGATTTGTATAGGCATGGTAAGGACCTTCCTTCATCTAGTATATACATAAAATTATAGAATACATAACCATCTAATAGGATATCCACTAATAATTTCTCTACTAATTTTTCTTCATGTTGCACAGGATGAGTGTCACTGACCTCTCCATGTGAAATAAAGAAAATGAAAGTTTCACTAAATTCATCGCCTGATGGAAGGGTATGAAATACTTACTAGATGGAAAAATTACACAAGAATAGTTATTATGGATATATTTGGATAACATATGATAAGTGATGGTTCAAATCCTAATACTTCTAAAATATATTGGATGATTCCAAGAATACTTTGAGAGAGATCAGATCCTTAAGGAGCCAATTAAGCAGACTAAAGAAAGGTCTCTACTATTTATTTATTATCCTATATCAAATTCTAAGAGAGTAAAAATATTTATTATCACATATATCTTAACCCCTAAGAAAATCTAGATTCTTGAAACCCCACATAACATGTCTCTTCAAGCATAGACTCACACATAAAATGTCACCCATATCGCTCATCAATTATGATTATCCATAACCTTCATTGAATGGAATAAAATTTTTTATTCCTTCAAAGATGACTAGGTCACATGATTTTTCATATATGACTTGTAAAATAACTTTCACAAGATTATAAATATAATTATTCTGCAAGAGGATGAGTGGAAGAACCATCCTGACTACTATCCCCTCTTAATATTACTAAGACACAACATTAATGAATGTTTTGTAAAAAAATATTGGATATAGGACATGGTAAATCATGGAATAGTGGAACTAGAAGATCCTCTAGAACATGATGAATGTACCTATTCTAAAAAAAATGATGATCATGATACAAAAAATAGAAACATTTCTATTATAACACATTGAGATTTTAAAGTAACACTATGTTTAATATCATATAAGAAAAATTGGGTACAACTGCGGAAGTGACACACACGTAAGTAAGAAAAGTACACGTAAATCACAAGCCTGGGGACTTGACCCGACGACCTGCCCCTAACCCCCAAGACCTTACCACCCCACCACCAATGGTGGGGCTTCAATATCATATACAATACACAACACCGAGCTTAAACGAACCATGAAATATTATTGTTTAAATATAAGTGATATAATATTACCATTGAATTGGTGGAAATTTATAGTAGTAACAAAATTTTGATATATATATATATAAGAGTTATAATCAATAAAAATTTATTAATTATTAGGAAACAAGTTCTTAATTTTCAATAAAGTCATTTTATGCTTCAAAAATACATTTTCTTCAAAAATGATTCCTGTTGATTTTTGTTTTTGAATATTATAATTAATTTATAGAAAAATTATAAAATTTATTTGATAAAAATCATATCAATATTAAAATCATCATGTAAAAATTATATAAGGTTGGTTTTTTAATAATTTTCTAAAAAGTTTTATTTTTTGAATAAATAGTAGAAAATGCTGATTTTTATTAAAAATTTCATTTTATTTTAAATTATTTGAATATTAATATTATATTTTGGATTAGTTTTAAAATTTAATTATTTATTTTTATTATAAACAATCAAATAAATGTCACTAGAATCAATATTATACTTTAATTTAGTATAAAAACATCTTTATACTTAAAAATCCATTTTCCTGGAAAACTGTTTTTCATCGCGTTTTATAGGTTTAATTTTAATTTAAATTATACTAATTATATGAGTTAAATTTGATAAAATGGATTCTATATTTTGAAAAATAATAATTAATATAATTTAATAGTTTCAAATTATTTTTTAGTCAAAATGAATAGTAAAAATAGTAAAAATATATTACCACAGTTAAGGTTAAAACTGGTTTAAGAGTGCTTAAACGGAAGAGAAAAGGGTTATAATTACTTAAAAACTACACTTTATACTATTGGATAAGTTTTATAAAGAAAATATATATTTATGGAGTCAAATAATTTATTTAAAATATTATTTTTAATTTCAAAACTCAATATTGACTTTTGAGAAGATAAATTATATTTTATTAAAATTTAAAACTATTTTTCTATCTTTTCATTTAATGGAATGGTTGGAAGATTAAATTTAGTTTTTTATTGATAAAAAGTCTAGAAACCCTTAATTTTTTATTATTTAACCAATTTTTTTTTGTGGAAACCAATTTATTACTTGATTTTGAGGTAAAATTATTTTTATTTTTTAATCATGCATTTTATTAAACATTATTTTTCATGAATTTTGTGATTTTTATATTAAAAATAATTTATTACATATTTATAATTTGAACGTAATAAAATAGATTCAAAATTTTTAATCAAAATTTACAATTTATTTTAGAATGGACCTTTTATTTTTGGTCTTATAATTATTTTATCATGCTAAAAAGTTAAGTTACCTTAGTTAAGGTTAAAATTTGTTTAAAGTGGTTTAACAAGAAGATAAGGAATAAAATATATCCAAAATTTGTATAAATGTAATTATTTGAGTTTATTTATACCCTAAAACATATTATATTTGAATTTGGGGTTCCTTGGTTTCGCTTTACATGATTATAATATGTATATTATTTAATCTTTTATGAAATTCCATGTGTGTCTTTACCCTCACTTATTAAAGGGAGCCTCCTATCCTTTTATAAAAACACCTTTTGAGCACTCTATATTAGCCTATACATAACCAAATCACTTAATAACATCCCTAAAATTTTCCTAGAGTCACCTATTTGATCTTAAATCCAACCTTGTAAGGAATTAGGTATTAACCTAAAGTGTTTGACTAGAGAAGAGGTATAATTCCTAACTGAGAATTTCCATTTCATTTCTTCTTCTACCTCCTTTAAGTATTATTAAAATAAGATAAAATAATAAAGATTGTATCTTAAATATAATTATATAATTTTAATTTAATTGAATAACCTATATATATATATATCCCGTCTTCCATAAAATTATAAATGAATCCATTTTTCATGTGCACGACAGACTACCGCCTCATGAACCGATGTCAGTCATTTTCCATCACTGCCTCTCACAATTGAATAGAATGATAGATTTAATATATATATATATATGATATTCGTGAAATATTTATTATTATATAAATATAATATATCATATAATTTGTTACATTTCCATCTATTGAAAAATGATAACATTGTTCATATGTATGCGTGGGTTACCACCTCCACGAAGTGATGTGATTATTTTTCATGAATACATCACGTTGAAGCTATATATAAGTGTATTTAAAGAAATAAAATTATATTTATGATATAATAATAAATATATAAAGATAAAATGATACTTACCATCTTTATTCATGCTCTTTGAAAAATGAAAATGTTACTAATGAATACGTATGACTTACCATCTCCATGATTGTAACATATTTATTTTTTCATAAACATTTATCATGTTTGGTTTTAAAAGTATAATTGATGTATAAATTTTTTAATTATTTCATGATTATTATTCTATATATGATTTAATAATGACCTCTTTGACCATATTCAACTTATCAAAGTCATTTTAGACATATAAACCAAATATCATCAAAATATCTGACGTGAACTTGATTGATTAAGTAATTGTATATAACATGGTAATAAATAAAATAAATTGAGTAATAAACTTGAAAAATTATCTTAATAAATAAAATAATAAACATAAATTTATTGTTTAGGAATATAAAAAATGTACATGATGAGTCATACTTGAGGTAAGAGACACTTTACTTTAAAAACCTCATTTTAAATGTTTTAATGATTTATTTTATAAATATTTTTCTTCTATGACCATATTATTAAAAATAATTTTCTATATGTACTTATTTAGACATAAATAAAGTTAAAAATAAATTTCACATATCTTTTTATATTTATTTTAATAGTTTTCAAATTATTTTTTTACATATTTTATATATAATGTGTTGACTTTATTTACAAAAGGAAAAAATGGATGTTCTATTTTAATATATATGACATCATTGGGTTTTCCCATTATAGTAACCATTATTTTATACTTGGATTAATTTTAAAGATTTCATATATTTTTTAAAGTAAAACCCTCCTTCCCTATGTTCTAGAAATTTTCAAAAAGTGTTTTAACTGTAATAAATATTTCGATATATAGAAATGTTTTTCTTATTTATGTAGAGAATATTTTTATGAGTATGAAGATGAAAATGAAATATTTCATGTTTTATGATTATTTTATGGTTATTTGTTATTTTTTATGATGATTTTTGATCCCAATATATCTCATGATAATTAGTGATCCTGATATACATATCTAATTCATTGGGTAATGAGACAGAGTTAACTGGTTATAGGTTTCTCCCAAAAGATTATTAGAATTTAACATGTAGGTTATTATATTTGTAAATTTGATTATAATATTGATATGAAGATTATTCCTCAGGTTACCTAAATTAATTTTCTATTCTTTCTAAAGTTATTTCATGGAAATATTTTGATTTCACAAGGTAATCTAATGATTTTTAAAGGAATGATAATGTCCTTTTTTGTGTAAATGGAATGTTTTAAAGTATTATCATATTTTTTTAAATAAACCCTCATGATTATGATTTTATCTTTATTTTTTCTTATAAATTTATTTATGAAAAACTTTGGGTAATAAAGATGACCTTATATGTAAGTAAATTATTATTTGGGATTAATGTTTATTATGTTAAAGAAAAAATCTCTTTTATGATCTAATGGTTTTAAAATAGACAAATAGATTTAATTCTTTATTTTTTATATGTAACTTATTGAGGTTTTTATTCTCATCACACTTTTTTAAATATTTTTACAAGGGTTTAAGGATTATAAATAATAAATAATAATCCTATTTGAGAGTCATAAATATTTTTCATGAGAAGAAAATTCGTTTCATTATAAAAGTTTTATATTGTGAAAAAATGGTAACTGATTAGAAGTGTCCACTTTGTAATATATGAGTTTTTTTACAACTTTTATGAACTAATTATCTAAAACTCTAAACTAAAAATATTCTAAAAATTTAATTAAGTGAAAACCTTGTTATAAGTTATGTAAGTATGGGTTAAAAAATGACTAGGTCCTTATAGTTGGTATCAAAGTAAAGGTTTAGAAAAATATTTAGGTTAGGATTATAAAAATTTGATGAAATCCTTGGAGATAAGTTTAAGTTAAGTAAAAAATTATAAAGTTTTGGTAAATTAGATATTTTTTTATTTAATAATAATAACATATCTCTATGGATACTTGTAAGTGGATGTGGCTATGGAAAAGATGTACCTAGGGGTAGATATATTTAATGGGTGAATTGGGTATTAACTCGATTTTAACCGATGCAAGATGAGTGGACTAAGACTATACACATGGACATACACTTCCATTGGATAATTATTTGGTTAATTTACATTTCCTTTATAAAACATTATAAAGAATGAGAGGATAGAACCTATGGAAACCTATGATAATAAATGGTGATATGGGATAACCCTCACATGTAATGGGTTGAAAAGTCTAAGGTTGATCATAATTTTAATGGAAAAATACCCATTTTAGGATTTATGTGAGGGGAATACTTGGGACATATTTATTGATTTTTTATAGATGTATTGGGTATATGTTACCCTTAAGTTTAACATGTGAAAAAGTTATTTTAGGAACAATTCCTTTAAATTTCATTGGAATAAGTTTAAACTAATTGATAAACTTAGGGTTTATATGATCTATTATATTGAGGAAATTATAGGGAATATATGTTTTATCATTTAGATAACCATGGGATTGAAAAGTGATTTGGTTATTAACTTATTAATGGAATTTATTAAGAAGATCACTATATGTTTTTGGAATATTATATGATTAAGTTAAGTATAATATTTTTTGACAAGATGGGATTTTATTTAAACAAGTTGAATTATACTTTGAAATCATATATTTTTTAATAAGGATTTATGGCGATTCATTTTATTTAAGGAAATAATTAACATATTTTAGAGATTATATGATTAGAGTATATACATTTTTTGGGTATATGACATTTTGAGTTACTAATGTTGTTTGAAGATAAATGTTAAAATAATATAAAAAAATGCATGATCAAGTCTATTTGATTTTTTGGGGTTTAAACATGGAGTATTTTGAAGAGTTATATATGGAATGTTTAAAGTTTAACTTTGGGAGATTTGAAGTCTTTTGAGATTAATGTATAATTTCTTCATTTTGGATATTATATTACCTTGTACTAACCATTTTGGTTTTGGTTAATGTCTATAGATAAGAGGAATAACTTTTTATCCTTTTTAGGATCATGTGATTTATCAGAAGTTTATTTTAGTTCTTCATTCCTAAAGAATTTATCCTGAATACTCATAGTTTAGAGAAAAATATGAGATTTTGGTGGAAATTGATTATTTAACAAACCAGGCTGAGCTTCCATCCGACCCGACACCCGAAATGGTCTAGGAAAAAGTCCGAGAGGTGTTCCTAATCCTCTTGAGCTATAAAATATCACCAGACATGAAAGATATCACATTGGGAATGATTTTTTCCAATAAAAACTAGGATCAAATAATCAAAATAGGGAATGAAACACAAAACACTAATAGTCGAATGAACATAAATACATAAATAGGATCTATATACAACTATTGAAAAAAATACAAACTACATACAAAACTAAAACCAAACCAACCAAACTGACACAATCTCCATGTGACCTCTTGGTCACTGCCAACCACAAGACCAACCTGCTCTAGAGGCATAACCAAACCAAAAACCTAAAACAATAAAAAAGTGAGGGTCTACTAACTTCAAGTGGAACAAGTAAGGTGTGATCATAAATAACTCAGTAAATAATTAGCATAGAGTCCATTTATTTCCTTTCTCAAAACAGTCTATAAACAATGGTTTTAAATACATTTATGAAAAATAGGTTTTTTAGCATATTAAATAAAAAGACACATCTTTCCAAGAAAACCCATTTTATGAAACAACACACACTTATTTTATTTAAAACCATATTTCCATAACTTAACAGTAAGAGAAAAGTCCAACCAGGTGATAAAAAGACTATGATGAAAATAAAGAAAATAGTACAAGAAAGTGGAAACTAACAGAGCAATATAAACTAGTGACACAAAATAAAAAATAAAATATATATAGTAATTATAGGAATTTCCTAAACATATCTAGAATAAGTCCCTAGACATACACAGTTCAAACTCACCTTCCAGTGTATAGTGTAGATCTATAGTCAATAACCAACTGGCCACTCTAAACTATACAATCTAGTAGAATTCCCCACTTGGCCTCTTAGAAAATCTAGGGGGTACAAACCCATCGAATTAGGGTCGATAATCAACCATCACTCAACCCTATAGATAACTCTCAGGAATCCCATGATAATAGTACAAAATTAATGGGGATATCCTCACATGCGTGGCTCAAACCAATAACCCACAACCACCATGATTACCTATCTAAAACACTGACACCACCAATGTGATTAAATTTTCCTCATAGAATCTACCATAGAGGTACCCATATCACAATAAGACATACAGAAGTGACAATCGAGCCTACATATCATGTATAACACCCTCTATTTATGGTATGCAACTTTTTATTTATGCTTTTCATGTATATAAAGTACAAGGGTGAAGTTTGGGATATTTTTTGAGAAATTTTTGAGAGTTTTTTGGGATTTTCTATTGGTGAATAGGTGGTGCAAAATTTTTAGAAACTGTGAAACAATTTCGGGAAACTATGAAAAATATGATAGAAGCTAAAGGGGATGTGCACGGGTTGCGTACGGTTTTTACAAACCACATGAAATCCTAATAGTAACCACGTACTTTGAAATATGTATTTGAAAAAATGAGGTAGTGGATTCAGCGCGATTGGTACACAGTTTTGGAGACCATGTGAGGAAACCATTCAAATTTCATCCTCAAGGAAATGGCTAATGCATGGTTAGATCATGATTTATCTAATGATGTGACTAAACTATGCCCAGGGTCAAACTTAGATCCTTAAAAAGTGGATTTAGGTAGGATTAAGATTTTATCCACTCCTTTTCTCCCAAAATGGATCTATCTTGGGATTTTTATTCCCCAGAGGTAAAATAATGTTCTCCCATTGATCCAAAGGTAATCCAAATGCTTTCCTTGGTTACTTAGAGTGGATTCCTCATAGTAAGTGTTTGTTCTTCATTATTCTTGATCGTTTTCTCAGATCTACTACATTTATCTTCTCAGTTTCTTAGATATATGCCTGACGTGGGTATATCTAAAGTTTTATATTCCAAATATGATTATATTTGTCTTGTTTCATGGTAGGGTAATATATCTAAGTCAGGTTCATGGGGATTCAACCTGTTTTTATGATATTTTTCATGCCGTTTATTGTTTTCACCATAACTCTTGTGGTAGGTGGCTTCACTATCAACTCCTCTTGTTTTAATTGATTGTATTAGTTTTAAATTGGTTTAATTTATTGAAATTGATTTTTAAATCTTGGTGAAATAATGATATAAATCCTTTTTAGTCTGATTTATGGTTTTTGTATAATTTTTTAATTTTAGTGAATTGTTGTGCAAATTGATTTGGTTTATTGATTTTAAAATGAGTACTTTAAAATATATATTTTCTATAATTTTTAAATGACTTGTTATAAATATATTTTCAAGGTGTTTTATTGAAATGAGTTTGTAATGTTGGTATTGACATGGTTTTTGGGCATACATGGTGGGTGTGTCCATATTTCATTTACGGGGCTAGGTTGAAATATAACCTTATGTTTGATGCCAAAGGTGTAATTGAACATGGGATATAATTACCTTATGATGACATGGTAGATTGATAAGAGATCACTCATGAGTGTAGAACTGTCATAATGATGCATTCATGGTTGTTATTATGGATATGTGGAATGGAATGGTTATTCCAAATGGAACTTGTGAAATGGGTTTAAAGCATGGTGTGGTTTTTCCATAAAAATATATTTTTTTCTAGAAAATTGTTGATATAGAACTTGTTTATATTGAGTTATAAATTGTTTTGGAAATTGTTTTATATAATTTTTTCTAACTCTTATATCCTAGTGGCATGAGTAGGGAATTCATTGGGGAAAACCTACTGAGTTTTAGTACTCACCCCTTTTTTGGAACTTTGGTGCTTTTGCTGATGTAATCTACCAAGATATGGTATAAGGTAAAGTATCACATGTATTTATCACTACCTCATGATACTTGGGATTTTTTATGATGTTGTAACTTGAATCATGGAGTCTTATTGTAATCTTAGAGTTTTATCAGCTGTCTTCTACTATAGTACACTTTGGTTGGTTTTGATATAAAAATAAATGTTTAAATTGTATTTTTTTATAATGCATGATATAGTGGTTTTTTGGTTTGGTTTTATTGGATTCATTATTTTATTCTAAAAGGGTAAATCATACCTCACATGTATTAAAACCCTTTGGAATTTATTTCTAGCCATTGGAATCTTGGGAATGTCACTTAAGGACTAGTATAATCATCCCACCTTCTCAATATAATGAGGAGAAGGAGGTATGTTACATCATGTCACTCTAAAACCAATTTTCCCAAGACATCATAAATTACCAATTAGGCCTTTACCATTTCAATTCCAAATCCATTTCTAAACCATTTCAAAAACCATGTATAAAAACATAAAACATACTAAAAGGGTTCCAAATGGGCCTTTATATCATTTAGTTACTCAAACCATGCTTCAAGATTCTAAATGGGCCTTTATTTAGAAAAAAAAAATTTAAACCATATTCAAAATCATTTCAAAACCAAGAAACAATTTGGGGACACAATGGGTTTTAGAAGAACCATTTTAGGGAGAAGGGGAACTAGGGAAGAGGAATAAAAAGGGGAGACGGTGTTTTGAAACCCAAGGTTTAAAAATGGACATTTCTTTATAAGGTCATATTTATTTGTGTGCCTATCCATAGGTGAACCCCATGCACCTATGGACATGCCCACATCCAATGTATTATCCATCATGATATATAAAAGAACCTAGAGTTCTAGTTGATGAAACACAAGGATCCTAAAAACAATTTACAAGGGTTTACACCCAAGAATCAATCCATAATAAGGTATCCAAGTAACACACCAAGCTCAAATCATAAATAAAAACTAATTACCATGACCCAACCAAACCAAATACAAACTGACACACCCAATTTCTCTTTTAAATGGGAAATTGACATTTTATCAAACAATTTACATATATACACATACTATAAAAACCATAGAAATACTTTTGAAATCCATTTCCACAAAATTTACACCAATGAAATACCAAAACAATTTATACTAACCCATTTTAATAAAGGGAATCACATTTAGAAATCATTTAGGAAAGATCAAGCATCAAATAGAATGTGGTGGAAAGAAAATGGATTGAAACACCCACCTAAAAGGTGCACACACACAATGAAACCTTAAAAAAAGTAATAACTAAGCCCCAAGGACAAACCAAACACCCTCTATCCAAAGAAACAAAGGCCACAAATAAACCCTATCTTCTAGGGTTTGACCAAGAGAGAACCCACCCAAAGAAAATCAAATAACCAAGAGAGGAGAAGAAAAGAGAAGGGAAAGCACAAAAAATCCAAAAGGAACTCACCTAGAAGCTTGGAGGAGCATCCATAGTGATTAGAGAGCCAAACAGAGAGGGTTTTGGGAAACATATCATGTGTCAAAAATGAACCAAGGGGAGGATGAATCGATTTGGGGAAAAAAGGAGGGAGGGTAGAATAGTAATTTTGAACTTTTTAAAGATATGGGAAAGTCACACAGTTAGGATGCACAGTTTTCCAAACCATGTACCAACCACGTATTCCTTCATTGGAATATGATGACACCCAAATGGTTTGGTCACATGGTTTGGTAAACTGTGCAATAACCATTCTAATCACATCTATCAAAAAATGCAGAGTCTCCCGTACACTTTTCGTATGATTTTTTTAATCATACGCAAGTCACATGCCTTGTCTGCGACACCATAAGAAAGTCACAAGGTTACTTCTTAGACTCACCCGGTTTTTCCCAAACCATTATCAAAATATTAAAGTCAAAACTTTCAAGAGTAATTTTAATTGGAAATTCCATAATCTTTAATAGGATGCACGGTTAACCCCAAACTGTGCACACAAGCTGTTGATAGGCCAAAAGGTAACTCAAAAACTTAAAAACTCAAAAATTCAAACCAGGAATCAACCCAAACCTCAACCAAAAGAACCAAATCCAAGAAAATAATAAAATAAAAGAAAAACCATGGTTGGGGTGTGACAATTATCCCCACCACAAACACTTTATTCTCCTTGAAAGTCACCCAACCAACCGAGGAATCAAACTCGGGTTCAAAACTGAACAAAACCCAAAAAAGCCACAAATACTATATGATATTCCAATCCACATGTACCACCTAACAAGATATATATGAAACCAAAATAAGGAGAACCCTAAGTAAATAAAGTATAAGGTTATCCCCACCATAAGAAACCAACTTAATAAGACTATACTGACCCCAAAACTGGGAAACCCAACATTAACTAACCCAGAATCTCTCCGAACAAGCTAAAAAACAAAACCACCAGGATCAGAAACTCCTAAACCGAACCAAAACCCCCAATTAAAGGGGAAAATTATGAAAGTATATTAAAATTAATAGTGAAAAAGACCACAATTCATAATTTATTCAACCATAAGCATCTACAAAATGAGAAGAACCCAATACCAAATCCAATACTAAAACCAATAAAAAATTACTAATCACACAAATGAAAGAAAAAATAATCAAATATTCATATCCAAAATAGGCATAAACACTATAAGTACAATAGAAAAAGACCACCAAGACTTTTTAAAACTATAAAAACTTAAAAAACATATAAAACTCTGACAGGGGAATTTAAACTATCCCCACACCAATGATGGAGAAGAAATATTAACCAAGGTTTACCACACCCTAAGTGATTCCAAACTACATGAAGAGATTCACTTTGGGGCATGAAAATAGAACCCCTAATGTCTTGACGTATCTACTAACCCTAGTCAAGAGCTAACATCCTCCGACCGAGACTTCCTTTTTTGGAAAAACTTCTTTCAAAACTTCTCCAAGTGACCCAAAAGGCCACATAATTAACATGACTTCAGAGTATTATGATAGGATATATTATAATAAGAAATAAAAACACACTAAAATCACATGAGTGAACAATATGATGAAGATAAAGCTATAATTTATAAAAGAGACTCTTCAGGAATATGTTTCTCTAGAATACGCCTCTCGCCAGATAGAGAACCTTCATGAGCATAGAGAAAAACTAGTTCATCAACCACTATTGAATGCACCTTGGGAACCAAATTAATTATAAATTCCTCATCCACTAGCTTCCCAAATAAAACTTCCCCAGATGAGAGAACATGCTACTTAATTTCTTAAAGAAGACCCCAAACAAAGAGAGGAGCATTAAATTGATCCTTGGATTCTATATCTAGAGATAAAGGAAATAGATCCTTGAAGTGGTTAATATTAGACTTCACTATCTATTGACCTTGTTGAATATTCAAGAGCTCCACCACTTTCCCTTATGTCACCTCCAATAGTATAAACCATTGGATAAAATTTGTCTTAAACACTTCCCAAGACATACCAACCTACAATGATGTTTGAATGATCACCTTCCACTATCCAAAGTTGGGCCTTCAAACAAATCCAAAACAGCACGCACTGTCGTAGCTTTGGGAGTTCCCAAAGACAAGAAGAAACCTTTGAATTCATCAAGAAACCCCACTACCTCAAAAGGAACTAGATTACCATAAAGGATTGAAAAAAACACGAATATTTGGATATACCACCCCACTAAAAGTCTGGGTATGGAAAACAACCGAATATAATTCGCTAGTAACCTTGGGGACCTTTCTGGGAGGTATGATCTGAGTAGAAGAAAAACATAGAATCGAAATCAATATTAACCAAAACTCAACCAAAAGACAATCATAGGAAAAACCATCTTATAATCCAAACATCATAAATGAAACCAAATTCCTATTTCGAAATCCACTATTTTGAGTCCACTTTCAAAACAACCTTCTTTAAAAGCCACTTTACAAAAACAATAACACCCACTTTTCAAAATAATACTATTTCCCCAAAAAATTCCTTTTTAAAGCTGTTTTCTTAAAAAAAAATTCCATTTGAAAATCCACTGATACTAATTAAAACCAAAATAAAACACAACCCACACTAAACTCCCATAATAGGGAAATATTGGTAGTGCATAACCCAACCACATTTCTTAGTGAACCATGACCCAGGAAAACAACAACCACTAGGAATATCTTGATCCATGAACTCAGGCTCCACATGGGTCACTACTCTACGTAATCCCATATCACATCAACAACTCACTTCATTTTTTATTCCATATCTAAACAACGAAAACCAAAATAAATGAATCAAATCCTGAACTACCCCTAGAAACTCGAGGATCAAGAAAAGAAAGGGTTCATGGAATCCTTCTAATACCTACATCCGGAGTCCCAAAAGTACTAATATCTTGTATACCTGATTCCATAAATAACAAAGGGATTCTATGAAACCATTTTTTCATGAACTAGGTCGGGATTCCATCTGACCTGACACCCAACCTGGCCCATAACAAGTCCTGAGAGGCATTCTTGATCCTTTTGAGTTGACAAATAGAACCAGGTATCAAATATATCATTGTGGGAATGATTTTGAACAATAAAGACCAGGATCAAATAACAAAAAATGGGCACACATCATAAACCACTAATAGCTGAATAACCATAAATACATAAACATGATCCATATACAACTGATGAAAAAATATAAACTACAAAGGAAAATCAAAACAAACAAACCAAATTGACACTATCTCCACATGAACTATGGGTCACTACCAACCAAAAGACCAACCTTCTCTTGTGGAATAGCTGAAATAGAAACCTAAAATTGAAAAACAGCTTGAGTCTACTGATACTGAGTGGCACAAGTAGGGTGTGATCATAAACAACTCAGTTGGTAAGCACAATAGTGTCCATAAATTTACTTTACTAAAATAGTATATAAATACTAGTTTGAAATGAATTTATAAAAAATAGGTTTTTATCATTTTAAATGAAAAAATATATGTTTCCAAAAAACCCATTTTCTAAAACAACACACACTTATTTTCTTTTAAATCAGCTTTCCAGAACTTGATACCAAGAGAAAAGTTCAACCTAGTGATAGAAAGACTATACAAAAAATAAAGAAAATGGAATAAAAAATTAAAACTAATAGAGAAGGAGAAATAGGTGTACTAAAATAAAACATAACATATATATTGTAATCCTTGAAAATTTCTAAAAATCTCTAGAAGAAATCCCTGGATGTACTTAGTTTAGACTCACCCACTGACGTATGAAATAGCTCCATAGTCAATAACCAACTGACTGCTTTAAACTAGCCAATCTAGTGGCACATCCCATCTCACCTCTTAGAAAATCCAGGGGGTAGCAAACCATATAATCATGGTTGATAAGAAATCAACACTCGACCCTATATGTGACACCCAAGAATTCCATGATAATAGCACATAGTGAATGGGGAGGTCCTCAAATGTGTGGCTCAATCCAATAACCCACAACCACTGATAATTCCTAGCCTAAACACTAAAATCACCTATATAATGACCCTCTCCTCAGTGAATCCACTATAAAGGTTCCCATATCACAAAATCCATACACAAGTTCCAACTAAGCCTACACATTATGTCACTTTAAAACCAATTTCCACAAGACATCATAAAGTTCCAAACATGACTTTAACATCTCAATTCCAAATCCATTTTCAAACCATTCTCAAAAATAAGTAAAAAAGCACACAAAATACTAAAAAGGTTCCAAATGGTCCTTCATATCATTTAGTTACTCAAACTATGATTCAATATTCTAAACGAGCATTTCTTTAGAAAAAAATGAAATCATTTCGAAACCAAAAAACCATTTGGTGACACACAGTTTTTTAGAAGAATCATATGAGAGAGAATGGGAACTAGGGAAAAGGAAAAAGAATAAGAGATGGTGTTTTTAAACCCAAGGTTTAAAATGAGCATTTCTTTAGAAGGTCATCTTCATTTGTGTGCCTGTCTGATATGACCAAATCCAATGGATTATCCATCATAATCCATCAAAGAACCAATATTTATAGTTGATAAAATACAAGTATCCTCAAAATAATTTACAAGAGTTTACACACAAGCATTAATATATAACAAGGAACCCAATTCATGTACCTAGATAAAATCATAAATAAAATATAATGACCAAGACCCAAGAAAATACAAACAAAAAACAACACACCCAATTTCCCTTTTAAAGGGGAAATTGACATTTTATCAAACACTTTACATACATACATATAGAAGAAAAACCATATAAATCCTTTTGAAATCTATTTCCAAAAAATTTACATCAAATGAATACCAAAAAAATTTATACTAACACATCACAAGAAAGAGAATCACATTTAGAAATCATTTAGAAAATATCAAACATCAAATGGAATGTGCGGAAGTGGAAATGTATGGAAACACCTACCTCAACAGTGTGCACATGAAATGAAACCTTTAGATAAGGAAGAAATAAGACCCATGAAAAAATAGAACACCTTTGAACAAAATAACCACAAGCCACACATCAAACCTAGATTATACGGTTCAGCCAAGAGAGAACCCACCCAAGGAAAATAAAAGAACCAAGAGAGGAGAATAAAAGAGAAGGAAAATCACCAAAAATAGAAAGGTAACTCACCTATAAGATTGGATGAGAAACCATGGATGTTGGAGAACCAAAGGGAGAAGGGGTTTGGGAGCCCTCTCATGCACCAAAAAATGATCCATGTAAATGAGGGCTTTATTTGGAGGAAAAGGGAGGGTGGGTAGAATAGGAATTTCAGAATTTTTAAAGAGTTGGGAAACTCACAAGGTTAGGTTGCATGGTTTTCCAAATCATGTTCAAACTGTGTGTACCCTCACTAGAAGAGGAGGATACCTAGAAATTTTTGGAAACTATGCACCAACTATGATGATCACCTCAGTCAATAATTGTAGAGGATCCTACACGCTTTCCGTAGAGTTTCTCCTAACCATGCGAAAGTCGTGCTCCTTGTCCCTAACACCAAAAAGAATTTGCATGTCTATTCCTAGTACTCACATGATTTGTACCAAACCATTCTCAAATTTTGAAATTAAAACTATTAAAGAATAAATTGAACAAGAAATTCCTTTAGCCTTAACATGGTATATGGTTAACCCCCAAACCATGCACACAAACCGTAAACATGCCAAAAATCCACCAAGAAACTCCAAAACTAAAAAATTAAAATCAGGAACTCAACCTAAACCTAAACCAAAAGAACCAAAACTAGGAAAAGAATAAAATAAAAAAATAGTGGTTATGGTGTGATATATTAAAGCATGAAATTCTACTTTTCAAGTAAGTATATTTCCTTACATTCCTAGACTATATGGTAAAGGAATTCTTTAACTCTAGGAAAATGATATTAAAACAAAAATTTCATCCCATTAACTTCATTTTTTATTAATATATGGTTTTTTATACCTCATTTATTTATAGTTTTGTTTTCATTAAATTTATATTGATCATTCACTTTCTTATGATCAATGTTCTCAATCACTCTCTATCATTATTTGGACATTAATTTTTTCCTCCATGTCTATATTTTTAATTTTCACTAATTTTATCCTATTTAGAAACATAGTTATGTGTTATTATAGATGAAATTTATATTTATAATTTTCTATTTTCAAGAGGAAGTTTTATTGGCCCTTTTTATGATGTGGTTTTCTAACAAAAGTATTTATAAATGTCAACCCCTTAATTAGCGAGCTCAAGTTAAAATTATGAGGAAATGATTTATTAATGCAGGGAAGAATGTAACACCCTAAAATTTTAAAATAACACCATGTTTAATAGATTATACAATATGCAACAATAAACTTAAATGAAAAATGAAATATTATTATTTAAATATGATCGATATAACCTAGTCATTGCGTTTGCAGAAATGAATATAAGTAACAAAATTATAGAATAAATAAATAAATAAATAAATAAATATATATAAGGTTTATAATCAATATAAATTTATTAATTCTTAGGAAATAAGAACTTAATTCTTAGTAAAGTCATTTTAGCCTTCAAAAATACATTTTCTCCAAAATTGATTTTTATTGCTTTTTGTGAGTGAATATTATAATTAATTTCTTGATTTTTTGAAATATTATTTGATAAAAAGGATATTTTTTTTGAAATAATCTTATCAAAATTAGATTAGGATTACTTTTTGAGAATTTTTTTAAAAGTTTTATTTTTCAAATGAAAAGTGGAAAATACTAATTTTTATTCAAAACTGTCTTTTTGTTTCATAAATTTTAAAAGTGATATTATATTTTAGAATAGTTTTAAAATTTAATTATTTAATTTTATTAATAAAAATATAATAAATTTCATTGGAACCAACATTATACTTTAATTTTTATATAATCATTTTAAGCTTAAAATGGAATTTTCCTAAAAAACAATTTGTCGTCACATTTTATAGATTCAATTTTAAATTAAATTATACACCTTTTGTGAATTTAATTTAATGGAATTTATTAAAATTTTTTAATATTAATAAATAATATAATTTAATATGGTTAACTTAATTTTTCCTTCTAATGAATAGTAAAAACAATAAAAATCTATTATCATAGTTAAGGTTAAAACGTGTTTACCAGGATAAGGGTTAAAATATCCTAAAAAATTGTATTTAACCTATTAAATGAGTGTTTTTAAAAAAAAATGTATATTTATGGAGTTAAATAATGTATTTTGAAACATTATTTTGAATTTGGGAACTTAAACTTGACTTTTGAAAAGATAAGTTATATTTTATTCAAATTAAAAACTATTTTTGGGTCTTTGAATTTAATGGAATGCTTAGAAAATTACATTCAGTTTTTTCTTTCTCCAAAAGTATATAATCATAAATTTTTTTATTTAACCAAAAAATTTCATGTGAAGAAATTTATGGCTTCATTTTATAGTAAAATTATTGTTACACTTAACTCCGATATTTTTAAAAAAACCATGTTTCATGCATTTTGTGTTTTTATATTACAAGAAATATATTCTAAATTTATAATTTTAACCTAAAAATATATTAAAAATTTAGAATCATAATTTTCATTTTTTTTAGAATGAACCTTTTATTTTTGGTCTTATAATTAATTTATTATGGTAAAAAGTCAAGTTATCACGGTTAAAGTTAAAATGAGTTTAATGCGGTTTTAATAGGAGATAATGAGTAAAAGGTATCTAATTTTTTTCTAAATGTAATTTTTTGAGTTTATTTAGACCCTATAGAATATTATATTTTATTTTTGGGTTCCTTGGTTCCAATGTACATGATTATGATATATATATATATATTATTTAATATTTTAAGAAATTCCAAGTGTGTCCTTCCCCTAACTTAATAAATATAACCTCCTCTCTTATCTTCCAAAAACATTTTGAATAATATATTTTATAAAATAATTGACCAAATAACATATTAACATTCGTAACCATGTCATAGATTCCCTATTTCTATTATAAAACCATCCTAGGAAGTCATTAAGTATAAACCTAAAGAGTTTGTATTAAAAATATATATAGTTCTTAACTAAGAATTTTCATTTTATTTCTTCTTCTAAGTAATTTTAATATTCTTAAAAGATTATGAAATAATAAAAAAATATCTTCCATTTACTAAGATATTTTTATGTCAATTTAATAACTTATATTCCTATCCTCTTTTGTCAAAATGGGAAATAAAACCATTGTTTGTGTGTAAGGAAGACTACGAATCACGAGTCGATGTAAGTCATTTTCCATCACGGCCTCTCAAGGATTTTTATAAGAATAGATTTAATGTATATATATGATATCCATGAAATATATATCATTATAAAAAGATATTATCACATCTACTTTATTACCTTTCCATCCACTGAGAAATAATAATGTCATTCATGCGTACATGTGGATTACCACCTATACTAAGCGTTGTGATTCATTTTTCATGAACACATAAAATGGATTATATATATAAGTGTATTAAAAGAAATAATATTATATTTATTATATAATAATAATTATTTAAATATAAAATCATACTTAATTTCTATTCATCATGCTCTTTGAAAAATGAAACTCTTACTCATGCGTGTGTATGGCCTACCGTCTCCATGATGATAACCAAGTTCATTTTTCATAATTATATTTTGTGGTTAGTTTTTAATGTGTAATTTATGTATAAAAACGATAATTATGAATTTATTATTATTATTCTAGATATTATGTAATATTTATCACTTTGACCATATTCAATTTACCAAATTCATCTTTGATATACGAGCCAAATACCATTAAAACATCTGACATGAACTTAATTGATTAAGTAATTGTATATAATATAGAAATAAATGAAATATAAGGAACAATAAACTTGAAAAAGGTTCTTAATAAGGTAAATAATTAAAATAAATTTATTATTTAGGAATATAAATAACCCACATGATGATTCATACTTGAGGTGAGGGACACTTTAATTTAAAAACCTATTTTTAAATAGTTTAAAGATTTATTTTATAAAACTCTTTATTATATGATCATATTATTAAAAATTATTTTTTTGTATTTATATATAAATTAATTAATTTTAAACTAAATTTCATGTCTATTTTTCAATTTCTTTTACAGGTTTTCAGAAGGAAACCTTTTTATCTCTTTTATATAGAACATTTTGACTTTATTTACAAAGGGAAAAAGGACTTTTCTATTTTAACATATACAATGTCAATAGTATTTTCCACAATCATAACTATTATTTTATTTTTATATTCCTTTACAATATTTCATGTTTTTTTTTCAAATAAAATTTCTCCTTACCTATATTTTGGGTATTTTCAAAAATAGTTTTAAATTGAATGGATATTTTGATATATAGAAATATTTTTCTTATAGGTGAAAATAATAATTTTATGAGTGTGACGATAAAAATTAATTAATTCATTTTTTATGATTATGTTAGGGTTATTGGGAATTTTTTATAATGAAGGGTGAGCCCAATATAACACATGATGATGGGTGGGCCCAATATAGCTGCCTAATGTATTGGGTAATGGGACAGAGCTAACAAGTTATAAGTTTCTCCTAAGAGATTATTTTAATTTACTAGATAAGTTATTATATTTTTAGGAGTGGTTATAAGAGTGATATAAAAATGATGTACCAAGTTACCTACATGAATTTTCTATGTTTTATAATTTTTTTTCATGGAAACTTCTTGATTTTAAAATGTAAGATAATGATATTCTGTTTTAAAGGATTGTTAATTCCCTTTTTAGGTAAAAATGTATGTTTTTATGAAATTTTTTTTTCAAGGATTATCATGTTTTCTAAGGAAACAATAATTATTTTGATAATTATTTTATGTTTTCTTATAAAGTGTTTTATGAAAAAATTGGGTATTAAAGATGATTTAATGTGTAAGTAAATAATTATTTTAACTCAAAGTTTATCATATTAAAGGAAAAATCTATTTTATGACCTTATGGTTTTAAAATAGAAGAAAAGTTTCTTTTTTTATTTTTATATGTCCCTTTATGATATTTTTCTCTCATCTGATTTATTTAATTTTTTTTCATATAGTTTAAGGATGAGTAGAAAAAAAAGAAGTCAAATTGAAAGACATAAAGATTTTACATGAAATGAAAATTTGTTTCAATACAAAAGTTTTATATTGTAAAAAAAATGGATAATGAGTGGAAGTGTCCACTTTATAATATATGGTTTTTTTGTTTAAGAGTTACAAAATAATTCTCTAAAACTCTAAACCAAAATGATACTCTAAATGTAATAAAGTGAAACCCTTATTATAAATCATGTAAGTATGGGTTTCAAAAGGATTGAGTGCGTTTATCTATGACCATGATACATAGAAGTTTAATTATTGGATGATTGGAAAGTTGTTCATTCAAGAACATCCGATAATTCATGCATAGCTGAGTCAACTAGCACTATCCCTAGAAATAGATCCCACATAACGAACATTGTCAGCCTTGAAGCCTTATCAAGCTCCAAGTATTTGATGCTGACATCACATGAATTATCATGAACCTTTTCCATTTACAAATCTAATGTGTTCCCTCATGGATTTCATTTCCACCAAAATGAGAGGAAGTTCTATGAACCATTAAATTCGATAGAAATCCTCTTATAAAAACATGAGTATTCCTTTATTAATTCCATCAGATTAGTGGATCGTTATGTTAAGATCATGGATGAATAACATAATTATAGTGATCCTCCAACTACTCACTGACACTCTCAAAAAATGGATAAATACACCTACAGTAAGTTAAATGCCAGAGACACAATCTATAAAAATCATCTATTTGATGTTTATATAAGAGCGAATGTGTTTCTATGATATCAATAAGAAAATCCATCAATAGAAACATCCTCTAGTGTAGATCCATGATCCATTTGGTTAATTGACTATTTATCTCTTTCATTATCAAATAAATCTCATCCACAACAACCAAAATGACACCAAAACTCAACACATACCAATAGGGAACCATACCCTCTACCAGTTGGGACCTCTATAGTTCTTTTCAAGGAGAATCCCAAGGAATAAAGTACATGAAACAACCCTAGATGTATGACTTCATCAAGATGCTCACCAAAATCCCAACACTACTTTCAAACATGAAAACACTCTACCTATCACTAGTGATTCATAAGTCCATTATCAAGGACATGAAGAGACCTATTGAATTTTTTTCCAAAGTGGTTTTTGATGAGGACTATCATAGAGAAGAATATTAGAATGAGGAATTATAATATATAATCACCTCCTTTAGGGAGTATGAATGTGAAATCATCTAGGGCCATATATCGCCATATAAATCTCAGGAAAATTCAATGGAATAAAAGTACTCTGGTTTGTAACGTCCCGAAATTAATTAGGTACAGACCGTTTTTACCTTACTGTATTCTAATTAATTAAGAGACCCGGGGCGCGTGCCTGTGCACCTCACTGCGGGTCCCAGTCAGCTTTTTATTTAATTTAAATAATTGCAGAAGTTTTATGAAAAACATCACATCGTTCTTTGGCGCGGTGTTCAAGTTTTAAATAATTAATTAAGGATTGGAAAAGATTAATACAATATTTAAATAAGATTTAAAAGAAAGAAAGAAAGGATAAAAAGAAATTCTGAAATAAAATAAAGAGGGTGTTACGGGAAAAATGAAAATAATTAAAATGGGGGATTCTTGTTTTTAATTATTTTTATTATTCTCCTTTCCATTCTTTTGTTTTATTTTATCTTTTTATTTTATTTCCTTTTTTCATTATCTTTTATTTTATCTTATTTTTTCTTTTCATTTCTTTTTCTTTCTTTTCTCTCTTTTCTTTTTTCCTCTCCTCTCTCCCTCTCCCACTCATCACGTCACACCCCTCATTCCTGTCACAGAAAATAGTGGACCCTTTGGAAAGTCTCTACTCCTCCGTCCGACGTCTGATTCCTTCTTCTTTAGGTGAACATTAAACCTTAGGGAAAGGATACCATTGTTTAATTGGAATCATGTGTTTTTGTTGAGTAATCTGTGCGTAGTTCGTCACAGAAGATTTTTACCCTATTTTGAAGTTTTTCTAAAATCCTTTATTTTCATCCGTTTTAGGTCCAATAAAAGTCTACCATGGATATTAGAGTCATTTATGACTACAATTTAGGGTTCCTACTCGCTTTACCTCTGTTTTTTTGTGATTTATAAAAACGCTCTGTTGTGCCGTTAGTCGGTGCCTACCGACTTTATGCAATTTTACCCATTTTAATTACATTAATTGTTTTTCTTAATTTTTGTATCCTTAATCATCTTAAATTAATTTTTTGAATGGTTGAAACAATATTGGGCACCCCTTTGGGTGTGCTGACTTTATCGGTGTATTTTTTCATTAGACGAGTTATTAATTTAATTAGTTGTGGGTATTGCACAACCCATTTTTATTGTTTTTAAATTAAATTAATAGATGTCTGAATTATGGAAACAAAGTTGGACACCCCTCTGGGTGTGCCGACATGATCGATGTATTCTTCCATTAGCCGAGTATATTGTTTAATTAATTGCATGTTCTGCGAAGCCCCATTTTATTGTAATTAAATTTAATAAATAGTTTCTTTGAACATGAAATTGAATTGTTGGATCATTGGAACTTGTTATAATGAACTGCTTATTAATTAAATGTGCATTATCCATTGAGACTGATACTATATGTTTGTTTCCTTTCAAGTTGTTATGCTATACTGTTAGATTTATGCCTTGTGATGCAGGTGTATCTGGTTAGTTTTCAAGCTGTGACTTTATATGCTGATTATGTCATATCTGCTTCTGTGAAAACTTTAATTAAATTCAGGGCGGGGAAAGGGGGCGGGTCCCATATTAAGGGCTACGCTAAGATCCTCTGTTCCTGATAGGTTACCTCTTTGTTCCGGGGGCGGTGTTGTTAGCTTTGCTGGACCGAGACTTCCTTGGACTTTCTAATACTTTTGAGTGATACCGGTTCCAAAAGGGCCCATTAGGACAGATCTGTTGGCAATGTGGCAAAGCCAGCCTCAGATGACACTTGACCCCTTTTTGAAAGATTGTGATGTACTCATGGTAAAGCCATGCCTTGGGCGATACTTGGCCTTTTGAAATATTTCCCTGGATGGGCTCAGTGGCATTGGATAAATTGACAGATGTTCCGTAGCAATACCTTCAGGACAAGATCGAACTCAAACTCTCAACTTGAACCTTAAATAATGATGTACTTAACGTTTATGTTATTTCTATTTGAGTCTCTTTATATTTGAGATATTCTTCTGATGTGTGGAAGTGCACCTGGTTGACACTTGACTTAGACCCCCAAGTCAAAGCACAAGCTTGGGACATATACATCTTCCTTACTTTATCGTGCTTTCCAGTTTTATATATATACATATTTGTGAATTCTACTGTTAGGTACCCTTTCAGATTACCAAATTAGGCTAAAGTAGGTGATTAGGCATGGGTACCCTTTGGAACCAAAGCCTACTTATTTATTTCATTGCGTTTAAATTAATTATATGAAAATATTAAGTTATGGCACATGACATTTTTATTGATACACGAAATGGAAATGTTTAGACACCGTGGGTGCCGACCTACTAGGATTTTATCTCACACCCTACTTGGGCGTCATGGAAACCTAAGTAGATTACATGCTCACAGGTATTGACAAAGGGAAGCGTTCTACTTCCGATGCCTGACTGTTCATTACTGCTTACGATGGAGACTGGGGCAGAGGACCGAGCCTTGCTTTTGATGCAGTTGCTGCTTGTGTCTTTTCTTTTAGTTGACTGTGTGGTTGAGTTCTATGCTCCATACTTTTAGTTTAGACTCATATCATGTCATGAAATCCTTTTTTAGCTTATTCACTTGGTTATTACCTTTTCAGTTGGATTTATTTATATTTATTCCGCTGCAGTTTATTCATTCACATACTTTCTCTATTGATTATTTTTTATTTTTTACTTCCACTATGATATTATTTATTACATATGAAGTCATAGTCTCTCCCATAGGCAAAAAAGATTCCTTGCTGCTAATCTGTAGCCTCTGGCGTTCGGGGAGATGTGCTTGAGGTTATGTAACCCACCGGTCCGACCACCGTCTTAGAGGTGAGTAGGGTCGGGACGTTACATGGTTCATAGTGGATTCCTCTTCTAAGATTAATCTCATCCTAAACAATATTCTATATAAGATGGGGTATAGATATAGACATATATCCTCCTCCAACCTGAAAATATAGGGATATAAAAACAATGATCAAAAGCCACTAAACATTATCAAACTTAAGATGTAGTTTAGAGATTGGTTTTCAACTATGAATTCATGGTTTTGTTTTGTTAGGACCATATTAGGATATACTCTACACTAAGGTGTGTTTATGTCCGTGTATGGGGGGGAGTTGTGAATCAGTGTTAGAGAAATTTTGGTTAATTAAAACATTTTTACCTCATTAACTATTAAACCTCTCAGAAACTTGATTAATTTATTTTTTTACCTTTCCTTAGTTTGTTAGCACACACATAAAATGGACATGAGATTTATAAATATTAGCATTAATTTATAAAGTATAGTTCTTAGTGTAATTAATAAATAATCTATGACCACACAACCCACTAGAGATGATCATTTAGTTACAAAAAATGTGGGGACTATCCTCGAAACATGTTCTGCACAATAGTCTCTTAGATAGTGTTTCAGTGCCTCTTTTCACATAGGTTCCTCCAACACCTTATCATGATTATTTGGGAGCTTCCTCGATATTATACTCCACACTTACTTTTAAAACATAATGTAAGAAAATATTCCTCTTATTTTGTGTTCGCAATTTTGTACACATTCTTCATAGAAACAAGGCTGAGTGCTGCTCCTTTGGTTTATTCTATGAAAACTAAACTACACGTCCTTCTTCTTATAAACCTCATGGTTACCTTGGCCAAATATATTTCTTATTATTAATTGGAAAAATGATATGGAAATCACTTTATTCTCTTCTCTTATTTTTCTCCTTTTTCTTCTATTATTCTTCTTCAGTACATATAATTTTCCCTAGTTCTTTTATTTTTGGCTTCAAATCATAGCATATATGATGGTTATGACTGAGTTAGACATTCTTCTTCTTAATACAATGATATTATATCTTGAATAAAATTGTCAAAACTATATCTATTCATTTTATAATTTTACTATATTAACATGAAATTTATATATATAATATAATGTGTAGCATTTGTTACATTACTCTTCTTCTCATTCATCAATATTCACAATACAATATAAACACATGATTTGAATTACCAAGTTTTACATTAATTGAAATACTACTAGATATTTGGTAACCAATATAAGCTAGATCCACATTAATCAACCATAAATTCTTCTCATTTAAAATTCCCAAAGAATCATAATTAAATTATCCCATGAAAATAAACACTATTCATCTCGCCTAGCCGCTTACTACGCGTTGGATGAACTGCTTGAATTCACTTCAGGAGATCGACTACATTGCTACACATGTCTTCCGTGAAGCAAATGCTGTTGCTGATGCCCTTGCCAACAAAGGTGTCCACCAGAACATGACTTGGCTGGATGCGCGGCCAGCTGATTTTCTTCAACTCTTTGAAAGAGATTGTAATAAAATCCCATCCTTTCGTCTCATGTAAACTTTTGTTTCTTTAATTAATAAATGGTGTTTCGGTCTTAAAAAAAATAAAGTGCACCCAAAAACTATATGTTAAATATATTGTAACTGTTGTAGATTCATCAATATTCAAAACTTATCCTTACATACATGATAATTTTCATGAATTTAAAGAACATCTAAATATTCATTATTTTCTATTAAATTAATTCTTGTCTCTTCCTTAATTTTCAGCACAAACTTCACACTTTTGATCATACTGATTCATGCATAAGAATCAACTCATGCATTCATTTTATCATTATATATTCTTAAATCATAGCTTAAACCAATTCCTTGTCATTATCATATCAATGAGTTTTGTCTATCTTAGAATATTCTAAATCATTATTCTATGTGATCCATAATTTATCTAGACAAACATTTATAGAAGATTTAGTTATATGGACAATTCTCATATGTATAATGTTTTAATGAACCATCCTGGGTCGGCCTGAAATGTCACCTAATCTAGATCGCCATAAGGACTCAAGCGCACGTCCTCAAATTCTAGAGGATGCCGACCAGAGGAGAGGGTCTAAAAGGTGTTGTGGGGAGAATATAACCTCTGTTTAGAGTGAAATAATAATGGAAAATAACCAAACATCCATACATAGGGATAAACATTAGTATACGGATAATAAATAAATATAAATAAAGAATTTTATGATAAATGGAAGGAAACATATATAATCAAAGCATGAACAAAATACAATAGATGGTCTCCTAATGGGGTAACCAAAGATAAAAAATAAAAAAATTGTATATAAAATACAATAGGTTATACTTCCAACACCAAGCCAACCCACATACCCAGTCTCCATGGTGCTCAAACTGCACAAACCCGATCTTGAGACTTCATATGAGAAGATCCACTCGATCAAGAAACACTGGGCCTCATCCCCATCCATTGTGAAAACATTGATCCAACATGAAAACAAACATCTAGTCTGCATGCACATTGAGGTTCATGTATATGGGTTGAGAAATAAATCACAATAGGCCACCCCTAATAGACCTATAATATTCTATCATAACAAGTTCATGCACACGTGATATGACTAGCCTAATAGAAAAACTAATAGTAGTTGAAAAAAAAATAAATCGAAAAAAGGGGAAAACAAACATAAGAAAATAGCCAACCTGTAGGTTCTAGCCTAAAAACCATGGTAAAACTACCCCCGATTTAGCCTCTTCCAGGCGATTTACAACACATGGATTTCCTAGCCACACCACAACTAGCACATCTTCTAGATCTCCATAAGATTTCCAAGACGTAAAAATGATACATTCTTGAATTCTAGACCCTAGGGCATAACCATAGGCATCCACACAAACAAATAACATATATGGAGAACTATGACTATGATGTAATGATCGAACTTGTGACAGATCTCCAATCCACACATCTTAGAAACCATCATGTCCCAGAAGTCATATAGAGTGAAACAGGTTCTAAATGAGGGCATGATGGTATAAATAATCTTAGGATAAATCATAAAATATAGGCCCAACAGATGTACTATCCTAGGGGACACTATCTACCAATGATCCTAATAAATACCCTATCCTAAGGGTCCAACTCTGGATGTCGAGAGCATGAATAACATCCATGACATATAACCTCTTACCAGGGTGAATACTCAACTAGAGGGGTGCACTCATACATACCATTCATCCTCTCTCCAGGTTCGTCTAAACACAACCATACAATGAAGGAGATAATAAGATTACAATTTAGTGCCAATGTACCATCCAACATATTCAAAGGGTCTCCTCCTCAAACCACTATACATAGCAGAAAATTCCTCAAACATCACGATCAATAGACAACCAAATGTGGGAAAATTCAATCATGAACCCACCATCCAAATAGAAAAACTTGTAACACTAATCAAATATTAAAAAAAAAATCACACGGCCTCTCTCAGCACCCCGGATCCAACCATCCAAACTAAATAGCCACTATTAGCTCTCTATGATCCTCCTCAGGGAAAAACCAAACTCAGGGCTCCCATGGACCATAGGGATGCAACATAAAGTAATTTACACCACAAGACCCCACTTATGCACGCAATATCTTGGGCTATGCAAATAGAAACAACCTCAACTGGCCTAAAGTCCACTACAAGATAAGGACACCCTACAAGGGGTTCCTCTAGCACATCCAAAAGAATGGGACATGACCAGTACTGAAACATCCCAAACAACCCTTAGAGGCCTCCAACAGATCCTCGATCAATAATGAACCCAAGGGGAATCCAAAATCATAAGATCAATAATAGGGGAATTCATAAGGGTCCACATGAAAACCTTATAATAAGAAGACTCTCTATAATGGTTCATCAATAAAATACAAGAAAAACATTTCATATGAGTATTATTAACAACCTACTACAAAAACCACTGACCACTTGATTAGAAAATAGCCCACATGGGCATCCTGAAGAGTTCCTAAGACTCATCTCAGTGGAATAACAACACCCATATGTAAATTCAAACCACATGTGTCAACATAGACTAAAGTCTCCAATAGCTCTGGTCTCCAAACATAGAATTCAAACCTCAATTTCTCTAACCTTGTGCCACCAGTCCCAACATGCAGGGATAACCCAAGACATCCTCAAAGATATTAATCAATCTTACCTTCCAAGATTTTTCCTAAATAACCTTTAATAATACTAGACTACATCCACAACCCATGACCAAATAATAAGATCACACCCTCACATGAGCCTCTCGTCTCACAACCCAAACCCCCAAGAGGATTACAAAACCAAACCTTAAGTAAAACCTCCTATTGAAATCTCATAGTTCAAAACACCATCCAAAAAACCTCTAAATTCCAAAAGGATACCACCATCATTATCTATGTGAAAAACATTCAGAATAGACTTATCACAAGTCTAATTATGACTCTTGGGTGAAAAATAGGCAAAATGGACCAATGTAAGAAAAGTGCACAATGTGCACTTGGGGTATGTGACCTGTAACCCCATAAGTCATCCCTAACAGTGTGCCTCAGATAACTAGACATGTAATTTCCCAAAGTTCATGGCATGTGGACACTATACATGATGTGTACCCTAGCATGGGTACCTTCCCATGTACCTCAGCTCCACTCGGCATGTAAAACTCTCGAATACACGATGTCTAACACTAGTACATGACATGTACCTCCACATGGATACCCACCCATGTACCTGACCATGTATCCTACCTAAACTTGTAATATTACATGGTTTGAACCCCACATGGGCTCTAGTCATGTACCCTTCATGGTGAAGAACCCCCACACATGGTGTTTGGCGGAGTACTCGACTAGATGTTCAGCCCCCCTACATAGTGCGTACCCCCAGTAAACAACATGTAGTCTAAGAAAAACAATCTTCCCTAAATAAAAATAACACATGGAATGTGTTCTCTGAACTACATGCCATGTACATGAGTTTTTCCAAATAGAAACCCCTCAAGACAACCCGAACAACCCGAATTTTCCGCAAAACTCATAGATTGACACACAAGGGGTCCCAAACAACCCAAAACATGGTTAAAACTTATAAAAAAATATTCTATGGTTATTTGAAGTAAAAATATAAATCATTCCCACCTCTATGTGGAAACCGCCGATGCTTCACACTGATCCGTGATCTGAAGCTACCGCACGACGATCCAACATGACCCTATATCTACAGTAGAACCTCCTCATTTATCTCTCCCTATCTTATCTCTATAAACCTCCCTCATCCACATTAAATGAATATACCGCAATCATATATGAAAAGACAAGGTAAAATAAATAAGAAAAAAAATGAAAATAAAAATGAAAGTAAAAGAAATGGGGGCCCATGCCTGAACCCAATGCCCAATGAAAGGTTATTCCCACGTAAAAAAACCTCCCATTATAGACTAAACTTTAGAGATGAAATGTCATTATGATGATCCATTTTAAATATACAATCAAATGAACACAATAATAAATTAATATTAAATTAATTAAGTATTAAATATTCTATGAAAATTTGAATGGATCAGATTTCCACTAAACTCCTTTCTTAGGGAAAACACTCTATTCTGGGACCAAAATAGAAGTCAAAAAAAATTCATCCAAGATCATATCATAGGATAAATTTTTATTTTCCCCTAAAAATATGAGGTGAAAAAAAGGTTTAAATTTTCCATAATTTTCAAAACTTGTGATGATGAGGGTCATCAAAAACTCCCCAAGACAAATGCTTCTCTCCCATAAGAAGCCTCGGTTGATATAAAACAACCATGATCTCCCCAAAACACTTGATCAACCAATGTGATCTTGACCATAAAAATATTGGTATTATAACATCCCCAACTCTCTCCCAACAAAAGATATGTGAAATAGTGACTGATGTAATTACCCCCACCATAAGAGTATCCTTATCATCACCCCACATTCCATCAAAAAATCACATAGACCACACTACAACCATCACCAAATGAAATGGATTGATGTATACAAATAGCTCACACTTGATCACCAGAAAAAATCAATAATAAACATGATAAAAAAACACATAAATAAGGATCATGACATAAAATATCCTACAGTGAACTCCCCACTAAAAGGCTTCCCTTAATCCACTCCTCTAGTGCACAATATGACACACACTCATACAGATCAATCCCTAATAGAACTAGGATAACATAGATAAAACCAACAACCACTCTCTACATGGGTGTTAATCCAAAGCCACAAGTTCCTAACCATGATCTCACCATGATACCCAAGGTGAAACAAAAAACGAGTAGGCTAGGGGTCCAACCAAACCCACCCTCTCAATCCATCCATGAGATAGGCAGAACTCCTAGCACTCCAATTCCCAAACACCAAGAATACTCATTCTTAACTAGATTATGGTGATAGAAGACATCATCAACCCAACAAAAGAAGAACCACCATGCCCATCCAAGTCATCAGTGATAGCAAGAACATAGTCCCCATAGAAAGACCCTATAGATAACACATGGAAATAATAGTCCCCTCTTAAGGAACACAACCCAAGACTTTAGGAGAACCACTGGATCAGGGACACTCAAGTCCAATATAAATACCCCTCAGGAATATTTTCCCTCATCAAGCCACCAAAAGGGAACTTAGATCTTTCACTATCACACATGGGTCTCCATGCATCCCTCGACGAAGATATTACATCTCCACTACCATCGAACATCTCACCAAATGATCCACATAACCTATCATCAGAATAAAAAATATAGTAAAATACTATAGATAAGAAGATGTCATGTGAATCCTATGTACCGAGAATGATTTATGAACACTGGCCTCTTTCCCATGGGCTAAGAGCTAAAAAACAGAACAAAATATAAATCCACAAACTCAAGTGAATCACAATAGGTGTAATCACACAAGCATAAAAATTAATACTAAGAATATAAATGACATGACTTGGAAACATGGAATTCTTATCAAAAAAGTGTTTCATGACACACTAGTATAATATCCATCACAAGTTCTAATGCATTCTTAAACCACCTTTCTACCAACTCCCTAAATCATAAAATCCAACACCTATGATGCCATTTTGTAATGAACCACCCCATGTTGACCTAACACGTCACCCAATATGGATTTTCGCAAGGTCTCAAGCATGAATCCCCAAATTCTAGAGGATGAAGACCAGTGGAGAGGGCCTAA
This sequence comes from Viscum album, assembly GCA_963277665.1. Taxonomy (NCBI): domain Eukaryota; kingdom Viridiplantae; phylum Streptophyta; class Magnoliopsida; order Santalales; family Viscaceae; genus Viscum; species Viscum album. Next base: position 386,810,362 of record OY728160.1, on the reverse strand, counting down.
AAGGTGTTGTGGGGAGACTATACACTCTGGCCAGAGTGTAACAATAGTGGAAAATAACAAAAAAACTATACATGGGTATAAACATCAGAGTACACATAATGAATAAATTGAAGAAAATCATGATATAATAAATGGAATGTAACATGAAAACTAAAAGAATGAAAAAAATGGTTTCCTTTTGGGATGACCACATGTACAAAATAAAAAAACTGAAAGTAAATTACAACATTCTATACTACCAACACCAATCCAACCCACATACCCAATCTCTATAATGCTCGAGCAACACCAGCCCAATACTGAGACTGCACATGATTGGCTCCACTCAATTAAGAAACACTGGGCCTCACCCCCATCCAATAAACAAGCAATGATCCAACATAAATTTAGACTCTAGGTATTCACGCACACTGATGTGCATGTATATGGTGTGGAAAATAAATTTTAGTAGGCTACCCCTAATGGTGGACTTATAATCTACTGCCCTAACAAGTGCATGCACATGTGATACGCCCAACCTTGGTAAAAAATTAATAGCATTTAGCATAAAACAAATAAGTGAAAAATGAGGAAAATAAACATAATAAAACAACCAACTAGTGGGTTCTATCCTGGCACCCATGGTAAAACTACCCCTACACTGGTCCCTGCCAGAGGATACATAACACATTTCTCACCCAACCACACAAAAATTGGCACATACACCAAATCTATATAGGATATTCAAGAAATATAAACACAATAGGCATGAATACCAGACCCCATGGCATAAACATAGGTGTCCATAAGAACAAAGTGCATCTACCAGGAACTAGGACTCTAATGTAATGATCGAAATAGTAGATACACTTTTTTCTTGTAGCCGAGAGTGTGAACAACATCCATGACATATAACCTCTAGCTAGGGAAAATACTCAACTATAGGGGTACAATCATCCATATCATCCGTCAAATCCCTAGGCCCATCTAACCACAACCAGTCAATGAATGATATAACTAGATCAAAACTCAGGGAAAATGATCGATCCAAGATATACTAAGGGTCTCCTCCTCAAACCATAGTTCTGAGTAAAAAATACCTCAAACATCACGACCAATGACCAACTGAACATGGGATGATACAACCACAAAATCACTTTCCAAACAGATAAACTAAAAGAACCAATCAACTCTCATCCAACAAATCAGGGGGCCTACCTCATCACTCTATATCTCATCATCCAAACCAAACATCCAACATGGTCTCTCTATGACCCATCTCAGGGCCAAACCAAACTCGGGGCTCCCATGGTCCCTAGGGCCACAACATAAAGAAACATCTTCCACAAGACTCCCTTGCTGCACCCAAGATCTCAGGCCATTATCGCTGGAATAACCTCAATCAGGCCAAAGGTCACAACAAGATAAGGACACCCTATGGGGGGTTCCTCTAACTCATACAAAGTCATAGTACATGCTCAATGCTGAAACATCCTAGATGGCCCTCAGTGACCTCCAACTAATACTCAATCAATCAGGTTCCCAATGGGAATCCAAAAGATAAATCCTACTAACTAGAGAATTCAAAAAGGTCCTCATGATCACATCAAAAGGAGACCCTCCACAGGGATTCCTCAGCACATGCTAAAAAAACATCAAACATGAATTCTCAATAGTTGACTATGATGACCACTAACCACTTGATTAGAAAATATCCTATAAGGGAATAATCAAGAGTACCTTAGAATCATCCTAGTATCACAACAACACCCGACCACAACCACTAACCAAAGGCATCAATACTACCCAAAGGCTCTAATAGCTTTGGTCTTTAAACACAGAAGCTAAACTTCAGCTGCACTAACCTCAAGAAACCAGTCCCAACATCCAGGGACAAAACAAGATATACTCATAGATACTACTCAATCCCACCTTTGGGATCTATCAAAAAGAGAATCAAACAACAATATCCTACATCCACAATTCATGACCAAATAACTAGCTCACACCCTCAAACGAGCCTCAAAAATCACAACCTAAACCCCCAGGATAATTCCAAAATCAAACCTCAAGGAAAACCTCATAATAAACTATAAAAGTCTAAAAAACCATCCAAATAGCCTATTAATTCTTAAAGGATACCAACATCATGATATATGTTAAAAACACCTAGAATGGACTTCCCAAAAGTTCAATTCTGACTCTGGGGTGAAAAAATAGGAAAAACAGGCCAAGGTAGGAAAGGTACATGGTGTACATTGCTGTACACAACATGTAATCCTAGAATTTCTACCTGGACATGTGCTTCAGAAAATTCAGTGCGTACTTTCCTAAATAACATGGCATGTGGAAACTAAAATGGCATGTACCTCAGCATGGGTAGCTACCCATGTACCTTATCCCCAATTGACATGTAAAACTCGTAAGTATGAGGCATGCACCAATAGTACATAGTGTGTACACCCACATGGGTACTCACCTGTGTACCTAGACATGTAACCAACCTGTATGTGTGCTCCTACATGGAGTGTTCCCTATATGGGATTTGTTTGTGTACACTACATGGACAAGCACCCCCACATGGGGTGTCTAACTGAGTAATTGGCCACATGCCCAAGCCCCCTACATGGTGTGTGCTCCTGATACATAATGTGAAATCATAAAAACTTTATCTTCCCCAAATAGTAAGAACACATGACATGGGTTCTATGAACTACACATCATGTAAACATGTTTTCATGAATAAAAATCCCTAAAAATGACCAGAACCACTTGATTTATCCCCAAAACTCACAGATAAACCCAAAATGGGTCCCAAAAAACAAAAAATGGGGTTAAAATATTAAAAAATATGTTATGTGGATTTTAGTAAAAAATATAAAATGGTCATAACCGCTGATTCTTTGCACCAATTTGTGATCCTCAACTACCATACAATGATTAAACAAGACCAGAGATCTATGAATACACCTCATCATTTCTATCTCCCTCTCTTCTCTCAATCTCCCTATATAGGCCACATGCAATGAATCCCCAATGGGTGTATGCAACAAGCCAAGGAAAAATAAATAATAAAGAAAAAATAAAGGAAAATAAAAAGAAAAGGGGTTTGGGCCTAACCTTGAATTTTAATGTAAGGTTATGATCCTCCTAGGAAAAATCACCCATTCCATACTCAATGGAGAAGACAGATTCTCAACTTGATGTTCCATTTAAAAGACACAATTGAAAAAACATGTGAAAATAAATTAACATTAAATTAATTAAATATTAAATATTCGATGAAAATTGAAATGTATTAGATTTCCAAATAACTCATATCCTAGGGCAAACACCCTATTCCGAGACCAACTTAGTGGTCAAAATATTAATATGAGATCATATCATAGGATAAATTACCATTTTTCCTAAACACTCATAGGAACAAAAAGATACAAATTTCCCCTAATTTTCACAACCTCAGACACTATGGGACATCAAAAAATTCATATATGAGCATATGTATGAATTAAAATACACCAATCATTCATCTAAATCGATCCATTCATGTACACTGTAGTACATTCAGTCATGTATATTTTTCTGTATAGGAAATCCCATTAATAGATATTCCCTTACACAATAGTCCATTTCAGTATACAGATTTGTTTATATAAGAAATCCCATATGTAGATATTTCCTTATATAGAGTATGACTAAATATTCATATACATGATCCATTACATATTAAAATAACATTTTTAACATCACATTGTCCCATTTTTTTTGTCTTCCCTCCATTCAAAATATCCTTTTCTAGAATCATGATAGACATCATGATATTTAATTATTATAAGAACACTATACTTTGAATATTTAAAATTTAATATCCCCCCTTTATCATAAAATTCACAATTGTGCTTCTTCAAGTCATTCACTCATGGAAGCTTCAAATTTTGTGTGATACTCATGATCACACATTCTTACATGTCTTTCCACATTTCCTTAATCCTTATTTGTGTCTTATACCAATTGTGCATGTTCATAACCTTCTTTTCATGTTCATGATCACTCAACATAAGGATATAGTCATCATACCATATGGATTTTTATTAATGGAAGATCCTATCCATGAAATCTTATTCCATGGATGCTCCATTTAAAAAAATCTCTATTCTATGGATGCTCCATTCCATGGATGCTCCTTTCCATAGAATCTCTATTCGAAAGAATCTTCTTTCCATGGAATATCCTCTTCATGGAAGCTTCATTCCATGGAAACTCAATTCCATGGATACTACTTTCCATTGAAGCTTCATTACATGGAATCTGATATCCATAGATGATCATTCCACATAAGCATAATATTTAACATTTATCCAACACCTAGATAAAAATACACAAATATTATACCAAAAATTTTTCTTTCTTCAAATAATTCAAGAAAATAACTTTATTATATAATATGAGATTTTAAAATATACTAAACTAATATTCCAAGATGTGTTTCATATATCATCACTTAATATTAACTCATATAAATCTTGGGAACATTATCTTAAACAATCTTGTATTCCTAACCATCCAAGATAATTATTCTTCATCAATATATCAATATTACTTGGTAATATTTCCTTGATAGTAAATAAATCTCACACATTGGAGTCTCAATAATCTCCCACTTTTTAGTTGTTGGAAATATATTTTAAATGATTTTTCATTATGTGTTTTATTCATTCATTATCTATACCTTTATCATCAATCATTCATTTCAATTTCTTTTCCCATTATTCACAATATATATAATGTACTTGGTAAAGGGGTATTAATTAATTCTTAAGTAATGTGTCACTAATCATCCCAATCTTTTCCTATGTCATCCATGCTTGGTATATAAAACAATCGAGTTTGATTTAGAAAACAAATTTTCCCATTATAAAAATTAACTAGTTAATAAATAAAATGAGTAACCCATTATATTTATTAAAATTTGTCAAACTATTTTCAGGATTGATACTATCTATGATACAAATCAGTTATAGAATAAATAAACTTGAAACTCTATAAATCACTTCAATAAATATGTCAAGAACATTAGATAATAAATAAATATTGATGTTCTAGGAAAAAAATTTGAAGCTTCCTAAAATATTTCTTTCAACTCCATTTGTTTTAAATCAATTTCCCCCTTTGAGTTATTATTTATATTTTATTTATTAAGGATTATAGATAAGGAAATCACATCACTTCAATGAAATGATCTTCAAGAACATTATAGAAAAATTATATGTATATGATATGAATAGTTATTGTAGCTTGTTCATAATTATTCACTTGTATACCTCTAAATGAGACACAACTCATGATATTAATAACATTTGATATATTTTAAAGATAAATTACAAGATGTTTCATATTAAGAATACACTAAAATGTAACTTATTCATATTTTTTTCTATATTTCACAACATCTAAAATCTCACAATGGTTGATATTATTTCATTAATAATTTTGTGAGTTTTAGATATATTATTAAAAGATATAATCATCATAATTATGCAATTTGGTGTTCAGAAACTAACAATAGCTTCATCAAATAAGATACTTTTCTTCATATTTTCTTCAAAGTTCTAATTGAGAGGTTAATATAAAATGTCACATTTTTCTTCATTATTTTCCAATATTCACATACCACTCTTATTATTATATTCTCCCCTTGAGACCATGAATCAAATTCAATTACCTACATTATAATCACAAATAAAATATATAATGAGTAGGGGAATAAGGTGGATCTTATTTATCCTTTAATGCAAACAAAAATGTTGAGATGATTTCCTCAGCTATGTTGATCTGTTTTTTCAATCATCATTCTTACCTAATAGGTATATAAATTTGATATAGTTTGGATTTGTATATATATAACCAAATCATAAATTTCTTTGGTAAATATGGTTCTTAATTATTTATTGATTAAATCATATGAACTACCAAGTGAATTTTTCATTCCTTTGATGATTTTTTATTATGATAGTAAGGTTGTTAAAATACTATTATTTTATAACCATCCTTATTTAATCTATCAAATATAACTTATTTAGAACATGGGTTGTCATTTTTTGACAAAATATAATTAAATTAAACTTCTTTATATTGAATTTATTATTCTTCTTCAGAATAAGCATTTTCTTGTGCCTCTTTCAGCATTCTTGTCTTTTTTAAATCTACTAGAAAAATAAGTATGATATATTTAGGTTTATTGAATGTTTATATGATATATCCACATGGATTATCTCAAGTTACTTGCATATCATTTTAATTTTTAGATTATAAACAATTATTAATATTCTTATAATTTTTTTGATTAGTTTTTCCATATGATTTTTGTCTTTGAAAAACACTTCTTTATTTTAAAAATTATTTAGTGTATTTTGTTTTATAATCTTATTGAATTTTATACCCAAGCCCATATATTTTTTTATATTAAGTGGGTTTCTATATTTTATTAAAATTTATACATGTTAGGATGATCATGCATAACTATTATAACCACCAACTTTATAAATATTACAAAAATCACCAAGAAACTTAAATTTATTCATCATTGATAGATTATTATTAACAAATGGATGTTTACTCTTATTCGTCTTAATACACATTGAAATTGGATTCCATGTATCTTTAACATTTAAATTATTATACCAAAAATATAATACATAGTTTCCAATCCTATTAAAACCAAAATAATTCCCCATAAATGTTGATATTCTCTTCAAACATGCTTCCCACCCATATTTTATTGCATGTTATTTCTAATCTTTTTAACAACTTGTTATGATATTATTAGTGAACCTACTTACATACCTTTTACTCTATCCATAATAGATATAAGGGAAGTATTATCATCATTTTTACTCATCCATATCTGTATATAATATATATTTTTATCCCCAAATATTAATAGAAATAGATTTAGTACAAAATTTATAACATAAAATGGATGGTACCTTCTTATTTTATGATTCTAGATAATGACTGGTCAATGATGTACATGTATTTTTTATATTTAATAGTGTCCTCTTATCATAAAAAAATCTTGCAACAACACTTCTTTTATCACTTTCTTATAAATATATATATTGAGTTGTATGAAAATATCATGTCTTAATCTCAAGCTCAAGACATATCATGTCAATAATGTTTTTCTCATATTTAATAGCCTTAAAATATTATTAAATTAATTTATAATTAATTTAACCTTTTTCATCATGAATTATGGAATTTTCATGTAACATAGTATATATATCCATGTTACTATTAGATTTTACTTCCAATTGTCCATTCATGTCATCAATGACCAATTATTTAAATAATCTAATATAGGTGAACCATTCCTATGATACAAATTTTTAGGACCACTTTGGGATATGCTCAACACTAAGAGGTGGGAGGGTGGAGAACTAGTCTTGAAGAATTTTTGGTTAGTAATTTTTTCATCCCTTTACCTATTATACCTATTAGGATCTTGATTATCTCATTATATTAGAATTCCTTCATTTTTTATCACACAAACAAAGTAAAAAATTAAATTTACAAGGTCCAACTTTCAATAAGAAAGGATAGTTTTTGGTGCAATCTAGAAATAATCCATGATCGTACATCCCACTACAAAAAAATACATGAGTTAAAAATAGGTGGGTTATATAATTGAATATTTTGTTTTACTATAGTCTCTTTAAATGTGATTCAGTTTCTCTATGCACACAGGTTCCTCATGCACATTATGATGATTATTAGTTTGCTTCCTAGGTCTCATTCCACCCATAATTTCACAAAAACATACAATTAATCTTACTTATTATTTTTCTGTAAAATACTACACATAATATTAATAGTATAAATACTTAGTGATACTTCTTACTTTGGTTCATTTTTTGAAAACTGCACTACACAACCTTCTTATTCTTATGAACCTCAAGGAAAACTCATTTAAATATTCTTCCTCTTCCCTTGAAAACATATATACACATCACCTTCTTATCTTCTCTTATTCTTCTCCATTTTCCTCACTTATATTTATTTAGTACATATGATTTTAATTGGTTATATTATTCTTGGATTTGAATCATAGTATATATTAAGAATACAACTAAGTTAGATCTCCTTCTTGACATCAATATATTATCTCTTAAATCAGAGTGTCAATCCTCACTCTTTTATTTCTATATTTCTACTTAATTAACGTGAAAATTATATATATAATTAAACTTTCAGTTTTAGTTAACTTTACAATAATATATTTATTTGACATTCACAATACTATGGGAAAACATTTTTTTAATTAAAAATTTTTACCAAAATTAAAATGATATTGGATCCTTAGTAACCATCATCATCCAGATACATATTTATTATCCTATAATTAATCTTATTTAAAATTACTGGATACTTTTAATTAACTTCTCTCATGATAATAATCATTATCACATAACTTCACAAGTAGAAACCACACATAATAACTATATTTTAATATACATTAAATAATGTGTCATCATCACTCTTCAAAAATAACCCTTCAATCCATGATAATTTACATTAATTTAAAACACATAATAATATGGATGCTTATATAGTAAGTGTAGTCTTGGACCCTCCTTCATTTTCAACTCAAGCATCATTCTTTTTGTCTTCCTAACTTATGCATGAGAAAAAAATCATACATTACTTCTATCTTTATGTGAACTCGAAGAACAACTTAAATCGAATCCCTATGATTATCATTTTAATGAATGTCACATTTATTGGAATATTATGAATCATTATCCTACATGATTCATCATGTATCAAAATTTGAATTCATATAAAATTTAGCTATGTGGAAAATTATGATATGTTCAATTTGAATAAAATCATCTATATGAATTCACATACATCTACAATTTTTTTACATTGATCAATCATGTACACAATAGGAAATCTGGGTATGAATATTCTCCTACATGAAAAATCCCATAAGGGGATATTCCCTTATGTAGTATTTTATTTGGGTATATAGATTTTTCTATGTAGGAAATACCAAACATGGATATTTAATTCTATAGAGAACATTTACAGATTCACATATGCAGTGTTTCACTTCTTTAAGAAGATTTCTAAACTTAATTTGTTTATATTATCTTCCTCTTTACTCCATTCAAAAACTCCTTTTCAATAATCATGAATTTAATTTAATACCTATAAAAAAACTTTTTTTTCTGCATTAGAATCTATTCTCATCCTCTTAATATTTATCTTTACACTTGTACTTATTCAATCCAGTCACTCATGGTCAATTCACATTCCAAATAAAGACCATGGTCACAAATCCTTTGGTTCATGTCTACAGTAACTCAAAATTACCATGTGTATTTTATCATATATGCATGTTCATGACCATACATTTATTTCCATGTCCACTTAGCATATAGACATAGTTATGCTACTATGTAGAGTTTGATTCATATAATCTCCTCTTTATGGAATCTTATTACATATATACTTTATTTCATGGAAGATCTATTAAAAAAATCTCTATTCGAAAAAATATCCTTTCCATGGAAGCTATATTGTACAAAAAATTATTTATATTTAGGATCCTATTCCTAAAATCTCCATTTCACATAAGTTCTTTTCAATGAAATATCCTTTACATGGAATATCCATTCAATAGAATATTCTCTATATAAAATCTCATTCCATGGATGTATATTATTCAACATTCATGAAATATCTTATTAAAACTACTAAAATCAACAACTATACCTTTTTCAATCACCAAATTTTCCAAGATAACAACTCTCTTCTATCATATGATTTGTAATAAACAAATCTAAACCAATATTCCATGATGTGTTACATAGATCGTCACATAATATCAAGTCATGAAATTCTTGATAAATTATTCTTCATCAATATTGGATTTCACATCATCTAAGATACCTTTTCTTCATAAAAATATTGAAATTTCTTGGAAATTATTCATTAAAACAAATACAACTCACACAAAGTGGGATAAAAACCTTGAAAGAAAAAACAATTTAAATTGATAAATTATAAGGCCTTGCCTCTAATTGTATGTAGTCCCTCATTCATTAAACCACCATTCTCTCATATACCCCCTCAACAGGTGAGTAGTGGTTCTCTATGGTGATGATTCTCTCTTTGACTCTGTAGAAGCCCATTACTTTGATGTTGGGTTTTACAAAAGGTATAGAATACAACCTCAGGTTAGAGGATATAAATGTGACGATGGTTTTAATGACATGAAACCTACATCATCATATCCCTATGATAACATAAAATGAAATTTTATTATTCCCATCCACCATCGAGTAGAAAAAACCCTAGATTGAAAATATTAATTCATTTTTCTGAATAATAAAGAGTTCAGTTATACCACATCCTATTAATATGATAGATAGGTTATTTTAAGGCCTAGAAATCCCATTCAAGTTATATAAATGAAGGTTACTTATATGGAATAAAATATTAATCTCCACTACATCTAATATAGAGCATAATTGACTCACTGGTAGTGACCAAGTTGTATTTCTTCAACATGGTAGGTTAATGAATTCTTTGAGAAGGTTCCAAAACCTCTCTCTCTATTGTCTTTATAGAACCAGAAATAATGGAATCTACTTTTGATGATTCCATCTCATCATAGGATTATGATACAACACTAAAAACCCATATAGTCATTGAGTTATATCCTACCTCAAGTCCTTATGCTTATGATGAACAATACTTGATCCAAGATCCTCTTACATTTGAAAATGGAGTTTCCCCCTTCTTCAATAAACTGATATAGGTGAAACTTGGGACCAAGGATGATCAAAGGCCTACATTGATCAATGTAATCATGTATCTTGATGAATATAAATTGTATATTTTTTGTTTAAGTAGTATCATTATGTATTTTCATGAGACTACAATGATATCTTAGGCCTCAATCCCTAGTTCTCCATCCATTGGATTGGGATTCCCATTATCCACCATGGATTAAAAGAGGTGCCTATAAGGATATAACCATTCTATAGTTCCATGATCAGGGTGGAAATTGACATGAATATAAAATATGACTTTGTAAATTATAATCATTACCCTAAATGGATGGGGAATATTTTACCATTCAGGAAGAAGAATATATATATCATAGTCTGTATTGACTTTTGTTACATCAATTTTCACAACCAATTGGAAAAATTTACAATCTCAGTGAAAGAGTTGTAGATAGATGAAACTATAGAATTTCATTCTCTCCTACTTATGGAAATGTATTCCATAAATAATCAAATATGATTGAACCATGTAGATAAAGAGGCCACTGCATTCAAGGAACCTAATTGAATAAAAATTTCATATTTTTTATATCTAATTATTCCTCTTTTTAAACTGGGTTGAAAGGGAAACCTTAAATGACCTTGAGGAATAGAGAATACATGACCTAGAGGCATAGACGCACATGACCCATTACATGAATCAAATTCCCAAAAACCCAACTAAACTAGAACTACCTCTACCTAGAATATACTTTATTAATAGCACATATCTCCCCACCTCACATAGTTGATTGACTTGGATTACCCCATGCAGAGATGCATAGTTCTTGGTCCTTGTGGCATAGTTTTCAATGTCACTCTCTTCATTTATAATTGTGTTATCTCCACTCTAGTGTCGGATTATATGTCTAATTCCAACCCCATGTAATTTTCTTTTGAGGTATGATATGACCGTTTTATGGCCTATGGGCCATGTGTCTTGAAGGCCCATTAATAGCCTGATATCCTTTGGCCTGAAGGCCTAAGGTGGCTCAAAGGCCTTATGGCATGAAGGTGTATGATGATCTGAAGGACCAGTGTCTTGAAGGTCTAATTCTATGTACTGTAGGACCAAATTGGGTGAATAGGTCTGATTCTATAGTAATTTTTACAATCAATGTTCTAGTAGAAATTACAGTAACAACTATAATAACTTAGAATAGCCACCCCAACATAGATTTAAACCCAAGTCATTTGGATGAAAACCAAGAGCATATACCAATGGGATACAGTCTTGTAGTCCATTCAGTAAAACTCAAGAAACATACTACTACCAAGTGATTCCCTTTATCTTAAAAAATTATATGGAAACCAATTAATTATTAACACATCACATCTTTAAGACCCTATTTATAACAACAATGGTGTTCTATGTGGAAGATTTGGGGGTCGAATCCCTCCAACCCTAGGACCATATCAAAGACCTTGAAAAGGTTTTCACCATGCTTTATACCCACCTTATAAAGATGGACATTTTTAACTATGAATTCAAGGTCACCTCCATGACATTCCTCATATTAATTTTTTGATATTGGGGTATTAAGATCAACTTAGAGAAAATAAAACCATTCATTGGAATTCCCCATCTATACAATATTCATGAGTTAGAAGGGTTTTAAATACATTTATATTATATTTGGTATTTTGTTTCTAATATAGAGGGAAAATGTAATACATTATTCATATTTATACTGAAAGTAAATATTTATCAGTGGGAAGAATAATTCCAAACCACATTCAATGACATCATGTTGTATTTACTATGTTCCCTAGTATTATTGAATTCTATATAGGGGAAAAATTTGGTCCACTATGTGACTGAACTTAAATAGTCCATTGAGAATCTCTTAGACTAGAAGAATAATAATGGAAATTAGAATAGTTTATACAACCTCAGTCACATGATTCTAGAAAATGTAACCAAATATTCCCCAATTAAGAAGAACTTCCTTTTCATGGTCTTCATGGTCCAAAATATTCATTTTTATTTTGTAGCATCATGATGTCTAACTAATCACCTATATTAACCCTTTGAAATATGTCCTTATTCATCCCATACTGACTATATTATTGGGGCGGTGGTTAGTGATCCTCCTATAGTTTGACATTAAGTTTCTCCCCCAAAAGGTCATCAAGGGATATGAATTGGCAGAATTTATTTCCACCAACCAAACCCCAAATTAATCTAACAAAGAACTCAACATTATCGAAATGTACATTGTGCGATTCCATTAACACTCACTCCCATATACAGTGCTATAAAAACATACTTTACATATTGTATTCAATACCAACTATAGATTCCCAAATATAACTATCCCATAATTACATTATTTAAAGAAAATATTTCATTACATACATTCTGAATAACTTCTAGGTTTAGATATTTAGTTAATTAGAATAAAACATAAACTAATAAATCCCATGTCTTTCTCAACTAATGATTTTCCCCACTACATAAGAAACCAAATAATCCATAATAAGTCTTTAATATCTCCCATAAATTATTTATACAAGCTATCCTATTTGGTATATCATGCATACTTCCTTTCTTCATAACCTGGGGAAATGGATGCATATAAAGGGGTGAGATCAAACACATAGTAAGGGAAAACATACAACTGTGATAATCATGGAATAAACATGTCATACATATTATGGAAGGAATAATTAAAAAACATGAATTTATAATCAACTAAAATGAAGAGAATGATATATCCATGAACATAAATGAAAACATGGGCCTCAATAATACTAATCTAATACTGATGTATTTCATAATTCTATACACACAAAACATTTTTTCAAGGCCTTTGTCCCAAGACACTATTCTTTTATAGGAAAAGGTATACACCAAAACACAACCTATTTTGTCTCATGAGACCTATCAATGAATCAGGGGGATATTTAATTTTGGGCCCCACTCATAACCTGATTATGTCCAATGTATTTACCATTGGAGTCAAAAGACCACTTATACCATTTTCTAAGGAACCTTTGGTTTAATAAAAACATGGATATCCATATAATGAAAAATATGAAATATCAATACATAATCGAACTATGTTAGAAGTCAATACTCTTCAAGAATATCAACACTTTTCTCCATTTAAACAGAAGGGATAAAATGATTATAATCCATCTAGTGAAAGAAGGAAGATGGTTAAGCAATACATACTCAACTAGCCAATAATCATATATATTGATATAAAATCACATAGAATTTTAATTATTTCCCCTTTTTAATATAATAAAATTATTTCTAGGGGAACATCATCCAATCCAAATTATATACAATTTTATGTTCATGTTGTATAGATTAATGAGTATATAGATAAAATAATACTATAATAACATGTTTATAATTCATAAAAATAAAGAATGTGGATGGTTTTAAAGGAACATAACCTTAGTTTAAAAAAGGAAACCTAGAAGGTTGTTGACATAGATAAAAATAACCTAGAAAAAGAATTCTTGAATAATACCACCCTAGAAAGGATAGAAAATTGGATTGTTTGATACCATGAGTTCATTCTAGCATTATATATATATATATTAGAGGATAAATCATGAAATATAGGCCCCATTAGGTTAAATCCTTTTAAAAATGATATGGTAAATGGAAGTTAAAACATAAGATATATTGGTGCATTGAAAAAACTCATCTTTAATTAAAAACAATTATTTATATTTTTACAAACATATAAACTTAACCCCTTTATGTGTAAACTTTCTTAATGGGTTAGATAATAGGATTTTTTTTTTGAAAAAAACTGATAGTAACATGCAAATATAAGGAAAATATATACCTCAGTTGTTTTTGTCAATTCAGTTCATTCACTAATTGCATTTGTATTTGAAAGATCAAATGATATTCCATCCTATAAGATAATATGAAAATGAAAATAAACTTCTTAAATCTAGAATTAACACTTATTAAATTTCCCATATAACTCCATCCCTTTTATAGTTTGAAGAATGAATCTTAAAAAAAATTTATACTCATGATAGATATTAGATTATAGTAAGATATCACTAATAAATGAAACAATGAAATTATCAAGATAATATTTGAATACTCAATTTATTAGATCCATAAAAAATATAGTTCATTATTCAATACAAATGGAATTAATATAAACTCATAATGTTCATAACTCATGTGAAATGTCATATTTAGATTATATTTCTTACTTAATCATAATTAATGATACCCAGAACAATATCAATCTTTGAAAAATATTGATCTATTAGTTGGTGATCAAACACGCCATCAATGAGAGTCATAGGATAATTTTTCTTTATGTTAATAGCATTTAATTCCCTATAATTGATGCACAACCTCATATACTCATCCTTCTTATTAACAAAAAGAACAAGGGCTCCCCATGTTTAAATACTAGGAAAAATGAATCCCTTATTACACAACTATTATATTTGATTCATCCATTCCACCAATTATAAAGATTCAATTCTGTATAGAGTCTTAGATATAGGTTTTTAATCAGGAATGAGTTCAATAAAAAACTGAACTTCACACTTGGGGGTATTTCTATGTAACTCTTTAGAAAATACATCTATGTATTTCTAAACAACATGTACATATTCTATTCTAAGGTTACATTTTCCATCTATAGGTTGTGTCTACTTTATTCTATTATAATTTAATTATAGTGAACTATTTTAGGTATATCCATTCATGATTTAAATTATTTATTCTCCCCTATGAAGATAAGGGATTCCACATCTCTATTACGAATCATAATTTCCTTCTCTTAGAATTACATTTCCATATTATACTTTGAAATCTAATCCATAATAAGTATAATATCAAATTCAAACATAGGGATAATAAATAAGTTTATATATAGGTTATTTATATGCATTATTATAGGGGATCATTGATATATCCTTACTTAAATAAGGTTTCCACTAGGAGTATTGATTAATAAATCCCTCATTAAGGTTCTAGAGAATGATTTAATTTCATGGAAAACATGGAATATATAAAAGATTGTGAAGATATATAATCAAATAAAGCATTAGTTAACTTTGAGTTTATGATAAAAGTACTTTACACCACATATTTAGGTAATTCAACTTGAGATTTATTAATAACATATGCATAACCTTCCCCACTTGGCCTCTTCTACAGTAGGTTCCCTTGGTTCTTGGGGAATTTGTTTGAATAATTCCCCATCTCCCTAAAGTTGAAGCACTGGATAATAGTGCTTTATTTATTTCCCCTTAACTCTAAGTTAAATATGTATTCCATTGAATACCTTAATAAACTTATAAATATATATTCATATTCATCAATGCATTCCTCTTCCTTCTGCTTTAGGTTAGTAATTATTCTCTCCAATTTCGCTTATTTCTCTTGAGTAATTTTTTTCTCAAATAACATCAATTTAAAATTCATCTGTTCCATATATTTTATTTTATCTTCTTATTTATTATTCTAAATTAATAAAAAATATTTATCAATATCTCCCTTAAAATAATATATTAATAGATTGACCTTTCTCCCTTTCATTACATCCTTAATCAAGAAATATCTTATCAAGGGTCTTGATCCATTGCTCAACTACCAATGGTTTAGTTGTTCCATTAAGGGATGAAGGATTATATTACATAAAGAGATCCAAAATAGGTGTATAATTCTATGGAACAATAGGTTTATCCATACATGTAGGGTTATTTTTCATAACATAGGCCATTTTACCCAATATAGCTATGATCTGCTTAGCACCAACACCCATTATAGTGACTTTATCATAATGGTAATCCCTTCATCTACCAAGGGTGTTGATATTATTTCCCTTTATTCTTTTATTATATATTTAGAAATAATATAAAACACATAATTTTATCATAAAATTGTGAATATTTTTCTATAATATATAAATTCATAAAATTTATGAATAATTCTAGGTTTTTATCTTAATGCTCATGCTAGAAATGTTCTTCTAAAGTCTAGTTCCCAAGGTTCCAACTAAACATTATTTTATACCAATTGTAACACCCCCAAATATATTAAACCATATCATTGTTTAATTTATTTCATTAAACAAAGATACAAGGGATCACAATATATAAGATCAACTATTTTAGTACTCTTAGGAGACTGGATACATACATGATTTCCTTAGTACATTCAGAAACTAAAATATATAATAAAAAACATTATTTAATACTTGAAGATTATACAATGATCCCTTATTCAAATCCTAGTGAAAGGAAAACATAATAAAGGGTGATATCATATGATCAATGAGGGAAAATATAAAACAAATACTGTCATTAGTAGATAAGGAATTAACAATATATAAGAGTGGTTAATCAATTTATATACCATTGAATAAAAAACATTAGGTTCAAAATGTATCCATGG
Organism: Viscum album; assembly: GCA_963277665.1. Lineage (NCBI taxonomy): Eukaryota > Viridiplantae > Streptophyta > Magnoliopsida > Santalales > Viscaceae > Viscum > Viscum album. The sequence continues at coordinate 386,793,151 of OY728160.1, read as the reverse complement.
AAATTATCAATATAAAAATATATTGGATAATAATAGTATATTTATTAATGAAGGAAATACATAATGTCAGATGTCATGGTCTTACTATCAAGGCCTCAGGCCAAAACATCATGAACCTTACCGTCAAGGCCTTATGATAAGACATTTCAATTAATGGGTAGGTATAAACCAAATACACAACTAATTTGGCCAACAATTTATCTCATGATACCTTTTAATGCATCAAGGGGATATCTATAAGCATCCCCACCCATAACTCACATACATACAATTAATTCCTCATATATTTAATGAACAATATAATACATAATAACTATTCCTTATCTATAAATAAATATATGCATTGAATCAATAATATAGAACATCAATATTTCCCCAGTAAATAAAAAAAATTCATAATAATATTCCTTCAACTAACACAATATATTGAAATTATATACAATTAAGAGAATATTGAGGTAGTATAAATGATATTGAATATATACATGATACTAAAAATATGTACATGAAATAGAATATGATGCCAAATGAATAATGGAGAGTTATAGAGAACATTATGACAATAAATTGAATGATCTAAAAATAAGTTATAATTTATAAATTAGTAAAGGATGATAGAAGACAATAAATTCACCATAAATGAAGGTTTAAAATAAAGGAAAAAATTTTAGAATTAGGGTGGAAAATGGAAATGAAACATTAAAAATAAATTTCCTTAAATATTTTGTAACTTTATTGTAAAAAATAAAGTATGATAAATTTACAAAACTCTTTTAAACATTTTAGAAATTAATGGATTATAAACATGATATTGAAAATATGGACATGAAGGATAATATAACATCCAATGGATAATGGAGAGTCATAGAGAACATGGTCATAAGAAAGTGAATGGTCTCAAAATAAGGTATAATACATAAATGAGTAAAAAATGATAGAAGACCATGAATTCATCAGAAATTAAGGTTGAAACAAAGTAAATTATTTTTATAATTAATGAGGAAAATGAAAATAAAACTTAAAAAAACATTCCTTAAATATTTTGTAACATTTTTATAAAAACAATGTTATAAATAAATTCCAAAATTCTTCTCAACCTTAAATTTATGTATTTTTATTTTAGTACAAAATCTAAAAATTCATAGAATAATGGATTTTTTTTTGAAAAACATTGAAAAATTTAGTGGAATATAAATAGTGTATAACTTTCATATGTGTGGAAAAATCTGGTTGTACCAAATAAGTTAAACAGAAAATTTGTTTTACACATTTTTAAAAAGTCAAAAATGAATTCATATGAAAACATTAAAAATATTTTTTTTGAAAATTTTTAAATAAGGTAAAAGGTAGTAGAAAAATAAATTTTCAATAATTTAAATGTATATAAAAACTCCCAAGAAATAATTTAAAAAAATATGGATATGAAAGAAAAATATTCCCAACCTAAAAGAGTATATAAGGTTGGTTTTTCTTAAAACCATTATTTCAATATTTCTTTAAAAAAAAGATGAAGCTTTGTATTAAAAACATGGAAACCCATGAAATAACAATATGAGAAAAAAATAGTCAAGGTTTAAGAAGATAAATAAAATATAATTCTTCCAATTTAAATTTAAACATGAACACTCCCAAATAAGAGTAAGATTGTATAATAAAATTTTTGATCTTTAATAAACATTGAATAAAAAACATTTAAAATAAAAAACCATAATTGAAACATTAAATACCATGAATAAATATTAATTTATTATATAATATGTCAAAGGGGTAGTACATACACCATATAAAATAATTTAGGTGTATAATATAAAATATGTCCCATTGGAGTTGAATTGAGACAAAAAACCCTTACCTTGAATTTCTACTTGGTCGGATGTGCTATATCCTCCTTAATAATCAATTTAAAATTATTATAAACTATCTTAAGAAATTTTTTCATATATATTCCATTTTTATATTCCTTTTAGGATCATTTTTTATCCATTCATTATATAGTAATTTTTAACACCAACCATTTATGTTTGTCTGGTAAATTTACCAAAATTAATTCAGTATATTGACCGTGGTTCAAGGTGTTGTGAAATGGTTACTCAATCTATAGAATTTTAATAATTTCATGAATATAATTTTTATTCATTATATAAAATTTTATAATCATCAATATAAGGTGGTAATAGAAAAATGAATTACATCACTTCGTGGAGGTGGTAGTCCACACGTACGCATGGGCAACAATATCATTTTACAATAGATGGTAGGGTAAGATGGTAGATGATATATTATATTTCCATAATAATAATTATATCATTAATTTCATATATATTCATTAGTTAAATATTTTTAACTATTCATGTGAATATGGTAGTTTGTACGTATACACGAGCTATGTTTTCATTTTCCATAGGATAGAAAGGAGATAGAAAATGAATGTACCATTAACATAAAAAAATAAAGGTAAATATACTTATTTAATTATTTTTATATGTTTATTGAATATTTGGAGTATATTTAAGATGAAAGTTGCTTTAAAAATTTTGGTGAGAACATATACCTCTTATTTTGATAATATTCTTTGACTTACACCTTAATCCTTCTTAAAGTGGTATTTTGAGAAGAACATAACCTCTAGGATGTGTCTATGGATGTTAGGAAGATATTTGGTAAGTTATTAGTTGAGATAAGTGGATTAGGAAGTATTTATAAGTGATGATATAAAATGTTATTACCCCTACCGACAAATATTTCCCCTCCTGGGTTAGCAATGAGAGAAGGAGGATGGTAACTTCCTAAGTCCCGCCACCAGTAGGCCTTGGGTAGGTGAATATCACTGAGGGTATAATAAAAATAAAAAAGGGAGGCATTAAACTCTAAGAGAACATGAAAAATAGAGAGATAATACATATATACCAATAAATACCTTCTCAAACAAAGGTAAAATAAATCCCAAGTGCTTATATGTTATGTCATACATTACTAAAACATCTAAAAGGGAAACTACAAGTACCAAAAAGGTAAAGATGTTAGCAACCACAAATCCCAAAAAATCCTTCCAAATTATGATATAGTAATATCGATCACTCAAATTTATCCTATTTAACTAAAAAATTATTTGTATATACTTAGGGTGAGAAAATAGTATACTCAATAGGATCCTACTTGGAGCCTCTCATGCAAAGGATAATGAAAACATACTAAATTACAGTGAACAACAGTAAAACCGACTCATCGCCAAAATTGGTATACTAAGTTTCTATCCTTACCATGAATATCACTCACCAAGTATCACACAAAAGAGAGTATATAATTGAATATCAAAAACAAGGGTACCTCGATACCACTTCCCCATCGGTTTTCTCCTCTATGCCAACATGACACGTCCCAATCCATCTCTATCCAAAACTAAGTCCGCTCAAAGACACCTGGGATAAGTATCAAAACATGAACCTCGTGCATCACATCATCACATCATCCCATCCACATATCTATATATAGTAACTAAGTTGTTTCTTGGATCCACCATAGTTCGTATGATGTGTATCATATTTCTAGTATTATACCTCAAGCCATCACAACCCATACACCGAGTGTGTATCCTGAGCCATCACAACCTATAAAAATCATACCTATAATAATCATTTAGATACTATATCTAGAGATACATGTGTTTGAAATTAACACAAGACATTATATCCCTATACACACAAATATGGGTAAACTAACCATTATGCATACCGACACCTAGTACTATCAAGATAAGATAGGGCCCAGATGAGGTAGTCATATATCAATCCTCCCACTAGATGTTCTGGAAAACACCCTCCCATAGTCTACTGGGTGTAAATCACCCTAACAGACATGGGTGGGATGGAATATGAATTAACATTATATATAGGTAATAATATATCTCATAACCACACTATAAGAATAACCTAGTCTTATACTCAACTGCATCTAACACCACTCAGATTCCTGACTTTCACTGCTAGGACTAGATATCCTATAAGTAAATAAGAATTTTAAATAACTACATTGAATTAATTTATTTTCATTGATAAATTAACTTTATGTTAATTAATTCATTATCTATTAATTAACCATCAACAATAGTCTACATTAAACATTATTATCCATGAAATCCAAGTCTATTCCCTCAAGCATAATCCAAAACAAGGGTATGGTTTCTCAAGAGTAACATCTCATTTGAATATTAAAAACACCATCCCCATAGGTTAAGTAATTTATTAAAAATGAGTAACATTATTACACAATTCTAGGTACTCTAGGAAAACATCCCAAGAAACCATCAAGAAAAAACATGCAACCAAGAACATCCCGCTACCTCAAGCAGTGGAGAAAGGAATGAAAATAAAACAAGCACCCCAAACATCAGACACTAAATAGATTCCTAACAAGAAAGAATATATATTTCAACAAAAAATGGGTAATCCCAAATTCAACCCATTCCACCATCTCTGGTGCGACCCCAACACCAACTTGCATCTCTCAATACATCTTACCAACACATTAGTTAGCTACTGCCACACTATTTGGGCCTCCCAACCCCATATCACATCAACCATCCCAGTTTCATTTATCCCAAGATCATAACAAATCACATGGAAAAGATCAAATCCATATAAAATCACAAGGTAGAAATAATAAACATATCCAACATGGAAATCTACCCCTTAAAAATATGGAATTCAGTCTTCACATGAAAATGGGCTCACTCGGCCCCAACCACAAGGCATCCAACCTTTATAAGAAAACATGAACTTAAAAACCCAAATATTTATCTTAAAAAAACATGTCATTATTTAATCTTGAATTAATCAAATAATTATTCATAGCTTCCAATTATGGGAAACCTAAGGCATCATTCTGTAATAAGCTATTAAATGTTTAAATTTTACTCTAAGCATTAATTCCATCTTTAAAAAACTTATAGAAGTAAAATTTGAATTTAACATGAATTTTTATTATCATTATCATCAAGAATTCAAGTGATTAACATTATTTATCAATTTCATTAACACATAGATCGAAAGTTTTAATAAGTAATGGACACTTGTATCAATTTAAATATCATCAAGTTACATGAAACACCTGATTATATAACTCTTCTTAAATTCTTAATCTAAATAATAAATTAATTCCAACTTTATGTTCATTAACATTTTCCATAAATTTAAATAGGTTAAACCAAGCATAAAAACATGCTAAAAAGTTTATTATATATAGCACACTATCTATCAAATTAAGAGGCAAGCCATTATCATGACATAAAGAAACAAAATGTGATCCCTAAGAATAAACTAATTTAATTCATTAATCCAATTAAATATTTACTTGGTTAATTACAGTAACATTAAAAGGGATAAACCATGTTTACTTTATGTTTCACATAAATAAAATATAAGTAACGAATCCCCTTCCTTGAAGGAGTTAAATTTCTTCACATGAGAACATAAAAATATTGTGGGTCCCGATAACCTCTCCCATAAGAAGACTACATCCCTACTAGGAATTTATACCATAACCATGATAACCAAAAAAATTAATGAGAGCATATAAGGAATTTCCATCACATGGAAAGAAAGAAGTCGGAGGAACAAGATCATATGACCATAAGAGAACAAGGGATAATTAACCTAAAATCATTGTGGATCCAACACAGGATGTTAGGATTCGATCCCTTTAAAAGGGATCCTAAAACACCTGAAGAATAATAACTATATTACTAGAGATTTGGGAGAGAATAAATATGGTTTTGAGAAAACCTGTGGTGCTATAGGTTATAAATCACACTACACAAGGGATATTTATAGCACAAACCCCTCATTTACATTGCAAACACATTGAACATTAAGATCGACCAAAAAACACAACACCTAAAACTAAAAAGACTATATTTAATTAATTTTGTAAATTTAAGGTTTAGGATGTAATTTTCATGCTCTATAAAAAAATACATAAAAACCTCTAGGCCATACGCTGAAATTTTTTCATGAAACAAACTTATGTTTTAAACCCCTTGTTATGATGTAAATTATCCCTGCTTTCAGCTTTTAGAAGCCAAACATCACCAGAACTCCACTAAGCTTCTTCTAAGATCCATGGGATTTAGAAACCTAAAAAGTGTTAGGCTAGATAGACTCAGGACCTTACATCAGATACCTCTCAAATAATTCTCATCCTTGAGAATCCAAAACTAAACCTAGAGAGAGAAAAAGGGTCATCCGAACAACCACCCCACACAATACCTCTCAATAATATCACCATCACAAGAGCTCAACCACCCAACTTAGAAGAAAAAAGTGAAAACCTACACAACAACAAAAACCATATCCTAAACACTCTCTTGGGGGAGATACCTCTAAAATGATATCATTTACACAATAAACAACAATATGGAACCATTTTAAAACCAAAAATGTTTCAACATCCACAAAAGGGATTACAATAGGAAATGAGATAAACAACCAAATTATTAGGGTATTAATCATGTATATGTGAAACACATTCATAGTTACTCTCTTCCACACCATCATGCCTCCACAAGACACAATCAAAGAGAATAGATCACCCAAAAAACACCTTTTTCTAGAGGTCATGGATCTCCACATGCCACTCCTTGAAGGTCACATAATTATTAACAACAATCTCACCCCAATGGATGATGTGAGAGTTATCATGAAGTTAACAGTGGAGTTGAGATATGTGAAAAACATATTGTATCTAGATCATCTCTAAGGGAAGTTCTATCCAATGTGTGATGACTCTAATGCGAGTGAACACCTCAAAAGGTCTAGTAAACTAGGGAGAAATCTTACTACCATTACCAAAACTTCACTTCCCATGATGACGATTCACCGTTAAAAAAATATACAACATTAAACTCCGTAGGTATACTTATTATGACCATAATATGATTTATTATGATACTCCATTTATTTCATCCTCTTGAATAACACATGTACCATTTCTGTCATGTTATGCACTAGTTCCAACCCAAGAATTGCGGACTCTCTGACCCCAGTCCACCACAATGGAGAACAGAAAAGAAATCCATAAAAATATTCAAACAACACCATACTAATGGTGGAGTGAAAACAATTTTTATAAGAAAACTCAACCAAGATATGTTGCCTCATCCATGAACCTCCAAAATCCAAGATACAAGAGCACAACATGTCCTAAAGAGTCTGTATGGTTTGCTATGACTGACCATCCATTTGAAAATAAAAATAAGTGGTAAGGCATAATTGTGATCCAAAATCATGTTGAATACCTCTCCAAACCTCAGAGATAAAATAAGGATCGTGATTATAGTTGTTTGTACTTGGTAATCCATGGATTTTCACCACCTCCTCTAGATGCGTCCTTAAAAAACCTCCATTGATCTCTAATCCATGATCATTATAAAGTGGGATGTTTTTTTAAATGATCCTCTATCTCCCATATAGCATTATAGCCTCCCAGGGATTGAGGTAAACTGATAATGAAGTCTATAAATATGTCCTCTATCTTCCATTGGGGAACATATAACAGTTGGAGAAAACCACTAGGAATACAGTACTCAACCTTCACCTTATGGCTGACCAAGCATCATGACACAAACTAAGAAACTCTATATTTTAAACCAAGACACCAAAACTAACCTCTCAAAGCTCAATACATATTTTTAATTATAGGATGTACCACTAAGGGTGAGCTATGTAACTCATGGAGAACCATCTCACGCATCATAAAAGGGATGAAAATACTCCCCTAGAGCAACACCTAGTGTTTTCCATCCTCAGAACAATCATCGGGGGAATCACTAAAGACAATTCAGTATCTCAATACCTCTACCTTATAATCTTCTATCTAGTAATCCTCAACATGCTACAATAAAGATGACTGTACTATAATTTAAAAAAACCCTCTACCTTCAACTTTTCCTATATATAGATTTATTACTGAGAGCTCTTACATCACTCTCTAGAAATATCCAGATTCATGCACGGTATCACTATGTGACTTCTTACTCAGTGAATCAGCTACAAAATTTCACTTTCCTGGTGTATAAGAAATCTCAAAGTCAAAGTACTATAAAAATTCCATCCACTGTTGCTGCCACAAGTTCTATTCATGTTGGGAGAATACATAACTCAGGATTTTATGATCAGTGAAAATATAAAAATGATCACCAATGAGGTAATATTTCCACAACTTCAGGGAAAACACAGCTATTACCAACTTGAGATAATAGGTAGCATAATTACACACATGGGGGCATAACTATAAAGAACCGTAAGAGACAACCAATCTATTATGCATATGAAAGTATCTATAACCAAGATGTGATGTGTTATAAAAAACCTTAAACTAAACTCCCTCTACTAGAAAATTAAGGAATGGAGAACTGAATAACTTCTCCTTTAGGTATGGGAAATATTCCTTATAATGGTTGGTCCACATGAATTCTTGATCCTTTCTAGTCAATTATATCATAGGTGTTGAAAACTGAGATAAATTAGATATGAATATCATGTAATATCCTAAATGAGCATTAAAACTCTACATATTTTCCACTATATTGAGGGATTCCCAAGAAAAAACAGCCTATCTCTTTAAAGGTTCCATATATAATCCTTACTGGGATACCACATACCTAAAGAAACAAACTTCAGGATCCCATAACTCACAGTTCAACAACATCCAAAAAACTATTTATGATGAGGAGCTCCCAAAATGGCATGAAAATTCTCTACATTCTCCTCCTCAGATATGAAGTACACATGGATATCATCAATGAAAACCACCATGAAATTATTGAGGAACATTGGGAATAATACATTCATCAAACCCATGAACACATCTGGAACATTTGTTACAAAAAATGACATCACAAATAATCATAATGACCATGACTACAATATAATGTGGTTTTTAGAATATCCTCATACTTCACCCGCATCACATGATATTCTGATTGCAGACTGATCTTCAAGAACCAACTTTCTCTATTCAACTGATCGAATAAATAATCAATCTATGGAAGAGTAAAAAATTTCTTCACTTTAACTTGGTTCAAGAGATAATAATTGATACAAAGCCACAAAATACCACCGACCATATTCTTGAACAAAACCTATGCACCCTAAGGAGGAATATTCGGATGAACAAAATCCCACTACAATAGATCATTGAGTTATACATGCATCACTCGCAACTCCGAAGGTTCCATAATATATTGAGAAATCAAGATAGAATATACTCTAGGTTGTAGCTCTATCCCAAACTCGATCTCCCATCAATGGGGTAACATTATGACCACATCTAAAAATACATCAGGGTAATATTTCACAACCCTATGAAACACTGACTGATAAAACTATGATATACTAAGAATCAGCTCGAACATCAAGGAAGATAAGGATAAAACAAAAATCCAACCCATCCAAGGGTCTCTCTCACCAATGAACATTATCAAATCTTCATCAACATCATAGAAATTAACCTATATTGTAAATAAATCAATGATATCCTGCACTAATATATCCAATCCATGATGAGGATGATATCATTTGGATATATCTATAAACATAGAAAATCTACCAAAGAGTTGTGCTACCCTAGAACTAGCTCATAGTTTCTACATACTTCATACAATTTATCTCAACATCTAACTGGATTTTTCAAATATAAAGGGAACTGGAATTCTCTCTACATAATTTCCTAAAACATGGAAAAGTTTAATAAATATGAAATATTGTGTATCTCTTGAATAAAAAATACATGAAACCATGTAGAAAGTAAGAAAAGGGTACCTCGAATGATGTCTGGGTCACATGGTGTTGGAAATGCTAAAAATATTTAACTGATCAGGACCTACTTCACAACCTCTCTGATCTCACCTATGACCACCTACATGGCCTTACTCTATTCTCTAAGGATGAGGTGAATCTTGAGGCTATCGTCTACCAAAATTGTCTCCTCTCCATTGATCCTGAATTGGAACACCCAACTGGTGATTCCTCAGCTAAAACTGCCTCAATGGAGGAATCATAAGCGAAAATAATGGCTTATACTAACTAATCAGAAAGGTCAGACACTCTCTCCACTCATGACCTTGGCCTCTATAAGAAAAAAATGAGTTTGATCCCATTGAACAAGTTTGATATTCAGCACCCCTAGAGAAATGAGATGATGAGTGATAAGAACTAACCATGATAGACCGAATGCTCTTCTTCCTGTGTAACTGGGAACCTCAAACCATAGCTCTTCTTTGTGGGGAATCCTGAAAACTCGACTCTCAGGAAAATATAGTTATATCTAGTGTCCTCTCAATGACCTATAATCTTGCAAGCACCTCAAGATATGTTGAAAACATGAATGGTGTGACCTAGTATTAGATCAATGGATAAAAATACTCCTTGAAATTCTTCATCATATCCTCCTCATCCAATAACATGTTTGGATCATATAAGAGAATGGTCATAAAATATATCTCAATATCCCACACACTGAAACTCCCCTATATAATTTTAACCAAATCTTGAAGACAGGATGTATTTGTGGTTGATGAAAGTAACTATGCTCAGAACAAGTCCCATAACATCTCCCATGAGACTCTTGACTTCTCATGATCCTCGAGGAACAAGATCCAACACTACCTCACTTATCTATGCACATAACCATAGTCAACTAAACCTATTTCTCCTTCTAATAATGGATCAAAATTAAATCTATCTCAACCCACTTAGACCATTCTTCTATGAATAAGTCTGAAATGGAGTCTTCATACTTCTTTAGACTATAGAACTGAAACTCTTTGAGCATCCTCCTCCAAGTGTATTCTTGATTGACCTATACTATGCGGTGATCTATTGGCACATCCTGATGAAAATATTTGACATGAAATTTACAAGGATGTTTGTGACATCATACCCCTCCTCATTATCTAGATACGTGACATAATTTATATTTGGCCTTAAGAAATATTCCAAAAATACCAAAGGCTATAAATAAATGGCAAGGGCTTTATAAAAGTTGGGGGAAAATATTTCCTTTAAAAATAAAACAACCACAACCAAAATCACCATAAACCATAAATTTTATATGATTCATGATAATAATTTATTATAATTCAAATTATAACAAACCAAACTAAACTATATCAAATTACCAAGTGGAAACCAAGACTAATATCAAAGTACAAAGTGGAAGAAAAAAAAACACAAAGACTCCAAGGACACAAAAATTAAAACTCCCAATGTGCTCCAAAATTCAACTACATAATAAAATCCCAAGTATCATGAAACATCACTAAAGAAATGTGATACTTTCCCTTTACCCATGTATTGACAAAAAATATCTGCAAACGAACCAAAATACCCAAGAAGGGGGTGAGTAATGAAAATCAGTAGGTTTTATCCAAATGAAATCCCTAATCATGCCACTATGAAAGAACATGTTAGCATATTTATATAAAACAATTCATATAAAATGATTTAAAATAGTTTATCTCAAATCCAAAGAAACTTCCAAACCAAAACAATCATCTAAACTAAAATAGTTTTCTAAACCAAAATAATTCCAAACCAAAACCATTACTAAGGAAAGAGAAAACAATTATTTAAAAAAATTTTACAATATATTTGGAATATCCCACTCTATTTCACACACACACACACACTCACTCAAGCTTGGTGTTACCATTGATTATGGAACTTCACGTCCAGACTTTGCCCCTTTGATGGTGGTACTTATCAACCGTTACCCATCCTATTCAATTCACGATTAACCATTTAATCCAATAACCATGACAAAAGAATATTTACCTACCCATTTTAATAAATATATAATTTTATTGAAAACACTTTTCTCTACATCAAGACTAAATAACCATTTTAAAATATTCATTCTAAAATCCTGTGTCCACTTTCACTTTCCACCAAAGCACCCAATTTTCACAATTCAAAAAACTATCACCAAAGAGGGTTTCCATAAAGAATTTAAAAAAAATTGAAAATAAATTTCAAGAAAAATAATAAATTTGAAACCAAGCATTAAAGTTATAATAAGGGGAGTTAAGAGTGAAGCCACCTACCTTAGAAACTATGGTGAAAACGAAGAACGACACAAATTCTTCAACAAAATTAATTTGAAAAACCAAAATCCTTCTACATATCTTATTCCATAACATAAAAATAGTCATATATAATCATTATTATAATATAAAAATATATATTCATCCCCAATGGATTGGATTTATCATTATAAGATATGGAAGAAGAAAAAACTAAGAAATAACAATGAATAAGGAAGACTTACCAAGGAATCTGGGCTCCAAAGAACCAAGAAACACCAAAGGATCACTCCCAGGTCAAGAGTAATGATTTTCACCACCATTGGAAATAGATTAAATTTTTTTAGGGTTGAATTAGGGAAAAAATAAAGTTTTAGATGAAAATCCTAATTAGATCCACATGTTTAGATCTAATTTTTTTTGTACACGGTTAGGGTGAACAATTAGGAAAAACATGCACTAACAATGCATATAAATCTGTCCCCAAAAGAACAGTTAATCCTAGGTGGCTGTACGGTTTGAAAAAACCAGTTTCTAACTTTTAACCTACCTAGATTCTACTTCCTCACTTTTTACGGTTTTCTATAGGAGTTTCACAGTTTGTACTTACTTTGCTCAAACTGTGCACCTCCAGAAAAGCCCAAAAAAATATAGAAGTACTCCAAACACTCCAAAAATTCACCAAAGAACTTTAAATACTTTGAATAATTAAATAAAAAGTTAATTAATTAAAAATATGTGTTTTAAATTCTCCCCACCATTGGCCTTTTCACCCATAGAAAGTAGAAACCCACCATTTCCCTGAAAGATTTCGAGATATTACTGGACCATTTCTTTCTCCCATTCCCAAATCTCTTCTTGAATCCAACCATGTTTCCACAAATCCTATGCTAGAACAATGATTTTACCATGAAATTATATTCTTTCCTATCCAAAATATGCACTAGTGCATGAACCAACAAAGCATCAGACTCTAGATCAATGTGATCCCATCAGATCACATGGTCAGGATCAGGCTAATACTTCTTCAACTGAGGTGCATGCAACACATTATGAACTATACTGAACCATGGTGGAAAATACAACCTATATTCCACCTCAATAACCTGTTAAAATGTCTCAAAATGACCTATGTACTGAGGAGATAACTTTCCATTCTTTCTAAAATGATGATACCCAAGCCTTGGATAGATTCTTAAGAACACATAACCACCTGCCTCGAATGAAAAAAACCATCAACGATAACCCACATATGATTTCTAAAGACTCTGTGCCATTCACATCCTTTTACTAATCAACCTAATATTATCCATTATCTCTTAGACAAGGGTTGGTCAAACTAGTTATGTGTCACTTGTTTCCACCCAATAAAGTAGATAACGATAAGGATTCCCATACAATACTTCAAAAGAATCCATATGTATCGAGTCATGATAACTATTTTTATACGATAAATCCACTAATAGTACGTGATCCTCCCATGATCCACCAAAATACATTACATAATCCCAAAGCATTTCTTACAACATTTTTATTTTCCTTTTGATTTTTCCATCCATCTGAGGATGAAAATCCATACTCATAGTCAACTGAGTCCCAAGGGATTTTTGTATAGATTTATAGAAACGTGACATAAATCTTAGATATCTATATGATACTATCAAAATCATTACTCCATGAATCTTTACTAATTCTCAAATATATATTTTAGATAAGTCTTCCACTGTATGAGATTCACTAATAGGGATAAAATGAGATGGATTTGTGAGTCGATCCACTATCACCCATATGGAATTGTCTTTCTAAACTATCCTTGTAAGAACTGTCACAAAAATATAGAGATATCTAGTCCAATTTCCAAATAAGAATGGTTAAATATTAAAATATACCCACTAGACACCAGTGCTCTGCCTTAACCTAATGATAGTTGAGGTATCTAATTAAAAACTCAAGCAATTTTCTTTTCATTCCAACCCACCAAAACATTGATTTCATTACCTTATTAAAATTTTGTATTCTAGGATGAACATCCCATATAATATGTTTGGGCCTATTTAATATATTAAACTAAATCATGAAAAAAATAAACTAGAAATAATATCACAACACTCCCTCAATTTTCACAATCCAAGGTCATGTCATCTATCACCGATATCAATTGACACTGATTTGAAGCCTCTTTTGCAAACTGAATATATAACTTTATACTTAATGAATATACCAAAAAATTTCCTTTAATCGATGTCTACATCAAGTCAAAGTAAAAAATTTAGGGATACTTCATCCATTTTATTTGTCTCAAATTAAAATACCTTTGTGAGATATATGTTTCAATATCTTATGATCCATAAACACCATAAATTTCTCACCAAAGAGGTTATGATTACAAGTCTTGAAAGAATGGACTATAACAGCTAACTCCAAATAATTTTTTAGGTAGTTATTCTCATGAAAACCTAACTTCCATGATATATAAGAGACAATATGATCTCCCTACATGAGAAAACACCCTATCTTAGATCCTGAAGCATCACAATACACTATGTACCCTTTTCCCAATTACAGAAAAATAAAGATTGGTGTTTATGTAAGGAAAACCTTAATCTCCCATAAAGTCTTATGATATTAATAATTCCATTTAAATGGAACTTTTCCCTTTTCAAAGCTTTCACTGGTGAAGATATTCATGAAAAATCATGAAAAAAACCTTGGTAATAACCATCGAGACTAAGGAAACAGCGTATCTCAAAAAAGTATTTGGAAGTTTCCAAGAGATTACAACCTCTATCTTTTTTAGATCCATGGAAACACCTCTTTCAAAGATAACATGAAAAAATAAATCTACCTATTGTATCCAAAAATAACAATTTCATAATTTGGAATATAGAATATGATCCTTCAATATTGAAAACATTATCGCCAAGTGTTTCTCATGATCAAACCTTATCTTAGAGTATTCCAATATGTTATCAAGGAACACCACCAAAAAATAATATAGATACCTTTGAAATATCAAATTCATCAATTCCATAAATACCATTGGAAAATTTTTAAGAGTGAAAGGCATAACCACATACTCATAACGGCCATATCTACTCCTGAAAGCTGTTTTTAGAATATCCACCATCTGAACCCACAATTGGTGATATCCTGATCATAAGTCAATTTTAGAGAACCATTGGGATATCCTAAATTGATTTAATAGATCATAAATTCATGTATGTGAATACTAATTCTTTATCATAACATGTTTAACCTTATAATAATCTACACACAACTGAAGATTTCCATCCAACTTTATTACAAACAAGATAGGAAATGACCACAGAGACGTGCTAGGATAAATGAACCCTTTTCCTTATAGATCTTTCAACTACACTTTCAATTAACTTAATTATATTGGTTCTATCTGAAAATATGTAAAGGAAATATGATTGGTCCCTAAGAGAAGATCAATCCTAAAATCTACTTCTCTTATGGGTAAAAACTCTGAGAAATTATCAGGAAAAACATCCTGAAACCCCTAAAAACTATTGAAAAACCACTATTCTTTATCGCATCCATGAATTCCAAAGTGAAATTTTATAACTGGTATAAGACCATTCCAACTTATAGTTCCAATAATATTATTTCACCCACTTTTACATTCTAGTCTTCCTTAAAGGGATGCTCGATGCTATCATCAGTCGTAAAACTAACCCTTCATGTATAAAAATATATCTGAGCACTGAAAATTGTCAAAAAATCCATACTTAGGATTATATCATAGAAATATATCTCAAGAGAAGAGATATCCCATAAAAACTCAGCTCCATCAATAGTTATAGAACATTCTTTTCACATGAAGTCTCAACATTCTCTTTGACTAAGAAGAGTTTGATGTTTTAAAATAGAAGGCATCATTTCATCATGAAAAACCGAAAATAAACACCATGAGAAGAAATAAATGAATGGGATGAACCTATATCAAAAAAATCTTACATAAGGGTATAATTAAAAAGAAACATACATCTCACTATTGATGGTCCAGATTGATCATCCATGATCACTTGATCTGCTACATATAACTTCTTACTCACTACACTTTTTTCTTTATTTCCCTATTGAGATTATTGTTCTAGAGGTGTCATGGTATTCCTAGAATCACCATGGCTAGATCAATTTTTCTAATGAGAGGTATTCTACTACCATCATTCCATCAAATAATACAATGACTATGAAACATGAGATGTGTCCCAAACACCCAACCTTAGAGCATAAAGACAATATCATTGAAGATGAACCATCTGGATGCAATTGTGAAATTATCTAGGTGGTGTTATATGACATATCTTGATATAGTCCAAAAACACACACTGAAAACATCCTGGTTTACTATTGAGATTAGGAGGAAGATTTAACGATCCAACCATTTAATTCAGAGTCATTATACTACCTTGGAAATTGGTGTCCCTCTTCCAATTATTCCCAACATTATAGTTCCCACCATTTCCCATAGTTATCAATATGCTTCCTCCACCCATTTCTCCTGAGATGTCCCTTTATTCCTCCATCCCTTTATTGACCATCTCTGTATAATACATTATAAAAAGTATGTTAATATTTGAGTGAATCTCTAGCCTAATACTTGATTAAAAAATTTATGCTTCAAGGATTCACTTGCATAAACTTTGATTGATAAGTGAACTAAATTTCTAAATTTATCCACATACTATGTCACTGAGAGATTATACTACTTCAAACTAAAAAACTATGCCATTATTAGAATCCTGAATGCATGATGATATAATTATTTGTTGAAAAATTATTAAAAATAATATCATGAAATACGTTGGTATAATTGACACTAAAATTCTAAATCCAACCAATGGAATGCAAGATCCTCTAGCATATACACTTCCAACTTAACTTTCAACTCTACTGGTGTGCCAAAGAAATCAAATATTCAATTCATCCTATTGATCCGCAACTCTTCTTTCTATGGTTCCAAATAACCCTTAATGATGGGTGGATTATTCTTATGGAAATAAATAGAATGGTCCACTTGTATTGGTACATCCCTTTAGTTCCCTATATCCAAATCTTGAAAATATTAGATAATAGTATGAACCAGCTATTAGTTCACTTGTGAATCAGGGGTAACAACATTCTTAGTAGCCTCTTCCGGTTGGTTTCTATGATTCCTATGAGGTTCGATTTTCTATAACCAAAAAAAAATTTCAGAAGTCTCACTCTCTATAAACTGAAGGCTTAACAATTTCAAATTTACCATATCACAACTTTCATAACAAAGCTTTCCCAAAATTCCACATTAATCCATTTTCAAATAATTTTCAAAAATTCCACCACGATTTTGAAAATAAATCCATTTTAAAAATACTAATACCATTCCCTTTAAAAATATTAAATTTGAAAAAAAAATTCAACACATTTTAAAAAATCAACAATATTACACCAAATCATAAATAATTACTCAAAATGAAATATGCATCATAGTGGGAAGTCATTTCTATCAATACATGTCATGCTATTCCCATTGGATAAACCCATGACAATGCGGTAATAACTCCTATAAGTGTCTCAAAATAATTATGTACCCAAATCCCTAGTAACTTGAAGTTCAACATAAATAGTTTAACTATACCTTTTTATGCTCTATATTTCAAGTCCATATGATCTTAATCCTTTTTACCATCCTAAATAAAGGACTAATCAAGAATTATTTTCTAACTCCAAGTCCAAAAAAACCAATACCATTTATCCCAAAATGAATGATTAATTGGCCAAGACTGATACCATTTGTAACATCTCACCCCTCCTCATTGGCACGAGATGAGGAAAAATTTCTAATTAGCCTTAGGTGACATCCCCAAGATGCCAATGGCTAGCAAAAAATTCCAAGGTCTTAATAATTGTTGGGGGATGATTTTCCATTTGAAAATAAAACAACCAAAACCAACATCACCATTAACCACAAATATTATATGATGTATGATAACAATGTAGTACAATAAAAAGTATAACAAATCAAACCAAACTATATCAGAGTACCAAGAGAAATCCAAGACCAATATAAAAATACAAATCAGAAGAAAACCAAATAAAATAAAAGACTCCAGGGAAACCAACATAGAAACTCCCAACATGATCCAACTTCTAACTCCACAATCAATTCTCAAGTATAATGAAATATCACTAAAGACATGTAATAATTTTCCTTTACCTATGTCCTGATAACTGATATCTATAAATGCACCAAAGCTTCCAAGTAAGGGGTTAGTAATGAAAATCAGTAGGTTTTTTCCAAATTAATTCCCTACTCACACCACTATGATATAATTTTTTAGCACATATATATAAAACAATTCATATAAAACCATTTACAATAGTTTATCTCAAATACAAACCAACTTCCAAACCAAAATAGTTTTCTAAAGTAAAACACTTTTCTAAACCAAAACCATTACCAATGAAAGAAATGAAACAATTATTTAAAACCATTTTAAAACCTATTTTCCATATAAAACTTGTTGGTCGGAGTGGATACTCAATAAAGGGGGGAGGGGAATTGGGTTATAATTAAAATTTCTATTAAAAACTATATGACTAAAATACCCCTATTCAAAACAGCCAAATCAATTAAAGTATTATAAATATAAATGTTTAATTGCTCAACAAGTTTCTCTAAGGTTGATTAGTCCTTAGTCGAATCAATATAATCACTAATTCAACTTTTGAAACAGGTTTATTGAATTAAGAATATATACAAACTAACCAAAACAAAATATCAGAGTGAATGTAAAAACAATTTTCTATTTTTGCAAAATATAAGTAGTGGATAAAATAAAACAGAGTATATGAGGATTTTCACAACAATTTAAACAAGAGGTTTAGTCTCAATCTGAGACCTAATCCTCTCCACTTAGTGATCACATGCCACCAAACAATTTATATTAAAACAAGATACACATCTTGTATTGGTATTTACAATATTTTTCACAAACTGTCTAGGGAACACACCCTCTACCACTGTTCTTCATGGGAAAGAAAAATAGCATAGACGACACATGGTATCTTTCACAGTTATACATGGGAAACAAAAATAGTTGAAGTTTGATGTGAGGATATTCAGTATCCTCCAGTTCAATCTCAGGAGATAGTGTGTTCAATAGATTGACACACATATCACAGATGTAAAAGAAATAAATACAATAGAGCAGTTATGATGAGAAAGAGTTTAGAAGGATCTATGTGTTTTTAGTTTAGCTCTTAACTACTTGGAATGAGAAATTTAGAAGTTCGAGTAAATCTCTGGAAGTTGTTTCTAAAATAGAGTGTCGCAATTCCCGGTTCTAGATTTCAGTTTTCAGCTTCTGATGTTGATCAAGAGGTGATAAAGCATAGAATTCAAAAGCGAGTTTGTCTCAGAATGATCTTCATGATTCTTGTGGGTTCAGAGTATTAGTGCTGGATGGTTCTTCTTTGATATAACAAGTAAGATCTATCACACTTCATATGCCACCCTTCTCTTAGTGCACGTATCTGTCTCTTGTATTTGTCACGCCGTATATTTTTCACACGTCTCTCTTTCGGGGTCTTTTCCTTTTATATTTGAGGTCCGACAATAGGAATGTGTAGATCACGGGCATACTTTCTCGTACCTCGTACTGTCCACGATATTGTCTCCTGAAATGTTTAAAATCAACATTAATTAATGTTAGAGAATTTATTTTATCAAATATGACCATTAGAATAATATTGAGAAATTGAAAAAGTATAGATGAATAAGCATCGACAGACTGGTAATGGTAGCCTTCATATCAGTAAGCTTCAACAGTAGGTGCACATCGGCAATCTCCAACTGTAACCTTTAACAGTATGCTTACAATGGTGACCATGTAATGGTGACCTTGTAACGGTAACCTTGTATCAGTAAACTTATATCAGTGACCTTGTAGTTGTAACCTTGTAATGGTAACCTTGTATCGATAGCCTTGTAACATTGAACTTGTCGCGCTAACCTTGTAGCAGTAGCCTTAAAGCGGTAACCTTGTAGAGGTAACCTTGTAACGGTGACCTTGTACCAGTGACCTCTATAACAGTGAACTATGTATCAGTAACTCTATAACAATAACCTTTGTACTTAGATAAATTATGTACTGTAAGATTAACCAATCAAGAAGTGAGATTGAGAGTATATGAATATTACTCTATAAGAATAGGAAACATTAATGAAATATAATTAGCATAGAATGAAGACATGGTTCTCACTTAAATGAAAACAAGATTTGGGATTATCAAAATATGATTTGGGATTATCAAAATAATGATTTGGGATTATCAAAATAGCTGAGTCCAAACACACTCCATTTCACACAACCACACACACACACACACACTCACAATTGGTGTTAACCTTGATGTTGGAACTTCACATCCATACTTTTCCCTTTGATGGCGGTAATTCATGATCATTATCTATCCCATTCTATTCACACTTAACCATTTAAACCAACAACCATGAAAACATATTATTTTCTAACCCATTTCAATAAAACTATACTTTTACTGAAAACACTTTTCTATACATCAAAACCAAACAAAAATTTTAAAATCAATATTTTAAAATCATGTTACAACTTTCACTTTACACCAAAACACCCAATTTTTACAATTCCATAAACCATCACCAAAGAGGGTTTCCATCAATAATTTCACAAGAAATTCATAATAAATTTCAATAAAAACAATAAATATGAAATAAATCCTTATAGTTCTGATAATAGGAGTTGAGAGTCAAGCCACATGGCTCAGAAACTATGGAAAAAATAAATAAAGAAACTAATTCTTTAACAAAAATAGATTGAAACACCAAAATCCTTCCTTATATCTATTTCCATAACATCAACACAACCATATCTCATCATGAGTGGAATCTCAAAACCTAGATCCATCCCTAATGGATAGGATCTCTCATTCTAATAGAGGGAATAAGAATAAACTAAGGAAAAAAAAACAAATAACAAAGACTTACCAAGAAATCTGATCTCCAACGCACCAAGAAACACTAACATATCACTCATGAATCAAGGGGAATGGTATCCAAGGCCTTTGGGAAGAGAGGAAATCATGTTAGGGTTGAATTAGTAAAAAACATAGGTTTAGATGAAAATATGAATTAAATCTACAATTTAGGATCTATTTTTTTTCCATGCATGATTAGGGAACACGATTAGGCAAACTGTGCACTAATCATTCATATGACTCTTTCCCCAAAAGAATAGTTACTCCTAGGAAAGTGCATAGTTTTTCAAAAACATGAAACTAATTGTACACCTAACTAGTTCCCACTACCTCACTATACATGGTTTTATATAGAAGTTTCATGTTTTTTACTAAACATTCTCAAACCATAAAATTTCAGAAAATCCCCCAAAAACATTACAAAAGTCCTCCAAAATCTCCCATACATCACCCAAACAATTTAAAAACATAAAAAACACAAATAAAGGGAAACTTAATTGAAATTGGGGGTGCTATAACATCAACCTGAAGCCATTCCTATAAAAATAACAAATGGTTAGAGCTCTTGAACTTGGAATATGGAATAATTAACATTAATTAATTAATATTTATTTTATTTCATTTAATGTTTAACCTATCCCAAGTTATACCCATTTATAATATAGGTGAAAAGAAGAATGATGCATGATTATTTCCTAGGTATCTATCCCACAACCTGTATCAATTTATTTAGTAGGTTTAGAAAACTTAAAGCTTTATTTATCAGATAACATGGGGCCTACATACCTATGTCTTAGTTGGTCTCCCATGTTAATATCACTTACTAAACTTATCTGGAAAAGTTTCCCTACCAAACCATGAAATATCATGTATGACTAACTCCAAAATTCATCCTATTCCTCAACTAAAACCATTAATATAATTCTTTCATAACCCCATTCACCCAAAGAATACCCCTCTAGGGTCCACAATGAGAGAAGGATGATGATGACTACATGAGTCTTACCTCTATTAAGCCTATGGTTAGTGACCAACTTTGAGGGTATAATAAACATACAAATGGTAGGCATTGATCTCTAAGAGAACACACAGAAGAGAGAGATAAGGTAGATATAATAATAAAAAATTTCTCACACAATGGTAAAAAAAATCCCAAGTGCATACATGGAATTTCATATAGTACTAAAACAATCAAAAGGTAATATACAAGTATAAAAAAGTTAAATATATAAGTGACCATGAACCCCCAATATCTCCTACCAAACCCCAAGCTAGTAATATCCATCCCGATCTCTAACCATCTCTAATTGACATGAAAAATGATTTAAATATACATAGGGTGAGAAAAATAGTATACTCAGTAGGATCCTCCCTGGAGCCTCTAGTGTAAAATATAAATAAAGTATACTATATCATAGTGAACAAAAATACTCATAATATAAATAATTATACAAAGTTTCAAACCTCACCATGTCTATTTCCCACCAAGTATCATATACTAGAGATCATATAATATATTATCCACAACCATGGTACCCCACTACCGCTTCCCACCTGGTTTACTGCTCTTGTCCAACGCCACACGTCTTGAGCCATATCTCTCTAAAATTAAGCCAGATCAAAGACACCTAGTCTAAGTATCACAACATGAACCTCATGTATCACATCATCACATCATCCCATCCACATATCCATATATAGTAACAGATTTTTCTCTCGGGGATACCCTAAACCCTATTATATGTATCATACATTAGGTATTATATCTTAATCCATCACAACCCGTACCTCAAGTGTGTACCTCGATCCATCATATCTCATACATGTCATAACTGCAATAATCCTATAGATACTATATTTAGAGATACATGTGTGGGAAATAAAAATAAGCCATTACAACCCCCTACACACATATATGAGAAAACTAACCACCATGAATACCAGTACATAGTACTATAAAGAGTAGAGAGTGAGGTTGGAGAGGGTATCCATCCATCAATCTTCCCACTAAGATGTTGATGAGAACACCCTACAAGAGTATAATGGGTGTTAATCATCCAAACCATCATGTTTGGGGTAACATATGAAATAATAGG
The DNA here is from genome assembly GCA_963277665.1 of Viscum album. NCBI lineage: Eukaryota > Viridiplantae > Streptophyta > Magnoliopsida > Santalales > Viscaceae > Viscum > Viscum album. Next base: position 386,769,955 of record OY728160.1, on the reverse strand, counting down.
ATATATAGGATATAATATATCCGACAACCACACTATGGGCTTAACCTAGTCTTATACACAACTATAGCTAATTCCACTCAGACTCCCAGTATCACTGCTAAGACTAGATATCCTATAAGGACACAAGCATTTAAAATAGCTACATTAAATTAATTTATTTAAAATGAAAAATTCAATTTACAATAATTAATTCATTATCCATTAATTAACCATCAAAATTATTCAACATTAAACATTATTATCCATCAAAGCCACATCTATGCCCTCCAAGAATAATCAAAACCAAGTGTAAAATTTCTCAAGAGTAACATCTCATTTTCATTCTAGTAACACCAAACCCATGTTTTAAGTCAATCATTAAACATTAATAACATAATTCTATAATTCTAGATACTCTAGGAAAAAAAATCCTAAGATTCCATCAAGTTAAAACATGCAACCAATCACATTCAACAATCTTAATTATTGGAGAAAGGAATACAGATAAAACAAGTAACTTGGATAATATCCATTAAACAAATTTATAACAATAAAGAAACCATATTTCATCACAAAAATGGGTAATATTAGATTCAACCTATTACATCGTATCCTATGCCATTCCTGACACCCAAATGCATGTCCCGATGAATCTCTCCATCAAAGGCATCAACTTCTACCACATCATCCGGGCCTCCCCACCCCATATCACATCAACCACCTAGGCTCATCCATCCTAGGATCCTAACACATCACATGGAAAATATCATATCAAAATAACATTATAAGGTGAAACAAAAAATATATTCAATGGGGGAATATAGGAACTAAAAATAAGGCATTCATCCTTCACCTAAAAATGGACTCACTCAACCCCAAACATAAGGCATCCATCCTTTATAAGAAAACATACACTCACGACCCTAAAGGTTTATCTATAAATAACAACATGTTATTATTACATATTTAATTAATAGATTTATTATTCAAAGTTTCTAACTATCGTCAACTTAAAGCATCAATCTATAATAAAATATCAAATTTTCGACATGCTATAAGAAATAATTATAGCTTTAAAACACTTAAAGAAGTTCTGTTATTATTGAACATTCCTTATTATTATTATTATTATTATCATAAATAATTAACATGATTCACGTGCATTATCAATTAAATTAACACACGGATCAACATTTTCAATTAAAAATGTATAGATGCATAAATTTTAATATCATCAAATTAAAAGAAACAAAAAATTACAAACATACATCTTCTTAAATTATTAATCCAAATAACAAATTTATTATATCTTTAAATTATTTACCATTTTCAATAAATTTAAACATGCTAAAACATGAATAAAAACTTGAAAAAAAATCACAGTATAGATTTCAAACTATCTAGAAAATCAATAGGTAAGTTGTTATCACAGTACAAAGAAAAAACATGACTTCATTAAGAATAAACCAATTTCATTCTCTAATTTGGGTAAATGTTTATTAGGTTAAATAAATTACAATACAAAGGTATAAAACATGATAAATTTATGATTTTATGTAAATAAAACAAAAAAAATAAATCCCCTACCTTGAAGGAATCAACATTATTCACATGAGAACAGACCAACGTTGTAGATCCTGATAACCTCTCCCATAAGAAGAATGAATCCCTCCAAGGATTCCACACAAAAACCATGAAAATAACAAAAAAACTTCACTAGAATATATAAAGAAGCTTTAATTTCATAAAAATAAAGAAATGGGGGGAAAAATATCATAGAACTACAAGATAACCAGGCCGAACTAACCTCAGATCATCGTAGATCCAACACAAAAAGTCAGAATTTGACCCACTTTGATGGGATCCAGAGACACCTAAAGAAAATTATTTAGAATCCTAGATCATTGGGAGATAATAAATAGGGTTTGAGAAAACCCGTGGTGTTGTAGGTTATAAAGTGCATTGCACAAGGGATATTTACAGCACAATCTTCTCGTTTATGTTATAAACATGTCAAACCTTAAGATTCACCAAAAAATGTATTGCCTCAAACCATAAGAACCGTATTTAATTCAAATAATAAATTTTAGGTTTATAATGTAATTTACATGGGATGAAAAGCACAATATGTCAAACCCTTCAGGCCATAAGTTTCACTTACACTATAAAACACACTTACACCACAAACCACTTATTATGACGTAAATTCTCCCCACTTCAAGATTTTAGTATTCAAACACCACTAAAACTATAATAAGACTCTTCTGAGCTCTATGGGATTCAAAAAAATGAAAAGGGTCAGACTAGATGGATTCAGGCCCATATAAAAGGCTTCCTTTTATAATTGAGGCATGCAAAAACCTTTATATACTCAAATTTTTTTATATAATATATGTATTACTCAATTCAAGTGAATACAAATTATCATAGTTTCCAATATTATAAGGATATGGTCCGAATACAAACAATAAAATTATATTTAAGAAAATTTTCTATGTTATTATGAAGCCTTGTTGTAACGGCCCGACCCCAGTTACCCAGAGTTGGTGCATTATTTTAATACATTGGCATGATTACAAGGAATCAAGTCCCGAAGGACCGATCGGTTTAGCAGTCTTGGAAAATATATTACACACATGAATGTTACAATACACTTTATAACATACAAAACAACATAAATAATCCTTTATGAACACCATTATTCCCTTGGCTTAACCCTGCATATCAATCACAATACACTTCTTGGAATCCTCGGAAAATAAAACATAGAAAGGGGTGAGCTCAAATGCTCAGTAAGGGTAAACAATACAGTGGAAACATTCAAAAATAAGCATAAACATTTAAGGCAATGTATAAATAAAAAAAAGTCTTTTAAACTTGAACTTCAGCATACTATGACAGAAATAAAATGAAATAATGCCATTTACTTATTCACATGGACATTCTACTAGTCGAATAATCACAGACAATATCACTAACCACTTTCATAATGATGGAATGCATAATTCTGAACTTTAATTTCATTGTCAAGGCCTCATGCCAAGACCAAGGGGCTAACTGTAACTGGAACCCAACCCGGAGTGCCTCTAATAACTGGACACCAACCCAGAGTGCCTCTAATAACCGGAAACCAACCCGGAGTGCCTCTAATTACCGAACACCAACCCGGAGTGCCTCTAATAACCAGACACCAACCCGGAGTGCCTCTAATAACTGGACACCAACCCAGAGTGCCTCTAATAACTAGAAACCAACCCATAGTGCCCTTAATAACCATACACCAACCCGGAGGGTCTGCTGTAACCAGACCCTAACCCAGAACATACTAGTTCAACACATTCATCTTAAGAAGAGGATGAAATATAACATAAACATTCGTATTAAAACTAGCATACGAAATTTCAATAGTTTACCCATAAACCATGAATGGTATAAAAATAACACATCCACATTCAAACATATCACAAAACCTTCAACATAATATGGAATATTTTTATCATGATAAATCAGCTTTAAAACAAGTTTAAAATATATTAAAGGATCTTGACATGGACGAAAATGATTTGTAAAACTCTTTGAGAGAAATACACCTTTTTCATGAAAACATTTAAAAGTCACACAATTTAGAAAAGAAGTCATTTAAATACATTTTTGAATCAAAGTGTCCCATACCACTTTGAAACTTTTGAAAGTAATTATCATTTTAAAAACATTCAATTCCATATAAATAAATCCTTAAAAACCATTTTGAATACATGGACATTAATGAGGAAGATTTAGAAGAATAAATATTTAAAACATTTGAAATGATGTTTTAGTAAAAAAATTCCCTTAAAATAATCCCTTTGAAAACTCTTTCATAAAACATGGACATTGATAATAAATATTTCCTTGTAGATACTTACGTAAAAAAAACCTCGGATAATAAAGAGATTGTGAAATTAACCCTTACCAATTTGGTAACTTACGAAACATAAAACCCATGAAAGAGGTATCATACAATTAAATACACATAAATTAAAGTGTATTGCACAAAGAATACAATTATGGGAAGTACATACACCACACAAAAGGTAATAGTGGCAATATGGCATGAATCTCACGGGAATAAGGAGTGAGATGAAAACCCCTTACCTTGCACTTTCCTTTAGTCGAGGGAATGTTTAGCCTCCTGTATGAAGACTATATCATGTTATTAAATTATAACAGAACCATATTAATATTTATGATATCATACATTATTCATTTATGACTTTATACTTCCCATTTAATAATAATTTCCATGTATTATTAATATTTTGGGTAATAATCGCTTTCTTTATCGTACGTGTTTTAACTTGTTACTCTTGATTGTATCACATAGATCATGATTTAAATACTTAAAGAATATAAAACATTAATTATTTATCATATATATTTAGAATATAAATATTTATAATATACTTATATATTAAATGGAAAACACCGCTTATGGAGACGGTAGTCCGTACGTACGCATAAACGTTGTTTCCATTTTTACATAGTATTGAACGAAAGTAAGTGAATAAGATATATGTAGGTAGATAAATACTTATATATATAAATATATATATATATATCTCTAGTAGGATTATTATGTCATATATTACATACTTATTAGTAATATATATATTTTTATAATCGTCGATGAATGGTGAACTTGGAAATGAATCTCATCGCGTCGTGGAGATGGTAATCCGTACGTATGCACGAGCGAAAATATCATTCTTTTGATATTAATATAATATATAATTGGATGGTATATAATATATACATAATTTTTATCATGTTATATTTATTATTTACATAAAATACACATCATTATTATACCCATACAAATAATAATGTATTGAATAACAATTACACCACGACGTGGAGACGGTAAGCCGTACGTACACACGTATGGTGACATGTCATTCAAAGGGTGGATAGAATAATGAATTTGGTTGTACCATATTTATAATAACATCACATTATATAAAATATAATAGAGTTATTATTTTATAATGGAAACAACAAATAAAAAGGAAGTTGAAGAAGAAAGGAACTTGAAAGAGGGTGGTGAAATCATTACCTCTTCTTCGGGTTCTTCTTTTTGATTTGATCAAAAGGGATCCTTAGGTTGACTTTCTGATAAAACTAAGGTCTCTAGGATGAAGGGAGTATATTTTAGAGTGTATTTGGGAAGGTTTTGGCCGATCCAAAAGGCTTAGAAGGTTTTAATTAGAGAGAAGGGGGAGTGCCCTTTTATAAGAGGGGTGAAGGGCATCTTAGGAAAAACTTAAAATATTATTTTATAATAAATTCATATTCGGTTTATAATGGCTCCAAAGTTTATTATTTAAATTATAAGGTGGGTATAGGTCGAAAAAAACTCAACCAATAGGTTTTAGACAAGTTTAGGTTACCATTTTAACCTTATTATTTAGATTTAACTCTAAGTTAAATAATTTAACTTTTACCATGTCTTCTTGTATTCTTACACTATATGGTTAATGAAATTACTATATACTGCCAATAGAACCCCAATTGGTTCATTAATGTCATATATATTATTATATAAGTCTTTTGGACGAACCTTATATTTTTAGGACCATTATATCAATTAATAATATAATATTTTTTAAAAAAACCATTTTATGTCAATTTTGACACTATTTGGTATTTGTTGTTTTGTTAAAATAATAACAACATGATTACTTTAAAAAAAATACATTTAATCAATCCTAACATGTCATATTCACCTAGAAAATTCGTGGATTTTATAAAAACTTTGAAATTATATTTATTTTAATATTTATAATACCATTTATTTGATTCTTTCATGAATAAGGTAATTACTGCATCATCATTGTGTCATAAATAGATTTATTTATTTTATGTCTAAAAAATATAAATAAAATACCATGATGTAGGAAATATTTTTATCTTTCTAATTAATATTTATAATCGAATTTATCTTATGTAAAACCCCATATTAAAAATGTTTTAGTTATTAAACTTTGATTTTAACTCTTTTAACTCTTCTTTGAATTAAATAATAATAAATGTTCTAATCTAATCCAAGTAGACCTAAATGATAATATTTTATTCCTAAGGTTGTTTTTGGTCGAGATAAACTTGTCCAATATAATTATGACATGTGTGAGGGTAATATTAATATCATTTTTACCCTTAAATACCCTATTTACTTTTAATCGTGGTAAATAAACGTAAAAAGTTACTATTCAAAAAAAATTATTTTCATCTCATTGAACCACATTTTACTCCTTTATATTAACCGTGTCTCTAGGATTTTTGAAATTCAGCTCACAGAAGCGGTAAAATTATGTTTTATGTAAATTTGCAAAAGCTCCTAGGAGGTGGGTAAAAGACGGTGAAAAGTTCAATAAAATTTTTGTATATCTAAAATTATTATAAATTGAAACCAATGAATTAAATTGAACTTATATAGGTATTATTTATCTATTTTGACATTAAATAATTTAAATAAAATAAATAATTATTTAAATAAAAATTTGGTTTTAAACTATAACTCAATGTTTTTCACTATTCATCAAAAATTAAAAGTTTTCAGAAAAATACCAAAAATTTACCCTAAGATCATTTTGATATTCTGAATTCAATAATGAAGTATATTTTACTAAATTCAAAACATATAAGTTTCATTTATTAATTTAAAATTAATTCCCGCTGTAAAAAAAAGCGTGTTTTTAAGAAACAATAACTATCAAAAGATTGACACTTGTTTATGTCCGGTATAAATGTGAAATTATGTCCAATGAACAACATTGTATTAAATTGTAAAAATATATTCTAAATATAATTTAAAACCACTCAAATTCAAAATTTTTTACTATTAATTATTTCGATTAAAAAATTTGTTTTTAATTAAAATTTAGTAATTTTCACTATTCGTCAAAATATGAATGTTATCAGAAAAGTACCAAAAATTCACCCTAAGATAATTTCGATATTCCGAATCCAAAAATTAATTCAATTTTGAACAATAAAATGTATAAAATTTCAAAAAGTAGGTATTACAATTCATAACGGCTAGTTTGATTGGTTATGGAGTGTGTTAGAACTCAAAGTTGCGTACAACACACGCTACTGTATTATTCAAGGAGAAGCATACCATGGAATCTTGGGGTGTTATATTCTCCCCTCCTTCAATAAATTGCATCCTCGCAATTTATGCTCGGTATTGGAAACTTGGGGTTGACGTTTCAAAATATCTTAGTTGAAATCCCACATCAAAAAATGAATTAATGAGGCCTCTATTTAAAATAAAGAGTGGTAAGTATGAAGGTTACCCAAAATAACACATACTAGGGTTCCATGTAGGAAAATATGGATATGTAAGAGAACTTTAACCATCAATATCTGATGGAGAGTGGTAGATAACATGGCTATGAAAAGGCCAACAATCACAAAGCCATAAATTTGTGATGATCTAAGGTACCATCTAGGACAACATTTTTGTTCAAAGTTCATTTTCTTAATGTTGAGGAATTTATTTATGAGATTGGATAAGATTATAAGGAGATATACTAACTTTATAATTATATTTTTATCCATTAATAAATTTCTACCACAAACTCATCTTTCACCCCAAAACATATTACAACTCAAAAATACTCTATTTATCCTAATCGTATACGGTTCCAAATATAATGAATTTATAATTCACATATCAGACCCTTTTAAAAAATAAACTACATTATACCATCCAGGAACTTCACATAGTCCAGTAGTAGGCGATAAATCCCAATCACACTATGGTTGTGGGTTTGATTCTCGTAGCTTTGTCCGATGTGACGGGTTGTCATACGGTCTGCGTGTTGTCCTTTTATAAAAATCCAAAAATAACCTTTCAAACTTAATCCATTCCAACCTTTAGACTTATTCAAAATACTACTATCCAAACTCACAGTACAAAATTTATAAGGAAGTTAAACACAATGAAGATCCTTTTTTCCATGTAACAACATGTGAAAACATTCACCATGTATTATTTTAAAACATGGTAACATCCTGAATTACCATAAAATATTATTGATTACATTCATACTCCCTTATTCTTTATAGAATACTGGATATAATCCTTCTATCAAAAATGATGTAAACTCCGGAAATGAAAGATCATTAATTAGTTTCAAGGTATTCTAGAATATCCAATATAATTTACCCAAATCAACCATATCTTATTCCAAAATTAGTACCTCAATATTAGGACCATATTAAGGTTTATCTTTCCTTTAACCATGTAATTTCCAAAAAGTTTGACTCACTGTAGAGTCAATTTTCTTAGTACCATAAAATCTAAAATCCTTAATGAAATAGTACTACTGTACAATCCTTATTTATTTCCAGTACATCATTGATACAACACTTCAATGAAATAATTCCAAAAAAACATAAGATCACTAGTCATTCCTCTTTATCTGTGGTAGTATCATAACTTGATTATTATCCAATAGCATCATTTGCGGCATAGTCTGAGGACTGGGACATTGGTTCGCATAGTGTCCAAACTCCTTGCAGATGAAGAATTTTACATTTGAAACCCTTTTCTTACACTTGCAGTCACGTACTTGGTGTCCTTTTTCTCCACACTTATAACATACTCCCATTAACTTCAATCATTTTCCAAGGAGATTCTTTCCACAGTTATCACATAGGGAAAAATCCTTCTTTACCGTCTTCCCTTTATCTGTCCTTCTCTCTACCATCCTTTTCTTCTCTGGCTTCCCTTCAAAGCCACAGGGCTCTGAAAATTCTTTACTTATCTTATCAACACATGATATTATTTCTTCATATGCTGATAATAGGTGGGAGAATATTTCCCTTCTAAATTCTGGCTTAGGACCATAAAAGATATGATCCTTCTTACTCTTTGGATCACGTGTATTGCTGGAGTTCTCATTCCTTCTACTGGGCGCCATTTCTAAACAATGGCATACACTAGATTAGTTTATGAATAACAATACCTAATCCCGAACTTTTAAAACACTTAACATAAAGTTTATAGATATAATCCATAATCATACAAATGTTTTCTTTGAGTAAGTATATACTCATAATCCCTTTATAATGGTTTGTAAAGAAAATGATAATTATCCTAATCATATCCCCTGAGAGTGTCGTAACCAAGAGTGCAACAAAACCCATTGTTATGCACCATTTCCTATTCGTGTCTAGATCAAAGTGGTGTTTTTGGGTTTTACCCCTAGGTACATCTGTTCCAGAGCCGCCTCTACCTGATTGTCTCCAGACAGGGATTTATTTTCTTGGAAAACTCACAAAATATCTACATTACCAAAATTCTAGAAAGTTTTTATATACTAATCCTCAAAGTATATCTTAGGGTAATGTGCTCTAATCAGAGTTTATCTAAATCTAGTTTCTAAGGTTATTGCTAAACATCCTCTGATACCAACTGTAACACCCCGACCCCAGTTACCCAGAGTCGGTGCACTATTTTAACACATTGGCATGATTACAAGGAATCAATTCCCGAAGGACTGATCGGTTTAGCAGTCTTGGAAAATAGATTACATACATGAATGTTACATTACACTTTATAACATACAAAATAACATAAATAATATTTTATGAACGCCATTATTCCCTTGGATTAACCCTTCATATCAATCACAATAAACTTATTGGAATCATGGGAAAATAAAACATAGAAAGGGGTGAGATCAAACACTCAATAAGGGTAAAAAATACAGTGGAAACTTTTGAAAATAAGCATAAACGTTTAAGACAATGTATAACTAAAATAAAAGCCTTTTAAACTTGAACTTCAGCATAATATGGCAGAAATAAAATGAAATAATTCCATTTAATTATTCACATGGACATTCTACTAGTCAAATAATCACATGCAATATCACTAACCACTTTCATAATGATGAAATGCATAATGATCAACTTTAATTTCTTTGTCAAGGCCTCGTGCCAAGACCTAGGGGATAAATGTAACCGAAACCAAACCCGGAGTGCCTCTAATAACCGGACACCAACCCAGAGTGCCTCTAATAACCAGACACCAACCCGGAGTGCCTCTAATAACTAGAAACCAGCCAGGAGTGCCTCTAATAACCGGACACCAACCCGGAGGGTCTGCTGTAACTAGACCCCAACCCAGAACATACTAGTCAAACACATTCATCTTAATAAGAGGATGAAATATAACATAAACATTCATATTAAAACTAGCAAAAAAATTTCAATACTTTACCCATAAACCATGAATGGTATAAGAATAACACATCCACAGTCAAACATATCACAAAACCTTCAAAATAATATGGAAGATTTGTATCATGATAAATAAACTTCGAAACAAGTTTAAAATCTATTAAAGGATCTTTACATGGATGAAAATGATTTGTAAAACTATTTGAGTGAAATATACCTTTTTCATGAAAACATTTAAAAGTCACACAATTTAGAAAAGAAGTTATTTAAAGACATTTTTGAATCAAAGTGTCCCATACCAATTTGAAGCTTTTGAAAGTAATTATCATTTTAAAAAAAATTCAATTCCATATAAATAAAATCTTAAAAACCATTTTGAATACATGTACATTAATGAGGAAGATTTAGAAGAATAAATATTTAAAACATTTGAAATGATGTTTTCGTAAAAAAACTCCCTTAAAAGAATCCCTTTGAAAACTCTTTCATAAAACATGGACATGGATAATAAATATGTCCCAGTAGATACTTACTTAAAAACAACCTCAGATAATAAAGAGATTGTGAAATTAACCCTTACCAATTTGGTAACTTACGAAACATACAACCCATGAAAGAGGTATCATACAACGAAATACAGATAAATTAAAGTTTATTACACAAATAATAGAATTATGGGCAGTACATACACCACACAAAAGGTAATAATGGCAATATGGCATGAATCTCACGGAAATAAGGAGTGAGATGATAACCCATTACCTTGCATTTTCCTTTAGTCGAGGGTACGTTTAGCCTCTTGTATGAAGACTATAGTATGTTATTAAATTATACCAGAACCATATTAATATTTATGATATCATAAATTATTCATTTATGACTTTATACTACCCATTTAATAATAATTTCCATGTTATATTATTATTTCGGGTAATAATCACTTTCTTTATCGTATGTGTTTTAACTTGTTACTGTTGATTGTATCACATAGATCATGATTTAAATACTTCCAGAATATAAAACATGATTTATTTATCATATATATTTAGAATATAAAAATTTATAATAGACTTATATATTAAATGGAAAACACCACTTATGGAGACGGTAGTCCGTACGTACGCATAAACGCTGTTTCCGTTTTTACATAGTATTGAACGGAAGTAAGTGAATAAAATATATGTAATTATATAAATATTTATATATATAAATAAATATATCTCCAGTAGCATTATTATGTCATATATTACATACTTATTAGTAATATATATTTTTATACTCGTCGATGAATGGTGAACTTTGAAATGAATCTAATCACGTCGTGGAGATGGTAATCCGTACGTACGCACGGGCAAAAATATCATTCTTTTGATATTAATATAATATATAATTGCATAGAATATAATATATAAATAATCCTTATCATGTTATATTTATTATTTACATCAAATACACATCATTATTATATCCATCCAAATAATAATGTACTGAATAACAATACACCACGACATGGAGACGGTAAGCCGTACATACGCACGTATGGTGACATGTCATTCAAAGGGTGGATAGAATAATGAATTTGGTTGTACCATAATTATAATAACATCAATTTATATAGAATATACTAGATTTATTATTTTGGAATGGAAACAACAAATAAAAAGGAAGTGGAAGAAGAAAGGAACTTGAAAGAGGGTGGTGAAATCATTACCTCTTCTTCGGGTTCTTCCTTTTGATTTGATCAAAAGGGATCCTTAGGTTAGATTTAAGATCAAACTAAGGCCTCTAGGATGAAGGTAGGATATTTGAGAGTGTATTTGGGCAGGGGTTGGCCGAGCAAAAAGTCTTAGAAGGTGTGAATTAGAGAGAAGGCGAAGTGCCCTTTTATAAGAAGGGTGAGGGGCACCTTAAGAAAAACTAAAAATATTATTTTATAATAAATTAATATTCGGTTTCTAATGGCTCAAAAGTTTATTATTTAAATTCTAAGGTGGGGATAGGTCGAAAAAAACTCAACCAATTGGTTTTAGACAAGTTTAGCTTACCATTTTAACCTTATGATTTAGATTTAACTCTAAGTTAAATAATTTAACTTTTACTGTGTCTTCTTGTATTCTTACACTATATGGTTAATAAAAATACTATATACTGCCAATAGAACCCCAATTGGTTCATTAATGTCATATATATTATTATAAATGTCTTTTTTCAGAACCTTAGATTTTTAGGACTATTATATCAATTAATAATATAATATTTGTTTTAAAACTTATTTTATGTCAATTTTGACACTATTTGGTATTTGTTTTCTTGTTTAAATAATAACAACATGATTACTTAAAAAAATACATTTAATCAATACTAACATGTCATATTAACCTATATTTTTTTTGATTTCATAAAAACTTTGAAATTATTTTTATTTTAATATTTATAATACCTTTTATTTGATTCTTTCATGAATAAGGTAATTACTGCATCATCATTGTGTCATAAATAGATTTATTTATTTAATGTATAAAAATTATAAATAAAATACCATGATTTAGGAAATAGTTTTAGATTTCTAATTAATATTTATAATCGAATTTATCTTATGTAAAACTCGATATTAAAAATGTTTTAGTTATTAAACATTGATTTTAACTCTTTTAACTCTTCTTTGAATTAAATAATAATAAATGTCCTAATATAATCCAAGCATACCTAAATGATAATATTTTATTACTAAGGTTATTTTTTGGTCTAGATAAACTTGTAAAATAGAATTAGGACATGTTTGAGGGTAATATTAATATCATTTTTACCTTTAATTACCCTATTTACTTTTAACTGTGGTAAATAAAAGTAAAAAGTTAGTATTCACCAAAAAATATTTTCATCTCATTGAACCACATTTTACTCCTTGATATTAACCGTGTCTCTCAGATTTTCAAAATTCAGCTCACAGAAGCGGTAAAATTAAGTTTTATGTGAATTTACAAAAGCTCCTATGAGGTGGGTAAAAGACGGTGAAAAGTTCAATAAAATTTTTATATATCTAAAATTATTATAAACTAACTCAAATTAATTACATTGAAATTATATAGGTATTATGCATCTATTTTGACATTAAATATTTTAAATAAAATAAATAATTATTTAAATAAAAATTCGGTTTTATACTTTAACTCAGTGTTTTTCACTATTCCTCAAAAATTAAAAGTTTTCAGAAAAATACCAAAAATTTACCATAAGATAATTTTGATATTTTAAATTCAATAAGGAAGTCTATTTTACCAAATTGAAAACATAGAAGTTGCATTTATAAATTTAAAATTAATTCCCGCTGTCAAAACAGAAAGCATGTTTTTAAGAAATAATAACTATCAAAAGATTGACACTTGTTTATATTCGATTTAAATGTGAAATTATGTCCAATGACCAAAATTGGATTAAATGTTAAAATTATATTCTAAATATAATTTAAAACCACTCAAATTCATAATTTATCACTATTAATTATTTCGATTAAAAAGTTGTTTTTAATTAAAATTTAGTATTTTTCACTATTCATCAAAATATGAAAGTTATCAGAAAAGTACCAAAAATTCACCCTAAGATAATTTCGATATTATGAATCAAAAAATGAAGTCAATTTTGAAAGATAAAATGTATGAAATTTCAAAAATTGGGTATTACAATTCATAACGGATAGTTTGATTGGTTATGTTGTGTGTTAGAACTCGAAGTTGCGTACAACACACGCTACTGTATTATTCAAAGAGAAGCGTACCGTGGAAGCTTGGGGTGTTATACTTGTCCCTATATTTTAACCTTTTAAACTCATTTTACCCTTAATTGAGGTGATAAATATTTACCATGGTAAGTATTCATTATGGAAAAAAACTAAGTTAAAAATTTTACTTAATATTAATTATGATGATTCCAAATATGGAATTTTTTTATAAGATTAAATTTCCATAATATGTAAGAAGTAATTTTAATATAAGTTTACAAAATGTAATGAAAATAAATTTTATAAAAAAAATCAAATTTTAAGCATAAATATGATTTAAAAAAATAAAGTATAATTATTCTTTACCTTGAATTAATTAAAAATTTTAAGATAAAAAGAGACTTATTTGGCTTGTAAACAAAACTAAAACTGAAATGAACCTTGTGAATACTTGATTAAGAGATAAGAATCAAAAATAGTTCTTATTTGAATAAAAATATTACTTATATTGTCAAAATATTAAACCTATATTTTTAAGTTCAAAATTAAAATTTTAAATTATTTATATTAATTATTTAATATATATTTGGTCTAGAAGATAGATTTAATAGATATTAAAGTCATTATTATACCATTATAATGCTACAAATGTGATTATATTTGTAAAATAATTATTTTTCACTATTCAAAAAAAATCAACCATGTATGAAAAATATAAAAAATATACTATTGAATAATTTTGACTTGATGAATTCAAAAATGAAAATAAATTCATCAAATTAAAATTAATTTTTTTTCATTTAGGTTTTAGTCACATTCTTGAATAATTATATGTGTATTATGCTATAGTTTCTTTGGAATTAAATATTTACTTACTATAATTGAAGTTCAGGTGTTACAGTATTTGGTCTGGGATATTATTTAGTCACATATATATTTAAATGATCTATATATATACCCACTATTATGATTAAATAACCCAATAAAAACACTTTTTTTACCAAATTTCAAACTTGTAGAATTTTACATGCAATTTATGTATTCACAAGGTCTTTAACACACCTATAAATGATTTTATTTTTCTTTATTTATCTTGGAATATATAATAATATCATCAATATATAATTCCATAAATATTTATATTTAATCTCTAAATATTTTATTTATCATATCTGTGATAATTATAGGGGAATTTTAATGTCCAAATTACATCACTATTAATTCATAATGTTAATATATTTTATAGAGGCAATCATAGGTGTTTCTACCCATTTAAAACTTATATTATAATATATTTATCAATAGTTTACCATTATAAAGTATCAATCCACACAAATTTTATCAAATGAGTCATAAATATGGGGTAGATGATACTTTTTATTGATTTTGATCATGTATATTTCATGATAATCAATAAAAAGATGCACTAACCCATACTTATTTATAGTAAATAGGATTAGTGTACCCTATAGTGAATGATTTTGGTGTATAAAACCACTATCTGAATATCCTTGCAGATTCTTATTCAATTTATCCAATTCTATTAGGTATATTATATAAAGAATCTTTAATATGGGCATAACACAAGGTATGATATCCCTAAAAATCTCAACTTTCTGACTTGGGGGAAGGTCATACATATCTTTCATAAATACATAGAAATAATCATACACAATTATTATATCTTCAATTTTGAGTTTTCCCTAATATATTGAGCTAGATATTCCTCATTATTGTACATTAAGACAAATACAAGGGAAGTATTTTCCATTGGTATTTCAACATCATCCTTATGTCGATATATGATAATATAATTATTTTTGATATGAAATGTGTTTTCCCTATCACATAATCCTTTATTACCTAGATATATAGAGATTCAATCCATGCCTAAAATCACATCATATTATACTAAAGGAATAATACATAGTTTTAAAGGATATACCTTTCCAAAAACATTGATTAGAGAATAGTTCTATTCATGGGATGAAATAATAGCACCATTAGATGTTTTTAATATAATTTAATATCTAACTGTAGGGGGGGGGGGGTAAATAATGATTTTTGAAAATTTTCCTGATTTGAAGGAATTTTTCAAACTAGAATCAAATAAGATGATTATAGTTATTGACTGGTTAATAAGTTTAAATTTAACCACATAATTTTTTTAATCAACTTTTTCTATTGTGATCGTATAATCTTTTACTTTATTTGATGTCTTTAGAGGTTATCGATGTCAATTATCCTCATTAACCATTGGATTTATGAATTTATATGCAATGTCACCAAATTATATGCATATAAAGCATTGAATTTTTAGAGGTTTATTTTTTGGGACTTTTTTATCTCCAATTATGCCAATCGGCTTCTTTATATCACTTAGACACACATGTGTTTGTTGACCTTCTCTTCTATACTTAAAGCATTTTCTTATTCATTCAAGGAATTTTCCTAAGTGGTTCCTCCCATATTTTTGGTATGTAAGAAGTTGAATATAAATTTCCCTATAAATTTTAACCTTTGATTTTTCATGATAATATATTTTTCTCTTCTTGTCTCCAAATCCATGAGTATACTTGTAAGACCTGATATTATGCTATAAAAAATTTATTACTACCCAGGTTATTTTATTTTATCACAATAGTATAACAAAAATTCATAGTTAATTTTATTGGAATAGATACAACTACTAATGTATAAAATTTCCTTTAAAGTGTAAATAAACTATATAAATTGAAAATAGTATAATAGGGTAATAAACACATGTAAATAATAGAAAAATAATTTGAAATTTGGGTGCATCATGGTCTCCTAGATATATCAATCTCATAATATAAACTATGAAAAAAATAAAAAATGAGTAAAATAACTATAATTTTGTAAATAAATTATAGATAAACTTGATATAAAATTATAGGAATGAAAAAAAATTGAATAATTTTTTTTGTAGAATTTTTAGGATTATATGGCCATTAGAATAGTAACCTGACTGTTAGAATAGTAACATAACCATTAGAAACATTACATTACCAATGGAATATTAAAATAAATATTAGGTTAAATGAATAATCAACCTTATAAATAATTTTTATTGTCAATTGAATAAGAAAATATAGATACCAAAAATACTATGAAAAAATTATTCATTAAATATAACATAATATAAGTATAAGTGTACAATATTAGATGTTTGATACTATTTAATAAAAAATAAATTTTTATACAATAATTAAACATTAAAACAACATAATTTAGGAATATATTTTAAAAAAATGGATGCCATTTTTGTAATCATTTTGTAGAATACAACTGATAGTGTTTTTTAGTATTTTTCATCAACAATAAAATGTATAGGTGAATAGTAAAATATGATATAAAAACTATATTCTGTAATAGTGATGTATGAATTTTTTAGAGTTTCAATTAGTTAATTAAATACTATAATAACCCATTTAATATTTAATCATAATCCATTTACTATTAAATCAATTGTTTTATCCCTTTTTGGAGAAATAATATTTTATTGCAATATTTTATTCCAAAATACACCTCTCCCCTATAAATAAACCCCTCATCACAAAAATTAATGTCACGCCATAAGAACCTTTCCATGATAATGATCATCCAAATTTATACATAAAATTTCCCTATCCACATTTTGGCAGTGCTTGTATTCTCAAGAGATCATTCTATAAAACCTAAGTAGAATATCAATGGAGGACTTCCAAAAGAAGTGGTATATTATCCCAACACAACATTTTTTATTTTTTTCTTTATATAAATCCTCTAAATCACTTCCATAAATCATTATATAATGAAATAAATATAATTAATATACTAATATTTTATTTTAATAATGGAATATCCATTATCTTACCCCTTCTCATTAATTCTAAAATGAAAATATCACATGAATTCTGATTAGTTAACTGCCACTATTGATGGTGTGTATCATTTTCCTCACTGACTCCATGGATGGGTTTAATATTTTATTTATTTATAATTATTTTATAAATTATTAAATTAAAAAAATGATTAAAGTTAAATAATATTAATGATTAAACAATAAGTCGAGCTTAATACTTGTTTTTAACTAAAAATTCATTCACATATGAAATAAACAGCTATAAGGATGTTGGTTTTAAGCCAATATTAATGACATACATGGATGATTTTAAAAATTTATTTAATGAATAAATATAATATTTATAAATTAATTAATATTTTAGTAATATAAAATGGGAATTATATTATGAATATTAAAAATAAACAATTAGAACCATTTTATGCTCCGAAAACAGGCATACCACAACATTTTTCCAAATTTTAAATAATTTTGGATTATCTATTTAATTATGAAACTTATATGATACTTTAAAACTTTTAAAATAATTTATATTATGTGAACATTTTACAAGGACCATCAATTAATTCTATTATATCGAAGAGATATTTGAACCATAGACTGAACAACACTAAATAACCAACATTAGAAAAATAATATAATAAATGAATGAAATATGAAAATAAATGTATCATAATATATTAAATAAAACTATTATAGTCATTAATGATGTAATTTAAATATGTAATTCAACTATTTAGGATGTTAGAGGAGAATTTGAGTGAGTTAGAACCCAATTTAAGGGGGCACCTTCCACTCTCTTTTGATAATTAAGTTTATGCTTACAATTTCACTTCCTTTCAGAAATAATTTCTCTAAATAAAATTTTTAATTACCCCTATATTAATTTTAGGTATATTCATGTTTTTCTACATCTTTTAAAATAATTTCTTTTAAGATGATGTTTTTTTAACCAATAAATGGGAATGTTTTCTATCTATTTTTATTTTTCAGTTATTCATCCCCTAATTATTATTTTGATGTATTAGTTTATAAACACCAATATCATATCACCAATAATATGGTTCTTTTATAGTTTTGAGATAAATATATATCCATTTATTTTATTTGAATGATACATTTCCTATTCCTTTTGATTTTTAAGGGGGTCTCTCTCAATCTTTAATTTTGGATTTTATCACTTTATCTAATACACATTCAAAAAAAATATTTTATTTTATAAATGAAATATAATATTTATTTATTATTTACTATTTTCTAGGGATTTATATACCTAATAAAAAATATTCAAACTTATATCATGGGATATAAAATTATTATGGGACCACACATATCAATCCTTTCATTTAGAATCATATTCCCTATAATTTATCATGTTATTAAATTTCCATGTTCTATATCTCATTGATATATTTTATAAATTTTTCCACTATTTGAATGAATTCATTGTTATAGACATGAATTTAAACCTGTTACTTTATACATTGTGAACACCATAGATTTACTAATCCAGATTGAAAGGTGGTTACATAGACAATTACTGGTAGATGAAATATCAAAAATTTATATTCACATTATTTGGAGTAATTAAAACATGGATTCATACTCTCAATAGAACATGCCCCCACACTTCCTTCTATTCAAAAAATTTCAATCGTTACTAGTTCTTCTGCTAGTCCCTACCTTGATGAGTTGGTGATGTCTAGAGTAATGCAGGTGTATACTAGTTTATCCCCCATCCATGGAAGACTATTAATCCAAAGTCCCCAACTCTCCACCCCTCATTTACTTCCTATTTCCCCCTACATGGCCTTAGTGTCGTTCATCCCCCAGGTGGTTCCCTCACTTCCCCTTTGAGATTTCCATGGTAAAGGTATTGTAATCTCCCCCATTTCCATGACTTCACCTAGCATGACCTGGCCCCCTCCACCCTAATTGTTTATTCCTTTCCAAGACATCAATAGTGTTTCAGTGCATGTTTTATCATATCTTGTCTCCTCTAATTTCCTTCATTTTCCATCCCTTCATAAGAAATATCCTCAGTTAAAGGTTCCCCAGACTCATCTTCTAATAGGTACACACTCCTTCCCTCTCTCTAGATGCCCTCTAATAGGTATCTCCCCACTTACTAATCAGAGAGATCCTAAGGGGACCAATTCCCAAGGTCAGGCCCTCCCTCTTCTCCTACTATGGTTTCTTTTCCTCTTCCCAAGAGAGTATGTACAAGATCTCAATTTAAACTTCTTCATGAAGGATCTCCTTATCAGTTGAAGAATGCCAAGGCCAAAACCAGACACTGAATCTACCAATGAATTCCTTTATCATCTGGAATAACCATGGTACTAGGGCCTGAATAAAATTTTATTTCATGTATATTGAGCTCCTCAAGAATAAGGCTTCTCAAGTTGCAGTGATTGAACCCAAGAAATGTTCTTCCATGATTTTCGAGTTTGCATGTAGGATCAAAATGTGTAAATTTAAGCATGATAATCACCAAAACATGCACATATGGGTATTCTAGAACTCCAATATATTAGTTCTTATAATCACCACCTTGGTGATGTTTGTGACTACAAAGGTCACCTCAGGATTTCACACCCTCTTTATTTCTATCGTTTATAGAAGTTGTGATTCTCATACTAGGGAATCCCTATGGTATGAGTTGGGTTCTTTCAATCCGAGGGACAAACCATGGATCATGGGTGGGGATTTTAACATTTTCACTAACCTGAGTGAGTATAAAGGTAGGGGTTATTTCCCTCAGGAAGGAAACAAGGAGTTCATTCAATTCATATCTCATAGTGGGCTCTTGGATTTAGGATTCACTGGTGACTACTTCACCTTGTCTAATAATTAGAAGGGTGACCGCTGATCTTATTCATACCTAGATTGGTGCCCGGACAATGTTAATGAAATCTCCAACTTCCAAAATATAAGGTTCATTCATCTTGTTTGTATTATCTCTGATCATTCCCCTATGTTAGTCTCCCTCTCTGATAGGCAATAGGTTGGAAAGAGATTCTCATTCTCCTGCATTTGAATTGATAATCTGAACTTACATAAAAAAATGTATGAGTAGCCACAAAAATATACCAATATTAATTGTTTATATCTTAATATCTATGTGTTTCATTTTCCATAAATAAAAAATTTAGTGCATTTCATAAATTGAACTTCATTTCACATCATTTGGGAAATTCA
Source organism: Viscum album (assembly GCA_963277665.1). Lineage (NCBI taxonomy): Eukaryota > Viridiplantae > Streptophyta > Magnoliopsida > Santalales > Viscaceae > Viscum > Viscum album. The sequence continues at coordinate 386,748,962 of OY728160.1, read as the reverse complement.
TGTTAAAGTTCAAATTTGGTTCCAATCTATCAGATTATTGTATAATTAATTATATTAATTATTTGAATTTCATATTATTTATGCTATTTATCACTTTTTTGGAACGTTTTATCTGTTAGGATTGATCAATGGAATCCCAAAGAATGATGAAGATTTTTGGGCTTGAATGCAGAATTTTTGTGGACAAATCATAATGGGCCTAAAGCCAATCAAACAAAAGTGGAGCCCACATTCCAAGTCAAATGAAGCTAAAATTTTTAATATAGAAAGATAAAATTACGAGAATAATTTTATTTAACTGTGGATAGAGCTAATTCTGAATTTTTCATGATGATGCAGGCGGTCAGAGATGAAGATTAAATTAATGGCCAGATCTGAATGCCCATAAAGTCAGACCACCATTTCAAGCATAACGTCCAAACAGATGATCCAATTTTCAGGAAATTTTTAAATATGTTAGAGGACACAAATTGAAGATATTTGTATTCTACAAAACCTTTATATTCATATATCTTCAATATCAAATTCAAATATCTATTAGGGGAATGAATCTGGTCCTATTTTTGTGGTCAAAGTTGAAACATACACTTTCCTTTGATTTATATCCTAACTTTTGACTCTACTAATTAATAGGGAGGTAATTGATTATTGTGAGTTATAAATAAGGCTCATAATATTAATATATAAGGAGATAATGGTGATGGGAAGTGAAATCCAATTTTTTATTTCAATTATATTGCTAAGATTTCATTTTGTAATCGCACCTTCATTTTTTCCATGTAAGTTTTTCAATAATTTTATTATCTTAATAAAAGTTATTCTTATTATTAAATTATTATTTTACTTTTATTAAACCATTTATACTATTGAATCAAGGTGTAAATTTATTCTCACCATAAATTTTTAATTCCTAACACAATGGTAGAGTATTAATTTTTCTTAATGTTTTTCTTCTTCAATCCCACTTATTTAAGTCTAATTCCCACTTCCATTGATAAAATAACTTCAATGGAGGGATAAAATTTTATGGTTTTAAACTAGGGAGTTTCATGGGGTGAATTGAATGTTATCATATGATCTTAAATTATTTAATCTGTTAACCATTTTAAGAGTTCCTTTCTTTGAATTATCTTCTTCTTTGTCTTTACCGACTTTAACGACTACACATTCTGAGTGCTAGTACGATCCAATTCCTTTGAGTGATCATGAATGTGATACTATAAGTGCATTGGTGATTAGAATTGGTGTTGTATAAGTATTAAATATTAGAATGATATTGGGGATTTATCTCATTTATTAGATTCCTCTTGAACTATTGAACTAAAAATTTATAAAAAAACTACATCTATTCTACCCCTAACAATAACCTTGGATCAACCCATCAAAATTAATTGTTTTAATTCATGTATTTTTGTTTTTTAGTTCATTAATTAAATAACTAGTTATTCAAATCAAATCAACAATGTAGTTGGAAACTTTATAGCCAATCCTCTAACATATTTGAGTGTCTAAAATTTATTTCTTCAATTTCTATGGATTTGATCCCTACATGTACTACAATGAAAACTTATACTAGTAGGGTAAATTTAGGCACAACCAAATTTTGGTACCATTTCCAAGAACCCAAGTAATTTATCTGAGACAATTTATTTTCTCAACTCAAATTCTATTTTCACACCTCCATTTCTATTCTCTCATACCCTTTCTCTTTGTGTCTATCCAAAGAATCTCAAATCATCATTTCTAAATACATCCAATGGAGTATCATAAAAAACATCCCTTCATAAACATAGGATGGAATCAAATAGTAATTCCACATTGGGAATCCCCTCACATATGGAATTTCATTGATCAAAACTTGAATTATTACCCCACACCTGATAACATGTACAATATTTATGATAATGAACATTTAAACAATCAATCTACATCCCTATAAAGGATGATTGCATATATAAATCTTGGGGAAGTCCAAGATGTACAAACTTCTAGAACTCCTAATCCCCATTTTTTTTTGAATAATTGTGTGAGAAAATGGATAAAATGAATTCATAAGTTTCATCACTGATATTATAAATACAAAGCATTGAAACATCTACAAAAACCATGCCTAATCAGGATGTCCATTACTCAACATTGATAGAAGACTCAAGTTACACACAAACTTCTCATGATCAAATCCAAGATGTGATTATTTATATGAGTGGTAAATCTAATTAAAAAACCAAACCATTTATTATCAAACCATCAGATTATTCAAAATGACAAGAAAAAACTGAAAGAACAACTTTAAAATCTGAGAAATCAAATCTTGAAAATGAAGTGAATTTATTTGGGAATTTTGTAAGTCAAATGGAGGAACCAAAGGGGATTTTTTAAGGATTCTTAAATCATGAAGAATTTTATTTTATAAATTCAAATGATGGAAACTTGTATCTGTGGCTTGAATCTCTTTTAGATGGCACCAATAGTGACTTTTCACGATCACCATTGAATGGAATATTAGGGGAAATCATAAAATTTGAGTCCTTACACATTATTTACACTCATCTATAATATTTTTTTGGTTGAAACTTCTTTTTAAATGGAACCAAATCTATTGATAAATTTTGAAAATGAAACTGAGTTTGATTCAATGTCCCAACCTGTGTTTAAATGTCATATCTTACCTGAAATCAAAATTATTGTTCTTCCTTCCCCACCAAAGAATCCCTTCATAGGTGATAATAAATACCTTTCTACTATAATCCATTATTATTTTGAAACCAATGATATTGTAATGATCATTGATGTCTTAGGAAATACTAAAAATGCAACTGAAACAACCATTTCTGGTATTACATGGATTTTCCCACTCATTATAAAACAAAGTATTGTACATGGCAAAAATTCTAAACAAAAAATAAATCTCAATCTTATATAAGTGGGTAAATATGTGGCCCATAAAATGTTTAAATATGGTATTGGATAAGTTGGGGGGTCTAATTCAAGCTAACTACTTTAAACTAAGCACATTCCGGGAGGCAACCCGACTTGTTCATTTATTTTTATTGTTTTTTTTTGTGTTTTTATGTTTTTTTGTTAAGGTAATACCTTTGAGGTTTCTAGTTTTATATGATGTTTTTGTTTATGATATTTAATTGTCAAAAGATTTTATTATTTTCAAATAAAACACATGCCTTCCAGAGTAGAAACCCAACCATCAATCATCCCTAAAGAGTCTACTTGTGACTTGAAGCCAAAGTGATAAAATAATTTTTGACGGGTCATTTACATCAAACCAGGTGATTTTATTACATGATTTAATTTCAAATCACATACCCCCATCAATATACCCAATTATAATCTCTCTCTCCATTCTCTTTAAAAACTAAGGGCATTTTCATTCTATGTGGGGGGTAAAAATCAGGGATTTCAAAAAAATAGTCTTTTAGGATAAAACATAAATTAATAAAAAAATTAAATTCATTATCCTTGAATTTATTAATTTACATTATGAAACATGAAAACTAAATTTAACAATATTTTTAATTCTTTGATCGTGATTTTAATGCATGTTTGAGTTCATGAGCATAGTTTTTGGAAAGTGCGGTTGTTCGATGTGATTTTTCAACGTTTACATTTTTTTAATCTTAATCAAAATGCCACAATGAACTTCCATTTAATCATGGGTGTAAATTTGAGTTTTCCCCCTTTCATCATTACATGGGGTTTGGGGTTACTTTTAGTTTAATTTGAGTATCTAATAAAAAAATAAAAATACTGACCACATAGAGAAATGTTTTTTCCAGATGCATGGTGTTTGGAACTTGGGGATCGTGATTACATAATTATCTTTCCCATAGTTAGGATTTAAATATCTTTTGTAGTGCATGTAATTGAAAAAATGTGTGGTGTTCGATACTTGGGGATCATGACTCTATAGTTGTCTTTCCCAAAGTTTGTCTTTTTCTCTCTATTATGGTTAAAAAACAAACAAAAACCAAAAAAATCATTAAAAAAGGAAAAATAAAAAAAATAGGATACTCATCTTAAGGTTTAATGTGAATATCACCTAACGATTCCATTATTTCCACTTGAATAAGAAAATTGGCCCCATGTTTTTGATGATGATGTTTAACAAATGAATGAGCTTAGTCTAAGGATATTATTATTTGTAAGATGAAGACACAATTTATTAAAAAGAAAGAAGGAAATACATGAGTCTAAAGGAAGGAATCATATTACAATCCCTTTCATAATACGGAAGAAGATCAACCGACAAATCATCCATCCAAGTGATGCTCTGGTAGATTCCCATATTGTCAAGACCATCAGCCACCTTGTTCACTTCACGAAAGGCGTGTGAAGCTATGTAGTTGATCTCAAGGAGCGAATAGGGGAATCTCATCCAAAGAGTAGTGAGCGGCCAAGAAAGATGCACAACTCCATTCCAAATAGCCTATACAATTGTAGTTGAGTCACTTTCTATCCAGATGTTGTTCCACCCTTTTTGTTTGTTGTAGTCCACAACCAAAATCACATCCTTCATTTCTACTTCCAAAGATGTGGCCATGCCACAATTGCTAAAGAAACATACTTGAAGATGCCCAAGGGAGTTCCTCAAGATAGCTCCGTAACTAGTAGGTCCATGGTTTCCCTTTGAGGCTCCATCAATGTTAACTTTAATCCATCCTGGAAGCGGAGGTTTCCAAAAAACCTCAAAGGTGCATCTCAATTGTCTATATATCCCATCAACCTTGAGTTTACAAAGGATCTTGAAATCTCCAACAGAATTATCACAGAAAGCTTTTTGTATTGAAGCAGCATCCGATATAGCAATTTGAATTCTCATGCAACCTGCATGAATACTGAATGAGTAATTTTTATGAATAATGGAGTTTCAAGCATACTAGATAAAGTGAAGTAGCTCCACAACTACTTCTAAAAAAGATTCTTGATTTGTTGTGAAGATTCAAGCTCCACACAACAAATTAATTGGACACAAATAGAGCTATATTGTAACCATCTGTAGTCAAATAGGTCAGTAATGAAATTATAGAGATCAGAGGCTATAGAACAAGATAAAAATAAGTGATTAACATCTTTCCTATGCTGAAAACAAAAATGACACTGAGAACAAAGTTTAATTCCAAAATATTGTAAACAAATATCAGTGGGAACCTAGCTATGAGGAATACTCCAAATAAGATTGAGCCTTGAAGGTTTAATCCAGGGCTTTGAAAAATGTTTTAACCAAGAAAAGTTAATATCAGGATCAGATAAATTATTATTGTAATAACTTTTTGAATTAAGGACCCCATTGTGAGCTGGTTCCCAAGTCAAAAAATCATCATCATTGGTGAAGGAGTAATTATCAACAATACTCATGATGTTGTCAGGAAAGTTAGTATGTACAGAATGGATGGCATCCCTTATAGTACAATTGGTGTTAATCAAAGATGAGTTAGGGGGTAACATCGATATAAGCGGTGTGCCAACCCAATTTTACAACAAAAAGTTTAAAGAAGAATTCACACTAACTGTCCATCTAGCATTAATCATAATATTTTTAAAGGACTGCTTAATGGAGGGCCATATGGAAGACTGGATATAATTACAATTACCTTTTTTGAGATTATGAAGGAATCTTTCTCTAAGGTTGGAAATGGAGTCAGAATTATTATTGACCAGTCTCCAAGAGAGATTGTCTTGTAGAGCGTTATTAAAAAGCTGAAGGTTTTTTATACCAATACCACCTTTTTATAAGGGTTTGCAGCATTTAGAACAGGGAATGGAAACAAGTTTTCTTTAGAGTATGCTTCCAGTCCATACAAAATTCTTAATGAGAACATTAATTTTATTTATGAGACCAGTAGGCCATTCGTAGATCATCAGCGAGTAAACCAATTTAGACACAATGGTGGATTTAACTAAACAAATCCTACCAACCATGGAGAGAGATTTACCCTTCCAGGAAGACAACTGACTAACCACCTACTCAACAATTGGGGAGAAGTAAGTGGATTTAGGCCGTCCCAAAATGATAGGTACCCCCAGATAAGTGAAGGGTAAGGCCCCTTATTTAATTTATAGACTATTGGTAATGTCATTTTCTCTTCTGGGAGAGAAATTTTTACTGATGAAAATAAACGATTTATTCCAGCTGATAGATTGCCCTGAGAGATCTTCATAGTGAGATAAAAAAATTTTAAGACTTGGGATATTTCTTTTATCTCCACGAAGAAATAAAATGATGTCATCGGCAAAGAAAATGTGAGTAGGAACATTAATATTTCTAGCTGCATGAATAGGATGGAGTTTATTTTGAGAAGAAAGTGTAGCGAGAAGTCTACTAAGATAGTCTTCAACTATGGAAAATATAATTGTGGATAAGGGGTCACCTTGTCTGACCCCTTTTAAGCATTTAAAATATCCCTTAGGTGATCCATTCACAAGAATGGAGATATAAGCCGAGTCAAACAAAGTATAAATCCTATTGATAAACACATCATTAAAGCCAAAAGCACAGAGAACTTTGAAAATAAATTTCCAGTCAATGGTATCAAAGGCCTTACGAATGTCGAGCTTAATGGAAACATTACCTCCTCTATTTATTTTATTCAGGGTGTTCATGCATTCAGAGGCAAGGAAAATGTAATCTAGAATAGATCTGCCCTTGATAAACCCAGATTGGTTCCAGGAAACAATTTTATGACAAAGAGAAGAAGTTATATTATCAAGAAGTTTGGATATAATTTTATAAAGGGTGTTTATAGGAGAAATGGGATGGAAAAGATGAATTTCAGAAGCATTATCCACTTTAGGAATTAAGCCAATGAATTGAGAGTTGATACCATGTGGTAGAACTCAATTAGTGAAAAAGGATTTGACGATTTTACAAACATCCACATGAATAGTCTCCCAGTGAATTTTAAAGAAACAATTATTAAAACCATTAGAGCCCGAGGCACTATCGTGGTTCAGAATAAAGACAATGTCTCTTATTTCGTGATCAAGGGGAATGATAAGAAGATAGATGTTGTCCTCCTTAGTCACCAAGTTTGGGATAACCTCAAAGAGAAGTTTATTATTGATGGTAGATCCATTAAAAATGTTTTCAAAATAAGAGACCACATGATTAACAATATCCTCCTCAGAGTTCAAGAGGGTGTCATTATCCTTTAGAAGGGAAAATCAGTTGAGAGGATTTTCTTATCTGTTGAAGAGAATTATAAAACTTAGTACTATGATCACCATCCGAAATCCATTTAGCCTTAAATAATTTCTTACGGATGTTATCCTTAAGAACAGGTAGTTTATTCAATTTCATAGAGATATTTATTTTAGCCTGAGGAACCAATGAGAAATCATAGCAAGTGTTATTGTTTTGAATGTGGGTGAGCTCATTTTCAAGATCAATTATCTATTTTTTACATCTGTTTAGATTTATCATTACACCAATACTTAAGACAAATTTTAAGCCACTTTAATTTGAAAAGGCAGGAAAATGAATCCTTGTGATGATTCATAGACTCCCAACAAGATTTGATAGAAAGAGATCAATCCAAGTCTGAAGACCAAGCATTGTTGAATCTGAAGGGATGGATTGATTTCAGTTTTATAGAGGTGATACTGACTAAAATGGGATGATGATTTGAATTTAGTTTGGGTAATGTAATACCGGACATGCTTTCCTAGAAATCAAGGGCTTGACCACTGGCAAGCGCTCTATCCAATTTGCTGGAAACTACCCTGTTATAGTGCCGACGATACCAAGTATACTTAGCACTAGTGAGATTAATCACTAAAAGGTTGCATTCCTCAATAGCCGCTCTGAATTCCCTCGAGGATATGGAAGATAAAGAAGGTCCAATATTTTCACTTGGATAGAGAATAGCATTGAAATCTCCTAGCACAATCCAAGAATCATGAATGATGATAGATAAATCCAAGATTTCTTTCCAAAGGGTCCTACGATCCTGATATCTCTTCCTAGCATAAACCATAGAACATAAATTATGCTTTTAATTATAATAAAAATCACAAGTGATCATTTTCTCTGAAGAGTGGAAAATGTTTACATTCTACAAAGAGTCTTGATAGAAAAACTAGAGAGATTCAATATCCAACACAATTTTACAAGCACCTAAAAATTTATAACCAAAAGAGAAGAGGTGTCTAAGACTCATAGTATAATTAATTTTGGGTTCATCTAAGGCAAAAAGTTTAGGTTTATAAGTTAAAATAAAATTCTTAAGGACAACAAAAGTGTCAGGTCCAGTAATTCCCTGACAGTTCCAAAAATGATAATCCATTAACACCTTTTGTTGGGGCAAGAGCCCCCGTTTTCCTTCTTAGGTCCCCCCGAGACCTTCTTCTTCCTTCCTTATCTTCTAGGATTTTGAGAAGAAGGTTTTTTGGACTTCATATCTTGATTTCTCATAGAAGAGACATAATATTTTAGAAGCAAAATATATAGGAGTGTTCTGTTCATGATCCAAAGAGGCTACATTATTCTGAATAGCTATGTCCACAGGTTGTGAAATAGGGAAATGAACTTAAGGAACTTCTTCTGGGTCCCCATTTGGGGGCCTTCCACTATTAGTGGACTGTTTAGATTGGTTTTATGAGGTTCTATATTCCTCTGATTTTTTATCAGGAGGCTGAGCCATAATTTGAGAATCACTAGAAGTTTCCTTCAGGCAAGCTAATCCAGATTTAGAGCATTTACCATATAATGTAGGTGAGTTCATAACATGTGAGTTGTCCGGTTCTGGAATTAACAGAGGGAAAGAATTAGTACCTGGGATCTCTATTGGAGATTCTGCAGAAGCCTCTGCTATGTGAAGTGAACCATCATCACTGTTGTGGTTGTCATCTGTATCCATTGGAATGATTTTTTATAAACAATGTATGTTAAATTGTTTTCAGAAAAAGGAATTCAATTTCATATCTTTGAGATAATTTTTGCTCGAGACTATAAAAACTCAAGTTGGGGGGGGGGGTTTGATTATCACCTGAAAGATGACAATATTCATTGTTTATATATTAATATTTATGTTCTTAATTTTTCATAAATAAAATTTTTCATGGATTTCATAAATTGAACTTCATTTCACATCATTTGTGCAATTCATGTTTAAAGTGCATATTTGACCCCAATCAATCATATGATTGTAGAATTAATTATGTTAATTATTTGAATTTGATATTTTGGGATATGATTGATCACTTTGTTTGGAACATTTTATCTTTTAAGATCAATGGATGAATCTTAAGTATTGATGAATATTTTTGGGTATGAATGTAGAAATTTTCTAAACAAATCATAATGGGACTAAGGCCCATAAAAAAAGTGGGTCCCACAATCCAAGCCCAATAAAGCTAAAATTTTAACTATAGAAAGATAAAATTACATGTATAATTTCATTCAACTATGGATGGATCTAATTCTGAAGTATTTAGGATAATTCCAGAATTTAGAGAAGAAGATTAAATTAATGGATAGATATAAATGCCCATAAAGTCAGCCCACCATTTTAAGCATAACACCCAAACTGCTGATCCAATTTGAATGAAATGTGATATATGTTAGAGGAAACATAGTAAAAGATATTTTCCTCTTATGAACCCTTATTATTCTACCATATTCAATGTGAAATTCTAATGTCCATTATGAGGATGAATCTGGTTCGATTTTTGTGGTCAAAGTTAAAACTTCTACTTTCCTTTGATTTACATCCCACTTTTTAACTCTACTAATTAATGGGGAGGGAATTTATTATTGGGGGGTTGAACTAAGGATAATAATATTCCTTTATAAATATATTTTGGTGAAGGGAATTAGTATCAACGTTTTTTTCAATTGTATTTTTGAGATTTCATTTTGTAACCGTACTTTCATTTTTTTCCATGTAAGTTTTTCAATAATTTTAGTTTCTTAATAGAGGTTGTTCTTATTATTTACTTATTATTTTCCTTTTATTCACACGTTAATAACTTTGAATCAATGTGTTAATTTATTCGCACCATAAACTGTGAATTCCTCACACAACGGTGGAGTGTTCATTTTTCTTTATGTTTTTCTTCTTCAATCCCACTTCCATTGATAGAATAACATCAATTGAGGGATAAAATTTTATGGTTTGATCCTAGGGAGTTTCATGGGGTGAATTGAATGTTATTTTATGATATTATATTGTTTAATTTGTTCACTATTTTAAGAGTTACTTTCTTTAAATTATCTTCTTCTTTGTCTTCACTGACTTTAACGAATACACATTCTAAGTGCTAGTATGATTCAATTCCTTGGAGTGATCATGAACTGATCCTCTAAGTGCATTGGTGATTAGCCTCGGTATTGTGTATGTATTAAATTAGATAATGATATTGGGGAGTTATCTCATTCATTGTATACCTCTTGAACTATTGAACAAAAAATTCATTGAAAAACAATTACATCCATTCTACCCCTAACAAAAACCTTGGATTAACCTATCAAAATTAATTGGTTTAATTCAAGTAATTGTGTTTTTTAGTTTGTTAAATTAAATAACTAGTTATTGAAATCAATCAATAATGTAGTTTGAAACTTTATATCCAATCCTCCAACATCTTTTAATGTCTAATGGTTACTTATTTAGTCCTTGTGGATTCGATCCCTACATGCACTATAATTACTGGTTATACCAGTAGGGTAAATTTAGGTGAAACCAGTGCATAAATCATGGACCAGACCCATGTAGAGGAGTAACTGGATTAAACTCCATATTAAGATTCTCCACCTAAAAAGATATCTTTGGTCATGGAGAAATAGTCAACCCATGCCCTCTCAAGATTTAGATGTCTTAAAGGACATTGAACACCTTGAATCTAACCTCAAAGTGGTTTGAAATGATTCAGTTTTTAGTGATCTTATTCATAAGAAAGATAATCTAGCTAATATTATCCTCCAGAAAAAACAAATAGTGTGTGACCAATGGAGAATTAATTAGCCGCACAAAGGTGTCTGGAATAATTCCTTCTTCCACACATGCATCAAAGAGAAAAGGTGATTCACCATCCCAAACATTTTATGTGAGGATGACACTTACACTGATAATCGAGACATCATTGGGGGAATAACTAAGTCTAACTTCAAAACCATACTTGTTGGCCCCAACTCATGCATGCAAGCTGGTTATCTGGGAGTCTAGTGATTTTTCCACTTGGTCTCCACCAGAGATATTACATTCCTCAAAATAAATCATGACATTCAAGAGATTTTTTAGGCAATTAAAAGTCTCAACCCGGATAGTGATCCACTTCCCAAAGACTTCTCGGGTTCTTTATATAGAGATTCCTATAACTTTTTTGGTGGTGACCTAGAAAATGTGGTGCTTTAATTCTTCAAGGGAATCTCCCTTCCTCATTTTTATTATTCCACAACCATGGTGATCTTTCCAAAACTCAAGGATCCTTCTTCCATTTATCACTACTGGCATATTATAATGTTTAACTATCCGTACAAGGTGTTAGAAAGAATCCCCAATAGAAGTTTATCCAAGTTCCTCCCTCACTGGATATCATATGAGAATAATGACTTTATCATTGGTAAAATGATCCAAGGTTCTATCACAATAGACCTTAATGTTCTTGGATCTAATATAGAAATTAAATTAGACACGGAAAAATCGTTTGACCAAGTTGAGTGTAAATTCATCATCAAGGTGATATGAAGGATAGGTTCCCCTTCTTGGGATATCAATTTAATTTTATTATGTTAATGTTCCTCTTATATTTTTGTCTCCTTCATGGGGAAATATCACAGTTTCTTCAAAGTAATTTTAGGGCTTTGTTAGGGTGATCCTCTTTCCCCCATTCTGTTCATCCTCACACAAGATGTCCTTAGTCACCTAATCAAGAGGTCCATCTTGAGGGGTAACATTGTTCCTTATCATTTTAGGAAACACCCTTATATTATATTCAATATAATGTTCATAGACGATACCATTATCTTCATAAATTCCAACAAGAAATCTATTCGTGGTAATAACAATGTTCTTGAAGACTACTCCAAATGGAGTGGGCAATTAATTAATAGGTAGAAGAGTAATTTCTATATCTCAATAAGGTTCTTGGATGTATGGGTGTTCTCTTTAAGTAAAATCCTAGCCATGCATTGAGTCTAATTCCCCATGGAGTATCTTGGTACTCTTGTATCCCCTGATAGCCTATACATTCATCACTTTGATCACATTATGAGACATATCAAGGGGTGTATTCTTAACCTGAAAACTCATTTTATTTATTATGGTATAGAATTATGTTGGTCAATAATGTCTTTTCATCTATTCCGATTCATGAACTTTCAGTAACTAAATTTACCAAGCGTGTCATCAAAAATATTGATAGAACCATAGCATCTTTTATCTGAGATGCACATGCTGAGGAAAGAATTATTGGGAATCTTGGGATGGGCTGGCGAGACCTATGAATGAGGGAGGAATCAATGTGAACAATCTATAAAACATTATACATTGCATGTATTCCAAACTAGAATGGGAGATCCTTGAAGAACATTTTCTCTAGGGGAAATTCATGGTGGATAAGGGAAGAAATGAACTTGGTCTGTTAGGTTAGAATTCCTCCTTCTTATGGCCCATGATCTATACCCATTTCCATATTCTGTAAAATCACTCTCACTGGATTATCAGGAGGGGAGACATTCTTTTTTGGCATTAAAACTAGGTCGGATCCAATCTCAGGTTCCCTAGTTTTTGAACTCCGAACCTAACCTTCAGTCAATCCACCATGCACCAAAGCTTCATCGACACCATTCCGAACAAGGAACATAGGTCCTTATTCAACCTTATTGATCTCAATACCGAGCCCGAAAGATGTGTTTTCATAGCTTATTCTTTGGGTTCATTTTCATTGAAAGACTAATGTAGGATGAAAAGTTCCCCAACCATCTTGGATCATTGGGGAGTCATTATGTGGTGAAAATATATTCTATAAAAATACAATTTTTTTGGTTTGGAGAGCCAATAACTGGTAACTCTCCATTGATGAGAACATAAAATGCATCAGTGTCAATTTAGTTTCTAGATGATCATGCTGTAAGACTTATTGTGAAGAAAAAACATACCACCTTTTCTTTGGAAGATAATGGGATCATAGGGTAAGTATTTTATTTGGTGACTTTACCAGCTTTACCTCTTATGTGCTGGATGATTCTCCCATCCCTGATCACTGTTTCTAGGGTGCAAGGACAATCTTTCCAGAAAAGAATGTGTGAGCCTTGGTTCTTTCAGCCAGCTAGTGTTTTTTGAAAGAATGTAACTCAGTTCACTTCAATGGGGATGTCTATTATAGAAAATCTTTGATCATTTGCAGTAGGAACTTTCTTGTTGAAATAATTTGGTTATTCAAAAATTGGGCCAATTCCAACTCTCTTAGACAAATCATGAACACCACCTCTTCCATCCCATCCAACCTGAAGCCCCCTATAGGCCACTAGGTATGCTGACAATCTCACCCTGTGGGATTCAAAATTAAGACTAAAATCTCATGTTTCATGGGGTCCATACAGGGAGGCAGTGTTGTTCACAACCCTAGGGGCTCTGTTATCCTTGAGTTCTCTAATAACTTTGGTCATGGTCATTCTCTTCAAGCTAAATACATGGCCATGCTCACATGGATCAGACTTTGTAGACAAAAGTATATTGATCTAGAGGTAGTGGAAATAGATTCTATGATCCTTTACAATTCCATTCATGGTACTACTCTCATCCGTTGGTCAATCTCTTACATTATCAGAATATATGGATGTCTAATTAGCAGCCACATTTCTATTATTCATACATAGAATTAGGGAAACAAGGTGGAAGACTTTATCGCATCCATGTTAGTCTAGGAGATTTCTCAATTCATTGTTACACCACATTTCTCTCGAAGGAGAAAATATTGTGAGAGGGGTGCTCTTGGACATCACTGTTTTAGACCCCCTTGGATCCCTACCCCTGTGGCACCGATCATGTTTGTTTTGGTTGTATTATCTCATTCTTAATAAAATTATGATGATGATGATGATTATATTTACATTATTTAATATGGATAATTAATGATTATATATGCATGTTTATATTAGTGGTTCCTGGGGAACAATATTTATTGCATTATTTATCTATTATTTACACATTATTCATGCATTGGATATAGTAAGTGATGGTTGGGGATCAAAATTATATAGTTTCATGAATTGATAGGTCTTATGAGATAATCATGAATAGGGTAATGGAATAATATTTACCTTTTAATGATAATTTAAAAAAATTACTTGATGTTCTGGTGATGATTTTTAATATTACGCAATCCATCATTATGATATTTATTATTTTTATCCATTTTATAATTTATTTATTTTTTTATGGTTATGGTATGATTTTTTATTCAATTATATAGAATTTATTTATTTATTTATAAAGTTTTTTATTGTAGAAGAAGATAATTTGGTGGGTGTGTAATTAAAATTTATTTTAATTTAGAGTTTACTAAAACTCCAATAGAGGATCTTGCATGTAAAATTTATAATTAATTTATTTAAATATGAAAGAAATTATTACAATATCTTAAGATACTTTCTTTGATGAAGATGTTGATATTACAAAAACCCTTCCAGATTACCTTTGTTTCAGGATAAGGATTCATGTGTAGAATACCTTTAGCGGCGATACACACATGATCCTTTGATCGTCAAGAAACCCCAATCGACTTCTAGGTGGTGAATCAATTGTCCTACGTTGTTTAAGTTGATTAATCATCCTTATATCTTGAAGGAGTCTCTCTTATGTTTCTTATTCTTGATCGGAAGATAGAAAGTAGAATTTGATAGAGAAATCTATTCTGCACAATGATTATCTATATCTTGATTAACTATACACAATAGAAATACGCATCTCTTTATAAAGCTAGGGTTTATATTAAAATATTATTTAATTGTATACCAACCCTTAAATAATATAATAATATTTATTAATCTCCATGACAATAAAAATAATAATAATAATAATATTATTTAATGGTATATGTGCTAACTTTTTGAATAACAAATATTATTTAACCATATTGTATATTGTTAGGTCCACTAGGTTGAATACCCTAAGAGGGGGGGGGGGGTGAATCAGGGTATGACAGATTAAAAATTTATCTCGTTTGGATCTTGTTTCATTATTAGACAAAACTCAATTTTATCTTCCCCCAGTAGCAATATAAAAATAGATATTAAATCATGCACATGGAACATCGATTTTTACTTGGTTCACCCTCACTGGGCTCCGTCCAAGGAGCATACAATGATAATGTGTCGATGTACCAAATTCCCTAAGGCTCACTCCCAATAATGAGTACAATGTTTGGGTTAGATCTTATATACCCAAACTCACTACCTTTACAAGGATTAGGGTCTTCTCACTACCTTCCCAAGGGTCACTCCCTATGCCACTTTCTCTGGCTCACTACCGGTGGAAAGGGTCACCACTTTCCTCTTCCTTCACTCACTGCTCTTGGAAAGGAATCCACTCACATTTTATGGACTTATAGGTCAAACACAGTTTATGGACTTATAGGTCAAACACAGTTTATGGACATGTAGGTACCTTAATTTGTATGAATTATTACATCCTCAACTATAGGTATATGCTCTATTGAAGTCCATTTATCACCCGCAGATGAGGTCCACCTTCCCGGGTATAGTTAGGTATCGAAAAATACTTTCACAAACTGAATTGAAGCATTTTCAAGCTTCATTCTGAAAATCACAAACCACCTTGCTCCTCTGCGTACTGTGTACCAGGTTTGGTACACGTTCACCTCCTCCATGTACTAATTCCCCCGATGTGAACCACCCTTTGTTCGCGTACTGCCTCTGGCTTCGCGATCATGTACCGCCACTGCGTATAGATTCCACGAACCTCCGCTGTGAATCACCCTCTGTCCGTGAACTGTTATCTATTCACGGACTGCCTTCACATCCACGTAATAAATATATCTATCCACGTACCACTTGTATAATTCTCTCTCTCTCACATACCAAATATTCCTCCTCCACGTACCGACTCTTAAGCAGATATAGATTTCCACTTAAATCCTTTGGCATAATTTCTTCCACATGAACCACTTTAGCCTTTACATGATTATCCCTCATGAACCACCTTCAGATTTTACTGAAATCCCAGATCAAAAAGACATTCTAATGATATTATATCTCCATAGTAATCAGTGGGATTAGCGATTCTTATATAGGTAAAGATATTTTCAAAATCTGTTAATCCAAGATTTACCAAATCTTTGACTCACCCTCCATCGCGTAACGATCCTCTTGCCACTGCGAACCGCAAGCCTTCCAGCAAACTGCTGTCGTGAACTACAAGCCACCCGTGAACCATTTTTATATATAGTACGCATAACGCCTTTTCTATTACATAGTCATTCTTATTTGTGGTTGACAATCCATCCACATACCGTACCACCTTCCACCACGAACTGTTTTCGATTTTGTGAACCGCACCCGTGTACCGTTTCCTCCACTCCGCATAACATTCACAGAACATGGTACGCAGCCCATGAATTAAGGTACGTGGTTCTCACCGTTTTCTTATTTTCTTAAATTTTATTTATAAAAATCACTCCTATAAATAAATCCTTCATTTTCCAACATCAAACTTCTGATTTTGAGGCCCCAAAATTTGGAAAATACTAGGAAACTGTGCCACCTTAAAAACATGTCTTTGGAAAACTCCAACCATACTCATTTTCAATTATCTGGATTTGTCAAAAAACACAACCACACCCAAAACATACCTAGAGAACAATTTGGGGGATTTTTTCCCAACATAAATTAATATTTTTCATCGGATATAGTCTTGGTTTTTTTGAACTCCTCTATCATTTATTTAACACCTGAATAAATATATGAAATATTTTATTCATTAATAAATATTTACAATCGATAATGCATGAAAAAAAATTTCATGTTATTGAGAATAATATTTACTCCATTAATTAAATTAAAATATAATTTAATAGAGATAAAAAAACACATAGTGTGTGACCTTATATGATTATTCCCTATTGGAATTATGTGGGTTCACCTAAAGTCTAAGATTAATGTCTAGAAAAAGGTCAAGGAATCCAAGAGAAACAAAATAATGTCCCAATTAAGACAACAACATAAGAACAATCATTGTGTTATATAATACATTTGTCTTAATATCTCATTAAGGAATTTTCATATACGTGCGATCAACCTATGTGATCAATTATTCTTTCACTGATTATCTAAGATAAACATGTTGTTGCACCATGGTCATGGAATTTAATGTGATAGTTTGATTCCAATCAAAGGGTAGAGATATAAGCTTCCATTAATATGGAAGATACAAATCATTCCTCTACTTATCCATTAATAGCATTTCATTCATGATGCACCTAACATACCTTAATTCCCACCAACATATGGTGTGATGGATTTCATTAGTAAATGTAAGTGCATTGTTCATGAAATGTATCAATGATAATATTAAAGTCTCAAAACCATTACACACACTCACAAATAGGAATATATAATGGCACCAAAATTTGTTGATATTTATTCTGGTGGGTCAGTTCTCATAATCTTCAATATTGGATATTACCAAGTGTGAAATTCGTGAGAAGAATCCTCATCCACTTATGAATACTCACACTTGAAAATAATTTTATATGAATACAATCATAGAACATTATCTTATCATAGAACTATAGTTAATAATATTATCATAACACTTCAAGGTTCTCATCATAGCTAAGAAATCCTATGACCTTATCAATGTAATAGATACCCGAGGACATTATTACATTAAATTAATGCATAAAAATGTAAAATATGAAATAATTTTTTATTAATATTCAAATAATCAAATATATAAGTAATTAAAGTACAAATAGTTGGTCTAGGAAAACAAATCCAACAATTTATACCTTTCATATTATTTAAGTTGAACTTATTTTATGTTTAAATTATAATGTATGATACCCCTATTAAGAATATGATATTCCCAGTTTCAATTATTTTCCCATGTCCCCTAGAAACCATGATGAATTATACATGTGATATAAGGACATATAAAGAAGTAATAATGAATATTTATCTATTCTTATGATTTATTTTAAATTAAAAAATAATGTAGCAATCAATTATATATTCAGTCTTCTATGACTAATAAACTTTTTATTTTTTATGTTTCCAATGTAATAAGAGAGTTAATAAATCTAAGTATTTAGAATCGGGGTTGTTATAGTTTATATTATAGTAATTTTAGTAGAAACCTCAAGATATAGATATATAATAACATATCTAGAGAAAAAAACATCAAGAAAAAACTAAATGAAATTATAGATTTTATTCTACAGTTGATTTAATATTAGAATGAATTTATAATAATTTTATATTAATAATATCCTATGATTAAAAATTTATAGTGTTATTCATGAATTGAATAGTTTAGGTCATTTTATATAAATTAAACTTAATAGATGGATTGGAAATAGTTTCAATGCCCATAATATGTTTAGGTATTTTTTTTGTCATCAAACTAATGAAGCTGGAGTTGGAGATATGTAAATTATCAAAATATTGGAGTTTTAAATCTATTTTATGAAAAAACTTTCTAGTATGGATCCACTTATTTCCCCTCAACATGGTGTAAAAATATTTGATTGTTTAATGATTTAGTAACCTCTACACCTCAATGTAACTACTAATCCATTAGTGTAAGAGCAATGAATTAATTCTATGGAGAAGATATTAAGATCTTTGGGAAGTACTTCATAAGATAAGGTTATTATGGTTTAATACTGTCTAAATGGATATATTGATTAATGGTGACCATTTGTTCAAAATAACAATTGGAAGGAATAGATATAAATAATGAAATAGAATTATTTTATTTCATTACCCCATAATAAATATTTTACTCATGTTCAATGAGTTGATATGGAAATGAAATTTCCAAATTTATGATAGAAGGAAGCGGGAACTATTATTTAATATGAATATAACTTTACAAAACTAGAAAAAATTTATAGGTATTAGTTATGAAATATTTAAAGACAGTTTTATAACCTCTTCGGTGGACTAAATCCATGTTTTCATAGGATAATAATCTTTACAAAAAAAAATTAGTGTGCTTCTTTGACAGCGAGTTTTCCTTCTCCTAGTCTCATGATCTCTCTTCCTGCGGTTCTCCTCCTAGGGTTTCTTCTTTAAATTATTCCATTTTTTGGGCTTATGATTACTATTTTTTGTCCTTTGATCATGAACCATGGTTTCTCTGTTGATTGGATCCACCGTGCCAAACCCCATTTTTTGTCATGTTCGGCGTTCTTTCACAGTGGTTTGGGATGTTCGGTGGTTCGTGGTCGTGACATGCTACTATTGCCCTTGCCCAATTATTTATCAATTTTTTTATTCTCTTAGGTCTTTGTTTTGGTGGTTTTTTATTTTTATTCCTTGATACCGATGACTTCGACTGGTGTTAGTGTTTTTGCCCGCGGTCTCTGGTGTTTCGTTTTTTCTGGTTCTGTTTGGGTTGGATGGTTTTGATTTTCATTCAGTCTTCCTACACCATGGGTCTTATTGTCATGATGATCATCTTTTAAACTCTACCCTGGATTTAAGGTCCTACACTCCTGTATGAGTTGGTATGATGTGATGGTTTAGAATGATACTTTGAGAGGTTTTTTTCAAGTGGTCAGTGTCATTCTAGAGGAGCTCTAGCGGTGGTGGTGTTATGTCCCTTATCGATGGTTCGAGGTGATTATTCCACAATAATGATGGTGGTTCCAGTTTCTAAGTTTGGTGTTCTCGATTTGTTCATCTAGTGTATCAACAGGTCTTGGATGTTTTTAATGGTCAGAGGTGATGGTTCCGATGGTATTGGGGTTATGACGACAGTGGTTGTTTTTGTTTTCATTTTCTGGTGAGAAGGTTCATCAGTAGTGATGTGTGTCGGGGGTACTATCACAAGGTGATGGTCGTGCATCTTTGGGAGTGGATTGAGGCTATTGTAGGATCTGATAATTGTGGGACATGTATTTTGTGGTGTGATTTTTGAGGCACAATTTGATTTGAATTTTTAATTTCACCATATTGATGTATTGGAGCATAGATGACATGGTGGATGATCTGTGTACGATTTTTTAATTTTCAAAACTATTTTTGTTGGTAGTTTATGATGGAGTTTTTTATTTTGTCTACCTGGTTTGAATTTTTTAAGGGCTCACACTAAACCTTAAAAAGTTTTTTCAGAAAATATAAAAAACATGGATTTGGAGTAATGAGAATTAAATATATATTTATTATGAAATGATACAATTTTGATAGAATTTTACAAAGGATATGTGTATCGAGATTAGGGTGAAAAGATATCCCATTTATTAATCAGGAATATTTATACCAACCTAATCCCAACCAATTCATTAATCAGGCCATGTAGAAATGAATAATAACATTTTTATTTAAAATTTTTATCCCATAGAGTCAAAAAATACTATTAAATTAAATAAATTATATATATATATATTAATAATTAATTTGAAATAATAAATATATAATATTATATTTTTATATAAAATATCACTATAATATGGCTTAATTAGGTAGACAAGGTCATGTATTATGACACTTATTAAATCATGCACCTAATCTTGTTATTGATTATGCCTTTAAATTAAGTTCATTTAAAAATAGATCTAAAAAATTAGGGAAAATAAGAAAATTTTATTAGGTTAGGATAATCAGGAAAAGACAGGTCCCATGACCTATGTATAGGTTTAATTATTTTATTTATTGAGTAATTTATTTCATATCCACCTGATCATGAAGTTGAATTATTTATTGATCTCATCCCTGATGTAAATCCCATATTAAGGAAACCCTATAGAATTACTACATTAGAACTGGGGGAATCGATGAATAGAATCCAAGAGTTGTGTGATAAGGGAATCATATTCCATAGTGTTTCACCTTAGGAAGAACATATCCATTTTTTTTAAAGAATATGGGTGTTTCTATAAGGCTATGCAATAAGTATAGAGAAATAAATGAAATTATATATAAAAACATGTATCATTTTCTAGAAAATGATTATATGTATGATGAACTTCATAAATATGAATAATTCTCAAATATTGGACTTATTTTGGGATATCATCAATTAAAATTTAAGAAGGATGATATTCCAAAGTATGATTTTCATACAAGTTTCGAGATTATGAGTTCATGACAATACCTTTTGGATTAACAAATGAACCGTATAAGTTTATGTATTTTATGAATAAAATATTCAAGGACTATATTCACAATTTTTTGTGGTATTTATTAATGATATTTTTGAATAATCTTAGATTTATGATGACTATGAGAACTATCTTCATAATGTTATATATATTATGAGAGAGAAGAATTTATATGTGAATTTTAGCAACTATGAATTTTGGATTAAATTTTTTTCTTTTATTGGTCATGATGTCTCTTAGAAAAAAAAATATTGACACTTAAAAGGAAAATTCAGTTAATGAATGGAAATAATAAATTAATATCATAAAAATAATTAGTTTCCATGGTTGAATTGATTACTATCAGTGATTTTTTAAAAATTGCACCCAATTAGCTAACACATTAACTAAGTAGACACATAAAAGGAAAAAATTAACATGGATAATAAAATGTTAAGAAATATTTATAGAGTTGAATAACTGACTAAGGAATGAACCAGTATTACATTTAATATCTAGGAAGGAAGGATTTTTTATATTCATTGATGCATCAATGAAAGGACTCAGATAGATCCTTATGAAAACTGAAAGGGTTGTTTCTTATGAATTAATGAAATTAAATACCCTTGATCAAAATTACCCAAATAATGATATAGATTTGGTGTTAGTAATGTTTTAATTTAACATATGAATACATTATATTTATGGTAAAATATGTGATATATATATTGATCATAAGATTTTGAAGTATAGATTCATAAAAAAATAGATCAATATAAATAAAATAAGAAGGCTGGAACTAATAAATGATTATGAATAATTGTGAAACACCATGATAATAGGGAAAACATGATGTAAGAGTCATTGATTAAGAAATATCATAGAGTTTTATTCTTAATGAGAGTGAAAAAGGATACCATATTAATTGATTTAGTCAATATTGACAAGGAATTTATCAAGGATAGTGAAACAACGTTTATTTTCTCAATAATTACCCAAAAATTATTTATTGAGAAGATAATGAAGTTTCAAAGAGATGATAAGTGTTTATAAAATAAAATTATAGCTACATAGGATGGTAAATTGACAAACACAATCCATGAAGATGGATTTTTGTTGTTTTTGAAGAGATTATGCATACCAACAGAACCAGATCAAAAGAAATAATTATTATATGGTGCCCATAACTAAAATTTCTATATACACCATGGAAGTAAAAATATATATAGATATTTATGTAAACTATTTTGGTGGGATAACATGAATCTATAAGTCACTGATTGTAAGGACCCACCTTAAACATTTCATTATCTAGTGTCTTTAGGATAAAATTAATTTCTTTCATTCCCAAATATATTTTAGGTTTAGGGTTTTATATTGTTGTTCATATATATTACATAAAAACCCATATATTACAAAGTGAACACTTCTATTTAGTATCCATTTTTAAAAATATTTTTTATTAATAAACATGTTTTCATTTCAGAACAAATAGTCACAACATTCAACTTGACTTCTTCTTTTCCATTACCCATCCTTAACCCCTATAAAAAACATTTTAAAACATGGGATGATCTCAAAAATATTAGTAAGGGACATAAATAGAAATAAAGAAACCTTTATTCCATTAATACTTATAAAAAGTTTTTCTTTTTCAAAAATAATTATTGGGGTTTTAAAATAAAATATTTCTTACCTAAGAATCAACTTCTCTTCCCAAATATTTACGTAAAAATTTATTAATAAATATTTAAGGAAAAATAAAACTCATAAAGGTTTATTTTAAATCATGAAAACACATAATAACTTATTCACAGGGTTCTATGTTTCACCCATACTAAGTAGAAACTATTTTTCTTTAAACATAATATCAGTATATTACCTTGAAAATCGTAATATTCAAATAAAATCCAATAACAAGAATAGAGAAAACATGTAGGTTACTTGAGGCATCATTTTCATATCACTCTTACTTATGGAGTAACTGTCACAGTTATACATGGAATAACCATCATAATTATACTTTGAGTAACCATCAAAGTTACACTTGAAATAACCATCATAGTTATACTTGGAATAACTATACCTGTATATTCTTATAATCTCTTTGGGGAGACTTAATCAGTTAACTCTATCCCTTTACCCAATTAATTGGAGATATATAACGAGCTCACCCGACCTTAGTTTATCATGGAACCACATTTCCTTGGTAATAACATAACCACCCATACTTTTTTTATAAAGTAATCACCCTTCATCATAAAAAATGTCCAAAAAATATAACATAATCATATCACAAAAATATTTCATCATAAAAATATTTTTTTCACCCATAAGAAAGAATTTTCAAATATTGATATGCCCCTTTTTTTTAAAATCCAATTTTCAAAACTAAAATTCACAAATAAATTAAAATATGGTTTTTATTTAAATAAAACAAATAATATGATAAAGGTAACTGAACATAAAATAATGTTTATGGTATAGGTAAAAGTTATTGTCACAGTATATGTTAAAATAAAAAATTATTTTTTTCTTTTTAAAAAGAAATTAAAAACATTACATGAAAATATTCCCTTTGAAAACATTTAAAATAAAGTTAAAAGATACATAAAATTACCATTATAAATATTTTATGTCCGTATAAAAACATCCATGAAATAACTTTAAAAATATAGATATAGAATAAAAATATAGTTTTAAGGGAAACATTAAAAGATGATTTTTAAAATAAAATCCCCTATCTTGAGTGTGAATCATCACATATATTCTTTTTATTCATAAATAATAAACTTATATATATATATATATATTTATTTTTTAAGATCATTTTTCAAATTTATTATTCATTTTATATCACTTATTTCCATGTTATAACAATCACATAATCATTGAAGTTCATGTCATATATTTTTGTGATATTTTGTTCATAAATCCGAAATGACATTGGTAGGTTGAATATTGTCAAAAAAATCATTATTAAATCATCTATAGAATAATAACCATGAAATAATTATCATTTTTATATATCTATTATACTTTTTAAACCAATCAGGAAATATGGTTATGAATAATTAACTAGGATACAATCATGGAGACGATATATTATATGTACATATGAGAAACACTTCAATTTTTCAATGATCATTATGAAAAGAAGTTAAGTATTTATTTTATATTTAAAAAATTATAATAATATCATAATTATGATATATTTTATTTAAATATACTTATATATATAGTCTATTTGATGTGGTAAATAAAAACAAATCACATCACCTCATGGGGGTGATAATCCACACGTATACATGAATGCTATTATCATTTTTCAGTGAAAGAAAAGGTAAGAAAATAAGT
The DNA here is from genome assembly GCA_963277665.1 of Viscum album. NCBI lineage: Eukaryota > Viridiplantae > Streptophyta > Magnoliopsida > Santalales > Viscaceae > Viscum > Viscum album. The sequence continues at coordinate 386,724,326 of OY728160.1, read as the reverse complement.
TTTATATTATAAATCAAGAATTATATATATTTCATTAATATAATATATATATTAAATACATATTTATAATGAGATTTGATAGATGGTCATGGAAAACAAATTACATCGGTCCACAAGATGGTAGTCCGTCGTACACACGAACGATGGTTTTGTTTTCCATTTTATGGAAGAGGAGATAGATATATGTTTTAACATTAACATAATAACATCTCAGTATATGGAGTATTTTTATTTTATTATTCTATCATGGTTGTATAATATTTTAAGTAGGTGTAAGTAGAAATAAAACTAAAACATACGGTTAAAAACTATACCTCTTCTTTAGAAAATATCATTTTTTAAAAACCTTAAGTACTCTATTATTGGTATTATGACAAAAATAATTAGTCCAAAACATGATAAGGGATGTTAGTAATAGATATAGTAGATCTTTTCTGAATAAAATTGGGTTTCTAGTGTGACTCAAATAGAAGAATAAATTCCCTTTTATATTAGAGGGGAGGGGAACTCTTGGAATTTATTACAATATTAATTTAATATAAATTAATTTTGCTTTTAAAATTGGTCAAAATTGATATTATTAGAAGATAATAAGATTATGAGAAAAAAATAATTTCATAAAATAAAATCTGGACAAGTTGGAATCAAATTTTTACCCTTATATTTTAGTTTTAACCCCCCGTTGACCCATTTCATACTTACCGTGACAAAAAGGTTTTTTACTCTTTGGGGATTAGGATAGTTACTATAAATAGAAAAATATCCCATAAATGGACCATGGTTAATATGTTCAACCATATACTAATAACTTATCAAAAGGTAGGTTTTTATGAGTTTTATATCATTTAATAAAATATTATTTATTGTAAAATATCATTAATGTCAATTTTGGAATTATTCATTTACAATGACTTTAATAATATCAAGTAAACAAAAGAATTAGAATAAAATTCATAAAAACTTCTCCAATATGTCATGTTCATCTAAAAAATCATTAAATATAAATATTCATTCAAGTCATATTATTTTTAACATTTTTAAAATCATTTATTTTATTTTTCTTTTAATTGAATAATTAGTACAGCTGTGCTGCATAAGATTTTAAGGTAATCATTTATTAAATAAAAATACAATGGTAAAAAAAATCTTTTAGATTTAAAATTGATATTTATAATCGAACATATCCTCTATTTATCACCATGTTAAAAATATTAAAGTTATTAAAAGCAAGAGTGTGACATTATTGACTACATATTCACATAAATATTATAAAGGTCAAAATCATGTTAAAATTAGAAAAGGATATATACTATACTTTTGGATGATTATATAAAATATATACTAATAAAATAAAATTAAGGCAACTTTTAGGGTAATTTTTAGCTCTTATCATTTTATTTTTCACTTTAATTACCTTATTTACCCTTTACTATAGTAATAAAATTATTAATGTTACAATTAATATTAAACAAAAATAAATAAGACCTATATAATAAATTTGGAACTCCTGGTTATAAATATGGATTCCATTTTTCATAATTCAAAACACATAGTTTTCATAATTTAATATAAAATTAAACCAGAACAAGCGTGATGAAAAACAGGTTTCCAAGAATAATTCCTTTTGAAGTACCAATGTTATTATACTAAATTAATGTATAAAATTCATTTAAAAACCATAATTAGTGTAAGAACCTGGATATTCTTTTCAGGTATGTTTTTCTTTTCTGGTCATTTTAGAGAAAAAGAGGAAATTCTGGAAATTTTCGAAGTACACGTCGTGTACTTTATGAGTACACGCCGTGTACTCGGTTACCGTGGGTAGCCATGTGCTAGCCGTGTAGCGTCCATGCACACGGCCATGTGGGGGTGACCTAGAGGCTGCCTAACGCGAAGTACAGAAACAGCGAGTACACGCCATGTACTTCAAAAGTACACGCCGTGTACTTTTTTTCATTAAACGCACCAGGGTCACGTTTAATCGCCAGAAAGGTCTCCTTTTAGGTCTCATTCGACCAAGAGCTCCGTACGGCCACAGATCCTCAACGAACCCCCGAGCGAGTGTCTGTCCTCCTAATCGAACACCGTAAGTTGCATTGGAATCGCATCGGTGAGTTCTCTCTTCTTCTTGAGCCTCATTTCATGATTCCTCTTCTTTTCCAAGTTATATTCGGGTGAAAATTTTATACTTTTTTGTAGATCTACAACATTCTAAGGTGATTCAAGCCTCAAGGTTTACATATAGTGATCTCTTAATGTCGAGGTAGGTGGTTTGTACCTTTATGTTGAAATTATTTGAGTTTTATGTGAAATTTTTTCCAATACCCAGGAATGGGGTATTGCGTGTTTACCGTTTTAGCCATATTGTTTGTCTTCTATGCTAGTATGCTTGAGTAGATGATATTTGACTATGAATAGTGTGAATTTATTTTCTTTGAATGTGTTTCCCATGCGTGTTTTTCCTGTTTTGACCCTTGGGTCTAGTTTTCATGTTAGGCTGTTGTTTACTTTCCCATGCCTAGTATTGTAGGATGGTGTGACTGTTGTTCTGTTATGTTGTAGAATTCTATCCAAGTAGTTCTGAGGTTAACCTTGGCCAATATTCACTGCTACACTTTCTTGACTTACACAGAGCCATGAGAACCTGATGTATAGACCATAGGGATAATGGATGTTGAGGGATTCTCCAGAGTGTCTGTTTTATTTACAATGTGAGACCACATGGGGAATTGACATTGAGTGCTTCCTCAGAGTGTCTGTAGTTCCTCGACATGGGACACAGGGGGAATGAGATGTTGAGTGCTTCCCTAGATATCCTTTAGACACTGATACAAGACTATAGAAGGAACTGACGACATGTGCTTCCTCATAGAGTCTATTATTAAGCTAAACCAGAGGGGTTAGACTGAGTGTACTACCTAGATGGATTCTTGTACTTATTAGGTAGAACCAGAGGGGATAAGCTGTGAGTACTTCCTATAGGGTTACCTATTGTGTTTATCTGTTTTGAGTAGTTGTTGTGTGTTATGTGCTAATTTGAATGCTTTGAAACTGTGGATTGTTTACTTCTGAGTACTTACTTGTTTACTGCCTTCTGTACTTTACTTTCCATATTCTCACAGACTGTTAGGCACATATCTCATGGTGGTAGCCTACTGGGATTTAGTCTCACATCTTGTTTGGGCCAACCTTTTGGGCCCAAACAAATTATATTGTTGTAGGTATAGATAAGGGAAAGCGCCCTTCTACTTCAGGTACTTTATTTGTTGTGGAGTTGGAGAGCATTAGACCAAGCTATGGCTTGCGATGTTGAGGAGTTTATCTGCTTTCTTTTGCACTTTGGTTTAGCACTATTGTATTCTAGCATTGTGAATTGTTTAGCTATTTTCTTAGACACATGTATCATGCATTATTTTATATATTTTCTCTAGTTTTTACTTTCAGTTTTCTGCTGTTAATATGGTATGTCATTATTACTAATTCCACTCTTGTATGTATTTGTTTCTTTCCGTTGTGTACTCTGACAATGAGGGAATAATTTCCCCACTATCACACCCAAGGCCCTCACTGCTAGTCGGAAGCCTCTGGCATTCGGGGAAATGCCCTTTAGGCAATGTGACCAACTGGGTAGAAGGTGCCCCTGGGTGGCTTCTGGAACTGGGACATTACAAAGTGGTATTAGAGGAATTATTTTCTCTTGACTTACTTTTTGGAGCCTTTATCTAGGGATAGGAAGGAATAGGTACTTGTTAATAAGCTGTGCTCAGGAGTAGCTAACCTGTGTACAGGGAAAAGCCAATCTACCTCATTTATTGCAACTTTTTTCTGGATTGGAAAGTTTACGATTGATTTAATTTTCACTATAGGGTGATTCACATGTTTTGTGTTGTTATCGTTGTTGTTATTGAGGTTCTATTTCTCTTTCAACCTAATTAGATGAGGGTATTCCATCTCATGCATCATATATTGACTTGTTATAAATCACATGTCATGCATTCTTGCCATGCCATTTAGGGTGCATTAGTGATTGCATGTTGTTGTGATAGACTTTGTGCTAGATATGCATGTTTTTGTGATAGATGCCTTGATAGAATACCTGCTTTTTGATAGGGTATTTTTTTTGTAATGTTTTTCTTGAATGGACGCAAAACATTGGTTCTTGAGGTGTTATTGGCCCTCATGAACTGGAATTTGGTAGATCATTGTCTGATTTATCTTGTTGATAACATGTATAAGATTCCAAAATTTGATTTGCGAGGAGTATAGTCCCTCACAGATCAGAATTTAGCACTTTTAATGTTTTTTTAGTGTTTTTATGGGCTTCAGAGTAGTTTCTAAGGCTTACTATTCGGAAAAAACCAGAATACATGTCGTTTAGTTTTGACTACACGCCATGTGTTATTCTGTTCAGGAAGAAACTGTTTTTCTTAAGTACACACCGTGTACCGTATGTACACGCCATGTTGTATCTAGCCACGTATTAGGTCATGTGGGCAGGGACACGGGATAGGGAAAAATTTGAGTGAACATGTTATGTACCATCCATACATGTCGTGTTGTGTCGTCCCCGTGCCCACCCGTGTCACTAACAACACAGGTTTACCGAGTCTTATCTAATACACGCCGTGTGCCATCTAAACATGCCGTGTAGTCTAACCCAGGTACCCTGCCGTGTCACGAACAACACGGGTCGGTGTTATCCTTTCTGATATACATTTTGTCTGTCTGGAACACGCCGTGTAGTGTGAGCCGTGTGTTAGGTCGTGTCACTAACTACATGGTCCAAGTCAAGATTTTCTAGTACACGCAGTGTCTATCTTGAACACACCATGTGGTCATATCATGAGAGAGCTATGTGGCTTAACCGTGTAGAAGGACTCGGGTAGGGGAAGAGGATTCAAGTACATGCCATGTGTTAGGATAACACACCGTGTGGTTTGGGTGTTACACGACCAGTTTTGGCAGAGGTGCACGCCCATGTGAATGACTTAAAGGTACATGTTGTGTAGGGTTTATACACACTGTGTAGTAATGTTTTGTAAAACTTGAATTTTTTCCTTACCTTGTTCCCTTCTTGCACTTCTATTTTTCAGTCCCTATTAATCCTGATCTAAGGTGTGCATTTGACCTTGTAGAGTCATTCCACCAAAACATCCTCTGGTTGTCTTCCAGTTATAGGACAATGATCAGACATCGGATATGGATGATTAGGGACTTCCCACAGATTCTCCTGTTGTACCAGTCTTGGAACCAACAGTTATACCTGATACTGGTGATGATGCATAGTTCAAGGAAGGATTCATGAGGATGATGCATACCTTTCAGGGAGCACCTCCTCCTGCCCCGTCGATGGCAGATTTGATGTGGGTTTTCCAGTAGCATCATCCTGCCACTTTCTCAGGGGAAGGAGGACATCAGGCTGCAGAGTCATGGATAGAAGCCATGCTTACGATCTTTGAGCATCTGGAGATGCTTCCAGATAAGAGGTTCAAGATATCTACCTATATGCTTCAGGATTCTGCCAAAAGGTGGTGGGATGTGATCTCATAGGTGGGATGCCATCAAGTTATGGCTTGGGATGAGTTTTAGTGCATCTTTTATGACTACTTCTATCTAGAGACCCTGAGGTCTGATCAAGCCTGTGAGTTTATGAGTCTAGAGCAGGGTACTATTTATGTTATTGAGTATTCCCCATGCTTTTCTAATCTGTAGCACTTCACACCTATTCCAGGAGTTGATCAGTTATTCCTAGAAAGGAAGTTCGAGGATGGTCTGAGGCACGATATTCGTTCATAGGTGAACATCTTCTGGTTGACTTCTATCACTTCTACAATCAACTAGGCGCTGATCACATAGCACAATCTAAGGGATTCTGGAGTTGTGAGCTAGGGCAGCTCAACATATGGGGTTAGTATTCCTCCTACTGACAGTAGGAAGTGTCACATGGAGTCTTCGAATGGTGATCCGAGGAGGCGAGACACTTCTTTTGGTATCTCGGTGGTGTGTTACTTGTGTGGGAAGAGCGAGCATACGAGGCCACACTGCCCGAGAGACCCAGTGAAGTTCTGATCTTGTGGAAAGATGGGTCATCTTCAGTGCTTCTATAAGATCTTCTCACTAGAATCTAGCGACATGGGTTATTCTATGACTCCTCGTTCAGGAGCAGCACCACCAGTTTCTCGCCAATCTAGGAACTGGAGTTCTTCTATCCGTTCAGGTCAAGGTGGAGGTCGTGGCCATGTTAGCCAATCTCCTGGTTTCCAGTGACATCAGGGAGGATCAACTCAGAGTGGCCAGGAAGGGTTATAGGGCCATAGAGCAGGCTAGAATTTTGCAGTAGAGCATACCCAGCAGAAGTTGGATCCCAAACCTTCTACAGTTTGTGGTACGATCTTAGTTTTCTCAGTTTTATCTTCTACTCTTTTCGATACAGGGGCTTCCCATTGCTTTATATTTGTTGCGGTTAAAGAGATCCTTGGGCTCTGCATTTTTTCTTCTACTGATATCTTGGAACTAGACACTCCATTTGGGACTAGAACGAAGATTGTATGTTAGTGTAATGAGTTCCCTCTAGAAGTTGTTGGGTATCACTTTTTATGGGACATCTATGTCCTAGAGATGACAGGCTATGATGTCATTCTCGGAATGGACTAGCTTATTCCCTTCCAGGTAGTCGTCGATTTCTATTGTTGTATGGTGAGTTTCACATCACCAGAGGGTGGATCCTTCCTTTATAAGGGAAAATGGGATGTCTAGATGAACAGAGCGGGACCTGAGCATCATGGGTTGGGAGGAGTTACATCTTAGATTTCTAGTCTATATCTGGATGAATAGGGGACTTCACAGTTAGACTCTCCTCTAGTGGTGGATAGTTTTAGAGATGTCTTTCTAGAGGAATTTTCAGGTTTTATGCTGGAGCATGAGGTAAAATTTTCTATTATGCTCATGCCAGGAGCGACACCAGTGTCCATTCCTCCTTGTAGGATGGCTACACCAGAGTTGCAGAAGCTCAAGAAGCAGTTAGAGGAGTTGCAGAAAAAGGTTTTCATCTGACCCAATACTTCTCCTTGGGGTTCGACGGTCCTTTTATGAAGAAGGTGGACGATACCCTTAGTCTTTGTGTGGATTATCAGAAGTGGAACCAATTGACCGTCAAGAACCGATATCCTTTACCAAGGATTGATGATATCTTTGATCAAATTTGAGAAGCCCAGGTGTTCTAGAAGATTGACTTGAGATTCGATTATCATCAGTTGCATGTTAGACCATATTATATACCTCTCAAAACCTTCCAGAGTAGTTATGGTCTATACGAGTATATGGTTATACCATTCGGTCTCACGAACGCGCCTGCTATTTTCATGGAACTGATGAACCGAGTGTTTCATCCATACTTGGATTCCTTTGTGGTGGTCTTTGAGGATGATATCTTGGTGTAATATCACACTCAACACAACCATGCTACCCATCTTGAGATCATTTTGAGTACACTAAGAGAGCATTAGTTATATTCTAAGATCTCAAAATTCCACTTTTGGATGGATCAAATTCACTTCTTGGGTCATGTTATCTCAGAGACAGGAGTGTCAGTGGACCCAAAGAAATTGAGATTAGTAGTTTCCTAGGAGAAGCTGAAGAACATATTTGAGGTGAAGAGTTTTCTAGGGCCGGATGGATACTACAGACATTTCATATAGGACTTTTCATGCTTAGCAGCACCACTGATGAGTCTGACTAAGAAGGGTGCGAAGTTCTTGTGGTTAGATTCTTATGAGTCAGCCTTTCAAGAGCTAAAAGGGGGGGTTGAATTCAGCACTGATACTAGTCTTTCCAGAGATGAGAAAGAGCTATATTGTGTATTGTGATGCTTCAGGTATCAGGCTAGAAGTTGTGCTTATGCAGGGAGAAGGAGTCATTGCGTACAGGTCCTAGCAGTTGTGACCACATGAGAGGAATTACCCGATTCAAAATCTCAAGTTGGCTGTTTTTGTTCATGCCTTACACAATTGGAGACATTATCTGCTGGGGGACCATTTTTTGGTTTTCACCAACCACAAAAGTATCAAGTACATATTCACTCAGCGTGATCTGAATTTGAGATAGTGAAGGTGGGTTGAGTACTTCAGTCCTTTGACTTTCAGCTTGCCTACACACCTGGGAAGGGAAACGCAGTGGCTGATGCATTGAGCAGGAGGACTCAAATATAGGTAGTTCAGGAGGCCAGTATTGAATGAAAGATCATGGATTTGTTCTCTAAGATGCCTTTGGAGGTTCACGATAGACATGGGAAGACTTTTCTTTCTTCTGTGGCTATTACCTCTACTATTCTTCATCGAGTGCGAATGAGGAAGCTATCAGATTCGGAAAGCCTATTCCTACGGGAAAGTGTGTCAGGAAAGGACCCTATTCCTGGATAGACCATAGGCGAGGATGAGATCTTGCATTTCCAAGGTCGTGCATGGGTGCCAGTAGACATATGCAAGGAGCTGATGTGGGACTTTCATTCCTTAGTTTGGGCAGCTCATCCAGGTGTCTCCAAGATGTATCATGATCTACACCATCAGTATTGGTGGCCAGGTATGAAGAGAGATGTTTCTGGTTTTTTCATGAAGTGTTCCACCTGTTATCTGGTGAAGGTGAAGCATCAATGACCAGCAGGGCTTTTACAACAATTGATTATTCCCAAGTGGAATTGGAACGATGTGGCGATGGACTTCGTGATAGGTTTACCAAGGTCACCTCGAGGGAATGATACAGTTTGGTTTATCATTGACAGAATCACAAAGGTTTCTCACTTATTTCTAATCAAGGAGACCTTCAGTGTTGATGAGTTGAGATAGTTGTACATCCATGAGATAGTACGTTTTCATGGAGTTCCACACTCCATTGTTTCAGACAGAGATGCTCATTTTACTTCTCGGGTTTGGTAAGGGCTTCAGAAGGCTTTGGGTATATAGGTACTTTTAAGTACAGCTTACCATCCTCAGATAAATGGCTAGTCCGAGTGTATTATTCAGGTGATTGAGGACATGCTTCGAGCATCCATCCTAGATTTTTGAGGTTCATGGGAGAAGCACATACCTTTTGTGGAGTTTTTCTATAATAATATTTTTCAAGAAACTATTCAGATGGCACCTTATGAGGCTTTGTACGGTAGGCCATGCCAATCACACTTATGTTGGCTGGAGTTAGGAGAGGCAGCTTTCCTGGTACCTCGTCTTGTTCAGGAGACCTTAGAGAAGATAGAGTTGATTCAGAAGAGTATGGCTACTGCATAGTCTTGACTGAAGACTTATGCTGATCAGTGGAGACGACCTCTGAAGTTTGAGGTCAGGGATAAGTTTTTCCTACGTGTCACACCGAGGTTGGGACACAAGAGTATTAGGAGATATGGTAAGCTTTTTCCGAGGTATGTCGGGCTGTTTGAGGTGTTGGAGAGAGTTGGTCCGGTTGCCTATCGGTTGCAGTTACCTCAGAGGTACTGGGCTATGCACGACATCTTCCACGTTTCTCAGCTTTGACGTTACTTCTCAGACCCGTCTCACGTCTTCTAAACCAAGGAGGTTGAGTTGGAAGTGGATGCATCCTTTGAGGAAATTCCTATCCGGATTGTGGATTGAAGTACGAAGGTTCTCTGTGGCCAGTATGTTCCTCTGGTATAGGTTCTTTGGCAGCACGAGCGAGTACATGACGAGACTTAGGAGATGGAGGCAGACGTACGATTTCAGTGGCCAGAGTTGTTCATGGTTTCTTCTTTTACCCCGCTCTAAGAAAATTTGGGGAAGAATTTCTTTAAGGGGGGAAGTTTGTAAGAACCTGGATCTTCTTTTTAGGCATTTTTTCCTTTTTTGGTCATTTTTGAGAAAAAGAGAAAATTATGGAAATTTTCAAAGTACACACTGTGTACTTTATGAGTACATGCCGTGTACTCAGTTACCACGGGTCGTGTGTTGGCCATGAAACGGTCATGCACACAACCATGTGGGGGTGATCCGGAGGCCACCTAAAATAGAGTACAAAAACAAAGAGTACACGCCGTGTACTTTCTTTTTTTCATTAAATTCACCGGGGTCGCGTCTAATCTCCATAAAGCTCTCCTTTTAGGTCTCGTTCAACAGAGAGCTCCGTACGACCGCGAATCTTCGACGAACCCCCAAGAGAGTGTTATTCTTCCGAATCGAACTCTGTTGGTTGCATTAGAATCTCATCATTGAGTTCTCTCTTCTACTTGATCCTCGTTTCATGATTGCTCTTCTTTTCCAAGTTATATCCAGTTGAACGTTTTAGATGTTTTTGTAGATCTTTGATGTTCTAAGGTGATTCAAGCCTTGAGGTTCACATAGAGAAATCTACTAATGCCGAGGTAGGCAGTTTGTACCTCTCTCTTGAAAGAATTTGAGTTTTATGTGAAAATTTTCCCAATACCCATGAACGGGGTATTGCGCATTTACCGTTTTAGCCCTATTGTTGGCCTGCTATGCAGGTATGCTTGAGAAGATGATATTTTACTTTGAATAGGGTGAATTTATGTGATTTGGATGTGTTTCCCATGCATGTTTTTTCTGTTTTGACCCTTGGGTCTAGTTTACCTGTTAGGATGTTTTTTACTTTCCCATGCCTAGTATTGTAGGATGGTGTGACTTTTTGTTCTATTATGTTGTTATGCTATATAATGCTAGCCAAGTAGTTATGAGGTTTACCTTGGCTAATATGTGCTGATACACTTTCTTGACTTACACAGGGCTGCAAGAACCTGATGTATAGACCATATGGAGAATGAACATTGAGGGATTCTCTAGAGTGTCTATTTTTTTTACGATGTGAGACCACATAGGGAATTGACATTGAGTGTTTATTTAGAGTGTCTGTAGTTCCTCGACATGGAACATAGGGGGAATGAGATGTTGAGTACTTCCCCAGAGTCCCTTTAGATACTGATACAATACTATAGGAGGAATTGATGACGAGTGATTCCTTAGAGAGTCTATGCTTAAGCTGAACCAGAGGGGTTAGACTGAGTGTACTGCCCAGAGGGTGGCTTGTACATGTTAGGTAGGACCAGAGGGGATAGGCTGTGAGTAATTCCTAGTGGGTTACCTATTGTGTTTATTAGTTTTTAGTAGTTGTTTCATGTTATGTGGTAATTTGAATGCTTTGAAACTATGGATTGTTTACTGCTGAGTACTTACTTATTTACTACCTTCTGTACTTTACCTTCCATATTCTTATAGACTATTAGGCACAAATCTCGTGGTGGTTGCCTACTGAGATTTAGTCTCACACCCTGTTTTGGCCATGCTTTTGGGCCCAAACAGATTATATTGTTGTAGGTATAGATAAGGGAAACACCCTTCTACTTCAGGTACTTGATTTGCTATGGAGCTGGAGAGCATGGAACCAAGCTATGGCTTGCGATGCTGAGGAGTTTATTTACTTTCTTCTGCACTTTGGTTTAGCACTATTGTATTCCAACATTGTGACTTGTTTGGCTGTTTTCCTAGACATATGTATCATACAACATTTTATATATGTTCTCTATTTTATACTTTCAGTTTTCTGATGTTACTACTGTATGTCATTATTACTTCTTTCACTCTTGTATGTATTTGTTCCTTTCCACTGTGCACTCTACCAAGGAGGGCATAGTTTCCCTACTATCACACTTATGGCCCTCAATACTAGTCGGCAGCCTTCGACATTCAAGGAAATGTGCTTGAGGCCATGTGACCAACTGGGTACGAGGCGCCCCTGGGTGGCTTCTAGAACCGGGATGTTATAAAGGGGTTATGATAATCCCACATCAAAGGAGGAGGAGCACGATACAACCATTTATAAGGTGGTGTGGATACCTCTCCCATCATGAGGCCTTTTCCAAGGGGTTTCCTGATGGGAAGATCCCAAGAAAAGAAAAACCGTGCGGGCTAGGGCCAAAGCAGACAATATCATGATCGTGGGTTGGACTGGGCCATTACAAATGGTATCAAAGCTGGTGTCTATTTGATGTGCCGATGAGGATGTTGGGCCCTTCTAGGGGGTGGGTTATAACAATCCCACATAGAAGGAGTAGGAGCATGAAACACCAATTTATAAGGTGGTGTGGATACCTCTCCCATCATGAGGCATTTTCCTGGGGGTTTCCTGATAGGCAGAGCCCAGGGAAAGAAAAACCGCGTGGGCTAGGCCTAAAGCGGACAATATCATGATCGTGGGCTAGATTGGGCTATTACAATTAGATTATTTTACATTAAAATTAACTAATTAAATTTTAAAACTAATACAAACTAAAATTTTGATTTAAAAATACTATAATAGAAAACATAGTTTTTGATAAATATTAGTATTGTCACTACTCATTGAAAAATCAAAATTTTCTTAAAAATATCAAAATTTAACCATATGTTAATTTTTATACGATGATTTCAAAAATTATATTTATTTTATCAAATTAAATTTATAAAAATTCTATAAATAATTATATTATTCTCACAGAAGAAGAAATAAAATACCATTTTGATGAAAATATAACTTTGAAGAATAAAATGGTTTTACTAAAATTGAGTGATAATTTCCTAAGAATTAATCAATAAATTAGTATTGATTTGAATATATATATATATATATATATTGAAAATTAGTTAATCATATTCATACCCACCGATTTAGTTACTAGGTTATAATGGATATATTTAAATATTAACATTTTTTGGTTCATTTAAACTTGGTGTTGCATGTCTTACAGATTATTGAACATAATGTCCTTATTTTAAAATATTGAGATTTTAAATTCTACTTCTTTTATAAATTGTGTCATCTCAATTTGAACTCGAGATTAGAAACCAAGGCTTTGACTTTTCAAAATAAATTTTTTAAAATCCCACACTATTAAAATGGTTAATAAAACCACCACTTGAAACGAGATAGAAGGGAAGTACAAATATCATATAGAATAACACATAACTAGGTTACCAAGTAAGAAAAAATTGATGGTAAGTGAATATATGGATATGGAAGAGAAAAATAATGCCCAATGATTAATATAGAGTGATATAGAATATGGCCATTAGAAATTTAACCATTAGAAAACTGTAAATCTACGATGGGTTAAAAGATTATTGATTTCTTAGTAAGAAAAGTAAACATATAATGTATTTATTCAAGATCCTTTTCTTATAGTTGATTAATTCCTTTATTATATAGACTAATGACATGATTAAATGTAATTACTTGATAAGGATATTTTGACCCTTTAATCAATTTCCACCATAGTATCATCTTTTTCTCCAAATGATGAGTATTCAAGATAATTTTTTCATGCCTGAAGTACTATAATCAAATTCTAATGGATCAAATAATCCACAAAAGGATAAAAATATATACATTAACTAAAACCAAACTGGTTAGGATAAGATAAGATAATTTCCAAAATGAATAAACATTCATACAAATAAATATAAAATTAATCACAAAAATTCAGCAATGATACCCAAAGTTCAAAATAAATCATTATAAAAATAACTATATTTAAAATTATTTAAAATATTTCAGACTAAGATTAAAACCCAAAAATCTGAAGGATTTGATCACATATTCTCACAAGATAAATTCAATATTTATCTCCAAATAATATCAATAACTCTCAATGTCTCATTCTAAAAAAGTATATTCACTAATTATATAATACCCAAGATATGATAATCATTTCCATAAATGACCTGAATCACCATAATGCTATAAGAAATTAATATATTACTCCAAAAGACAATTCAAAATTTTATCCTAAAATAAAAAACCATAATGTTTTGTTTATAATAATCATATAAGGATCCAAAAATAAATTTAATCATTATCTATCAAATCATTTAATTAAATAAAAACAATGTCATACTAATTAGGTCATCAAAAAGTTCAGGGGTAGGTGTTGCAACCTTATCACCCTCCAGTTCTGGGTTCAAGCCTCATTGACTTTCCAAATGTGATGGGTTGTCACTTGGCTTATGGGTTGTCCTTTTACTAAAACTACATCAATATAATTCCAATAACATTACCAAAAATATGAAGAACATACTAAAAAATAACCTTAATAATCAAATATTATATAAACCCTAAATGTTAACAATACTTATAAACTTATGTCTAAAGAACATAAAGGGAATTCTTCCTTAAATAATTTTTTCACATGATAAACATGAGGGTTAAATATACCAAAAACATCTTCCAAAACTCAATTAATATCTCCCAAAATATTCTCCTTACATAAAACATAAAAAGGGGTGTCTAAGACTTTGAACTTATGATCAACCTTAAATATACATTTATATCACAACTATTGAATCCATATATATAAAAACCATAATCATTAAACCTTTTTATTAACCATGATTTTCCATCTTATTCCTTAATATTTCCTTCATAGAAAAAAATATAAATCATTTCCTAAGATTTTTTAATATCAAAATATAGACCAATATATAATCCATACCTTTCATATGTCATTTGGAGTTTTCTTAACTTCAACAAAAGTGACATTAGGCATTGCTAAACATTCATATTTATTATCTTTATGACCTCGATCTTGATCTTTCCACCTAGTAAATTGATTCTCATAATTTCCATAATCCAAATATTTAAAAAACTCAATGTATTCCTTGGTAAAAAATTATTCCAATTCATCATGTTAATTAAATTCTTCCTTTTTCCTTGTAAGACTATTGAATTATGCCCTTGTTTTCCACATAAAAAGCATCTTTTCTTTATTTTAAGACATTTTACTAGGTGATTCTTTCTACATTATTGACACATGGTTCAATGAATATTTTTACCTTTATGTTATTGATCAATTGAAATTCCATAAAGATTCATTTATCTATTATTTGATGTGTTAGGAATCTCACCAAGGTTTAAGATTTTAATCATAACTTGTGATAGATCTTCAAGAATAACCATAACAATTTTCACTATATATCCAATTTAGTTTATTATTACATTTAGATAACTACCACATTTTCCTTCACATCCATTATTACATTGGTTATTGAAGGATCCATCCATTTAATAAACCAAAAATGTTTGTATGAGGATATCAATAAAATCAAAATAAACCATCTTATAAAAAGTATAAACACTAAATATCTATAACCATGTTATCTTCAACTAATTATTTCTATAAAAATAAACATAAGTTTTCCTAACATACTATCCTTTATGGTTGTATAAGGATTTTTACTTATGTTTGAATAAAATCTTAACCTCTAAATTTATCTAAACCCTTCTCTAATACCAATTGTAAGGACCACCTTAAACATTTCATTATCTAGTGTGTTTATGATAGAATTAATTTCTTTCTTTATGAAATATTTTTTAGGTTTATATTTTTATATAGTTAGGTCATAACTCATACATAATAAACCCATATATTATAAATTGGACACTTCTATTCAGTATCCATTTTTACAAACAAAAAGAATCTTTAATAAGAAACATGTTTTATTTTCCTGAAAAATATTAATGACTTTAAACTTGACTTATTCTTTTCCCTTACCCATACTTAAAACATATGAAAAACATTTTAAAATGTGGTATGAGCATAAAAAGTATAGTATGGGATATAAAAATAAAAAATAAACATTCATTCCAGGACTACTTATAAAAAAATCACCTTTTTAAAAAATAAGCTTTCGAGTTTTAAAATAAAAATTTTATTATCCACGAAATCAACATATCTCCCTAAATATTTTCATCAAACATTTTATAATAAATATTTTAGAAAAAAAAACTGATAATGGTTTCTTCGAAATCAAGAAAAATTGTTCTTAACTTTTTCAAAAAGTTATAGTTTTCACCTATAAGAAGTAAAAAAAAATTATTTAAATATAAGATCATTATATTACCTTTTGAAATAATAATATTCCCATAAAAACTCATAGAAATCAATGATAAAACAGTTAGATTACTTGAGGAATAATTTTCATATCACTCTTACTAATATAGTAAACCTCATAGTTATAGATAGAATAACCAATATGGTTATACTTGGAGTAACCATCATAGTTACACTTAAAATAACCATCATAGTTATTCTTATAATTACCATCACAATATATTCCTATAATATCTTAATAGAAACCTAATTGGTTAACTTCATCCCTTTACCCAATTCATTGGAAATATATAAAAGGCTCACCCGACCTTGGTTTATCATGAAACCACCCTTCCTTGGTTAATAACATAACCACCCATTCTTGGATTATTATGGAACCACTCCTCATTATAAAAAATCCCCAGAAAAACATAACATAATCATAACACAAATAAATATTTCATAATAAAAACATTCATTTCACTAATAAGAAATCATTTTTGGATTTTGATATATCCATTTTCATTAAATACCAAATTTTAAAACTAAAATTCTCATAATAAAGTGAAATAGGATTTTTAGTTGACGTAAACATGGAATATTATAAATGAATACAAACATAAAATAATGGTTATGGAAGTGAGAAAATTCATTATCACCATATACGTTAAAATAAAACTTTCTTCTTTTGTGTTTTTGTAAAGAAAGAAAAAACATTATGTAAAAATATTCCCTTTAAAAACAATTTAAATAATGTTAAAAATGAAATAAAATAAACTTTATAAATATTTTAATTTCATATAAAAACATCCATAAAATAACTTTAAAAATATGTATATGAAATAAAAAGAGTGTTTTATGGAAAACATTAACAGATGATTTTTAAAATAAAACCCCTAACCCTGAGTTAGAATCATCATGTATATTATTTATCTTCCTAAATAATATACTTAAATTAATTAATTACTTTATTGAGAAACTTTTTTAAGTTTATTATTACTTTTATCTCACATATTACCATGTTAATACAATTACATAATCATTTAATCTCACATTAGATGTTTTGATGATATTCAATTCATAAGCCCAAAATTACTTTAATAGATTGACTATAGTCAAATAGGTCATTGTTACATTATATAAAGAATAATAATCACTAAATAATTATCATTTTTTATAAAAAATTAAACTTTTAAAACTAATAATGAAAGATAAACATGAAAAATAAATTATGTTACAATCGTGGAGATGGTAGGTTGTACGTATGCATGAGCGACATTTCCATTTTTCAATAATCCTTATAGAATGAAGGTAAGTATTTGTTTTATCTTTAAATAAATTTAATAATATCATAAAGAAAATATTATTTCTTTAAATATACTTATATATATAATCCATGTGGTTTGATAAATAAAAATGAATCACATCGCTTCTTGGAGTGGTAGTCCACACGTACACACAAATGACATTATCATTTTTCAGTGAATGAAAGGGTAAGAAAATAAGTGTTATATTGTATTTTAATAATGATAAAAATTTAAATAATATCATATATATATATATATATCCATTAAATCCATCATTATAACCATCCATGATAGACAGTTATGAAAAATGAATTACATCGTTCCACGAGGCGATAGTTCATCGTACACACGAACAACGATTTGATTTTACATTTTATGGAATAGAAGATGGATGAAAGTTATTAAATTAACATAATAAAATCTCAAAATATTTATGATATTATTGTTATTATTTAATCATGATTGGATAATATTTTATATAGGTTTAATGAGAAATAAAACTAAAACAGGCGCTTAAAAATGATGCCTCTTCTTAGGAAAATATTCTTTTCTTAACATTTTAAGTCTTATAAGATTGGTATTATACCATAAATAAGGTTTCTAAAATGTGTAAAGGAATTTTATGAATTTATATTGTTCAATATTGGATGAAATAAACCAGTTTTAAAGTGTGAGGTAAAGAGGAGAAGAGATTCTCTTTTATAAGAGAGGGGAGGGGCACTCTTGGAATTTATAAAAATATTAATTTAATACAAAGTAATTTTTATGTGAAAATGGATAAAAAATGATAATATTAAATGATAATATGATTATTAGTATAAATAATCTCATATAATAAAATTTGGATTAGTTTGGATCAAATGTTTGTCTTAATCTTTTGGTTTTAACACACATTAACCCTTTTAACACTTACTTTGACAACACGTTTTTTTACACTTTGTGGGTTTGAATAGTTACTATAAATGAAAAAACATCCCATAAATGGACCAAAATTAAAAAATTTAACCATATCCTACTAAATTGGATGAATATAGTATTTTAAGTAATTTTATATCATTTAATAAAATATTATTTATTATAAAATATTATTAATGTCCATTTTAGAACTATTCATTTACATTGACTTTAATTACATCAATACATAAAATGAATTATAATAAAATGCATAAAAACAATTTAATATGTATATTTTATATGAAACAATCATGAAACATAAATATCCATTCAAATATTTTTATTTTTAACATTTGTAATATCATTTATTTTATTTTTCTATTAATTTACTAATTCGTGCATCAGTGTTGCATAAGATTTGAAGGTAATTATTTATTCAATAAAAATTAAAAATTAATTACCTTGATAAAAAATATTTTAGATTTAAAATGAAATTATATACCTCAAAATATCCTATATTTATCCATTTGTTAAAAATAATATAGTTATTAAAAGAAAGAGTTTAACATTTTTAGCTTTATATTCACTTAAATATTTTAAAGATAAAAACCATATACAAATGGAAAAAAGAACATATAATTGAATTTTATACGATTATGGAAAAAATATAATCATCCAATAAAATTAATTCAAGTGTTAGGGTCATTTTTTAGTCCTTATCATTTTATTTCTAACTTTAATTGCCTGATTTACCCTTTACTATGATAATAAAATTACTAAGGTTGTTATTCTTCTTGAACAAAAATAAAAGGGAAATATATATTAAATCTATACCTCCTAATTAAAAATATATAATCCATTTTTAAAAATTCAAATCATATAATTTGAAGAATTTATTTCCAAATGAAATCAGAATAATGCGATGAAAAATAGGTTTTCAGAAAAAATCCCCTTTTAAGTATAAAATGTTTTTTATATTAAATTCTTGTATAAAATTCATTTAAAAAACATAACTCGATTATTTTATATCAATATAAACTAATGAAATATTAAAACTAAGACAAAATATAATTTAAATAAAAAAATTCTTTAAAATAAAACACAATTTTTAATAAAAATCTGCATTTTTAACTATTTATTGAAAAATCGAAATTTTGAGAAAAAATATCGAAATTAAACCATAGAATTATTTTGATATTATAATTTTAAAATTTTTATTTATTTTATAACTTAAATTTTTTCAAATTTTTATAAATTAATTATATTATTCCCCCATAAAAAGCAATCAAAACCCATTTTGATGAAAACATAAAATTGAAGAATAAAATGGTTTTACTAAAAACTGAGTTCTTATTTCATAATAATTAATAAATAAATTTTTATTGATTAATATCTATATAATTAGTTAATCATATTCATACCCTATAATTTAAAATCTTGGTTATAACAATCATATTTAAATAATAATATTTTACAGTTTGTTTAATCTTGGTGTTGTGTGTCGTACATGTTATCAAATATAATGTACTTATGTTAAAGTATCATGATATTGCACTAAAATTTTATTAATATATTTGATTTTAAAGTAAGTAAATATTTATAGGTAACTTCCCAAAGGTGTCATGAAACCTCTCCCTATACCATTGTGAAAGGGAGACAATATCGTAATGGAATTTATCACTATACTTACTAAGATATCCAAGAGTAATGATGCAACATGGGTTATCACGGGACACCTTAAAAAGTTTTAAATTTTCCTATAAATAACTAAGGATCTACTCCTTTATAGAATTTTATAACTTTATATTAATGAATTTACAAGGCTTTATGTTCCACCACTACTAATTCTATATGATTATGACCCTCATTTCACATAAAATTTTTGAAGGAACCTTCAAAGGGATCTAAAAATACAATTGCATTTGATTATCACCTATCATACTTAGAATAGGGGGTAGACTCAAAGGACTATATAAACATTGGATTAAATATTAAAAACTTATAACTTGATTAAGATTTAATTTTTTTATAATTTTATACATGACTGGTTTTAATATGTTATTCATGTATACTTATTTTACAAAGGACTA
The DNA here is from genome assembly GCA_963277665.1 of Viscum album. NCBI lineage: Eukaryota > Viridiplantae > Streptophyta > Magnoliopsida > Santalales > Viscaceae > Viscum > Viscum album. Next base: position 386,704,179 of record OY728160.1, on the reverse strand, counting down.
AATCAATAGTTTATTAATATTTTATAATATGAATTTTAAAACCATTAATTGAATAAAAACGTTATATTTTAGGAAAACATCCATCCAGGGATGATATAAATTCCTATAAAGATATTTTTTTAAACAACTATTACATATTACATGGAAGGTTTTGAAAATTTATTTAATGGATAATTATAATATTTATGAAATAATTAATACCCTGAAAATATAAAGTTGGAATTATATTAATAATATTAGAAATAAAAATTTAGGATCATTTAGTCTTTTAAAAGAGGAATACCTTGAAATATTTCCAAATCTTGAACCATTTTTTACTCTCTATTAAAATGTGAACTTTATAAGCAACAAGAATGATAAAGACTCATTTCCTTCAAATTTCTAGAGGTTCTAGAACTATTTGGAAAATAACCATGACCATTACCATCATACTGAAGTGATAATGGAACTATTAACCTAACAACCCCCAATTATTGATATAAAAAATCAAATATAATAAATGAATTACATATTATGACAGCTCATGTATTTTTAATAATATATCACTTTTATGGTTTATTAATAATTAGGATTATGATTTTATATATATACCTTAACATGTTTATATAGTTATATCATGACTTAAAGGATGATATATAATTAATTGGATAAACTTTATATGTTTAAAATTGTTGGGTTTACTGAATCTCGATATTGAAACATTATTTAAATGTTAAATAAATTTCTATAACATAATTTTTTTATTTTAATCTATCTAAATATTATTTACTTATAATATATTTTATAAATTGATATATATATATATATATATAAATATTAATTTTTTGGATTAATATTTATATTTCTTATTATTATATTCTTAGAAATAATATTATCTTGATATAAAACAAGAATATGGATTTTTATTTAAAAACAATAATTGATTTTATTGTAAATAAAGTGACTTTCCTTACACAACTTGTATTTTATTAAAATTTAAATTAATAAATTTCAGAATTTTAATTTGATATAATGAAATTTATTTTTGGTATCATAATTTTAAAATTATCCTTGGATTAATTTATGGGATTTTTCTAAATAAATTAATTTTTTAGTGAATAATAAAAAATATAGTTTTTTGTATATAATATATTTTATCACATTATCATGATGTGAATATGAATGAAAAATTTATGAAACCTATAAAACATTTATTAAATTATAACATTTTAAAAATATAATAAATTATTATCTAATTAATATAAATTAATTTTTATGTCTTGATAAATATGAAAAGATTTATTGGTGCTGACATTGTGCCTGTGTTGTATAGGAAAAGTCAATATTGGTCTCATTAAGATAGTATCTAAGAATGGATAAATATTTTACTAGAATTAATAGATATAAATTATGGCTAATCAATAATTTTTATTTGAATTTTTAAATTATATAACATGTTAATTATCCAAATTCTTATTATACACTTGTATAAGGTAAGAAAAGTAAATATTCTTATCTTAAAAATGTTATCATGATAATAATGGGAATAAATAATATTACTGATGATCATAAATTATAATTACGATGAATAATAAATATATTTGAGTAATGAATTTATTTTTAATATTATATAATAGGATAATTACCCAAATTTCTTACACAACATGGATGAAATGCTTGTGCAAGTAAGAGAAATATCAAAGTAAATGGTTTTAAAATATTTATTGTGATAATATTTAGATTAATTTGAGTTTTGTATAGTTTTTATAGATGAAAATTATAAGTTGTAAATTATTTAAATGTTTAAATTTTAATTCTATAGTAATCTAGATGTTTTTAATGTTAAATTATGATAATAACCTCAAAAGTAAATTTAAATGGTATTTTATGTTTAAAATTCTTTATACATTAATAATAAACAATGAAACATTAAATTAGGAAAATTTTTTATTATTAATATCTTTTAATATCATCTAATTTAGATTTTTTATTCACTTTCTATTTTAATATTTCATTCCTAACCCTTAAAAACTGAATATTTGTGAAAACACCATAGAATTTTAGCTATAAATAGGGACTAATTGTAACCTTTCTAAAACACATTTAATGTTTGGGTTTCTAAAAATATCATACCCTAGTACTCCTTTAAACATATATATATATATATATATATATTTATTTATAAAACTATATCCTTGTGAAAAGTCCATCTTCTGAAATCTTTAACTCAATCTGAAGGAGGTGGTTCCAGGGGTGAGGTAAGGGTTTCCAAGCCCCTTTTGTTTTTCTTATATATGATTGATTCTATAAAAACTATTTGAAAATTTCAATTATTTTTCTTCTATAATTCAATAAAAAGGGTGTTATTATCCTTTGTATAAATCAATGATTATACATAATTTGTTTCCTCTCGTAGATCTCTTTTCATTAGTCATTAATACATCAAAATATAACTTTTTTCAAAACTTAAATTTTTTGTTTCAACATCCCTCTTAGTTTTTTCAAAATCGTATATAATATTTATAAGTAAATATAAATTAAAATATTAATTATAAAATAATTTTTTATAAAACTAAAATAATTATTGGGTTTCATTTCTCTTAAACTCTTTTAAAAAACTTCGCTCATCGAGGTGGTTTTTCTTTACCTAAGTAAATGATAATGTTTACATAAACTTACATATTCCATAGGTTTTTATGAAAAATGATTTTATGATTAAATATAGAACTAATATTTAATTAATTTTGAGATTATGATTCTATAATGGTAAATTATCCATAAAAATAATGAAATTAATGGTAAAGAACCATAATAATTTTCAACCATAAAAAATAAGTTTTTAAAGGAATACTATCAGAATGGTGAATATTTCATGACCTATTAAACTAAATTGATTATATAATGAAATATAAACAATATTTTGACACTTCTAGAGATTATAGAATCCATGGATAGTGATATTTTACTATTACAATAATACTGCAATAGTTTTAGATATTTTGAACTCAACAACCATAAAATGACAGATATAAACAATAAGAATTTAGTAATTGAAAAAAATATGATAATAAATGAAATAAAAGGAATAATTATAAGGAAATAAAAATTATTATTTTTTGAATAAAGAATAAAATTAATATAATTTTATTATTTAGGTGGATAGAGGATGTATGAGGTGATTTAGGACTTATAGTAAGAGTTTTTTTAAACCTTTACTTAACATGTTTTTAAATTTTTCTCTCAAATCTTTCACCTACATGTTCATATTCATAAACATTTAATTGTATATAATTCAATGAGTACTTAAGGTAATTTTATACTTACCTTTATTTTCTTTACAAAATGAGGAAAATAATCTCTTTTGACATTATCTGCATGGGGAATTTCTTTATAAAAGTGTTAAAGAAATAACTATTTAATTTTTTTTCACATGATCTCATTTTCCATCAATATTATTTGGTTTTATTTAATAATATTTATGTTTTTTTCATAGTTTTCCAAACTAATTTCTATTCTCATTATTTTATAAAATTATTTATTTTCAAATAAAAGTTATCATAAACATAAAGGGAATTTATTTATATTTTTTATAGGTTAACTAAAAAATATTTTAATTTTGGGTTTAAATAAATGTTTTTATTAGTTTTTTCGTGAAATTGAATATATTATGTTTTTTATTTAAGTTATGGTTTTTATTAATTGTATTTAATGATGGGTGGGTCATATTTATCCCTCCAATACACTGGCTAATGATTTATTCTCTGGGTAAATGATTTTGGAATTAACTAGATATAAGTTAATTCTATAATGATATTGTAATTAACTAGAAATATGTTATTCCTTACAATAGTTTAAATATAAATTTCCAAGTTATATTTTTAGATTTTTAACGTTGGTTTTTAACTGTTTTTTATGAAAGTGATAATATAAATAATAGTTTCAACATCGATTTAATAAAATCAATGTCTAAAAATTAGCTAAAAAATAAATTTTAGGTGTTTTTAAAAGTTATTTTATAAAAAAAAACTTTGAAAAAACTTTTCCAAATCTGTTTTAATGTAAAATCGATGTGTAAAAGATACCATGGATATTTTCACATTGGTTTTTAGTGAAACCAAAATTGAAAGTCTTATTATTTTAATGAGGAAAACTCTAAAGATCTTCAATGTTGGTTTTATTTAATAACCGACATCGAGAATTTATTTCAATGTCAGTTATCAAATAAAACTGATGTTGAAAGTCCAACTAGAAAAATATTTCATTACTTTCAACATTAGTTTTCAAAAAATTTGATGTTGAAAGTAATATTTAAGAATTTAAACGTCAGTTATTACATAAAAATGATGTAGAAAGTCTCTATGATGTACTTTTAGTGGTAATTTTATATAATAACCTATGTTAAAAGTCTCAGTGATTACTCTAAATGTCAGTTATTACATAAAATTAATTTTGAAACTCCAAATAGAAAAATATCACATGAATTTCAACATTGGTTTTTTAAAAAACCAAAATTGAAAGTTAATTTTATTTAAGAATTGAATAAATTATATGAACCAAAATATAAAAACCTTTAAAAAAGATACAACAAAGATACACAACATATACGATAGAGTAAATGCATGTAAAAATAAATATAATTTAAAAAAAAAATCTGAAAAGGGTTGCCTTAATAATAATTTACACTAAAATATAAAAGTGATGTTAAAAAAATATATAATATTAATTTAATCAATCTTATCATGTTCTAAAATCTATAAAAAACACATTAAAAATGATTCCTTATCTATGATTATTTGTTTTTTGTAGGGGTTTGGATTTGATGATTTGGATTTGTTCGATTGATTGTGAGTATGAATTTTTTGCATTCCTACTTTGACTTCACTAGTTCTTCTCTTCACACTATTTTTCTTGCCACCATATCTGGCCTGTTTTGAAACCTGATGAGGGTTCTTTCATGGTATAAATGAAGATGATCCATACGTAGAGTGATGCTTCTGGTTTGGGATGATCTGGATCATCTCATCAATGGCACTCCCTCAGCATGATGTTGGCCCATCCAGTCCTAGGAGATGATGTCTTGAATTCATGTCCCTTGGAATGTCTTTTAGGCCTCTACAACAGTGGTGGTGAGGTGTCTTGTGGAGTGCGATGAAATTTGACTAGGATAGTCATTGATGGTGCTGTCATGGTCTTGTGATTGGTGGTGATGCAGTTGGATTGACTGCATGGATTAGTCCTAGAGTTGGTTTTAGAGATAGTGTTTCATCTTTGCAGGGCTTTTGGATTTTTTAATTTGAGAGGGTATAGAATCAACTATCATATCAGGTATGTGCTTTGACATAGGACACTTTCTTGCTGATCTATCATGCAAAGGTGGAGGAATTATTCACGATAATTTTCTAGGGTTGGGCTACTCTATTTTTTTCTGTTGTTTTCTCTCTTTGACCTTCGGGTTGTGTGATATCCTATGTCTATGAAGTCTACCCCACCTTATTCCCTTAAAAGGGGGATTATATTATAATAAAATTTTGAATGCATTTGGGCCATCAGATGGATTTCTTTATCAAATCATCTCAAAACTATTTTTCTATTTTTTATAAATCACAGAACATACTTCCCAAAGAGAAGAAATGAAATTGATTCTTTGTGATCAGTCACAAGTAGTTGTACTCTATATTTGTCGAATTTAAAAACTATTTTATAAAACTATGTATGTCAAATAATAAATTCCAGCAATATCAAATTTAAATAGAAATTATTAATATTCATGGAAAAGAATAAATAAAAACATAATAGTTCATACAAAAAATGAATTATAATTTTGACACCAAATATTTCCCTCATAATTATCAAATTTCTTCATCCTTATGTCACATTATTCATAATATCAACTATAGGTGGTTGGAATTTTTTGTATTATCGTTACAATTAAACACCTTTTAGGCTAGGAAAGCCTATGAGTCATTATTTTTCTATTATAATACATAGAAAATAATAGGGAAGTTATATAATATTAAACATGAAGATTTAAAACATAAAAACATGTTACCTATTGATAATTTTTGATATCATGATTTTTTTGTTTCGGCATAACATAGGTGTAGTAGAAGTAGTAGATGATTTTGTTCGAAGACTAAGAATTTGTGATGACCAAAGATACGTGAACCTAAACATTGATAAATAAAGAACATTATCTATAAATAAACTTTTACAGGGGGATATACGTACACAATGTTTCACAATCTATATCAAACCATTAGATATTACATATCTTCTTGATGGTACATAGTTCACTAAAGGTTGAAAATGTGGCAATTGGATATGACATATATATGAGTATAAGTTTTTCCTGACAACATAATAAAAAAAAGTAAACATTGAATATATATTTAAATAAACAATTCTCTTAGAATTACATTTTATATATACATAACTGATTTAGTAGATGAAGTGAAATTAGTATTATAATTTTTAGTAAAATTATTTCTATTAGAAGATAAATGGATAAGCAATATTATTCATCAAATGAAAATCATCAACATTTAGTACTATTATGAAATCTAGGAAAGTTAAATAATTATCAATTCCATTGAATTGATAAACCACTTTAAATACTATAATTAGAAAGTGTTGATTCTTGAACAATATCTATAGTATTCCTCAAACCTAGTGTGACTAAGAAGATAACATTAAGTGAGTTTGTACTTCAAAGTCTAAACAAATATATAAATTTTTAATAAATCTAGATCATTATATGACATAATCAGGTAGATTTTTATACAAATTACACCCATCTTCATGCCATATGTCTATTTTAAAAACCATTCAAAGTATGGAAATCATGGTCAATATTTATCTGGGAAAATGACAACAGAAAATGGTTAAGAGTGTTTAAATAATCCAAGATAAAGAAATTATTAAAACCCTAAGAAATACATCAGTTTTTCCATCTGAAAAATATTGAAATATTCTTTTAAGCACCATATAAATAGTGTATATGTAGTCTCAATGGAGTGGTGTTTCTTTATTAACCCATATAACTGTTCCCTAACATCAATGAAATTATCTTCATTTTATTAAGTAAAATATTTGACCAATAACTGAAATCCCCTATGTTTAATTATATCATGTCTATCCATTTTTATAATTTTAAAAATAACTGAATAATTAGTAGTTGGATTCAAAAGAAAATGATTTTCATCACACAACCAACAATTCTAGCAAGAATATATTCACATAAACAACCAACAAATCTATTCTTGAAGGAAAAGAAATTGATTTTATGCTTAATAAGTGAGAAAAGTAAACCAAACATGAATTTATAGAATTTGAAACAACCCAAAAAATAGAACAAGTATAATATAAGCATTTCTATCACAGTAAACTAGTTTCAATAATTGTATTTGAATAAATAATGGTAAAATATCAAAAATCCAACTAGTAAGCCTTACCTTCCCTAAAAAAAGACTATAATTTTATAGGATTATATTAACAAAATATTTATTTTCCTATACTAGATACTATAAAAATAGTGGAGAAAGTTTGATCCCTCAAGTATGGGATGACACATTTATAGGATTTTTACTTATTCTAAACAAAAAAAGGTAATAAGTAATACGAAATTATATGTTTTAAAAAAGAAATAATGATGATGGAGTAAAATCAATTTCAAGTTAAAATAATTTTTATGGTTAAGAAAACTTTTGAATAAAATAGTGACAAAACTAGGTGACATGGGTAGGTCTCAAATGAAATAAATTATAATTTATGAACTAAAAGAATGATTTATAGAGACACATATTAATTTTAACTTGTTAAGATGATTTCTATTTAGTATAATATACTTATTATTAACATAAAAATCATTGAATTTGTTGATTTTAAATGTAGAGATTAATCAAAATTTGGAAATAAATTCTAATATATTTCAAGAAATTAATTGAAAAACCTTATAAGGGATTCAATAGTATACATATAACTATAATATCATACTATTTGATGATGATCACTCTTCAATGAAACTAAAATAGATCAATCATTCTTTTTTTCAAGTTGAACATTCTTCATAATTGTAGAAAAAAGTTGAACATTAAAGAATTTATTATTACATGAAAATTACACAATTGACATTGGTGCACTCTGACTGCCAAGTTTGAGTGACATCATTATCATGAAAATTGTGCAAAAAAAAAAATTCTGCATTAAATAATTTGTTTTTAGATGAAACAAGAATCCACAGTGTAAAATAATTAAAATCCAAAATTAGACAACACTTTTCATAAATATATTCAACATAATAAAAATTTTCTTAAAATGCCAAAAAAATAAATATAAACCATATATCACTTGTTAGAAGTTAGAAAAAAAGTTATAATCACATATTTATAGAACATATTAAAATGAAAAAATGTTAATGGATCTTATAGGGGCACTTTTTCTCAACATGAAATAGATTATAACAAAAAATAAATAATTATATATTCGAACATAAAAAATAATATGAATAAAGAAAAATGAAATTTTTAATTGATATGTATCTAAGTTTTTATAATTATTTTAATATTTTTTATTTAAATTGTGTTTTTATGTCACATATTTGAATGTTTTTGTTATATAATTTTAGTGAAATACGCCATTTAATAAAACTTATAAAAAAATATAGCATAATTTTATAGTTAGATAATTATATTTTATAAATAAATGTCATTTGTTTTGTTTTTAGAAAGAACACTTACCCTTGAATTCATAAAATGGTTGAAACATGATAAGAAAATGAAATTGGTTATTTATGAAGGATGAGAAGGTCACTTATACTATGTTGGCATATTTTTCTCACTTGGAAAGTACTTTAAATTTAGATAAAAAATTGAGGGTGGAAAAGAATAATGGATGGTATTTTATTTATGGTAGACAAAAAATGAAATTAGAGAATATTATATTGTTAGAAAATATAGGTCAAACAAAAAAAAGTCAAATCACAAAATCACCTGAATAAAAACTTCACACTTGATGAACATTTTTTGAATTCCATGTAAATAAAATAGATATGAATTCAGTATTATATTTAACCCGACATGTCCTAATTTATATAAATAAAAAAAGAAACATCAACAATTCATTTTATAGTGAAGATAAAAATGAAAAAATGATATGTATTTTTCTTACACTTTAAATTAAATAAATGGAATAATAGTTATAAATTTTTTAACGATTTGTCTTCATCAGAGCCTTCAATGACCTATATTTTAATATATCAATTATAAAAACATAGATAAATAATAATAATTAAGAATAAATAACTTATAAAAGATAATAAATAACTAATAAAAGGGAATAAAACTTACTTCCTTAACAATTTGCTAAAATATGTATGCACTCTGCCTAATACACTAACATAAGGAAAATAATAACCCTATAAAATCAACCACAATATAAAAATAAAATCATAATATAATTTTTATAAATAATCAGTTATTTATATTTAATTAAAAGAGATATACCTGAAACATATGAAACCTATAAAAATAAATATAATATATAAACTTTAATACAAAACTATTGTATAATTATTCATTTTTTAAACATTAAATAAATATACATAACTGAAAATTTAAAGGTTTGTGTAGTGTGGGGAATTTTTTATAAATCCATAACCCTTTATAAATCAGGTAACAAACCTATAAAAAATAGAATATACCAAATTAAAGAAAATAATAGTTATCTAAATACTCATTTTTTGAACATTAATTTAAACAAACATTACTGATAATTCAAATTGAAATCAAAATTAAGAAATAGTTTGTAAAAAACTGCAAAGATTGGTAATTTTATCATTCATATATGACTCAGTATCATTGAAATTCTACAATAATGTTTAATTTTATTAGATTAAAAAATAGAATATTTTGATATAAAACATAAAATAATTAATATTAATAACTTTATAAAATTTATTATTTTACCCAGTTGTGGTTATCTCATGCATCAATATTAATACATAATAACCACATTACACACTTCCTTTTGGATGATGAAACTACAATTATAAAACATTAAATTTAAAAAAACTAACACACACACACACATATATATAAAAAACCAAATATTATCTAATACATAATATAACTCTTACTTTCACATATTAAATTGTATTTAAATGCTTTATCAATAAGTGAACCTTGTTAAACTTTTTATATGGCTTTCATTTTCATATATATCAACTAAAAAACATGTATAAATAATAATAATTAAAAAAAAAACTTATAAAAAAACTTACTTGTATACAAAGTTGCCAATTTTTTTATAAACACCACCTGATAAAGAGAAAATACAATATAATTTTCATTCATTTGGGAAAAATATACATAATATCCAATGACCACTACAATATAAAAATTTAAAAATTAATAAAATTATAATGAATATTAAATCATAATTATCTTAATATTATTTCTCATCAAGGAATGGAAAAACCATCACCCAATATTCATATTTGACAATCTCTCGGATATATATGCAACTCTAGAAAGAGGGTTCACATATTACACAAACATTGAAATGAATCCTAGATCTATAAGACCATAAACACCAAAAGTATCATTTTAAATAAGAAGAATGTGTGGATAACTAATTAAATAATTAATATTGTAATTCACTTAGAATCATCTTTATTTCCAGAAAGTAAAACATAAGCATAAATTTACCCATATAGAAAAAAATGCAACACATACATGCTGATATCACTAGAATTAACCAGATCGAAGATATATTTATTGAATGTTATCAATAGATTGTCTCTTCCACATATATCAGATGTTATCTAAAACTCATAAATATTTTCCATGGAAGAAGAAACCTGAGATAATATTTTCAGTCCATCAAAAATCTCAGATGTATATGAAGTTGTTTGTGCCTGAACCTTTTGTTTTCTTTGTACTAATTCATTAAATATTAGGTAATCCTATATAAATTTAATGTCAAAAAACATTATCAGTAATTTCTAATCAAATGTAAAGAATATTTAAAAACAACACATACTTCTCATGTTACATAATGAAGAAGGTTAGCTGGAAAAAGTAAAAAAATTAACCATACAGTCTCCAACTCTGGTGACCTCCTTAGTATGAAATGATAGTAGACTAGTTGGCTCAATAATATTATGTATTGATATTCTTATCTGACTCAACTACATATGATTATGATGTACATAATATCCAAAAATATTTATTACTCCATAAACTACAACAAATAAATAAAGATCTGTAGAATACAACTCACAATATATGGTTGGGTATGAATAAGGATATGGAGGATCCGAGTAGGCAAGCTAGGTAGGATAGGTAGGATCATCAGGCACAACAGACTGCACATGCTATGATTGTCTTATCAATTGTTCAAACATAGCCCATATAGCTGATTTAGCTTTATCATCCATAGATTGTTTCTAGTATTTAATATCATTTTTAAGGAATTTATTGATGGGTCTCTTGACTTCTTACTTTGATGACCATATAGATTCTTAACACTAACACTCAACCCATATCCTTATATGTCGACGTGGTGTTCTATATTTTCTAGATAATTATCTAGAATTCCCATCCTACCATCAAGGATAAAATTACATTTTGTTGATTTTTCCTAAAGGTTATCCGGAAATGAATAATTAAAATTATATATAAGTTTTGTTAATTAAAAAAACATTAATGGAAAATAAAAAATAATTTCTTACAATTTTATCAATAACTTCATTAAATTTATCTATAAGATACTTTTCATTTTTTTTATTTCTCTCTTTTTTCCATTTTTCATGGTGAGTTGGTGGAGATGGAGGACTTAACTGAACCTCTTACAAACCACTAGTAGATTGATATCTTAATGCATCAATTTTTTTTTGCAATCATTTTCTCCTCCAATAAATGATACCCTCTAAGTGATAAAGTATGAGTGTATAAGTTTGGAAACTAGATCTCTCGATGAGATCTCCTAGAGTCCTATTACATAAAAATAAAATAATAAGTAATCAAATAATATATAATAAATTTTATGATATTAAATAATTATCATAGCATAAATGTTTCATCATGTTAGCTGGTGAAAAATTTCTTCCATGTATATATATCTAAAAAACCATAATTGAGGCATGGGTTTTCATTTTTTAACTTCACAAAAACATAATTTTTTTCAATTTTGTTTTAAAATCCCTCAATAAAACCACAACTAAATATAGAAATATTTTTCTAATTTCATTAATTTCATGAAAATTTAATGTCATGTGCAATTTAATAAATTAAATATGAGTCATTTATAATATATAATATTTAGAAAATGAGGAAAAAATAAATCAATTAAGATATTTTTTAGTTATAGACTCCCATAGTTTCTCTTTCACCATATTTTAAATAGACTTCCAATCAAGATATAAAATTATAATCCTACAATTGATCTTGATAGAAATATAACTGGTAAAATGTATTTCATTTGGGCTAGTTGGGTTATTATCATCATAAAATTTAATGTTTTTTCTCTAGTATCCATGGGAAAGTGAAAATTTTGGTAAATGTGTAATCCCACATTTAATAAATCTATAAATATATTTATCTATAGAAAATGGAGAAGACTCTTCAGTATGAGGCACATTATTAGGATACATATTGATAGTCCTGTAATAATTATTTTTAAATTAAGAGTTTGACTTCATTACATTTGTATATTAATGAATATTTAATAATATGAAAAATAAATTTACCTCAGTAAATGTTCATTTACCTCCATATTCATCATTGAAATAGACAACTGTAATGAAATTTTGTGCACATAAATATTAAAAAAGAAGCTAATATTTAAAAATAGTGATAATAAAAATATGCAAGTAAAAAAATAGTGTCACAGATGTGTATGTTTCAAAAAGAAATAATGATTTCATTATTCTTAACAAAAAATATGAAAGTTAGACTATTATATATAAACCTAAAATCTAAAATGATAGAAACTTTTATAAATTTAAATATCATAATAAAAAAAGTGTTTTATATGTGTAAATTTAACCAAATCATAATAATGTATATTGGTTTTTCTAATAAAAAAATGTTTGGCCATAACTTTTGAATATAAAATTTAACACAAAAATCATATAAATTGTAAAATATATATAATTAAACAGCCAAATAAATTCTTTTCCCTTGAAAAATGATGGACCGCTTCTCATTCAATGAATCAATGATATAAAATATTTTCATTGGATGTTTCTCCATGATAAATATTTCTTCTTTACAACTAAATATTCTTAAATCAACCAGTGTAAACCCATAATGATCATGTTTTACACCACTATTACTATCAATCTAGTTAAAATTAAACATCGTGACTGAAAATTTAATATAATCAATTTTCTATATATCTTCAATAACTCTAAAATATTCCATTGATGTAGAAATAGAGTTTTTATCTTTTTCACTCAAAAAATGAACTAATTTAGTAATAACAATTACCCCACTATTCTTAACGGTACTCTTGTCATCCTGATTTTTTTTTGTAAAGTGTGTAACCATTAATATCAAATCCATACCATGTGATCACATTAAGAGATAATCCCCCAAAAAACTATTTCAATGTTTTTGATGTAGATATATCTGTGATGACTTTCTACTTAAACCAAAAAAATGTGTTTTTATGCTCAGTCATCAACCACTTTTAATTTATTTTTGGATATCATTACTTTAATTCATAAATATGTGATGATATATATGGTTTAACCTCATTTATGTTTTTTAAAATGTATAAATGTTCCTACATCACTTCATCACATGGAATGAAATTTACCTTTAAGACTTGAATCCCACTACATTCACTATCAACAGTTATAAGATATAGAAAGATCAGTATGCTCCAATTCAAAAAAATAATCAGTAAAAAACTCAATCACCTCTTCTGATACATGTTTTTTAATAATAGAGGCCTCTGTTCAATAATTATTTTTAACATGTCCCTTTAAAATTTTCATATATCTTTTAAAAGGATACATTGAATATAAATAATCAGGCCCACATATTCTTATCTCAAGCACCAGATGAATCACCAAGGGAACCATTATATCAAAAAAAATTAGTGGGAAATACATTTCTAGTTAAAAAAGTATAAGATAGGATTCATTCTCTAACACATATAACAAATTTGGATCAATGAATTTTCTATAATTGGATTTGAAAAAATTACATAACCTGATTATTATATTTTTAAAAGGTGTAGACAATATACTACATAGTGTGACTGGTAGTAGTTGATGCATCAATACATGACAATCATTAGATTTCAAACCTATTAATTTAAAATCCTTCAATGAAACCAAATTATTCAAATTTGAAGAATATACATTGGGTAATTTAATACCATGTAAATACTAACAAAAATTAATCTTCTCACTCTTGTTTAATGCATTAAAAGATGGAGGTTAATATGTTCTATTTCCTTTCATAGTGGGAGCTAACTCCAAACATATTTTTATTCATATCAAGTCTAGTCTAATAAAAATTCTATATTTTGTCTTTAATTTTATGTCTAATAAAGTTACAATCAAACTATCACATATGTTTTTATCCCCATTAATAACTTCATTTTTATGTTTTATCTATAAAAATATCTAATAAGGTAGTTTTAAATAGATATATTTTTTCTTCTAATTTTTTTTATAAATATAACCTCCTTTATTTAAAAATTTGAAATAAATATTTTTACCCTATCACAATACTATTCAACTAAAAATGGTTATAAGGGAATATTTTATTCCTTTAAACCTTTAATTTTTTTAAATATATGATAAGGATAATCAATTTGAAAAAATATTTGATGTCATGTGTACATTATCTTTCTTCCATTCTGAAATTGATAATATGAAGTACCTTCCTAAAAATTGTGAAATTATTTATGTCCCTTAACACTGTATCCATACAAGTTTCCATATATAGGAATTTTTTTTTTGCAGTGAACATTATCGTGACATGTAAAAGAAAATTATCTTTCTTGTATGCATCAATAATTGTAACACCTATCTCCTATAAAAGTTTAAAATCACAAATCAATGGGGAAAGAAACACGTCAATATCGTTTACTATATTTTTTATTCTAGAAATCATCATGATCATCATAATATATGTTTTCTTCATACATATTTGTGGGGAAAAGTTGTAAACTACCAACAAAATATTCCATGAACTATGTTGGCTACTTAGGCTCTAATATGGATTCATTCCATCTGTGAATAGTAACATTATAAGATTTCAAAATTCACTTCCAATATCAGGAAACTGTTTATCAAATCTATTCCATTACGGAGAATCAATAGGTGATGTAAGTTACCATTAGATATGAACTCATCTATATGCCATATTAACATTTTTTCATCAATTGAATTTAAAAATATACACTTTAAGTGTGAAATTATTAGAAGATACCAAATTTCTTTTGCAAGAGGTTTTATTATGATATCCAAGAATGGGTCAGAGTTAAATTATTTTAATTATTATAAATACCAAATTGATTTAGCATGAGATTAGATGTCTGTACCTGAGAATGAATCAGAGTTGAATGTTTCATCCATCTTTTAATGTGATTTCCCACATTTTGAAAATTTTGATAAATATTCATATTTCTTCCTTTAAAACACACAATAATTGATGAAACATGTCTCTTTTTATACCCAAATCCCATCAAGGTTATATTTTATTTGACTAATAATTGGAATTTTGAGGCTCATATCCTTATAGAAGTTTCTCTTCTAAAAGTTCATGCAACTCATATAAACTTTTATCACTCCACCCATTTATTTATTTCAAGTTAAATAATCTCATAACTATTGATAACATTATATATTTATTGAAATGAGAATAATTATTTCTCATAATCTCCATACAATCATTAAAAAGATGCTATTTTTTATGGTTGAGACACCTACAACATGAATTAATTATTCAATACGATCCTCTGTCTCATTCTATATATTTTCAACAACATTAGATACTGAATTTTCCATTATTTCACCATGTCAGATCCAACATGTATAATTATGGATAAAACCATAGCCAATGAGATGATCCTTGATTTATCTATAATTTAACTTTCTAATATTAAAACACTTCATGAATGGATTTAAAATCAAATATTTTTCTTAAAGATTTTATTTAGAAAATTCCAAGAAATTATCAAACACTTTTTTCATATTAATCAGTGGTTCATTGAAAATTTATCCAATTATGATTCATTAAGTAACTAAGATCAAAATATAATAGGTTAATATATTAAAACATATAAACATTAAAAAATATAAAAAAATAGACTCAAAAAAATTATACATAATATATAAAACAAAAAAATATAATAACAAACAAGAAATATTCATAACAAACAATTATCATAACAAACAGTTAATCATAAAAAATAACTTACAAAAAATTATGTAAAATAAATCCTAAATTATGAATAATTATAAAACAATTATAAAAAATATTATACAAACAATTATACAAAAATAAATTACAAATAATTATCATAACAATTATATAAAAAATTATATGAACAATTATAAAAACAATTATACATAAATTACTTAAAAAAATTATATAAAAAATTATAAAATATATCTTACAAAAAATTATTATAAAAAAAATTATCATAAAAAATAGTTAAACATAAAAACATATATATTAAAATTTATAGTTTGATATTAAACCATGATAATTAATATTCACAAAAAAACATCCCATATAACATAAGTTAATTTGGTTAAATGAAAATGTCATGTGCACTACCTTGTAAACTAGTCATCTCCTCCTATATATGACATGATCTATGATAGATCCAATGGACATCAAATTTATTTAGTGATGTAGGGAGAAATAAAATTAAAATAATAATTTTTTTCCATGAAAATTAGTAATATTATAAACATGTGATTAGTTAAGAGTAGGAAACACTATTATTGTATATAATATGTCATGCTTTAATGAACAACACGTCCCCATAATATAAAAAATTGACTAATCAAAATGCATCATAATATTTGTATCATCATTCGAATGGTATATCATGTTTATTTGTCATTTCAAGATAACCCATACACATCCAAATATCCACTTTATCGTTTTTATAACAATTCATAAACATAGTTACTAAAATATATATCATGTGTAATATATTTTAAGATATAAATGTATATATAATTACTTGAATATATTTTGTATTTATGTTATTGCACACACCAGGTTTGGATATGAAAACTAAAAAACCATTGAATAAATATAATATATTCTTAATAAAACCTCAATGCATCTCAGTTGATATTTTTTCTTCATTTTAACTCATGATTCAACTAAAATCAAACTCAAGTAATTTAAATGATAATAAATAACGTGAAATGAATTTATCAAGATGATGTTTGACATAATAAGCCTTCACATACTTCATCAATAAGATGAATCAATGGCCTAATCTAAAAGGAATAACTTCTCCACCACACCACTAGATTATTTGGAACTTTTAAGGGATAAGAAATCCTTGGTGTTTGAGAATTTTTATTTCTCATCTAATATTAATTGGGATTATATTATAGAAATTAATATTCCATGATATCATTTACTCTCATCATTTTTTAACATGTGTGAGTCACATGATCATTGGTTGATATTATTTAAAAAATAGTTAAACATAAAAATATATAATAAATTATAAAAATTTATGATAAAAAATAATTAAACATAATTTATTTTCAAAAATAAAAAAAACTTACAAATTTTAGATCTTGGTAATGGAAAATTCTTTATGAGTTCTAATAAACTCGATTAAAGTCCGTGGTAATAGAGTGAATAATGCAACATTGATGAAAAATGAGTGTAAAAAAGAAGTAAGAAACAAAAAACATCAAATCATGGTTTCAAGTCGATCATAATAGATTTAGGGTCATTGAATAAAAATAAAGGATCAAAGATCTATAGAAATAAGGTAAAAAGTGGATGTAAATTGACTTCAAGAGAGAATCTATGGTCATTGATAGTCATTGAAGACGTCGGTGTCATTGTTGGTGGAGAGTCGGTCTTGAGAGGGTTACAATCAAAAGAAGAGGGTGAAAAGTGGATAGAAATAAAATTGAAGAGAAAACCAAAGGCCATCGAATCCGTTAGTTCCATCATTGGTCAAAAGTTGTTCAAGGGACTGGGTTTCAAGAAAATGAAAAATAAGGCCTTGAGTTGTTCATATATATATTTTAAATATTTTTAACATTGAGTTTCTTTAAAACTGATGTTAAAACATTTTTTTATTTTAGATTAAACATCGATTCTTCTAAAATCCAACATTAAAAGATATATATCTAATGTCATTTAAAAAATTGATGTTAAACATAATATTTATTATTTTTAATGTCAGTTTCAAATAAAACCTATGTTAAAAATATTTTTAATATATTTTAATGATTGTTTATATAAAAATTAGCATTGAAAGTTAAACCATATGAATTTTAATTTTGGTTTTAATAAAAAACAATGTTAAAAACTCCATCCTAATACCTTTAACGTTGGTTTATAAAAAACCAACATCAAAATACCAACATTAAAAACATATTTCTACCAGGGTTAATGATGTTGGAATTAACTGGATATAAGTTATTATATCATAGGATTTTAAAAATAACTAGTTATAAGTTATTAAATTAAAAGGGTGATAACTAATATGATTCCCTATGATGCCTTCATGGGTTTTCTATGTTTTTATTGATTTTTAAAGGAAATATTTTTATTTTTAGAAACTAGAAGTGGGTTTTTTTAAAGAATAAAAGTATATGATATTTAATAAAGTGAAGAACCGTTTTTTTGAAAAATTTATGAAATTTTATAGATTTAAGGGTTTCTATTTCAAGAAATAGGATTTCAAGAATTTTCATATTTCCTCAAGAGATTTTCAAGAACATCTATTTTTATTATGCTTGTTTGTGAACCTATTTCATGAAACATATTTGGGTGATGAAGTAGATTTTGTATTTAAAATTTGGTTTTACACTAGCTCAAAGTTATTTGAATTAAGGAAAATAAAATTTCAGGAGTCTTCAAGAATTTTAAAGGCATGATATGATTTATTTTTATTTTCCATACTGAATATTTTATGCTCACCACATGTTTTATAATTATTTTCCCTTGGAATAAGGGTTATTAAGAATAATTATGATGTATAGTTTTGATTATGTGATTTTTTTCTTGAATGATGTAACTGTATCATTTAAAGAGTATGGTTTAATTAGAGAAAAAATTTTTTTGGTTGGAAAGTATGGGTTTTTTTGTGTAAGGGTTTTTTTAATCCTATATAATTCTAAACCTAAAAGGTTTTGGGTATGTAAGTGATGCAATATTTGTTATAAATCATGTAATTTTGGGATGGTTATTTCTAGCATGTTACACATATGATAATAAAATGATTTTGTTACATCAAATGAAAATTAATACATATTATAGTTATGTAAATAATTTTTTTAATTAAACTATTCAGTAAGTTTTAAGAGAATCTGAGTGAGTCAAGACCCGAGTTAAGGGGACACCTTCTCCTCCCCATAATTCTTTTAGTTTATTCTTACTATTTTAATCACATTCAAATATGATTTTTCTAAATAAAAACCTATTTTTTTTTATTTTCCTCATAGGGGATATGTATGTTTCTATACTTCCTTTCAAATATTTTTTTAATGTAATATTTTTCAAAGTTTATACAATAAAATTTTCCATAAATTTTCCATTTTCATTTATCCACCCCATAATGATTATTAGAAACTATTATTTTCAAAATCATGGTTTTATATTAAAAATAATATTATTATTTTATATCTTTGAGTTACACTACTTGAAATTATGTTATTTGCGACGGGGTCCCATCACAAATACCCCGTTGGAGAAAATGGTGTCATAAATAATGTTTTTTGTGACAGTCTGTCGAAAAAAATACCATTTACGGGAGTAAATTATTCCATCACAAATAGTTTCTCTTGGTTTTTTAAAAACCCTATTGCGACGGGCCCCCCACAAATAACTTTAAAAAAATAAAATAAAATTTATATTAATAAAATTGAATAAAATGATATTAATAAAAAAATAATATTGATAAAATAATATTAAATAATTATAATATTAAAATAATATTAAAATAATAATAATAATAATAAATTAATATTAATAAAATTAATAATAATAATAATAAAATTATAAAAAATAATAAAATTATAGAAACCTCAATATTCAGAAAAATAAAAAATAATAATAACAAAATAATAATAAATGTAATAATTTTAATAAAATAATAAATAATTAATAACAATAAAAATTAAATAAATAATAAAGTAATAAAATAAATAAATAAATAAATAAATAAAAAATAAAAAATAAAAAATACAATATTCACAAAAATATGAAAAACACAGTATTGAGAAATGTAAATATATAATATTACAAAAAAATTACATTCAAATGTTATCATAAAAAGTAAATACATCACTGAGGGGGACGGTCGTCTAGAGGAGGTGGAGGAGATGTAGGAGATGGCGGAGGGAACTCCATCCCTAAACCATGAGTCAGACGTCACATGTACTCCATCTTCTGCTTGTGCTACTGCTGCTGCCACCGACGCATCTCCTCTTGTTACTGTCAATGGAGGTCTTCCTGCTCCATGCACAAAATCTCTATAAGATCAACCTAAACTCGCAGCTGCTCTTGATATTGTGCATCATATGATGATGAAACTCCATGATATCCTCTCGAACTTCATTCCAACATCTCAACAGCACCATAATAAATCACATGCATCAATTGAGAGATGATACCAATAGCCCGACCTTTCTTGAAGGCATAATGGGTCACTAAAATCCACGTTTCCACATCAAATCTTGTTGTAGTTCTTTAATCATTGGTCTCGACCTGACTCTCAGTTTGTGTCTAGGATTTCATGGCATCATATGACTCCTTCAATTGTAATTTAAAATTAAAATAGTTAAAATATTATATTCATTTAAATTTAAAACTCAAAAAGAAATTATACTAACCATAATCTGATGCTGACAATCATCTCTAATATCTCCAGTGACAGGATCATTGTAAATCTTCCTATAAATGTTAAACTCTATAATATCATGTTGTTAGACTTCCTATATGAATATAAAATAAGCAGTTTTCATTTAAAGTTATATAAATTAATAAAAAAAATGTACTTACCATATGTTCCCTATGTGTACTGAATGTACGACCACCAGCTCGATGTGTCACCTCTTGTCTCCCCCAGTTCTGTCGACCTACTGATGATCTTCTCAGAAAACAACCACCCATCCAATGTGAATATAATTCATCCCAAACCTAAGATGAAATGTAATGAGTTCAATGGGAACAACAATACTGATCAAACTCCATGAATCATGCTTTCCTCAATGTTTTCCGCCTCAAATTATGTGAAAACTGACTATAATAATCACACATACAACCCTACCATGCCTTAAAGATAGAGTCAAACATTCTTTCATTGATGGGATACCATAAAGCCTATAAAATTTAATAATATCAAGTTATTAATAAAATAAATTTCAAAATAAATATTATTTATTTACGTACCAGCCAATGATCAAACATGTGGTATTCAACATCTATAAGAATCTGATCCCATGTAACCCATTCTCTAGAAAAATAATTTCACAATATAGCACTCCGCTATCCAATAGCTATATGCGAAAATATGTAAAAAAATAATAAAAAAATCAAATTATTAGTATATAAATGAATAAATGATAATTAATGTAAACTAACTAAAATACACAGGTAAACATGCCTCTTCTTGTGTGGATCAAATCCAATACATGTATTTTTCTTGGGGATAGGATCATAAATCATCAATTGCACAAGACCACGCCCCCTTTGAGTCCTCCCTGAATGACCAGTAGTCTTAGGGTTAGATGATCCAACATTCTGCTCATTATCTAGTAGACGACTCTCCTCGAACTCAAGAAATAGATCCGAGTCCATTTGAAACATTAAATGATTATTGTTAGAAAACAATTAAAAAAACTATTATATATAGATATATATTATATATGACTATATCCAACATTTAATTATGTTAATATGAATCTTCATCCTCATCTTCATATCCGATGGTGTCAATATCTTTATATTCCTCCACACCATCATCAACATCCATATGAATTTTAGTTGCATCATCTCTTGTCACTTTAAATTCATTTATTACATCATTAACATCATCATCACCATTGACCTTTAAATATGGGGGTTTCATTATTAATATTCATGTCTCTTTGTGAAAATATGGATTTGGAGTAGTATATTGAAAAAATTAATTCCTTTCACTTTATAGGAACCACATTCCCTTTGAATAAATTGATTTTATTGAGATTTCATTTTTTTATGCTCCACCAATCACCCAACTCTCTTGAATTAGCACAGTAATTTTCATAATAAATTTTATGTTCCTGATGAGACAATAAAAATGGTTTATTTACTGTAATAAGGATTTTATGTTTAATATCAATGATTCCATGGATCCGATGAACACAAAAGTCTCTCTCAGTATCTAAAAAATGACATTTAAACATCGTTATGTAATTTTTTTACAGATAACACAATTCAATAATTTTTTCCATCATGCCATTAAAGTCAACTTCAATTTCTCTTTGTGGATATCATCTTAAGAAAACACCAATATTCATTGTTTTTTGATTCCCCACATGCACGTGTATGAAATCAAAAACCATTCACCATATATGCATTATAAGATTTAACCATTTTGGATGGTGGGTTACTTAATACACACAATTGATTGTCAATTATATCGACATGTTGAGATATATAAATTTTTTCAAAACAATTATCAATATAAAAAGTAATAAATTGAATAAATAAATTATGTTACACGTTTTTGAAATCAGTAGGAAAAAATATTTTTCGGATGTTCTTCAAGATCAGCTTCTGTAATTTGTAGAATATATTTCTTGATATGATTATTATATTACCTAGAAATAAAATAATATTAATTTACTATAACAAATATTATAGAATAAGTGATAGGAGCACTCATAGTACAAATGGTGTCATTTATTTACAGTTGAGTAGAACATTTTTATGAGCTCTATGGTGTTCATCAACTGAAATCCATCATTCATGAACTCCATTAAAGCTAGGTTATGTATAATTAAAAAATGATAATTGATTTCCCATTTCATCATCAACATTTCCTTAATTACAAAACCATGATATTTTGCTTTTAGGGATTTTCAGATTGAAAATAGTTAGAGTAGAAAAAAGAAATTTACTCCTTCAAATAAGATTCTACAATTGATCCTTTAATCGATAGTTGGTTACAAATTTTTTCTTTAATTTCATCATGCATCTCTCGAATGGGTACATCCATTAGAATTATACCAGACATCCACATTTTTCTTCATGAAAAAAATGTAATGTCAAACGTTATATTGATTCAAAGAAATATGGTGGGAAGATTTATTCTAGTTTACATAAAATTAAAACAATATCTTCTTACATTCTTCTTAGTGCATCGTAGTCTATTGTCTCTACAAAAACATCTCAGAAAAAATATGATATGTTTGTTAGCGCATCCCAAATAATATATTTCAACAAACCTCTTAATACAATTAGCATAATTATTTCCATTATAACATGACCGTCATGACTTTTTTATCTGGTAATATGACCATTTCTAACACATCTATCCAAATTGGAAACATAACCTTCTAGAAGTCTCAAAAATGAAAGCCACTAGCAAAATTGTAAAGACCCTAAAATTTCAAGGAATTTTTTTTCATAATTTCTTTGGAATTTTACGAGTCTGTGGCTTCCAATGGCACCTGATTTCGAGGCCTGGTGTGGCTAGAATCATTTTTCGATGTTTAGCTTGGGTACGTTCAGTGAACGAACGAGCGGGTTTTCTAAACTTTTGAATCGGTGCTCAGAATCGAAATCCAAGGGCACCAATGAAACCGCATCGCCGGTAACTTCTTAGGAACACCTTTTCTGGAGTTGCGTTTGCTCGGGTGTGGTTATTAAAATAATGGGTTAAGTTTTGAATAAAATAAAATTCGTGCAACCAATTTTATTTTATTTATATCTAAGTGGTTATCCTATGTAAGGGAGTTGGGATGGGACCCCCTAGTTCCTAACTAACCAAGTGAGGATAAAGGTGAGGTGGGGGCCACACGAACCCCGCCCCTTCATATTCACTAACCCCCCTTAACCCACCATTTAATTTGTAACTCATCCACACCCCGCCCCTTAAATGAAAAGTCAAGTCTTTAATTAATTAATTGATTAAGTTGTTCAATAAAATTAATTCGTGATTTCAATTTGAATTTCAAAAGGTTTGGCATGAGAAATAAAATAAGGCAAGCCTTATTTTATTAAGTTGTTTCGTTGTGCGAGAAGCTTTGGAAGAGGAAAGCTCTAAGTCTTGAAGAACCTTCTTCCATCTTGAAGAACGCCGGCCTCCGACGAAGGACAACGAAGAACGTCGAATCCTCGGAGATCGACGACGCGACGCCATATACCGCGACGCCGATGATTCTATTCTTTGTGACACAGACGATGCTTACGGAACCTTGTCCCGCGACGCCGTCTCCACGACGCCGTTTTCTACAACGAACCTTCATTCGACAACACCTTGATGTAGGGATTTAATCTTCACTCAAGTTTTATTTAACGAACTTATTTGATAATTTTTGGTCGCTTTATATCATTATAACAGGAGGAGGTCGGACCGCACAAACACGACCGAACCTCCTCCTCCCTTGATGTCATACTTGTTGCAGCTCGAACAAAGGTGACACGGTGCCATCGCACTGTGCAAAAACAAAGAAGAACGGGCGAAGAATCACGATGCCGTCGCGCCGTGCCGGAAAACCACAAAGAGGTCGTGGTTTTTTTATTTGACGTGTGGATCGACAGATGATGATGGAATGGTCCGTAGAGGCAATTTGAAGACTTCGCAGTGAAGAGCCAGTCCCGTGAGGACCACCGGTGAAGACCGTAGGCAAAACGGACCACCGGAGCGCGTCCGGTGGTCCGCGAAAGAGCCTGTCGGCGCGCCACGCCGGCACGGTGGCCGGAGGTGCGCGGGACTATGGGGAGACCGGGGGTCGTAACCCCCTGCTGGAGAGAAGAGCGGCCCCCACGTGGGGGGTTGCAGTTGTCAATCAGGGGGGCAGCACCCCCCACCTTTCCGCGAGAGCTCAGCTGAGCCAAGCTGTCAGGCCACGTGGGCCGCGCTGCACCAGCCGGGCCGGGCCGCGCCCTAGCGGGCCGGACCCAGACCCGTGTCAGGTCGACTCGGTTTGAGTCGACCCAGGGGGTCTCGGGCCGGGTCGGACTGGGCCCGAACCCCCTATTTCTAGGCAGTTTTCGTTTAAACGCTCATAACTTGGGCTACGGACCTCCGATCAACACACCGTTAGTTGCGATGCGATCCTTGGATCGAGATGGTCGTTTAGGTATATTACACTCATGGTTTGGGAGAACTTTGGGTATGGCCGGGTTGGTTCGAACCCGGAACCAACGGGGCCCTCAGAGCGAAAATGCTTATAACTTGAGCTCCGGACGTCCGATAGACGTGTCGTTGACTTTTTCAGATTACTCTTGATAAGATGAAACTTTTGGAATACTTCGCCTGAGGTTTGGACGCAGTTGGATAGTGGACGGGTTGGATTGAACCTGAAATCCAACAGGGCCCCTGGAACGGAAAAGCCGATGACTTTCAGACCGGACGTCCGTTTGACGAACCATCAGCGGATTTGGTGATCACGTTGAGAAGCGGTCCCTATGAGTATACCCTATGTGAGTTCAGGGTACAATTGAGATATGGCCGGGTTGGTTCGTACACAAAACCAACCAGCCCCCTGGGACGAAAAGGCTAATAACTCACAGACTGGGCGCCCGATTGATGCGCTGTCTGTTGCGTTGAGACCCCTATGACGAGGCGGTCCTTTGAGATACTTCTTTGTGGGACTTGTGATACTTTTATTATCAACCTGTAGCTCGTGGAGCGGACCCTTCCAGAGATGAGCGTACGGAGTACGGAGACCGTGTAGCTGGCTGAGACCTGACGACTGCTTGACCGACTCGACTTGGAGTGAGTCGACTAGCCCAGTGGACGAAGCACTACTATGTCTGGGTGCAGAACCATGTCAGATGGAGCACTACTGTGTTTGGGTGAAAACCTGCGGTACTCAACAGAAGGAGTACCTCTGCAGGCTATTCGGGGGGGGGGGGGGGGTGCACTACTGTGTTTGGGTGGCAGACCCCGGCGGGAAGCACTACTGTGTTTGGGTGGCTGACCCGCGGTACTTGAAAAGAGGAGTAGCTCAGCAGTCTTAGGTTAGTGAGCAGTACCTTAGAGTCGTGACAGGATCACTATACTCGTCAGAGACGGGGCTCTTCAGTAGTTACAGTTTTGATAATGAAAATCCTGGTTTGAGCTGAGTCTATGACCTTTTTGTTTACCTCATGATTGAGATGGATCACTTGATAACTTAGGTATATGTATGGGAATATACCTAGGTAGTGGTTATCTATTGATTTCATAACCTTTGTGTTTCCTCATGATTGAGATGGGTTACTTGCTAACTTGGGTATAAGTGTGGGCTTATACCTAAGGAAGGGTTATCTGTTGAAATCCTTCTTTGTGGTTATCCTTGTTGGATTTAGTGAGACCTTGAGGGTCTCGGGGTCCCTACTGAGTATCGTATACTCACCCCTGCATGGGCTATGCCCGTACCTCGTTGTGTTGGTTGCAGATGACAGGAAGCGCTGATAGAGGCTGAGTGT